>JAWNNO010000685.1:0-641237 GCA_035044985.1 Lordiphosa fenestrarum
TACATTGGCGTGACTAAATATTTATTGAAATGTACAATAACAACATTCATGGAGTGCTATGTTAACATTTGCGGTATTAGAGTATTGCAGTACTATAACATTAATCAGTAATCTCTCCGATTCTTAAAAGGGCACAGACGTTTATTTTTATTAAATTAAACAAGTTGGCTGGAGCAACATGTTTCGTGTAAGAAATGACTTTGACGTGTCATCTCGTGATCAGCATGGGTTTGTCTACAGGAATTAGTTAAATATGCTCGGGACACAGTTTACTGTATAACAGTGTAATTAGACTTCAATGACAAAATCAAGAAAGAAAATCGGTCAAGCCGGACTATAATATACTTTGTACCAACGAAAGTGTAAGCCAAGCCAAGCCAAGCCAAGTTTTTAAAGAAAACCCTATTTTCGACTGAATTTTTTGTATTTTCCTAAAATATAAATAGTATCCAACCTTTGTATAACTATTTCTGTATCTCATTGGCATACTTTGACATGACACCAGATTAGATGCAATCTTCGCCGAATTCCTGGCTCTGACCATTAAATCAAAGTTCGAACAGGCGAATTTAGGCGCTAGAGTTTTTTTAGTCCAATAAATCTCAAGTGAGAGTTTCCATTTCTATCTATTCATTTTCATTTATAATTTACTATTTGGAAAGTTTGATATGCAATTGCTTTTTGTGTCTTACTGGAATTCCATATCAATTTAAATCAATCAATCAATCATAAATTTTGATGCTGCAGTATCAGCTGAAAGCACAGTGGTTCCTCCCATAGGTCAAAAATAAAAAAGTCCAAGTTGAAATTTTGACTTTAAATGTAACAACACTTTTTCATAATTGGTCTAGCTATAAAACTGCATTCTTGTTTTTGCTTTGTTCTAACTGTCCTCTTCAAGAATAGCATCGAAAGAGAGACCATGATATTTTTTTACATTGCAGCGTGAGCAACTTGCAAAGAGAGCTCTCAATAAAAAAATTAAAAAAGCATTAGGGGCAAGGGATTAATATTATAAATCGGTATTGTGTTAAGTACTTTATTGTGGACGTTCTGTGTTTGTCTTTCCTGTGTTTCGTTAGAGTTTTCGTTATGACCGCCACCTTTGTGAGGTAAATAAATCTTTTTGCACATTGCTTATTAACCTTTTAAGATTATAATATGTTAAGTTCAAGTGCCGATAGGTCCCAGGCTCTTGCTTTATACAAAAAGGCAACGTAACCTCAACTTAATAAAATGTATTTAACAGATTGCTTTTAAGCCTGATCCTTTCATTACTTGAACTATGAAAAAATCTTTAAAACTTTTTTGGTTGTTGTTGTTAAATTAATGTAACGTTTTTGCCATTTGTAGTTTAAAACAAAATTCCTATGGCAGCTATATGATATAGTATCTCGATTTTCACAAAGCTCGCCCTGTATATTTAAAGGTGTTTTAAATGAAGAATTATAAGGTTGCGATGCAATACAATGGAATACAAAAAAGTTTTCCATCCAAACACTTGATTTCCGACCGATCGTTCATATGACAGCTATATGAATTGGCGGTCCGATCCGGCTGATTTTTATACATCATTATACCCTTGCAAAGGGTATTATAATTTTGCCCAGAAGTTTGCAACGCATAGAAATATTCATTTCCGAACCCATAAACTATATATATTCTTGATCAGGGTGACGAGCTGAGTCGATTGAGCTTTGTCCGTCCGTCTGTCCGCCCGTCTGTCCGTCCGTCCGTCTGTCTGTCTGTTTCTACGCGAACTAGTCTCTCAGTTTTAAAGCTATCGAGCTGAAATTTTGCACAGAGTCTTCTTTTTGCTGCACACTACTAATATGTCGTAATCGACCGGATCGGATGACTATATCTCATAGCTCCCATAGGAACAATCGGTCGGAAAACTAGTGTTAGTATGAAAAACTTTTTTCTTTTCAATGGAAACGTCTCCAAACTTTGTAATCGTAGGTTTTTTATGATTTTTTATAATCCTACCAATTTTTATTAATATCGGACAACTATATGGTATAGCTGCCATACAAAAGATAGGTCGGAAAAACAGTCTTAGTTAGAAAAACTTTTTTGTTTTTAATGGTATCATCCTGCAATTTTGTATTTGTTTGTTTCTCGTGCTTTTACGAAATTCTACAAGTGTTTGTCCAAATCGGATGACTATATCATATAGCTCCTATACGAACGATCGGTCGAAAAATGGGAAAAAGCGAATTTTTTGAAAATATTTAAGCGAGCACTTGCAAGGGTATAAAAACTTCGGCACAGACGAAGTTAGCTTGGCTTTCTCGTTTTAATATACATTAATAAAAACTTTGTGTTAAGTTTCAAGTCTCTACCTCAACTAGAAGTATTTTTGGCCGCCCTCCCCATACAACAGGAACCAGTGTGCGCTGCTACTGCGCTCCTGCGAAT
The DNA here is from genome assembly GCA_035044985.1 of Lordiphosa fenestrarum. Lineage (NCBI taxonomy): Eukaryota > Metazoa > Arthropoda > Insecta > Diptera > Drosophilidae > Lordiphosa > Lordiphosa fenestrarum. The sequence continues at coordinate 2,422 of JAWNNO010000685.1, forward strand.
AGTCTTTTGATCATAATTTGACAACCGTTTATCCGATCTTCGCCATTCCTTTGGCGGAGTTATCTAGATAACCAAATATGTCTTGAAGGAACAAACCATCTATCTTTAAAACTGTGGAGATATAACGCTTTTTCTAAATTGTGGGGGCGGGAGGGGGCGTAAACAAAATTAAAAAAAAAAAATTCAATTTTCGGGTTTGGCTTTCAAGTTTAAGAAAAATCTGTCTGCTAAAAAGGAATTTTCATTAAATTAAGAAAACTCTAGTTATTAAGTGTACGAGTAGCGGGCATAAATGTCAATAGGCTAACAGGCTTGATAAATTTATTGCTGGAAATATATCTTGGTCCTATAGTTACAGTCCAGAAGCCAAATAACAATCCATAGAATACATCGAAAAACCACAGAAAAGCAAACCAATAGAGGTAAGCTAAAATTATAAATTGCAAATTCCTTATATACATGTATACTAAGAATAATTGAAAATATTGATGTACATATGTCTATAATAAATAGCTACTGCGGTGATATTCTTGTCTTATTAACTGCTTAGGAACTTGTCAATTGTCATTGGTAACAAGCTTTTATTTCTAAAATATAATATAAAACTCATGGGACGATCATATAAACAAGGCTATTGGAAAAACATACTCCTTAATCCGACAATTAAATCTATCGAAAAGTTTTATACTAACACACATTAGAAAACTGGTTGCAAAAACATACATAGCACCATCGCTCCTATACGGTGTGGAAGTGTGTTCTAGTTGTAGTGCAAAGAATAAATCCAAACTTAATGTTGCTTTCAACAATGTAGCTGGGTATGTATACAACAAAAAACGATCGGACCATTTATCTGAATTTGCAGAGAAAGTATTTGACATAACTTTAAGTTCGTGGATCTGCTTGAGATCTCTCATTTTCTTGCACAAGATAATTAACACTTTGGAGCCTTCTTATCTTTATGAGATACTACATTTTGCTGCGTCTCAACGAACTAGAAATTTAATCTGCCCTAAAAATGAACTCGCTACCTCAGATTCACAATACTTCCCATTTGATATTCGCCTTTGGAATCATTTACCAAATAATATTAAGACAATTAAAAGCGCATCACTATTTAAGAAAGGCTTAGAGCACCACCTAAAACAATAGCACAAGTATAATTCCTGAATTTCATTCTTTATTATTATTATAATTATCTTCTAAGTAATTGATCATAAAATTTACTATAATTAATGTTTAGTTTAGGTCAGAATATTTTTGTTTTCTTAAATCGATGTCAAACTGTGATTAGTGCCATAAACATAAGTCTTCATGTATCTGTAGCACTAAGATGTCAAATAAACAACAACAATTAGGAAAACTGAGTTAAAATAGCTTTAGTAGCAATGAAAATGTAACACGATTGAGACCAATATCAAATCCGTCTTCTACAATTTTAATTTTAATTTTAACTCATAACGAACGATTTAATGTGCTCACATCTAAATAGACTTTACTTTAAGTCTTGCTACACCGTCCAAGATATGTTTCCCTGTGTGCTTCTGGTCTGTTAATCACACCTAAGTTGCACGTTCTAAACGTCTCCACTTAACAGCTCACCAGTTATTACAAACTCCCCTCCTCATTGACAGTCACTCATCAAGAGCAAAGCAAAATGGTAACAATTGAAAGAACAAATCACTGCAATTATGTGTACAATTTTCTTTCAGCAACAATCAGGTGCCACTCTGCAGTGGAAGCCTGCTTTTTAATTAATATATTTCTCTACTGCAAAGACACTCAAGACTCATTCTCGAGGCCAGGTATGGCAGGGAATCGAATGAACCTTTAAGGATAAGGAAAGAGCCGTAACGCCTATAAATTTTTTAGAGCTGATGTCCGTTATTAAAAAAAAAAGAAAACAAAAGAACAGGTTTAAATTGCTCCTCGCAGAGCACACGCAAGCGATTATACAAATTATAGGGTCGTCAGCGACCACGAGAGGGCTTAGGAGTCCTGCTGCCCTATTAAACGAGCCAGGACAATGCGTGAAGGTATTTGCAGATCCTTATTTCTCATCTTTGACATTTGCAGGTGCATTTTATTACTGAATGCGAAAGTGTTTTTTCTTGGCTGGCTACAATTAAAGCCCTACCCCAAAAAAAAATTAAATAAAACCCTGCACGTTTGCCAGGTTTATCGTTCAGACGTTAGAAAAAGTAGAAAATATTTCAACTGATAAAGCAATGCTTGCTGGCCAATTGCCAGTGAATTGAAATTGAAGTGGAGGGCATTGGCTATGCTCACGATGTGCACTGGGAAAAATTGTGTTGAAATATGCTTTCAATCCATCCTGGACTCAACATTAATATAAAAAACAAAAAGAAAGTCGGTCAAGCCCGACTATAACATACTCTGTACCAAGAAAATTATACTCTCAGCATAAATTTTGATGCTGCAGTAGCAGCGAACAGTCTTTTGATCATAACTCGAAAACCGTTCATCCGAAGGAACAAGCCATCTATCTTCAAAACTGTGGGAGATATAACGTTTTTTCTAAATTGCGGGGGCGGGAGGGGGGCGTGGCCAAAATTGAAAATAAACTTGATCTGCCTGCAGACATAAGAAGCATATGTCCCATACACGTCAAACCTCTATCTCTTACCATCTCTGAGATCTGTGCGTTCATACGGACAGACAGACAGACGGACGGACGGACGGACGGACAGACGGACAGACGGACATGACGGACATGACTCGATTGTTGATGCTGATCAAGAATATATATACTTTATATGGTCAGAGATGATTCCTTCTCGATGTTACATACTTTTGCACAAACTTATAATACTCTGTGTACCTACGGTACAGAGTATAAAAAGCAATACATTTATTAGGATATCAAAAATTACTAATTTTTAGAAGTTAATTTAATTCTATATGTTCTAATAGTCGCTTTCGACCTAAAAACTACTCAAATCGTATAGAAATCAGATTGTTTTTGGGTCGAAAACTGCTTGTGAAACTCATTTAAATATGGAATATTCAAATTATAATTTACCATTCAGTTATATGCTACTTACACTAGGAGTGCGTTATGCGTTAAAAGCTAACAATAAACTTTTTTCCCATACAAAAAAAGCTGATTGTTGGCTACTAACGCATAACGTACTACTAGTGTAAAGCAGCTTTAAGTCAGATTTTAGTCTAGATTTACACGGCGATGCAAACTTCATGAAGTTCTCTTAGTAGGCGGAATATTCAAGGCAAAGTGAATACGAAAGGGTAGAATTTCTCCTGATTCTCTCGCCTACTAAGAGAACTCCCTGAAGTTTGCTTCACCGTGTAAGTCTAGTCTAAAATACCATTTCGTAGTTTTTGTAGACAAATATTTACCAAGTGAATCATTATCTCAAAAAACACAAGCTACTATTGATGGGGATATTGTAAGTAGTGTTGAATGCCATTCTAGTTTTTGTATACCCTTGCAAAGGGTATTATAATTCCCCCAGAAGTTTGCAAAAGCAAACTGTCTGTCTGTCAGTCTGTTTCTACGCGAACTAGTCACTCAGTTATGAAGCTAACGAGCTGAAATTTTGCACTGAGTCTTCTTTTTGCAGCACGCTATTTATATGTCGGAACCGACCGTTTTAGTGAGAAAAACTTTTTTTTTAATGGAAACGGCTCCAAACTTTGTATTCGTAGGTTTTCTATGTTTTTTTATAATTCTACCAACTTTTGTTTAAATCGGACAACTATATGGTATGGTTGCCATACAAAACATAGGTCTGAAAAACAGTCTTAGTTAGAAAAACTGTTTTGTTTTTAAAGGTTGCTTTCTGCCATTTTGTATTTGTTTGTTTCACATAATTCTAAAATTTTTTGTCCAAATCGGATGACCATATCATATAGCTCCCATACGTACGATTGTTCGCAAAATGGGTCAAAAAATTATTTTTGAAAATATTTAAGCGAGCACTTGCAAGGGTATAAAAACTTCGGCACAGACGAAGTTAGCTTAGCTTTCTCGTTTTTAATTCACTTTGCTGCCCATTTTAAGACTCAGTCGCTCAAAGCCAACCAGATAACAGATGGATTCGCTAGACAGAAGGTTAAATATCCGGAGGTCCATCATATTTGTCGAACCGAACCAATATTTTTGGTTCGGAAGAGGTTCGGGTTCAGCATTTGATTTGAAAGATATTCGGTTCAAAAAATAGCTGATAATAAAAAAAATTCCCATTACCGGAGAAAAACCTCACCCTTTCTTTTGCTTATCACAAAAGATTTTTACTGATTTGATAAATTGTTAATCTCCCATGTATTGTCAAACCCTTAAAGCGAATTGTGGAGTAAGAACAAGGAAGAAAGCCGTTCAAGCCCGACTATAACATACTCTGTACCAAGAAAATTTGTCTTTTGATCATAACTCAAACACGGTTTATCCGATTTTCTTCATTTCTTTAGACGGATCGATAAGTTATCCTAATAACTAAATATGTCCAGAAGGAACAAGCCATATATCTTCAAAACTGCGGGGGCGGGAGGGGGCGTGGCCAAAATTGAAAATAAACTTTATCTGCCTGCAGACATAAGAAGCATATGTCCCATACATGTCAAACCTCTATCACTTACCATCTCTAAGATCTGTGCGTTCATACGGACAGACAGACGGACAGACTGACATGGCTATATCGACTAGGCTGTTGATGCTGATCAAGAATATATATACTTTATGGGGTCGGAGATGCTTCCTTCTGGATGTTACATACTTTTGCACAAACTTATAATACTCTATGTACCTACGGTACAGAGTATAAAAAGCCAGATAAGTAGAATCATTATATCTTTAAAAGCAAACTTACAGGACCTTCATTTCCAATTTGATAAATAATAGAGCCTTTTCTCCAAGTGTATCCCCAAGAAAATCGAAATCATTTCAAACGTGGTACGCATTTTTCACCTTCAGCTTTAACATCCATGTGTTGCTTTTGGCCAACGGAGACCGAGGCCCAGAGCTCCAGACCATTCCACTGATAACGGCATGAATAATGTGCCGGTGCATTACTGCATTTGTCTTTGCCAGCGGCGTTTTTTGGAGTCCAGCCAAACCGTATGCGGGTCATTGGCGCACAGACTCACGGACATACGGCGTTTGCTTTGCTTTTAATTAAAAGAAACTTTAGTTTAAGATAAGCCCAACTAGATAGGGTAGCGGTCGCCCAAAACGGAGTGCCCCGATTGACACAATCGACATTTTTTTTCAGCTCTGTGCAGTGTTTGGGTGTGTGTGCTAGAAGGAGGGTGGGGGTATAATTTTTTAATAAACGTTATCATTGAAATACGAGCATGGCCTGATCCAAGAATTTAATTTCAATCAGCAAGACATAATTAATGTGATTTTCGATAGCCCAAACAGGTTGTTGTAAGTACTATCTATGGGACCACTAAACATGAGCTTTCCACATATTGAATTTATGTGAGGAGAACAAGTGGAAGTGAATTAAGTGGCATAAAGCAGGTGGATGGGATGGAGGTAGAAACATGTGCAGTTATAAATTTGAAAGTGGATCTGGATCTAGATGTAGGCAAATGGAAGTGATTTAAAAATATACATAAGAGATTTATCCCATAACTATATTTATACTTTTCAAGATTTACCTAAACTGAGACAGTTTTCAAAAAAGAAGGTGTAAAAAATTAATCAATTGAGACGTTTTCATTTTAAGAAAATAAGACAGATATTCAAATATGAGGTAAATTCTGACATAGAAAATAAACAAGCATTTCTCATTGAGAGCAGCAACATAAAATATAGTCTTTGTATTAAGTATACTCTTACTTAAAATAAGGCAACCAATCAAAAAATTATGTTATAAATTTAAGGACAAGAACTCAAAAGTAAGTATAACAAGAAAGAGTGTCAGTCAAGTCCGTCTATAGCATACTCTGTACCAACGAAATTATACGCTCAGCATAAATTTTGATGCTGCAGTAGCAGCTGTTCAGTCGCGATCTTTAACTTAGTTAACCTCTACTTAATTACTTAATATGATTGGAGGGGTAAGAACCATCTTTCCATCTTTAAAACTGTGGTAGATATGACGAACCGAAAACCAAACCTGCGTACAGTGTAAAATACAAAAAAGTGCTTAAAATTCAATGATCTCAGTGAATATGCTTCAAAAATATCCTATTTCGGAAGTTTCACAAGTCTCTAGAGACTTTCATATAAACGGTTTCATTTTCAACTAAAAATATTTGACTTTGTATGTGAAGTATCTCCAAAATGCTAGGTCAGGACTAGATGACAAAAGCAGACAGACTTGAAACCGACAGTTTAATGCCAAGTAGATTTAATTCGTACTGCTTTTCTTCCCTAAAATATAGTAGGCGCACAGAAAAAAAAAATGATATGATCTGGTACTCAATGTTATATTATTTCATATCATTAAAAAGCCGATATGATAAAGTTACGAATGATCTGTTCGAAAATATCAATCTTATATTTTCGCGAATATTTTATAATGTCATTATGATACAACACATAAAAAAATATACTGAATATGGAACTCCACTGTGATTTTAGTGGCTAAGAGTACTAGAGGGCGTAAGTGCATTGTGAAGAAATAAACGCAATGCAATAAAAAAATTCAACAAAATAAAAAGAACAAACTGAAAAATAATCGAAATAGGTAAGCCTGCAGTGGGCCTCAAACTCACAACCTCCACGTTCTAAGGCGATGTTCCGAAACCTAAGCTTAAGCTTAAGATGACACTCAACTGATTTTACAAACGTTTAGGAAAACTGACCTTATATTTAGGCGATCATATCCTCCAAAAACTGATAGAAATGCAGGGAACACCAATTTGGAAAATTAAAACAGTTAAGCAACTTGTTTTATTTCTCTGTGCTTTGTTTCTGAGAGTTCGAAATGAAATTATCTATGTATATTTATAAACAGAATTGGAAGGTAAGATCAAGAATCTTTTACCTAATTTCTTCCTTTAGCAGTTTGACCAAATTTTCTTTATGCTCTCTCTTGAGCGTATACAAAAGTCAATATTTTAGACTTCAACTGGTCAGGACCCGCGGCGCCCTCATAAATCCGCTAGCCACACACGCCTTATACAAACAAAAGACCCTTTTTTCTGTATAAAATTCTTCAAAAATCAGTTTCCACCTGCATCCTTTCTGGCAACAGGCAACTGTATCGCTGACGGCCGCTGCGCAGGTATAAAACGCGTGCCCGGCCTTTGGTTCTACTTCATCTTCGCTCGCCGTCTCGATTAGCATTTGAAATCATTAGCCGGTCTCTGCTGACTGCAAGGTGCATTCTGGAACCACAATCGTGGTCGGCCAGCAACATCATCATCATCTTCATCATTGTGGCTGTTTTTATCTGGCATTGTGCATCTTCTTTTCTTTCCTTTTTGTCTTTTGTATTTTGTTGTTGTGTTTTGTTTTCATTCTTCTCACTTGGGCCTGTTTTTGGTTTACACAAAGCCAACGGCGTCAAATTTGAAAATGCACCTGGATTTAATTTTTCCCCCGTCTGAGTCTGGCCTTTTTTCTTTGGTTCACCGATATTTGCTTTTACAACATCTCATTGGTTATCCTTTGACATTGCAGCCGTTTCAGGGAATCATCATCCATCACCGGAATGATTGCCGAAAGATGTTTCGTGTGATTTGAAATTCAAATGCAAGTATTCAATTAGTTTAATTGCAGTTACTTTTTGTATGAGTCTCAGCAGGTGAAACCGTCTTTGAGAATTTTTTGCTAGCATTTAGAGGGTAGGATTGGGTTGGGCCATCTTTTGAGCGGTAGGCGGGTGCGATTTGAGGAAGAAATAAATAATTAGCAGACCCTTCAAAGTAATTCAATGTGAAAATTGATAGCTGACTGTGAACCGGACCTTAGACCGAACCTTAGACCAAGCCCCAGACCGAGCCTCAGACCGAACCAAGTGTGAAGGAAAAAATTTATTGAATATGTTGGACGATAGAGTCTACATACTAGATTTGACTTCTTAAGGGTGTTTATAAGGTTCTAAACTGATGCTGCTTCTTAGGTTTATCATACCCATGATACAAAAAGAGAGGTAAGGTGGCATCAGTGTGAGTTCCCTGCAAAGTACCTTCACGTTGAGTGCTGCGCGTACTTTTGTAGCGTAAGCTTTTGACAGAAGTACGCAACACACTGACACCGCCCCACCTGTATTGTTGCATCAATATCTTAGTAAGATTGAGATAGGTGCAAACGGTTTTTTGGCATTTTTATTGAACCAATAAATATAACAAATACTTTCATTATCTGGTTCATCATTTCGCTTTGCTAAGTGATTACCCATTATCGCCTCCAAATCTGTGGAACCTATGGTATGAAAGAAGCGAACCAGTCATGCTTCCAATTAGAGTTGGGTGCCTGTCGTGCTTTCTTTTCGTGTCACAGACACGCACGATTGTGTTGCAATATCAGATTTCGTGCGTGAATGTGTGTGTCAGTTTTAAGCAACAAGTCACGACATAAGCCGGCCCTATCTAACTCTACAAAATGCTCAGAAATATTTAAAACTAAAAACAAACATTGCACACCGAATAAGCTGGACATCCCTTATATAACCGAGATTAGCAAGTCTCATGAATCGAACAAACTGCGCCTCAAGCAACACTACATAAACGGCGTTTTGCGAAAAGTACTGCATGCAGTTAGTAGGACGAAGAATTCAAAACTGCCATTTTTAGCAAGTTGAGCCCATACTGATCAGATGGAATAATAATGAATTTTGGAGTGCAATGCGACATACCTGGCAGACTTACTAGAAGTTCAACAGAATATTCAGAGCTGCAAAGCAGAATGACCATCTGAAGAAGCAATTGTAAAGGTGTGGCAAGATTGATTTGAAAGTCTTAACAGACTTGGCATATTCAATGTCGGGCGGCTGCATTTATTAGAAGCGTTAAATGGTAATCCAATTTCATATTTAAGCTATCTTTAGACTACATTAAGAGTGAAGTTCCAATAAAAAATAACAAATGTTGAAGCTTTTAGGAAATTTGCACATAAAGCAATTTTCTATAAAATATTTTTTATTTTTCTTGTTCCTGCTCTCAAAAAAAAAAACAGCCAAAATCGCCCTAAAATTTTGAAATTCGCCCAAAAAAGGGGTCAAAGGCGATTCGCCATATATTTTAGAAAAATTATTTCTAAAAATAAGACTGAGACTTTCTGAAATTAAGGAAGTGTTTACTATAAGCTAGAAAATATTTTCGTAATTGTGGAAAAGCATTTTCTAAATTTTAGAAAAACCTTTCTAGATTTTAAAAAAAACAACATTTTCAACTATTATAGACGGGAAAGGGAGTGAGGGGGGACTGGAGAGAGCAGAGGAAGGGAGGACTACAACACTGAGAAGCCTATAAACCACCCCTTAATTAAATTATTTTTATTGGATATTTTCTTTCTATTGGTTCTACTACTAGTAATCATTATTTTAGTTTTTAACTTTACCTTGACTTTACCCGAAAGTCGGGACCTCGGGAAAACTTCAACACGAAAGTCATCTTATCGCACTCGACTACCAAGCTCGCGCGTGAGGACAGTAAATAATGCAGTCAAATGCTAAGCACTCAGCTGTCTTTTTTATATTCCGAAAGCAGGGAATTCGAACCTGAGAATTACACGCGGTGTCGTTTTCTATTTTTCTGAATTTTAGGGCGGTTTTCTAGATTATTTTTCTATATTTTAGGGCGATCTCAGCATGCCAAATATTAGTTGCCCCTTTTATATTCCGAATGCACGGAATTCGTACTTGAGAATTACAAGGGGTGTCTTTGTAATATTTTTTTATTCTTTAGGGCGATTTTCTAGACTTTTTTGTCTATATTTTAGGGCGAATTTTTAAATGGCTTGTCTAAATTTAATAAATGTGCTTCCTAAAATTTAGGGCGTTTTTCTAAATTCGCCCTACTTGCAATGTATTTTTTTCTAAATTTAAGGGCGAATTCGCCCTTAATTTAAGAAAGTTTTTAGGAAAAAATCTAGAAACATTACCCTAAATTTAAGAAAAAATAAATCGAATTTCTAAATTTAAGAAATTATTTTCTAAAAATTCTTTTTTATGGCTGTTTTTTCTAAGTTTAAGAAAAAACTGTCTAAAAACAAGAAAGAAATATTATTTAGGGTGCATTTCTAAAAACTAGAAAATAAATTTTTTGATTGAGGATTTGTGAGAATATAATTTTCTTTTGTTCTTATTTAGACCTTTGTAAAAAACAATAGAGCAAACTTTACTTCGGCCAAGCATGTTTTTCTAACTAATTTGAAGGATACTTCCTTTGAAAACCAACAAGTTTTTCTCACTAGGACTACTTTTCAAAATCTACTTTTCTATGACAGCTATTCTATTTAGATGTCCCTTCACATCACAGAGATGGTATAAGATAGAGGTTTGACATGTATGGGACATACGCTTTTTATGTCTGCAGGCAGATTAAGTTTATTTTCAATTTAGGCCACGCCCCAGTCCCGCCCCCGCAATTTAGAAAAAACTTCATATCTCCCACAGTTTTAAAGATAGATGGTTCGTTCCTTCTGGACATATTTAGTAGTAAGGATAACTTATCGATCCACCAAAAGGAGTTATGAAAGCGCTGCTTTCAGCTGCTACTGCATCATCAAAATTTATGCTGAGCGAACAATTTCGTTGTGGTACAGAGTATGTTATAGTCGGGCTTGACCGACTTTCTTTCTTGTTATACTCTGTACCGTAGGTACATAGAGTATTATAAGTTTGTGCAAAAGTATGTAACATCCAGAAGGAAGCATCTCCGACCCCATAAAGTATATATATTCTTGATCAGCATCAACAGCCGAGTCGATATAGCCATGTCCGTCTGTCCGTCTGTCCGTATGAACGCACAGATCTCAGAGATGGTAAGAGATAGAGGTTTGACATGTATGGGACATATGCTTCTTATGTCTGCAGGCAGATCAAGTTTATTTTCAATTTTGGCCACGCCCCCTACCGTCCCCGCAATTTAGAAAAAACGTCATATCTCCCACAGTTTTGAAGTTAGATGGCTTGTTCCTTCTGGACATATTTAGTTATTAGGATAACTTATCGATCCGCCAAAGGAATGAAGAAGATCGGATGAACGGTTTTCGAGTTATGATCAAAAGACAAAATTTCTTGGTACAGAGTATGTTATAGTCGGGGGCTTGACCGACTTTCTTTCTTGTTTTTAGTTGTCAAATTCTCCATAAAAAAAAATGAATTTTTTGAGCGCTGGGCTGCAAAGATGTAAAAAGTTTCAAAATCGTTTGAACTTATATATTATATTTTACTTATTGTTTTTATAAATTTTTGCACTCGTTAAATACCGGGCTGCAAATAATTAACCATAACTTTACCTATCAAGTCCAATCATCATAACCTATCCTAACCGCATCCTACCTAATCTGACAGAGCCGTTTCCACTGACTATTGCCACATTTCCCCTTGGAAAAACTTGTCCCTGACTAATGTACAGTAGCTCATCGTGTTTGCAACACTAATTGCCCAACTCTTCGAAACAATTCCCTCTCTTAACTTCACTTTGCATTTCAATTGCAGCTTTTCTTTAGCCATTTCGAATGTCATTTGTGTGAATTTATGCATAAAATATGAATATGTCTGGGCGAAAAGTTTATTGAAAACGTGTCTCCATTACCCCGAAATCCCAACTCACCCTGAACAATTCTCAACTCGCATGCGTTATAAATCACGCAAAAGTTTTTTTTTTTGAAAAGCCAACTTTTACGCAGTGCCGGCAGAAGTTTTATGTCATCAAGTTTGGCAAGCCACTTGCCCCTCCCTCCTTCCCTTCGCCGTACATGCTTTCAACTTTAATTTTTGGAAGCGATCATAGTTCAATGAGCAAATTGCATATTGATTTGCTAGAGTTTGCTCCTGATATTTGCCTTTTTCGGGTGCAAGTTTCTTCTCGCATTCCTTTGTGACCGGTGATTAATGAGCTAAGACCGCTAAAACTTTACCTTGAGCAGCGCAGCGCAGCGAAAAAAGTCGCCAACTTTGAACTTTTATTTTATTTTGCCTCCTTAGCTCCCGTTGAAAGTTATTAAAATCAACGAAGCGTTGTCTAAGGGGTCCGCTCGTATAATTAAACTCAGGCAAGTCGCCCGTAATTCCTAAGAAGTTCAATAAGAAATCAAAGTTAATAGGCGTCTGCATTTGAAATCGAAAGCGCCCAAAAAAGCGTCGCGTGACAAATGTCATTTGGACTTGGAATTCCATTTAAATGCCAAACTCGCCTTTTTGAATTTGTTTTCCTTTTCTGTTTTTTTGGTCTGGGTAAGGGTATAATTTTCCGGCACGCAGGTTCTTTTGGCTTTAGCTACTCTTTCGTCATAATCGCCAGTGCGAAGTGCACAAAGCACTGACAATTCCTTGTAATTATGGGTTTTACCAAAGAGCCAAACAAGAAAAAAAATTCAAATCAAATCGCATTTCATGGCATTTAAATGTAATTTGAGTTTGATTCGCTTGCCGAGAATAGTGATTAAGTCCTTAAGTGGGTATGCCAGGGGTTTCAAGGGAAAATTGCTTGAAAAATGTGCAGAAAAGTTTTTAAGTATGCAGAGCAGGCGCTATGCCAAAGGAAACTTGTCTATGAAATTTAATGGCAGAAATGTAGAATCAAAAAGTGGGCATTTTCGTTTTAAAATTAATTTAAATTCATAACAGAAAATAATATGGACTCGAAGATTCTAAAAAAAACCTAAAATTTTTAGTTAATTGCTAAAGCAAACAAGTAAGAACCAAGTAAAAACAATTTAGCATATGTTTTGCTCAACGGAAACCTTCTTCAGGGCAAACAGCTGTACACGTCTGCTTAGACGCTAGAACATTGACTTTGTACGTGGAAGTTGTGAGTTCGAGTCCCACTGAAGGCATATATATTATTGTTTTTATAGTCTGTACCAGAGGTACACAGAGTACATTAAGATTGTGCAAAAGTATGTAACAGCCAGAAGGAAGCATTTTCGACCCCATATAGTATATATATTCTTGATCAGCAGCCAACAGCCGAGTCAATATAGCCATGTCCGTCTGACCGTATGAATGCACAGATCTCAGAGATGGAGGTTTATGGGACACAAGCTTTTCATACTCTCTGGCAGATCAAGTTTATTTTCAATTTTGATGGAGCCCCCTTCCGCCGCAGCAATTTGAAAATTGCGTTATATCTCCCACATTTTTAAAGATATATGGTTTGAGCCTTCCAGGCATATATAGTAATCGGGGTTATTTATCGATCCGCCAAAGGAATGGTGAAGATCGGATGAGCGGTTGTCGAGTTAAGATCAAAAGACTGTTCGCTGTTGCAGCGCTGCATTCAGCTACTGCTGCTGGATCAAAATTTTTGCTAAGTGTATAATTTCGTTGGTATAGAGTATGCTATAGTCGGGCTAACAACCTCCACGTTCTAAGCCAACGTTTTAACACTTGAGCCAAGCGAATTGTTGATAACTCAAGGCTTAAACTGACACTATGAACGTTATATTTAGGTGACTATTTTCCCATCAATAAAATGACTGAAATTTTTGCCATCTAAGATAATGGGTTCTTTAGGGTAACTTGATAAAGACATGAAGAATTTCAATAGAATAGAAAACCACACAAGATATTTGCTTCCTTGGTTTATACTCTTATTTCTTGGGGATCGAAATTTTGAAATTTTGGAGGAAGTTTTATCTTACATTTAGCAATGAAGTTAGGAAGTTTTAGGCAGTCTTTTGCTTATATGTACCAAGGCTGAAATTACCTACCTAATTTTTTTTGTGGGCTTACTGAATGAAGCATCTCCGACTACATAAAGCATTCTTGATCAGCATGATGAGCTGAGTTGATTTTGCCATGTCCGTACATCCATCTGTTTTAAAGCTATCTTGAACAATCTTTGCACAAAGTCTTCTGTTACAAATAAACTGCACATTTGTCTGAATTGGTCGGACTATTGTATTTAGAAGAAAAAATATTTTGCTGTCGTCTTTTAATTCGCCAGTTATAACTCTATTTCTACTTTTTCTTCAGCAGAATTTTGCCCAATTTGATCAAAATCGGATGAATACATCATATAGCTGCCTTACAATAAACTGACCAGCCAAATGATAATAGTTAAGGTCCCATCTATTGGTCAGCTTGAGAAACCATTCAAGTAGAATCCTCCAAAGCGTAAATTTACTTTCTGAATGCGACTTATTTAAAACATTTATAAAGATATGTTATACGAACTGCAAGGGTACATAAGCTTTCCTCTATTTTCGAACAATAACCAGAAAAAGAAGAAGTTTCCTTTGGCATCAAACCAAGGGAAAAGTCAGACCTCGGGCAACTCTCACGGAAAGGATTCCTTGTCTTAAATATAATGGTCGTAGTATTTCTAGCCGACAAGTTGGCCATGAAATGAAGCTGTTCATTTAATCATTCGACCTGAAAATTGATTTACTAAAAATATTCAGTTTAACTTAAGCTGCCAAACTGTGCGGATATGGAACTTCTTTCTTTTCTTTATTTTTAATTTAAATGCAATTGAACCGTTTCTTATATATTTTTTTTCTTTAACCATTTTCATCATAAGCCTGCGTATTAGCTTGGAGCCAATAGTAATTTAATTTTATTTTATCATCTGCTGGAGGTACATCATCATCTTCTGTCTGCGTATCTGCAGTCCTTACTTCATAATGTTGGTTTTTCGTCGACAAGTTGATGTGTTCCCTATAAAATGAAGAAACCCGTTCACCCAAGTTCATGTATATTATTTTTTTCGTTGCTGTAAAATCAGTTTTTATTATTTTTAAAGCGATTTTTATCTATTAGTACTAAAAGTTTGATCTAAAACATGCTCTCCTATCTTTTCTAAACCAGCATATGAAATAGGCCTTTTAGATCCAACAAATTTGACAATATTGTACGAAAGCAACTTATGTGGCCGATCGAAAATGGCAACCAAGTAAATCATATTTATTCTGCACACAAACAAATATAAACTTGTACGAGCAATATTTTCTTTCTTTGATAAGATCCATATTATATTTTATGTCTAGCTAGCTTGTCTTTCGAGACACTCGGAAATTTCTAAAGCGATTTTATTTGTTAATTTACAATTTTTTTAAATCTTCACCAAAGTTGTAGACTCAACTTGCCAAATAATTATTATGCACTAATCGTAATCTGAGTTTGAGTGTTTTAAATCTACGATTTTTCATTTTAAATTCCTGTTTTTCAATTCAGTTATTAAATTGTCTACTGTCTTACAATATGCTGGACAAAATTACTATTGCTGGCTAGCCATTTAAATTGAATTCTCATAACATTCAACAACATCCATTACATGTCTACACCCAGAACGAGAGCGTAAGTTAAAGTCGAAATACCCGTTACTCAGCTCAGTTCGGATAAGTATGCAACATTTTTTTAACTCGGCCATTTATTATCCGATCCTTTTGAAAATTTGTGAGATTGTAGAAATTGGCCACATAGACTACACTGCAAAATCTGAGCTCGATATCGTGGGCTCGATAAATTGTGGGAGTTATTCAATATTTTTTATTGCGGGGGCGGGAGGGGGCGTGGCCAAAATTTGAAACAAACTTGATCTGCCTACAGACAGTACGAGCTTACGTATAAAATTTGGTTGCTCTAGCTCTTCTAGTCTCTGAGATCTAGGTGTTCATACAGACGGACGGACAGACGGACATGGCTATATCGACTCGGCTGTTGATGCTGATGAAGAATATATATACTTTATGATATCGGAGATGCTTCCTTCTGCCTGTTACATACATTTGCACGACTTTAGTATACCCTTTTTACTCTACGAGTAACGGGTATAAAAAGTGTAACAAATATAAGCACGAGCGCTCTGCTTTCTCAGTTATCCAGCGGAGCACAACTAAATGTGTTCTGTCTAAAGTATGCATTACGCCCGACGGAAAAGTAATTAACTACAACTGTTGCTCTTCTATAAAGCACTAGTAAACAGACTGCAAACAATCCATATTACATTTTAGAAAAAGTAATGCGTATTTTTAATGGGAATCCGATGGCAGTTCGGCTCTAACATACATCTTTTATTACCAGTAATGCAGGTTGTGGGCAGCGACCATGCATATGGCACAGTAAACCAGACTGTATGGTATTATTTCCGTCATACTGAAGGCAAGGCAATGAAGGAGTAATTCATTATGTAATGTGTGAGTGATGTAAGAAGAAAGGCTCTCTCCAAAACTCGTTGATGCATAGAAATCTTAAAAAAACGAGAGCGTAAGTTAAAGTCGGCCCTGCCCGACTTCGAAATACCCGTTACTCAGCTCAGCTCGGATAAGTATGCAACATTTTTTTAACTCGGCCATTTATTATCCGATCCTTGTGAAAATTTGTGAGATTGTAGATATTGGCCACATAGACTACACTGCAAAATCTGAGCTCGATATCCTAAAAATTGTGGGAGTTATTCAATATTTTTTATTGCGGGGGCGGGAGGGGGCGTGGCCAAAATTTGAAACAAACTTGATCTGCCTACAGACAATACTAGCTTACGTATAAAATTTGGTTGCTCTAGCTCTTCTAGTCTCTGAGATCTAGGTGTTCATACAGACGGACGGACGGACGGACGGACGGACAGACGGACATGGCTATATCGACTCGGCTGTTGATGCTGATGAAGAATATATATACTTTATGATATCGGAGATGCTTCCTTCTGCCTGTTACATACATTTGCACGACTTTAGTATACCCTTTTTACTCTACGAGTAACGGGTATAAAAAGAAAACTATCATTCTGATAACCAGGTTAAATTTTATGACAATGCACAATCTTCCTGCTTTGGTTTAAGAATTACATGTTCGACCACTTTATTTGAAGATGTTTTTATACGCGTTACTCGTAGAGTAACAAGTAAGGGCGCTGCAGTCGAGTTTCCCGACCACAAAAACCCTGTTCATTTATTTTCATTTATTTGTTTTTGAATTTTTGAAGATGTCATCCTAAATGTAGGCAATACTTTTCTAGTCCTGATCAACAACTGGGGGGCTGCTTTTATCAGCTCAACTGTTTCGCTTATAACTCCGGTGTTTTTGGTCCGATCTGATTGTACTTTTCAGAATAGATAGATATTGAGCCTAGCTTGATGTATACTAAACCACGAGGCTCTAACTTGAAAATTGTGGATCTGACGGCTTTTTAGGTCTTGGATTTATAGAGGAGGTCTAGGTTTTTTGGGGATAAAAGGGGGACGGGGTGGAATTTTTCAAATCTGAAACAAACTTGATCTGCGTACAGCATAAATCTACCTTCGTGCAAAAATCTCTATCTATCTATCTCTTATAGTCTCTGAGATCGACGCGTTCATACAGACAGACAGACGGACAGACGGACAGACGGACGGACGGACAGACGGACAGACGGACATGGCTATATCGACTCGGCTGTTCATGCTGATCAAGAATATATATACTTTATGGGGTCGGAAAATTTTCCTTCTCCCTGTTACATACATTCGCACAACTTCATGATCCCCCTTTTCCCATTTTCAATGGGAATAGGGTATAAAAAGGGTATACTAAAGTCGTGCAAATGTATGTAACAGGCAGAAGGAAGCATCTCCAATATCATAAAGTATATATATTCTTCATCAGCATCAACAGCCGAGTCGATATAGCCCCGTCCGTCCGTCCGTCCGACCTTCAGTCCGTCTGTATGAACACCTAGATCTCAGAGACTAGAAGAGCTAGAGCAACCAAATTTTAGATGTAAGCTAGTACTGTCTGTAGGCAGATCAAGTTTGCTTCAAATTTTGGCCACGCCCCCTCCAGTCCCCGCAATAAAAAATGTTGAATAACTCCCACAATTTTTAAGATATCGAGCTCAGATTTTGCAGTGTAGTCTATGTGGCCAATATCTACAATTTCACAAATTTTCAGGATCGGATAATAAATGGCCGAGTAAAAAATGTTGCATACTTTTCCGAGCCGCATAAGGTTATTAAACACTAATTGAACTGAGTAACGGGTATTTCGAAGTCGGGCAGGGCCGACTTTAACTTACGCTCCCATTTTAGTTGTATAGCTATGGTTATACATTTTTATTTAAGAGTAATATGCAATGACTAATATCTGAAGAGCTCACGGTATTACGCTCTAAAATTATTTTATAGTTTCTAAAAAAATACATTTGAGATTTATTCAGATCACAATATAAACCATAATGGTCTTCAATGGAAATCGTAACCTCAACTAAATATAATCGTACTACCCATTCAATAGCTAAATTCTTAAACTAACATAATGGTATTGCATGACCCCTACGACACCAAGCAACTGTATGTTGCCCTAGTGAGACCAATTCTTGAATATGGGTCGTGTGTCTGGTCTCCATACTATCTAAAATACCAAGATCAACTGGAATCTGTCCAAAAACAGTTCTTTATTTTCGCTCTCCGTGGCTTAAATTGGAATCCTTCAACCCATCTTCCTCCTTACGAGGACAGACTACGCCTTATCAACTTGCCTTCTCTTAATAACCGCCGAATTTGTCATAGTGTCCTTTTTATTCACAAACTCTTATCTGGGGAAATTGACTCTATCGCTTTGTTATCTAGTTTAAATATTGCTGTTCCACAACGCGCTTCTAGAAATTTTTATCCAATTTACCTTCAGCCTTGCCTGACCAACTACGCTCATCACGAACCCTTCCGAAACCTTTGTTTAAACAATAATAAGTACTATCATATTATTTCCTCTCATTCCTTGATTGTTATAAAAAATAATATAAGGTTGTCAAAAAAGTCTTGCGGTATTTCCGCAAGCTTGTCTTTGCAAGCGCGTAGTTCTAGTTGTATTCGTCGCATCGGTTCACGCTAGAGCTTTTTGGAAAGCTCTTTTCACCCGCTAACACGTGTTTGATTTATTGTTGTTTGTTTTTAGTCGTTCTGGTGCAGAGGTGATCGAAGATGCGCCACGGTCCGGAAGGCCTGTCGTCGAAAATTGCGATAAAATCGCTGAATTGATCGAAAGAGACCGGCATAGTAGCAGCCGTAGCATCGGCCAAGAGCTGGGCATGAGTCATCAAACCGTTATAAACCATTTGAAGAAGCTTGGATTCAAAAAGAAGCTCGATGTATGGGTGCTACACGACTTGACGCAAAAAAACATTTTGGCCCGTATGGATGCATGCGAATCGCTTCTGAATCGCAACAAAATCGACCCGTTTTTGAAGCGGATGGTGACTGGCGATGAAAAGTGGGTCACTTACGACAACGTGAAGCGAAAACGGTCGTGGTCGAAAAGCGGTGAAGCTGCCCAGACGGTGGCCAAGCCTGGATTGACGGCCAGGAAGGTTCTTCTGTGTGTTTGGTGGGATTGGCAGGGAATCATCCACTATGAGCTGCTCCCCTATGGCCAAACGCTCAATTTGGACCTGTACTGCCAACAACTGGACCGCTTGAATGCAGCACTCATGCAAAAGAGGCCATCTTTGATCAACAGAGGCCGAATTGTCTTCCATCAGGACAACGCCAGGCCACACACATCTTTGGTGACGCGCCAGAAGCTCCGGGAGCTCGGATGGGAGGTTCTTTTGCATCCACCGTATAGTCCGGATCTCGCACCAAGTGATTACCACCTATTTCTGTCCATGGCGAACGAGCTTGGTAGTCGGAAGTTGGCCACAAGAGAGTCATGTGAAAATTGGCTCTCCGAGTTTTTTGACAATAGGGAAGCGAGCTTCTATAAGAGGGGTATTATGAAGTTGGCATCTCGTTGGGAACTCGTCATCGAACAAAACGGCGCATATTTGACTTAAATCGCATTATTATAACCAATTTTATGAACAATTGAAAATTCAATAAAAATACCGCAAGACTTTTTATATATTGTTATTCCTAAGTAGGCCCCTTTAAAGTTAGAAAGAACATTGTTAAACTATAAAATAAAATAATAGTAGTAATTTAGGCGTATTGCTTTTGAGATCCAAGCCCGTATCTGGAACTGACTTCCAGATATTTTCAGGGAGATTTTACATTGACAAAAATAAAAAATAGAGGAAAGTTTACTTCGGCTCGGCCGAAGATTGTATACCCTTGCAGCACGTTTTTTAACTAATTTGAAACACATGTCCACTGATAACAAACAAGATTTTCCCAATAAGACTTCTTTTCTGACTCTACTTTTGTATGACAGCTATACTATAGAGATGTCCGATTTCGACCAAATTTGGCAGAATTATAGAGAAGCATTGAAAACTAGTAAATACGGAGTTTGGAGACGTTTGCATTAAAAACAAAAAAGTTTTTTTTCAGTAGAACTAGTATTTCGACTGATCGTTTCTATGGCAGCTATATGTTAGAGTCATCCGATCCGGCCGGTTCCGACAAATGTGCAGCGTATTTGGACCAGAAGACTTCGTGCAATGTTTGGTGGCGATAGCTTTAAAACTGACGGGGGAGATAGCATAGAAACAGACGGACAGACGGACATGGCTATATCGACTCAGGTCGTCATGCTGATCAAGAATATATATACTTCATGTGGTCGGATATGCTTCCTTCTATGTGTTACAAGCATCTGCACAATTTCAATATACCCTCTGCATAAAAAAAAATCTTTTTTCTTGCATATTTAGTCCTGGGAAATAGGCCTAAATGAGCTATTTTCCGCATTTTTATACCCCTGCAAAGGATTTTTATACCCCTGCAAAGGATATTATAGTTTTGCCCAGAAGTTTGCAATGCATAGAAATATTCATTTCCGACCCCACAAACTAAATATATACTTTATCAGGGTGACGAGCTGAGTCGATTGAGCTTTGTGCGTCCGTCTGCCTGTCTGTTTCTACGCGAACTAGTCTCTCAGTTTTAAAGCTATCGAGCTGAAATTTTGCACAGAGTCTTCTTTTTGCTGCACACTACTAATATGTCGGAACCGACCGGATCGGATGACTATATTTCATAGCTCCCATAGGAACAATTGGTCGGAAAACTAGTTTTAGTATGAAAACCTTTTTTCTTTTCAATGGAAACGTCTCCAAACTTTGTTATCGTAGGTTTTCTATGTATTTTTATAATTCTACCAAGTTTTATTAAAATCGGACAACTATATGGTATAGCTGCCATACAAAAGATACGTCTGAAAAACAGTCTTAGTTAGAAAAACTTTTTTGTTTTTAATGGTAGCATCCTGCAATTTTGTATTTGTTTGTTTCACATGTTTTCACATAATTAAACAAATTTTTGACCAAATCGGATGATTATATCATATAGCTCACATAAAATGTTTGACCAAATCGGATGATTATATCATATAGCTCACATAAAATATTTAAGCGAGCACTTGCAAGGGTATAAAAACTTCGGCACAGACGAAGTTAGCTTTGCTTTTTCGTTTTGTCTAGATTACAGTTAATCCATTAGAGATATGGAGTTTCTTAAGCCAGATTTGGGTTGAGCATAAAAAGCTACTCTAGAACCAATCATTCTTTTAGCATTTGAGGCCCTGTGCTGAGAATAAATCAATTATGAAGTCTTGTCAAAATGCTTATGCCAATCCCCATTTGGACAATTTGATTGATATTTTCTAACCCAAACATCTGATTGTAGGCTACTTATGTTTTATTGAAAGCTTAGTCTTACCCTAGTATTCAATTATTTTTTTTAAAATTGTAGGATTTTCTGTTTGAAAGATATAATGATTTATTTATGCATATATTTTTCGGGTGCTGGATTCAAAAAAATTATCCGTTTTGCCGCAGCACGTCATTATTATGAGAATTTTGCATAATCGTGTGTTGAACGAGGTTTGTTCACATTTTTGAGTTACATTTATTAACCTATTCAAACCAAGTTTGTTTCTAAAGAAACTTTGATGAACAAAGATCACGCAAAACCAAACCCAAAGTTTTTCTCCAAGTTAGAAAAATTCTTTAAATTTATCTGCCAATTGTAAAAAATCCTAAAACTATTTACTTTACAAGTACACTTTTTTGATACCATCGCACTTTTGGAAGACTTGGTCCAAAAACTAGACGAATGTTTGACTTATTTCACTTAATAATTACCACGAAAATGTCGAAAAATTTGGAAACAAGATTGATGTTTCTTAGCTTACATTTTTTTAAAAATAAGTCGTTTATTAGATTAGTTGTTATTTAATAACTTCTAAAAGCGCTATGATCCGAAAAATATGTATACATATATGTTAAAAAATAAAAAGCATAATGGTCTTTTAAGAAGTTAATTTTGAGATTTTTTTCAGTTGGCGTATAAATTTTAAGTATTTTTCAACTTGTTGACTTTTTTAAATCAAAATATTGTTATCTTAGGAATCAAATCCAAGCTTTGGTTTTGGTTTTTAGTGATTGTT
Organism: Lordiphosa fenestrarum; assembly: GCA_035044985.1. Lineage (NCBI taxonomy): Eukaryota > Metazoa > Arthropoda > Insecta > Diptera > Drosophilidae > Lordiphosa > Lordiphosa fenestrarum. The sequence goes on from JAWNNO010000685.1 coordinate 24,831, forward strand.
ATTCAACTAAGTTTACATAGAAACCAGTTTGGTTTGAATAGGTTAATAAATGGGGCTAGAGGACCAAATAATGTGAACAAACCTCGTTGAACTCAAGTTTGTGCAAATTTCTCATTAACCTGACGTGATGGGGCAAAACGGAAATACTTTGGGCACGTTTTCTATCTTCTCTGGTTATAAAGTTGGCTTTTTGCTGTAAACTTGTGTTATTTTTAGCTGATTAAATGGTGTTACTTCAATTATTGGACAAACGCAACAATTTGTAGGCTTTTTTTATTAAACTTAGAACGATGACAGAATAATGGGGCATATTAAACGAATTTGGTGAGTAAACAATTACAAAATAAGATGAAAACCTTCTCCATTTCTCCTCCTGCTATTAACCTAGGCGGCATTTCCATCGACCACAATCTGGAGAATGGTACGTCGCTTGGAATCGTACGAAAATCCATTGGAGCGAAACAATTCCGAATCGTAGAATGGCTTCAGATTGCTGATATCCAGCTGTTTGGCACGCTCAATTAGGTCCCGCTCCATTATCTCGACGTGGGTGGCTCCGGGGCCATCTTTGCAGCGTATATAAGCCAACTGGTCCAGCGTCAGCTGGCGAAGTATGAAGAACAGCAGCTCTGAGTGATCCTTTTGGAAGGCTAAATACTTTTGGAATGTGTTGCGCATCTTCTTCATGACGCTGAACTTTTGGGCCTCGATAAAGCTTTCCAGCATCATGCGAATGGCCATGCTGACATCAGCCTCGATCACACTTTCGCGCAGATGCAAGCGAGCATGAGCCTCGGACATACGAATGACGCTCTCGATATGACGCACTGTAATGGGCAGCGAGCCGGTGGCAAAGGATTCTTGGCGCAGCTGCGAGTACATTTTGGCGATTTTGTCCTCGTCGATGTTCTGAAAGGGAAATGTTTAGTAAGACTCAGTTGGAGAAATCGGGAAGAGGCCACTTACGGTGAGCTTAGGTCGTATGTTTTCCTTGGCATAGACTATGTACTGTCTGAGCAGATCTTGCGGTATCTCTTCCACAGTCTTTAGCTGCGGTTCCTCTAGTTCGGGCTGTTCCTCCTCGCTGGGATGATGCTTCATGTGCGAGTGGACTACAAATTTTGCCAAGTGCTGATCTTGCATTGGATCAAATTCATCCTTCACCACACACAGGATGTCAAAACGGGACAGAATTGGCTCCGAGAGATTCACGTTCTCCGAAAAGGTCATTGAGGGATCATAGCGGCCGCCAATAGGATTGGAAGCGGCTATCACCGTGCAGCGAGCCTGGAGAGATGTAACAATGCCCGCTTTGGATATTGAAATGGACTGCTGCTCCATGGCCTCGTGTATGGAGGTGCGATCCTGATCGTTCATCTTGTCAAACTCATCTATAAGGCATACGCCCTGATCGGCCAAAACCAAAGCGCCCGCCTCTAGAGTCCACTCCTTGGAGACGGGATTACGTCGCACATAGGCAGTGAGACCCACAGCGCTGGCACCCTGGCCCGTGGTGAAGACGGCGCGTGGCGCAATCTTCTCAGTATACTTGAGAAACTGCGATTTGGCTGTGCCCGGATCACCACATATCAGCATGTTAATGTCGCCGCGTACCTTATGCTTGTCACCGGGATTCTTGGACTCGCCGCCGAAAAGAGCCAGGGCCAGAGCCCGCTTTATATAGCCATGGCCATAGATAGAGGGCGCCATGGAGGCCACCACGCGCTCCGCTATACGCGGATCCTTGCTGAGTTTCTGTATGGTGGCTATGTCCTCATCTGTCAATGACTGCACCACCTGCTTAGAGTCCTTTACGACCACATGGTTGGCTATGATAACGGTGGCAAACACCGGGAAGCCCTGATCCGTATTCAGCGAGCCATCATAGTTATTGGTGTAGATGCCAGTGACCTCCAGTTCATCACCCGGCTTGCACTGATCGCAAAGATCCGCCAGCAGGATGACATCCTTGCTGCGCGGTATACGACCCGCTGGTATGCGACCCGGCGACTCCTGCAAGGTGATCTTCTGGTAGTTGCGGTACAGCGTTTGCTCCATATTAATGGAGAAGGGTCCCATACTCTGACACTCTGGGCAGGAGCCCGGCTTGACTTCTGTATTCTGACTCTGGACAAACGGTCCCAGGACATAGCCACACTTGACGCAGTCATACTTGATCATCGAGAGCTGTGGCAGCACACCCGTGGTGGCCGTGACCACGCCCAGAGTGCGGACCAGCTGGTTGAGATGCAATTTTCGGAAGGTGCGAAGCTCTTCGATCAGCGGCAGCTCCGAAATCCTCACATGTATCTCGGTGGTCACCCGCTCGTAGGTGGGAAAAATAGACAGAACCATATCTTTGGCCACCTTGTCGAAAATCTCCAGCATCTGAAACGGCGCCTCGGGTAGAAAGTAGGCCAGCACGTGCTCCTTGTTGGCCAGATCTGTGTAGGACACCACAAAGGAGCATTTATTCTGTTCGCACATACGCCGAATGCGATCCCGATACGTGTACGCGCCCCGCTCATCCACAAAAGTGCGCAGGAAGGACTGAAAGCGATTGGCTATCTCTGTGCGCGGTCCCAGCATGCTCACCCACTCCTTGGTCGAATGGCCCTTGGTGTCCTCCAGATTCTCAATGGACTCTATCATCTCTGTATCCTCCATTTCTCCAGCCGCCGCCTTTTCGCCCGCCCGTCGCTTGGCTCTGGGTCCTACATCGTCCTCATCATCGGACTGGCCAAAGCCCAGTTCGCGATCATCGCGATGGACTCCGGTGGCACGATCCCGCCTGCGCATTTCCGACTCGGCCGCAAATCGCTCGCCCTGCGATATCTCCGAGAAGTCCTCCTCATCGTCCAACATGGCCGGATCGTAGTGATCGAGCTCGGGCATGGCTCGATAGTCGTTCTCCATGTTGTCGCCGAAAAGTTCCTCGCCATCCTCCTCCTCTTCATCTCGTACCGTCTGATCTCCCAGGATTTCATCCTCATTCTCAAAGGGCTCAAAGTCGCCCACGGGCGAGGTCATGGCTGCTCGGCGATCAGCTGCATCGCTGGGCGTGTTCGGGGGCGGCGAGCTAGGATTATCCATGTTAAGTGTGTGTGTTCAGCTGAGGGGTTTTGTTGATTCTCCAGAGATCCGATCTAGTTTGTTGTGAAGCGTGCGAAAAGCGCGGGAAAAAGTGTTGTACAATGCCAGTGTTGGGAGGCGTACTCTTGCAAAACCATCGATAGTTTTTGATATCGATAGCTCTATCGCAGTTGAGCCGGCGTGAGCTAGTGCTGCCAACCAGTTTTCAAGCCAAAAATTAATCGTCTCCAATTTTAAGAGGTTAAATACAAATTATTGGCCAGAGAAACGCTAGTTTTCAAGAATTTTTGCACAGAAGACTTAAATTTATTAAATAAAAATTAGTACACGTTTTCAAATAACTTTTTACTGTATTTTAACATATTTTTTATGTAAAACTTATCATTTGGAAAGCTGCTACAGCTGATCTTCAGTGGCTCCACTCAAAAATGGAGCTTTGTGGCGTACACAATATCTCTAGACTTGATCATCCAACATTTAAAATCCAAAAGGATTTCGATAAAGAATTGTAATACATGAAGATTAATCGAAGGATTCAGCAATATATATTAGTTTGACCAAATGGGACAAATTGACCAAATGTATTTTGCTGAGTTTGAATCCTTCAAAAAATTTTTTCTCAAAAAAAATAGATTTTTCGACGAGGTCTCGGTATAAAATGGTTTATAAAAAATATAATTATTGGTGAGGAAAATCTTAAATTGATTTTTTAGCAATACATTTTAGAAGCTTGTGTTGAAACGTGAGAGCGATCGACTCAGCTGTTTTCCAGAAAATGCGTTAATAGCTAACAATCGGCTTTTTTCTCATACAATAAAGCTGAATGTTGTCTTTTAACGCATAACGCACTCCTAGTGTAGCAAGGGTTTTAATCAGCTTTAACAAGGGTATACATCAGTTTAAGCACTGAAATTTTAGCTGAAGCGTCCTAATAACTGTGCATGTACCTCCGCAAACAATTCTTGGATTGACTTAAAATTTTGTGTGTGTACTTAAATATGTGTACACTTAGAAAATAAAATAAGAAAAGTACATTAAAAAAATACTAATTAACTGTAAACCCATACAACCAAAATCACGAAAAATCCAAAAATAAATGTTCGCACAGTGCATTTATTTAAACGGAATTACAAAGAAAGGTAACAGGCTTTTATGTACTATGAGACTTGGGGTCACTGAAGAACACTGATGTAGGTCCCCAAACTATTTTTTTTGATCGTTTTTAAATTGTCCTTTGGTGAACGGCTTACAATAAAATTTTCAAAATTGTTCCAAAAAGAACTTTGAAGAATAAAGATATGGTGCTAGTTGTGGGTCTAATTATTAGCTGATAATGTATACTTTTAAAAAGTCGTTAGGGCTGTACAGAATTTATATAAGTTTACGGTAAAATAAAAAAGACTAAAATAATGAAACGCACTAATAAGCACGATAGCTGTCAGTGCTGCAAATATAACTTAGATTTAGCCGGATCTGGTCGTTTCATCATTGCCGAGTCTAATCTGATCTCGACTCTCAATCTCTGTCTCAGTTCACAATCGAACTAGTTTAGCTAATCCTCATGCCGCATACTTGGTATAGGTATAGTCTATGGTTGTCGATATTTTATCGATATATCAATATTTTTGTTTGACGATAAGGGTTATTCCGATATGAATATGCCGATATATCGAGATATCAATATTTTTAGAAACGATATACTAGAATCAAAAGTACCATGGTCAGTCTCTGCTGTATAAGCGCTCCAATAAAAAGAGCAATGTGAAATCAGTGGTTGCAATAGAATACTACAGCGACCATAAAACGGATTTTGACCAACCAACTATAGTGGAGTAATTTAGATCCAGAGCAACAGGTTTTGTTAACATCGTTTTCAAACCATTACTTTTAAAAAGTTAGCACCAATCAATTTGTTTATAGCTATATGTACTAATATATGAAAAAAAATCTTTCATTTGATATTATCCAGTAAGCAAAATCTGTTAGTCTTTAAGCTCTGTACTCTTAAAATCAAAAAATGTATTTGGTCACAGTATTAAATACCGAATTTAAAACATTTTGCATTTGCTTTGATATTCGAAAGTGATTCTTATTTTGTGAAGTGTTGTGTCAGCAGTACGAGACCTAATGAAAAGAGTTATTGAAAAAAAACTTCACCACTAAGTTATTTTGAAAACATAGTCTAATATAAGAATAATAATTTAGTCATATCTTAAGTTATGCTTTTGGAAAGATCAGATAGAACGACCACTTGCAGTGGTCATCAGTGGTTTTATATACGTAGACGTTCTTTAATATCTTTTCCCTGTTTGTGTAAGCTTTAGAAAACAATATTATTGATATATCAAATGTCGATATTGAAAATTTAGATTTTTGATATTATCAATATTGATATTTTGAAATATATCGACAACCCTAGTATAGTCACACAAAGAGAAAATCATTTTATGGTAAAATTAAAATTAATGCTTTGTTTTTTGCACGTAAAATGTTGTGATCAGAAAATACATTAGTTTGTTGAGGTAACATAAAAACAATTCAATTGCTTTATACTTTGTATCTCACGAGAGACCCATAAGATCAGATCAGGACCTTAGCTTCAGTTGCTTTTGAAGAACAACTAAGAAATTTATGCAGCAGTTTCGAATAGATTTCTCCAAATTCACTATCCATTTGAAGCATTTTAATTTGCCTTTCGAACCCATGTCCTTGATATTAGTCTTTGTCAACAAATGTCTCAAAATCATCTACCTGAATTATATTAATATCAGCAACTGGAGGAATGATCCATTTTCTTAGCGAGTAAATAGCCATCAGTAGATCTTTCAGCAAGCAATAACACCATATTGAAAATAAAGCCGAAATCACGTTTCCGACTGTAACATACTCTGTACCAACGAAATTGATAAGTAATCCCAATTATATCGAGAAGGTACGAACCATATATCTCTAAAACTGTGGGAGATATGACGTTTTTTCAAAATTGCGGGGCGGAAAGGAGCGTGGCCAAAATTGAAAATAAACTTGATCTGCTTGCAACTATAAGAAGTTTTGGTCCCATATACGTCAAACCTCTATCTCTCACCATCACTGAGATCTGTGCGTTCATACGGACAGACAGACGGACATGGCTATATCGACTCGCTATATGAGGCTGATCAAGAATATTTATACTTTATGGGGTCGGAGATGCTTTCTGGTTATTGCATACTTTTGCACAAAATTATATTCTATGCACCTACGGTACAGAGTATGAAAAGTTCGCAATGACGCGAAAAAAGCCGATATGGCAACACTGTCCGCTTCTGTATTTGACCCGTGCAAAAGCCTGGTCTTTTAATATTATCTTGAAAACGAAATTTATCCCCAAAACTAACCATAGCAAATAAGAGATATGAGCTTATAAAAATCAAACCTTAAAAAAATAGTATACATATATGAATGGAAATATCTTAGATATACTTCTTCTCTAAACAGGATTAACCTTTATTTCTAATTCTTAATATAAACATTAGCTTTAAGTCTTATTTTGGATTTTAAAAGAAAAAAAAATTAAATGAAATTTTAATTTAAAAATTATAATATTATGGCTCTTAAATTCAATTTTTATAATACAAATTAAATATAAAAATAAAGATTATTTTCAATTTTTATTTTAAAAATTGAATGAAAATAACTTAAGAACCAAGAAGTTTACTACCAAAATCTAAATAGATTCATGATGGTGTGATACTTCACATGTCCTGATAGGATCAACAATAAGGATTCTGTCGGTATAACTTCATGTGAGTAAAAAATTTAACAAGTCGGTGGCATGCACAGTTAGTCCACAAGACCACACACTAATTTCCAAATGGTGTATCGTCTTGTGAACTGAACACATACTTCATCGATAACAATTTCATAAATTATATATTAAGTTGTAATCTAAAGCCAAAGTATTTTTTATTAAACGACCACTTTTCCGATTACATAGAACTCTGTTTCGAATTCAGGAGGCCAACGCAAACGGCTAAGCTTATGTAAAAGTATACAGGATTGTAATCGATATTTGAAGGCTGCCAGCTTCGAGCTACGAGCTAAATTCTTTTCGCTGCTGCAGCATCAAAATTTATGCTGAGCACACACTTTCAATGGTACAGAGTATGTTATAGTCGGGCTTGACCGACTTTCTTTCTTGTTTTTTGTTGTTTTGAGAGTACCATTTTCGCATCTGCCTCGGGGATCCTAATTGGTCTTAAAATAGCGCAGCTGGACGTAGCTTATACAAAAACGAGAGCGTAAGTTAAAGTCGGCCCTGCCCGACTTCGAAATACCCGTTACTCAGCTCAGCTCGGATAAGTATGCAGCATTTTTTTAACTCGGCCATTTATTATCCGATCCTTTTGAAAATGTGAGATTGTAGATATTGGCCACATAGACTACACTGCAAAATCTGAGCTCGATATCTTAAAAATTGTGGGAGTTATTCAATATTTTTTATTGAGGGGGCGGGAGGGGGCGTGGCCAAAATTTGAAACAAACTTGATCTGCCTACAGACAATACTAGCTTGCGTATAAAATTTGGTATCTCTAGCTCTTCTAGTCTCTGAGATCTAGGTGTTCATACAGACGGACGGACGGACGGGCAGACGGACATGGCTATATCGACTCGGCTGTTGATGCTGATGAAGAATATATATACTTTATGATATCGGAGAAGCTTCCTTCTGCCTGTTACATAAATTTGCACGACTTTAGTATACCCTTTTTACTCTACGAGTAACGGGTATAAAAACTCACTTTGGCTCGGCCGAAGTTTATATACCCTTGCAGCTCAAATAATTTTAACTATTAAAGGTGTTAGCTAGCTTTCCATATAAATTATGTCATCTCAGTTTGTGCTACACATTGAAACTAGTAACAACAAAAGCTCAATTATTTCAAAGAAGATTTAATATTGAGGTACAATTTGCTGCGATGGCAACTTTTCACTCAAAAACAAGTAAGGGCGCTGCAGTCGAGTTTCCCGACCACAAAATACCCTGTTCATTTATTTTCATTTATTTGTTTTTGAATTTTTGAAGACGTCATCCTAAATGTAGGCAATACTTTTCTAGTCCTGATCAACAACTGGGGGGCTGCTTTTATCAGCTCAACTGTTTCGCTTATAACTCCGGTGTTTTTGGTCCGATCTGATCCGATCTGTACTTTTCAGAATAGATAGATATTGAGCCTAGCTTAATGTATACTAAACCACGAGGCTCTAACTTGAAAATTGTGGATCTGACGGCTTTTTAGGTCTTGGATTTATAGAGGAGGTCTAGGTTTTTTGGGGATAAAAGGGGGACGGGGTGGAATTTTTCAAATCTGAAACCAAATTGATCTGCGTACAGCATAAATCTACCTTCGTGCAAAAATTTGTGGCTCTATCTCTTATAGTCTCTGAGATCGACGCGTTCATACAGACAGACAGACAGACAGACGGACAGACGGAAGGACGGACAGACGGGCATGGCTATATCGACTCGGCTGTTCATGCTGATCAAGAATATATATACTTTATGGGGTCGGAAAATTTTCCTTCTCCCTGTTACATACATTCGCACAACTTCATGATCCCCCTTTTCCCATTTTCGATGGGAACAGGGTATAAAAAAGAAGAAAAACGTGGAATTAGTTAGCATGAATGCCGTTATCGTGTGAACCTCCCGAAAAAAAAGGTTTTTTATGTAGAAATGGCAGCCATTTGAAAATGAAAACTTGATTTATCGCACTTTTTTGTGAACAAAAAAAATAATACAAATTTTTGTTTGGCCATGATCGAGATTCACACGACGTTAATTCTTCGTCGGTTCTTAAAAACTTGTGTTATCGTGCGAACATGTTCTTAAAACATGGTTTCAAGAAAATCACATAAAGTTTGCAGTTGATACGATATTTGGGTCACCTTGGGTCACTAAAAGGGCAGTATCTCCTAAACTACTTTGAATTTTGAAAAATCATTTTGGGAAAATATTTTTGAATAAGTAAACAAAAAAAATTTTTTAACCAGAAGACCCCGTTAAAATGCGATCGGCAGTCACGTTCGACATCATGGAAATGCCCATTTCTATTTCTACTGGAAACAAATATCTCTTGTGTGTATGCAGAGCAGATGTGATCTTTATAAGCGCACGGTCTCGGTCGGTAGTTCAGTTTTACCAACGAATTGGCATTTGTTGGCCGACCATAGCTATTTTATAAATAGAAGATGCTTTTATTAAATCAATCTTCACCAAAACTATGCAATTAATCTCCTAAGCAAAATTCGTCATTGACAGCCAAAGGTTTGACCCTTCTGGAGCTACCTTAGCCAGTTGTACTATTAAAGCGAATAATCTATTGAGATCCCAATGCTGAATTTTGTAATTTTGTAACTTGAACCATTAACAATTAGGGCAAAATTCTGGTCGCTTTGTGTTGCTAGTACAAAAGTACCCATGGAACGCGAAAAATGTGAAATCATTCCGAAACGGGATTGAAAACCGGGTAATCCCTGCCAGGCTGTAATTGATCCTGTTGTTTGGGATAAAAAAATAAAGTATGAGTAAAATCAATCTTTTTCGGGATCAAATCAAGAATATTCGGGTATACCCTGTTTTCAATCCCGTTTCGGATTGATTTCTTTTTTAAGTGTAGGGCACATTTAAAAACTGGGTATGCGGTGATGCTTACAAAAGTCCCTTATATCAAAATTTTAGGGTATTTAGAATTAAGATCGACATTTTGTTATACCCTTGCAAAGGGTATTATAATAAACTATATATATTATTGATCAGGGTGAAGAGCTGAGTCGATTGAGCATTGTCCGTCCGTCTGCCTGTCTGTTTCTACGCGAACTAGTCTCTAAGTTTTGAAGCAATCGAGCTGAAATTTCGCAGTCTTTATACCCGTTACTCGTAGAGTAAAAAGGGTATACTAAAGTCGTGCAAATGTATGTAACAGGCAGAAGGAAGCATCTCCGATATCATAAAGTATATATATTCTTCATCAGCATCAACAGCCGAGTCGATATAGCCATGTCCGTCTGTCCGTCCGTCCGTCCGTCCGTCTGTATGAACACCTAGATCTCAGAGACTAGAAGAGCTAGAGCAACCAAATTTTATACGTAAGCTAGTATTGTCTGTAGGCAGATCAAGTTTGCTTCAAATTTTGGCCACGCCCCCTCCCGCCCCCGCAATAAAAAATATTGAATAGCTCCCACAAGATATCGTGCTCAGATTTTGCAGTGTAGAGTCTATGTGGCCAATATCTACAATCTCACAAATTTTCAAAAGGATCGGATAATAAATGGCCGAGTTAAAAAAATGTTGCATACTTATCCGAGCTGAGCTGAGTAACGGGTATTTCGAAGTCGGGCAGGGCCGACTTTAACTTACGCTCTCGTTTTTTACTACTAATATGTCGGATCGGATGACTATATCTCATAGCTCCCATAGGAACAATCTGTCGGAAAACTAGCTTTTCTTTTCTATGGAAACGTCTCCAAACTTTGTATTCATAGGTTTTCCATGCTGTTACTTTAAACATACAATAATACCAACAAACAAGTGATCTGACTTCAAACCGAGTTTAGGTTGTAAGTGATCGCTATTTCGGCTTTTCGAACTAAGTCGAACGTCAGCGTTGCAACCAACGAACATCAGCGTTGCAACCGCAAGAGCAGAGGAAACTTCCTATCCAAACAAAATTTCTTGTCTATTTCATTATCCTGCCTTTGGTGAAATGAGGCAGGTCAGTTTCTGAAGTGGTAAATAAAGTTTGTCAGTTTGTCTACCTTTTTGTACCCTTGCTTCAGTTTTTAAGGGATTTTTTTTATTCAAGAGCAACAGGTAAGTCGCTGGCGACGCTGGGCCGAACTATCCTTAAAATGAATAAAAAATGGCCGATGACGGAGCGTCAGCGTCGGTCATTATAAAAATGCACGAAGGAGTTAGTGAGTGTGATGCTCGAAGTAACAAGAAATATTCATGTATTCAATTTAAATTCGTTATAAATTCTAGCAGTAACAAGTAAGGGAGCTGTAGTCGAGTGCCCCGACTTCAAAATACCCTGTTCCCTTGATTTCATGTGTTTTTACAGCTAACGATACTGTACCCCCGCTCTATGAATGAAAATTGATTCGTGCTTAAGTTCACTTTCCATTTTTAATGGGAACAAGCTATATAAAGTCAGTTTGTCTGACTCTGATCAAATCCGAGTGCGATGTGGAAAATTAGCGGGAAAAGTGTACCCCTTTTTCCACACATTTATTCAAATTTATGACTAGTTAGATTAGGTACGAAGGGCAATCGTGCGTACTTTTTTTGCTGTTTTTATACCCGTTACTCGTACACTCAAACAAAAAAAACAGCCGAAATCGCCCTAAAATTAAGAAGTTTGCCTTAAAAAAGGGGTCAAAGGCGATTCGCCATATACTTTAAAAAAATTATTTCTAAAAAAAAATTGAAGTTGAGAAAATATTTACTATAAGCTAGAAAATATTTTCTTAATTGAGATTTTTTAAACTTTTTTTTTGTATTATTATTAGTGTTCTAAACTTTTTGTCACCATTGATTTGGCAACTTATTTTAGATTGAGTATGGGCTTATTCATATTAACTTATTTCTGTATAAGTGTGGCAAGAGTTGAGAGTCTGATTATGGGAGAGTGAATTTGTGTTGATATGAAACATGTCTAGTGTAGTGGTAGAAATTGTGAAAAGCATTTTCTAGATTTTAAAAAAATCTTTCTAGATTTTAGAAAAAAAACATTTTCAACTAATATATAGACAGGAAAGGGAGTGAGGGGGGACTGGAGCGTATAAACAAACCCCTCACATATTATTTTTATAGGATATTTTCTTTCTGTTGGTTCACTTAAGTTTCTTTCTGAATCTCACATTGTAAATAGTAATCATTATTTTAGTTTCTAACATTACCTTGCCTGGGACTTGAACTCGGAACCTCGGTGAAACCTTCAACACGAAAGGCATCTTATCGCACTGGACTACCAAGCACGCGCGTGAGTCACAGTAAAGAACGCAGTGAAATGCTAAGCACTTAGGTAGCACTTGATCAGGGTGACGAGCTGAGTCGATTGAGCTTTGTCCGTCCGTCTGTCTGTTTCTATCGAGCTGAAATTTTGCAGAGTCTTATTTTTGCTGCACACTACTAATATGTCGGAACCGACCGGATTGGATGACTATATCTCATAGCTCCCATAGGACAATCGGTCGGAAAACTAGTTTTAGTATGAAAAACTTTTTTTTTTCCAATGAAAACGTCTCCAAACTGTGTAATCGTAGGTTATCTATGTTTTTTTTATAATTCTACCACGTTTTATTAAAATCGGAAAACTATATGGTATGGAAAATTTGTATGTTTTTAATCGTAGCATCCTGCAATTTCGTTTTTGTTTGTTTTACATGCTTTTACATAATTTTACAAATTTTTGGCCAAATGGGATGACTATATCATATAGCTCCCATACGAACGATCGGTCGGAAGACAGGAAAAAGTATTTTTTGAAAATATTTAAGCGAGCACTTGCAAGGGTATAAAAACTTCGGCACAGGCTAAGTTAGGTTAGCTTTCTCGCTTTTCTATTTTTTATGGCGAATTTCTCAGCAAGCCGAATTAGTTTAATATTTTATACCCTATTCCCATTGAAAATGGGATCTTAGAAACTATAAAAGATAGAGCCACAGATCAAGTTTCTTTCAGATTTGAAAAATTCCACCCCGTCTTGGTCTTGGAGGTCTTGGTTTTTTGGGGATAAAAGGGGGATCCCCAAAAAACCAAGACCTCCTCTAGACATCCTAGACCTAAAAAACCGTCAGATCCACAATTTTCAAGTTTGAGCCTCGTGGTTTAGTAGACATCAAGCTAGGCCCAATATCTATTTATTCTGAAAAGTACAATCAGATCGGACAAAAACACCGGAGTTATAAGCGAAACAGTTGAGCTGATAAGAGCATCCCCCAGTTGTTGGTCAGGACTAGAAAAAAGAGTTGCCTACATTTAGGATGACAATTTTGTTACAAAAACCGGTTACATTCATCTTCAAAAATTCATAAAACAAATTAATGAAAACAAATGAACAGGGTATTTAGTGGTCGGGAAACTCGACTGCAGCGCCCTTACTTGTTTTTGAAAGTGTCGTATCGTCCGCGGACACTAAGTCACTTCTTGCAGGCTTTTATATCAGTTTACGCCCAAAATGCTAAAAGTTCTGATTGAAAATCTATACTTGTATTAACGAAACTCGTCAATAGCAATAGGGCAAAATTATATCGAATTGTTATTCAACACCAACTTTGTGAATTGAGTTACACCTACTTCAAAAATTCTGAAAAAATATTTTTCAAAATCGCTTGATTTTTTTTTAATAAATGCCTGTTTTTAAATTTGTTGGCCTGCGGCGCTTTGTCTACTATTCGGATACATGTATATTTTTCAGAAATTTTCCCCGATTTTTTAAAACGCAAATAAACCGCGAACTGTTTTGGGTCGAATTCTCGATTTCGAACAATTGTTGATGTCTTAGAAGTATGCAGCAAACATAATGTTAACATGAATGATTAAATAATATTATTATGCGCAACATGCAGAAAAGAGAAAACACTCTTAGAGCGACATAACACCCTCGGGCGATACATTCACCCATAAGAACACTCTTCGGGAGTTATAATCACAACTGACTTTGCAGCGAAGTATCGACTTGCGCGTTGTGGATACCCTGCAGTTCTGCTGGTTTAAAAGTAGGGTCGTTTTTCGGGACCTGTTCAAAAAAAGTTGTTTTGAGATAATCGAGTTTAAATTTTTTTATGTTATGTTCAACATATTAAAATTAAACTATAGTTCTTATCAAAAATTTTGTTGTATTTAGTTAGGTGTTAGCTACGACAGAAATATAATTTTTATCCAAGTCCGGGGATTGGTTCCCGAGAAGTTAAAGTGTAAAGTGCGTCAAGACTTGGTTAAAAAAAATTCTCTACTACTTCCTAAATAAGTTTTTTAATACCCAGAAGCTTGATATATTCACTCAAAAAAAACATCAAGAAGATCGTGCTTGATATCAAAAAGATTTGATGTTAAAAGTACGGTAAGAACGAAAATTCTTGGATCCAAGAAGAAAATACTTGGTTTTAAATTTAGTCTTCTTGTTATCAAGCATAAATAGTCTTGGATCCAAGAAAAGATATTCTTGGATGCAAGCATAAATATTCTCGACTCTAAGAATAGTTTGTCTTGGTTGCAAAATTAAACAAGTTTCAATTCCAATAGTAGTGTCAAACACATCGCAAAACCCACCACACCACCTCCTCAAAAACCCACACTTCAATGCCACTGCCACTCCTCCCCCCCTTATGACTAAATTGTGATTAATTTTTAAATGCCGCTAAATAATTTTATTTTGTACTTTGCTCAACTGGGACTTGAACTCAGGGCCTCGAAGATTGCAGCTCTCACTGACACCGACATCTCAACCGACACCGCCACAACGCGTTATGACAAAGCAGCGACCATGATGCAACAATACAAGGTGGGGCGGTGTCAGTGTGATGCGTACTTTTGCCAAAAGCTTACGCTACAAAAGTACGCGCAGCACTGAACGTGAAGGTACTTTGCAGAGAACTCACACTGATGCCACCTTACCTCTCTTGTTGTATCATGGCAGCGACCAATTCTCAGTATAAATTGTAAGCAACAGCCATCGGCATTGCTTAGAGCGAGAGAGAGAATTGTATTCGTTTGTTGTTCGCTTTCTCCTCTAGTGGCTCCCCGCACTTCCCTTGCCTTCAAGCTCGAAGTCAAGAACGTTTATCTGCTTGTATTCGAGCAAGATGAACCAAGACCAAGAAGTAAAATTCTAAATTGAAGCAGAAATCGTGCTTGCCGATCCGTGCTACATTTCTCTGGGTGTTCATTTCGATTAAACATTGTCCGTCCGTCTGTCTGTCTGTTTGCTTCTAGGCAAACTAGTCTCTCAGTTTTGACGCTATCAAGCTGAAATTTTGCACAGAGTCTTCTTTTTGCTGCACTCTGCTAATATGGCGGAGCCGAACGGATCCCATAGGAACAATCGGTCGGAAAAGTAGTAATAGTAAAAAATCTTTTTTCTTTTCCATGGAAACGTCTCCAAAATTTGTATTCATAGGCTTTCTCTGCTTAGTCTTACAGTCTTAGTTAGAAAAACTTTTTCTACATATTTTTGTCCAAATCGGATGACTATGTCAAATAGCTCCCATACGAACGATCGGTCGGAAATTGGATCGTTGTGGAAATAAAATTATTTTTATTTAATATAAAAATATTTAAGCGAGCAATTGCAAGGGTATAAAAACTTCGGCACAGACGAAGTCAGCTTAGCTTTCTCGTTTTTATACTTACTTATTGTATCTTCGTTTTCAAGTTTTTAAACTTAGATTAAATTTACAATGCAAAAATAACATAGGTTGTTTCGTAATACGAGGGTCGATGAAAAAATGTAAACTTCAAAGGTCGCCCAAAAATTGTTTGTTATTTTTCATAAGTACGTTTCGAAACGTTTACAGTATGTTTTTGAAACCCCATTAGTTCGTTTAAGCAAAAAGATAAAAATTAAAAATTGTCTGGGGTAAAAACTACCCTAAAAAAATATCAAATCACTCTTCTGAAACATCAGCACTTCAATCGTCAGCATCATTCGCCAATGTGCGACTTATTGCACTTTTAATAAGCACATAATGTGGACAATTGTACCAATTTTGGAGTTACCAGCTCATTTTGACAGCACTAAAATTTTTAATAGAGCTGCACCCGAAACGTGAATATGACCGTGTCCCGGTGTGTCAGGACATTTGGTGTAAGGAGAATATTGAATTAAAGCAGCTGCAATTAACTGTCAAAATACGCGGCCGTTGTGTGTAAACTGCGTTGTATTTTGTTAAATCCGTTTTTATGGTAATAAAAGAGCTTCCTGAAAGAACAACAATATTAATTAAATTTTTTAACACAAAACTATAAGGTATAATTTAAGGGATCCGCTCATTCAACTTTATCGCTATCCCAGGCTTAAATGCATTTGTAAAATTCTATTTAGTATTACATATTTAAAATAAAATAAAAAAACAAGCGCATTTTTCTGATTTGACCTTGATTTCGTGTGACTTCTTTTATTTTCTAGCCGAACACAACTACCCATGTTTACAAGAAGTTACACATTAAAATATCAGAGCTTTTACTTACACAGTAAAAGAAGATCAATTAAGATTCATTTGGAATGAATATTTTGTAAAATCTTTTCTTGATTTTATAATATCCTTTTTTCAAATCCATTTGATGTACTTCAGCTCCGTTGTATGAAAATCTAAGATCAGTCTTACATTAAATGGATACATTCAAAATCAATATTAATTAATATCTACTCCAAATAGATACCAAAATCATTCAATGGATCATCAAAAATATAATTTTGAAGTTTTTGCTATATGTTCGATACAGAACGAGATCATTCTTTAACAAGAAAGAAAGTCGGTCAAGCCCGACTATAACATACTCTGTACCAAGAAATTTTGTCTTTTGATCATAACTCGAAAACCGTTCATCGGATCTTCTTCATTCCTTTGGCGGATCGATGTTATTCTAATAACTAAATATGTCCAAAAGGAACAAGCCATCTATCTTCAAAACTGTGGGAGATATGACGTTTTTTCTAAATTGCGGGGGCGGGAGGGGGCGTGGCCAAAATTGAAAATAAACTTGATCTGCCTGCAGACATAAGAAGCATATGTCCCATACACGTCAAACCTCTATCTCTTACCATCTCTGAGAACTGTGCGTTCATACGGACAGACAGACGGACGGACAGACGGACATGGCTATATCGACTCGGCTGTTGATGCTGATAAAGAATATATATACTTTATGGGGTCGGAGATGCTTCCTTCTGGATGTTACATACTTTTGCACAAACTTATAATACTCTATGTACCTACGGTACAGAGTATAAAAATGTTTTAAAAATTCTAGACCTATTACCCACAACAAGCCCAGTTTTAAGATTCTCGATTTCAAAGCTTATGGAATGATTTCCAACCCCAAGGGATAAATAAGTAATAGATTTCTTAAGTATGACAGCTGTATTAAACTTGAGTTTAGGACTTAGCGGGCGATTTTGAATCTGTAATAATGCTAAGTGTTAGGGAAATTATTTTGATATGGCCTCATGATTGTTTTGAACCTCTAGTAAGAGAACTTAGATAATCATTTAACGAACTTCAACATATGGAATTTTCTAAAAAATTTTCATTTATCTTACAGATAATCCAAACAGTTTATTTAGAAAGCTTTACCAGACATCTCGAGCTCTTCCGAAATTGAACCTGGTAAATAAAGTAGATAAGCTGATTCCATTTAAAAAGTGGCATTTCGGAATTCTAAACAATGGCCTTGTCTACTGGTGTTTTAGCAGTGAGTACTAGCAAACCAAACGAGGAAAGTTTCAACAATAATCAAACCTCTTTTAACCCCGAAACCAGCGGATTACGAATGGTGAAGATGTGCCCAAACCTGTGCTGCAACTTTTGACATTCAGGCAGCTAATCAACTCCGACAAAACGCGGTATCGCATATTAATATCAGATGGCAAATATTTAAATGGACATAGCGCGCTGGCTCCGCAGTTGAACGAGATTCTACACAACCGGGAACTGGACAATTTGGCCATAGTGCAGTTGGACAAGTATTCGGTTATTAGAAACCCGGGAAAGTAAGTGCAGAGAGAGAGAGAATAAATATGTACATGTAAAGAACGTGGCTTTGTTTTCTAGAACTATTCTAGTTGTCGACGAGCTTAAGGTACTTGTGGTGGGCAGAGATGTGAAGATTATAATTGGTAATCCCATCTGCTATAAGAATGCACCCACAGTCATGGGACCCCCTGCTACCAATTTGGTTAAAAAGATTCGTGTTTGTAAACAAAACAATATCAGTAAGAACAACTATACCTTGACCACTTCTATATCTACTTAACTATATATGTAATTGCAGGACTGACTCATCCTATATCCAGACTTAATCCTTATCAAAATAAACCGAAAGTCAACTTGCCTATCTTCTGTTCGACCGCAGTACACTCCTTGATCATGAACAAGGTCCTTAATCTTCGGCGTACAAGCTTGATGTTGAACTGTAAGTTTCCAAAAATTATTTTTTTACTTTGCGCAATTCAAAAATGTTAAATACCTCCTAGAGTTTTGAAGATATCGATCGTATTTTGCACCATCGTGAATGCCCCCAATATCTATGTATAATCTCTGAAATTACAGAGTTAAAGAATCGTTCAATACCATTGCTTACATAATGCTATTTATTTTACTGTTAATGTCAATGTACTGAAAATTAACATAAGGTAAAGCTTTGAACACTTCTTCCCCAAAGTGAGGGTAACTTTGGCTTTTGTTTAACTGCTTTTCCGAAACCAAAATATAGCTATCGGCCGAGATAAACACCCTACCCCTTTGAAATACCTTATTTTAAGAAAATCAGTGCATCTTCTATGTTAATTGTGATCACCTGTTCTTAAGTTCCACTTTTCCAAAATTTTTAGAAGTTTCTGAATATGTAAATGTTTTTTTTATCCAATTTCTTTTTAATTATTTCGTTGCAAAATGATTGGATTGGACGCCCCAACAATCAATATTAAAATTTTTAAGTTTGAGAGGATGAGCTTCCACAGTGTTTGATTTGTGGTTTTTAAACTCGTTGCTCGTTGAGTAAAAGGGGTATTCTATAGTCATGCAAATGTATGTAACAGGCAGTATAAGGCATCTCCGACCCCATTGAGAATATATATTCTTGATCAGCATCAACAGCCGAGTCGATATAGCCATGTCCGTCTGTCTGTCCGTATGAACAAACAGATCTCAGAGATGGTACGAGATAAAACTTCTCATACTTGCGCAGGCAGATCAAGTTTATTTTAAATTCCCGCCCGCCACGTAATATGGGAAGTCCTCCCGCAAGTTTATAGATAGAAGGTTCATACCTACTGGACACATTTATGCTGGGCAGCACCTGCTGTAACTGATTTTCTTACGGCTCTCACGACAGTCGGATCTTCGCTTCGGAGCCGACCCAAGTCCCACCGACTTGGCCAAGGACTGTCACCCCTCGGAATCGTGGAATCGGGTATGTACATCCACCCATCATTTCTATCCCCCTCCCTCTTTTTCCCATCTGTTTTTTCCTTAGCTGAGCAGGCAACACCGGCCTGCCTGCTCAGTACCTTACTCCTATGCGCCGGTGATGTCGAATCTAACCCAGGGCCCCAAATATGGTGGTGTCCAATCTGCAAGGGCAGGATTACCACCAGAGGCTACTCATTTGCAAGTGCTCTGGCCTCAAAAAGCCACGTGACTACTGCAGACCGTTCTACGGTCCCTGCTGTAGTCAACAAACACCAAGTGGCGGCCCCGCCCCCCTGGTAGCCCTCCGTTGCTGAGTTTAGCACAGCCACAACAACAACAAATCCGTCAGCTATAGGCGATTGGACCTCAATCCCACACCGGACGACTTCATGGAAGTCCAGGGTATTGCTGTACGAGCAGGAGTATCTGAAATAGATATACTCAACCTGTACATACCCCCCACTGCAGCCTGCCAACCGGGCTACCAACCTAGCATCACCCATCTGCTTGCAGGAAAAAACCGGATCATCCTGGGCGACATAAATGCCCACCATGAAACCTGGTTTTCGTTGCTGAACAACCTGGAGGAAGTGGAAGTCGCGATTAAGGATGCAAAACACCTAAAGCCCTTGGCCAGGATGGTATCGCTACCGTAATGATCAAGCGACTTGGCCCACTGGGATTAGGTTACTTAACATCCATCTTTAACATCTGCTTGTCTTCCCTTGTCATCCCGGACATGTGGAAAACCGGCAAAATTATCCCAGAGCTTGGCAAGCCACCAGAGCTTGGAACCTTCTACAGGCCAATTAGCCTTCTGGCACCAGCAGTAAAAATCCTGGAGGCGCTGATTCTGCCTGTACTGCAGGATTACCTTCCATTGGCGGACCACCAACATGGCTTTCGCAAAGGCAGAAGCACCAGTACTGCACTGTGTGAAATCACCTCCACCATCGCTGATGGACTTAACTCCCCCAGCCCACACAAGCGAAAAGTACTGGCTGCTCTAGACCTATCAAAGGCATTTGATACGGTCAGCCACGCAAAGCTCTTACAAGATCTGGAGAATACAGCGCTCCCCAAAACCTTAAAGCGTTGGCTGGCAAATTACATCTCGGGCCGGCTAGCTTATGTAGACTTTCGTGGCAGAGCGTCTACTTACGGGAAGTTGAAGCAAGGAGAGCCGCAAGGAGGAGTGCTATCACCACTCCTCTTCAACTTCTACATCTCCACGATACCGCCTCTGCCTATGCAGATGACTGTACCATCCTCGAATCGGATCGGGACCACCACAAGGTAGTTGCGAGTCTTAACCAGGGCTGAAACCCAAAAAATTTCGTGAATCTCCGGCTCCCTGGTTCGAACCAATTTACCAATGGTTCAGGTTCAGAATTTTGATGTTCAAGGTTTTTGGGCCAAGGTTTTGGTTCGAACCTTGGTACAGCCAATATATATATAGTATATAGCATGTATATAGCATAGCATGTTTATAAAGTAATCGACCTAAAACCGACATAAACTGTTAGGGAATTGTCTCGATTTTGGGTTGGGATGTGATTTCACAATACTTTATATAAATAGAAAAACTTTCATACAGCTCATGACCATCAAAGCAATGACAATGTGTTTCTACTTATATAAAGTATTGTGACGAAACAAAAACTTCGAAGTTCTGGATACAGCCTTTAAAGTAAAATGCAATTTCGTAGTCCACAGACGAAAAGTGTTTCCACAGTAATGTGGATAATTCTATCAGGATAACAGAAGAAGTCACTGGGAAATAGTTTAAATCAATAATTGTTACTGAATCGAACCGAAATTTTGGGTTCGGAACGGGTTCAGGTTCAGCTTTAATACCTTAAGAGGTTCGGTTCAAGGTTCGGTTTACAGTAATCTGAAAGTCGGAATTCCGGGCTCGAACCGGTTCGGTTCAAAACCGGTTTGCAGCTCTGGTCTTAACTCCTACCTCCCGACAGTCACCTCATTCTTCTCAGCCAGAAACCTCTCCATCTCCCCTGAGAAGTCTACAGCTACAATTTTCACCACCTGGACAAAAATTGTAAACACCCAACTCGACGTCATCGTGGATGGAGAACAGACTCCCACAAATAAATACCCAAAAATCTTGGGGGTGACGTTCGACAATCTGTTCTTTTTTGCGAAGCATGCGGAGAACACTGCTCGCAATTTCAGGGAGAGAAATCGAGCACTCAAGGCGATCGCAGGTAGCTCTTGGGGAAAAGAAAAGGAAACCCTGCTTATCACGTAAAAGGCAATAGGAAGATCGCTTGCTGATTACGCAGCCCCGGCCTGGTCACCGGCCATCAGCGACACGCAGTGGGGAAATCTGCAGCGGGCTCAGAATGCTGCCCTCAGGACGGTCACAGGATGCCACTCCATGACCCATGAGGACCACCTGCACGAAGAAGTTCATATGCTTGGAGTAAAAGCCCATTGCAGCATGCTAAGCTAGCAATTCCTCGCCAGCAGCCTTGTGGAGGAACATGCAAACCATACCTCGCTCAATGTTCCCCTTCCCTCACGCACCAGCAGACATGACGTCCGCGTCCTCACGTCGGCTCTGCGGCAGCTGACAAACAATGCCACCAACCTGTCAACGCCAGAAGCCCTAGCTGTGAGGGAAGACATCCACAAACGAACAGTAGACGCCACAATCAGTGGGCTTAAAAGCAATATCGTGCTGGGAGGGCGACCACCACCCATCAATGATGCTGAAAAACGTCTGCCACGCAACACCCGCACGACCCTAGCACAACTCAGGTCTGGGTACTCATGCTACTTAAACAGCTACTTGGCCAGGATAAGCCCGGAGGTCATAGATGAGTGCCCAAACTGCAAAAGTAGCCCACACGATACACGTCACCTGTTCGCCTGCCCTAGCGCCCCAACACAGCTAACACCAGTTGATCTGTGGACGCATCCCCTGGAGTGCGCAACCTTCCTGGGGCTTGATCACATTGATCACTTAGATTCAACAACCACCCCTACCTCTACCTAATTCTTCTCTCTATGCAACCTACATTTCCTATTTACTTTCTATCTCTAACATACCTACTCTTTCTCTTATCCCTTTGTACAACCCATCACCACGAAAGCCGCTACAACAACAACTGATTTTCTTATTTGTTCAATGGTGATTGAAGTATTTTTGTATTTCAACAACATACTTAAGTTATATTGACTTTTAACTTTGAAGTAATAAGTTGTGTCTCATATCTTAATGGCTTCGGTTAAATTACTTAGATATTAGTGGTATTCCTGATTTTGATTAGTTTATAAAATACGGCGCAAAAACCACAATGCTATGCCATTAGAGCTAGAGAGATTAAGATCGAGTGTGACCGCGAACGGCACACATAATAGAAAGTGAAGTTTATTATAATATTATGATTTCAAATGTTAAATATTTCTAAAAAATTCAAAAATAAAATGGACTAGGTTACTTTCATTTGTTATCTAGTTCTAAGAAAATTAAGAATCAGAACAAAATAACATAAACATAGAATGCAGCTTAATTTTGCAGGAAATATAAAATGTCAGCTAAATTCACACATCCGCTTTCGAGAATGTTTTCTGACCTACAATCAAATTTTTATTTCAAAACTCAAAACTTTTGAAAAACGAATTGAAAATGCATGGCTGTTTTTTGTAACTATTTTCCCGTCAGATCTGGCCATTTTCCGGCCATCTGTAATTAAGCTACTATCGCATTAAAATATCGATATAATTCACAATCGAACTAGTTCACTTTAACACTGACTCTGCTTATTGCACTTAGCCCTTCCCGCCTCTTCTGGCTTTATTCGATCCAACCCTGGCCCAAGAGCAGCACGCACAAAGTTGAGAATATTGCAAAGTGAAAAATCAGTGGAATTGCGAAGATTTGTGAAATTACATACGATGTCACTATCCACGGGAGTTATTGCTGTAAGTATTTGAACTAAATGTGGAAGCTGTCCAACTAATTGCCGCCCCATCCAGCGCATTATGCATGGCGAGGATGTGCCCAAGCCGGTGTTGCAGATTTTGGCCATCAAGCGGATCAACAGCAACGCGGACTCGGAGCGGTATCGCATTTTAATATCAGATGGCAAATACTTTAATAGCTATGCCATGCTGGCCACTCAATTGAACCAGATGCAGCACAATGGAGAACTGGACGAGTTCACCATAGTGCAACTGGACAAGTATATGACCTCCATGGTGGGCAAAGAGGGAGCGGGCAAGTAAGTGCAAATGTTCAATCAGAATTTATTGCCATTCAAGTGACGTCTTTTTTCTAGGCGCGTTTTGATCATCACGGAGCTGAAGGTACTCAAGGCTGGCGGCGATGTGAAGAGTAAAATTGGTGAGCCCGTCACCTATGAGAACGCAGCCAAGCAGGACACAGCACCCAAGGTCATGGGACCTCCCTCTACCAGTGTGGCGAAGAAGGAACCTTTGTATAATAATAATAACAACAACAACAGCTCCAGCATGAACACATCTTTGAATGCAGGACTTACCCATCCTATATCCAGCCTGAGTCCTTACCAAAACAAGTGGGTAATCAAAGCTCGCGTCACCTCCAAGACGGCCATACGCACTTGGAGCAATGCCCGCGGTGAGGGCAAGCTGTTCAGCATGGATCTACTGGATGAGTCTGGCGAAATTCGGGCCACTGCCTTTAAGGAGCAATGCGATAAGTTCTATGATCTTATCCAAGTTGATGGCGTCTATTACTTCTCTAAGTGCCAACTGAAACCAGCGAATAAACAATACTCCCAGCTGAAGAACGACTACGAGATGACCTTCACTGGCGAAACCATAGTGCAGCTATGCGAGGACTCCGAAGACAGTAGCATTCCAGAGATCAAATACGATCTGGTGCCCATTTCCCAGGTTGCGAGCATGGAAGACAAGGCCTCAGTCGATACAATTGGCATTTGCAAGGAAGTGGGTGAGCTCCAGGCCTTCACCTCTCGCACCACCAACAAAGAGTTCAAAAAGCGCGACCTAACCCTTGTCGACATGAGCAATTCTGCCATTAGCCTGACCCTTTGGGGCGATGATGCGGTAAACTTTGATGGTCATGTCCAGCCTGTCATATTAGTCAAGGGCACGCGCATCAACGAGTTCAATGGCGGCAAAAGTATAAGCTTGGGCGGTGGCTCCATAATGAAAATCAACCCAGACATTCCCGAGGCTCACAAGCTGCGTGGATGGTTCGATAATGGCGGCGGCGACAGCATAGCCAACATGGTGTCAGCTCGCACTGGCGGCGGCTCGTTTGCCACTGAATGGATGACTCTTAAGGATGCGCGTGTGCGTAATCTAGGCGCCGGTGACAAGCCCGACTATTTCCAGTGCAAGGCTGTGGTGCACATTGTCAAGCAGGAGAATGCCTTCTACAAGGCCTGCCCCCAGGCCGAGTGCAACAAGAAGGTGGTGGACGAGGGCAATGGCATGTATCGATGCGAGCGTTGTAATCAAGAGTTTCCCAACTTCAAGTATCGTCTGCTGGTCAATGTGAGTGTTGCAAACGAACTTTCATTACATTTCTCTACAACAGTTTCTCGTTGCAGTTGAGCATTGGCGACTGGACCTCCAACCGTTGGGTCACCTGCTTCAGTGAGATAGGCGAGCAGCTGCTCAAGCACAGTTCCCAGGAAGTGGGCGAAGCTTTGGAGAATGATCCCACTACCGCTGAACAAATGTTCTCGGCCATGAATTTCACTTCCCACATCTTTAAGTTGCGTTGCAAAAACGAAGTGTACGGCGACATGACACGCAACAAGCTTACCGTTCAGTCTGTGTCTCCGGTGAACCACAAGGAATACAACAAGTATCTGCTCAAGGAGCTGCAGCAGTTAACTGGCATTGGTACTTCCAACTAATTTCACACGTGCAGTGCACGTTATACATTATGTTCCACATTATATTGAGTAATCGAAATAGCCTATTTTAAGATATGTATGAATTAAATTATCCAAATCAATCGATTAATTGGCAGATACTTGGAAGTTAGGAATGGCCCTTGATATATTAAAGGATTTTTAGTGCACAATTTTAAGCAAGAATTGTGAGTACTTAAGGAGTACTTAAGAGTTCCTAAAATAGTTCAAGACCGGGCATCTAGTTGGAAAAGTAGTCTCTGCGACGCAAGAACTGCGAAGTGACAGAACTGATGAATTCCATCTACAGGATGAAGTCATGGCCCTTTAAATCGGGCGCAATGACATAGGATTCATTCTCGATAGCACTACTAGCATTTTAGAGTCAATGCCCATGTAAAATTCCTCGCTAAATCCGAATCAGGTTTTTGATTGTAAGAAAGTAGAGCAGTCCCCGTGCAGTCCGAGCACGTTTGTCTAACAAATTTTTCTCACTAAGACTACTTTTCTGACTCTACCTTTGTATGGCAGCTATACTATAGAGATGTCCGATTTGAACCAAACTTGGCAAATCATGGCAACGCATAGCAAACTAAGAAATACAAAGTTTGAAGGCGTTTTCTTTGAAAACAAACAAGTTTTTCTCAATAAAACTAGTTTCTCGACAAACAAACAAATACAATTTCAGGATTCGACCATTTAAAACAAAGAAGGTTTTCTAACTAAGACTGTTTTTCAGACGTATCTTTTGTATGGCAGCTATAAGATATGGTGGTCCGATTTTCATCAAACTTTACAAAATTTGAAAAAGGCATAGAAAACCTAGGAATACAAAGTTTGAAGAAGTTTTCTAGTTTTCCGACAACTTGTTCCTATGGCAGCTATAACCTGTAGTCATCCCTCTGCAAGGGTATAAAAAAGGTTAGCATACTAAACTGTCAATATCTTTGGTATGGAGCATGGGATATTTTGAAATAAAAACAAAACGAAAGACAATTTAGCAACCTTTCTATATTTCTTGAAATCAAATGAACGTTAGATAAGTTGTAGAAGGCCAAAGATCAAATTTTCTGAAAATTTTAAAGATTTCTTTTAAAGTTTTTTCAGTCAAAAACTTACCGTTTTAGTGTTAAACTAAATAAATATGTAGATATTTTATTTTGACAGGATAGACTGTTTAATTCCGAAAACTTTTTGATCTCAAAGAATAAAATTGGGCAAGAAATTACGTTACTATACAGGATTTTGCAAACACTTATATTTTCTTCCATATCCTGTCTTGTTAATACTAAAAATGACTTAATACTAATTTCCGACTGCACCTTTTATGGAACATGCTGTTTTACGTATCAGGAACCAATAATAGCCACCCATATCACCTCGTTCCAATGTCCCTGGTTTTGAGGTTGCTGGTGAAAATATTCACCATGCTGATTGCTTTCATCGCCAAGGTTTTTCAAAAAGAAATCTTCTTTCGCTGCACGCTACCAATATGTCAGAACCGACCGGATCGGATGCCTAAATCTCATGGCTCCCATAGGAACAATCGGTCGGAAAACTAGTTTTAGTGAGAAAAACTCTTTTCTTGTCAATGGAAACGGCTTCAAACTTTGTATTCATAGGTTTTCTATGCTTTTTTTATAATTTTGCCAAGTTTGATGAAAATCGGTCAGGTATATTTTGTATTTACTGTGTTAACTGTTTATAGCTGCCATAAAAAAGATCGGTCTGAAAAACAGTCTTAGTTAGAAAAACTTTTTTGTTTTTAATGGCAGCATCCTGCATGCTTTCACCCAATTCTACAAAATTGTTGTCCAAATCTGATGATTATCGGTCGAAAAATGGGTCGTTGTGGGAAAAAAATTATTTTTGAAAATATTTAAGCACTTGCAAGCGTATAAAAACTTCGGCACAGACGAAGCTTTCGCGTTAAATTTTTATTTGGTGAATCGTTCGTGACCATGTCAGAAACTTCGCTCACGCGCCGAGCTACACTAACTATAGTCTGGGTACAAACTAACATAAGGAAAATGTAAGACTTCGCTTTCAAAAAAGGACAATAAACCAATGTTAAATTATAAGTCTAACTGTAACAATAAACAAGTCACAAAAGGATGCAATTCGTGTCTGTAACTAGCACAACATTCTCCTGTTAGCCCTATTAAAAAAGATGCAGAACCCGAAAAAGACAAACTTGGAAGTACACAACAAGAAGCTTGAACCGTCCCCACCACATACACCTAGGTCGGAGAAACAGATATGTAGATGATCTCGTCGATACGCTCACCAATGCGTATGTGGTCTCTATTAATGTGGCTTGCCCCCCTAGAAGAATAAAATCCACCTTTAAACCACCCTGGTGGTCTGCAGAGCTTGACAAGCTCCGTAAAGAGTGCAGACATGCATTCAACACAGCCAAATATAACGTTCAAACTGCCGCTTGGGAGCTATGTAAACAATGGCTAAATACTTACAAGAAAGCTATCTTGAAGGCTTAACGCTTCTCCTGGGCCAACTACTGTAGCAACATAGAAGGGCGGTGTATTCCGAGCATGGCGGTGCATCGCTCGCAGATATGTTAACAGAGGCACTCCGCAAAGAGGCGTTCTCTCTCCGCTACTATGGGTTGTAACAGTTAACCAACTGCTGCGGCTCATAGAGGCGGAGGGACACGTGGTGGTGGCTTACGCGGACGATATTGGCATTTTCAAATGTGGACTATTTCCACAGACGCTGTGTGACATCATGCAGAACGCACTTACCACACTTGCTCAGTGGACAATATCTTGCGGGCTGGGCGTAAACCCAGCGAAGACGGAACTAGTGATTTTTACCAGAAGGTACAAAATTCCTGATCTTATCCCCCCAAAAATCAATGGAGTAAGCCTTAAATTTGGAGACAATGCCAAATACATGGGAGTCATCCTGGATAGGAAACTACTCTGGAGTGACAACATAGACGAGCGCATAAAAAAGGCAACCATTGCCCTTTTTTCGTGCAAAAAGGCCATAGGCCGCAAATGGGGCCTGCCTCCCCTTCCATAGTAATCTGGCTGTACACAGCCGTGGTCCACCCCATACTACTCTACGGAGCACTAGTTTGGTGGCTAGGTGGCAAACGACGTTCGTCAAATCATACGACGTCTGTATTCCAAGCCGACTCGAGTGGGAAAACCTACCCCACAGCAGAGCCAATGCCATCAACATCTACACTGATGGCTCTAAGCTTGACGAAAAAGTAGGAGGGGGAGTCTTCTCCACCAACCTAAACTTGAACTTATCGTTCCGCCTTCCTGATCACTGTAGCGTGTACCAAGCGGAGGTGGTGGCCATCCAGGAAGCAGCCACCCACCTTAGCACACTACCAATCAGAGAAGGAAACGTCTTTATATACTCAGACAGTCAAGCCGCCCTTAAAGCCCTTGACTCATATACCAACAATACCAAAACACTAACTGAATGCCGGTCATCTCTAAACGAGATCACACGAGACTTCAGTATACACCTTATATGGGTGCATGGACAACGCAACATAGAAGGAAATGAGTCTGCGGACAAACTGGCCAGAATAGGTACCACCATCATGCTCCTTTCAGAGAAGAGCACGAAAGGGATACCTACGGCAACTTTTGAGTTGCGGATAGGGGGAAAAACCTTTCCTCCTGTGCGGTAGCGAGGCTTACGTGGCCAACACTAATCCTAATCGTTACGCCACAGAAGGGAACACATTTCGCTTCTGGTGGGAACCCTAACGGGCCACTGTCTTATCGGCAGACACGCTGCACCCCTAGGAGTCACTCACCATGATTTCTGCAGAAGCTGCAGGTAAGAAGAAGAGGAGGAAACAGTACAACACCCCCTCTGCCATTGCCCCGCCCTGAGTAGAAGGAGACTTATGACACTAGGTCAACCTCTCATACTTAACCTATCGGAGACATCCGAGCTAGAGATCCCAGCTTTACTACAATTCATTCTGTCCACACAATGGTTTGGTAACGCTTCGTCTAGATATATATATTAATCAGGATAACTTATTGATCCGCCAAAAGAATAGTGAAGATCGGATGAACGGTTGTCGAGGTTTGATCAAAAGACTGTTTCGCTGTTGCAGCGCAGTAGCAGCGCTGCATTCAGCAGCTGCTGCAGCATCAAAACTTATGCTGAGCGTATAATTTCGTTGGTACAGAGTATATTATAGTCGGGCTTCACCGACTTTCTTTCATGTTACTCTTCGAGTAGCGGTTATAAAAACCTTGGTGCAACATGACATCCAAAAAATTTGTAATTTTCATTTGCTGTTTCGATTCGGTTTCGGAGCATGTGCAAGCGGTTAAGTGCGGTTGGCATCCCTGTGAAATGCAATTGGTATTGGGTCGATTTTAGATCGATTGCGAAATGTGGGATGCCTTTGATAGACTAGCACAATGATTGAAACTCCATTTTCTCCCTTGAAGATAGTTTCGCTTTTATTTTTCATTTATAGATACTTTACAATTGAAAACAGCTCGTTGATTAGTCATCCTCAATGCCCATCGCCTTATCATAGTCCTCTTCAGTGATTTTATTCTTTTTTAATCTTTTAAAGAGTCGTATATCGCTAGCCAGTTCATCCAGATCTTCTTGACTGAATTGCTGTTTCCTCTTGCGCTGCGACGATCCTGCCTCGTCTGCTGCCGCCTCCTTTTTGCGTTGCTTCTTGGCCTTGCGCAGCTCTTTCTTTGACTTGGCATCCAGCTTAGCCTTTTTGGTTTGGTCCCAGGATTCGGTGCGTTTTTTGTGCTGCTTCTGGCCAGGCCAGCTGCCAGTCTGCTCGTAGGTGGTCTGCTTTTTTTGACGCACTTGCTCTTTTTGGGCATTTTTGTAGGTAAGTTTGTTCACGTCGACCTCGAAGCTGGGAGCTATGAAGCCTTCGCCTTTGTAGTTCTTTAGCTCTGGCATGCGTGGCAACTGGAGTAGTCCGTAAGCAGTGGCCATTTTGCCCAGATCAAGATCTTTGAGTCGCAAGATGGCATTGCACTCGTGTTTTGTGTAGGCACGGACATGGGAGACAAATGCACGCATGCCTTTGTCGTACAGCCCCTTGTCAGAGGTCTGTAAGCGATGCAACTTCTCCACAATGGAGGTCAACTCGCTTTCCGTCTCTTCTTGTGGTAGTTCGTTGAGCTCCACCTTTTGGTTCAATTTCAAAAAGTTCACATAGGCATCTTCGCTGGGCAGAAGCAGGACAAGTGCATTTCCCTCGTTTCCCTGGCGAGCTGTGCGCCCCACCCGATGTACAAAACTGGATGCGTTAGACGGGGGATCCCATTGGACCACCCAATCGATCTCCGGCACGTCCAGACCACGAGCCAAGACATCGGTGCAGAGCAGTACGGCTTGGGATTCTTGGCGGAAACGCTCCACTACGATGGCCCTCTTACTTTTCATCTTGCCATGGATGCCCAGTACCGGGCGATTGCAGAGCAAGGCAGGCAGGACTTCTGCCCAATACTCCACACAGGCACAAGTGGGAAAGAAAACCATGACCTTGCCTGAACGCGTTGCGGGTGAACGGAGAAACTGCAGCAATGCCAAAAATTTTTGCTCCGGCTCCACAATTCTGTAGAAATTTTGTAGCTTTGCTGGCGTACTCACGGAGGCCTTCTCCTTAACCGAGACCAGCACAGGGTTGCGTAGGCCCGCACGTATCAGATCCGTAACCTCGGTGGTTTGTGTTGCCGAGAACAAGCCTGTGCGTCGCTGACGTGGCAAGAAGCCTAAAATATTGTTAATGCTCGTCTTGAACCCCAGATCTAGCAAGCGATCTGCCTCGTCCAGCACCAAAAACTCCAGACTCTTGGCCCGGGCAGCCAGATTAAGATCATCGCCCTTGCGCTGAAATAGGTCCTCTAGCCGTCCCGGTGTGCACACCAATATGCAGGGTGTTTCCTGCCTCAACATAGCGATGTCCTCTTCAATGCTATTACCGCCAACCACCAGTTGCTGTTTTAAGTGCTCCAACTCCTCGTGCGCCAGAAACTGAGCCAGCACCTCAGATATCTGGCGCGCCAGCTCACGTGTGGGTGAAATGATCAGTGCCCCAAATTCCTTGGCTCCCCACGGCGTCTCCCTGTGTCGTCGTTGAAGTATTTCCAGCATCGGCACCAGAAACGCCAATGTTTTCCCACTGCCCGTCACAGCCTCGGCGGAGACATCCTTGCGGGCCAGCAGCAGGGGAATGGCAGCCGTCTGCACGGGCGTCATCCATTCGAAGCCGAAGCTTTGTATCACAGATAGAACAGGCTCTGAGAGCGGTGGCTTTTCCAAAGCGGTCCATTTTTTGCGTGACATTCTTTCTGTTTCATTTGTAAACAAAACACAAGGCAGCAACAGCACGTGTAATCCAGAATAGTATGACCGTAGGTCAAAAACAAGAAAATACTGTACTGCAAGCGGCAAATTCAAATTCAAACAGTTGCTCACACTCTCCTTGCATTTGCATGTTATTCAAAAAAGGTCAACGAAATACAAGTGAGGAAGAAAGGGTCAAACTGAAAGTCAACGAAATCAGCTATGAGGCTGATTAAGGCCATTTTCTCATGTTTCTGGTTTTGAAAAAATAGGTGGAACATGAACACTTGCACTGTTTTTTTTGAGCCGTCAGGGCTATATCGACTCAAAAATATATATACTTTATAGGATCGGAGATGTTGCCTTCTGGCTGTTAGGTTCTTTTGCACAATCTTAATATACTCTGTTTAGCTCTGGTACAGAGCATAACAAGTAAGGTCGTTGTAGTCGAGTGCCACGACTCCAAAATACCCCGTACCCATGGGTTTCGATTGTTTTTATTCATTTTTTAAAGCTGAATGTATACACACTAGGGTTGTGAAAATATGTAAAAAATATCGTATCGATGATTATCATTTTTTTAAAATATCATCAGGTTTTTGCAATATTTATCACCAAAATATATCGATATATCAGATATTTTTGATATTTTTATATTTCAGTATAAAAATCTTAAACTTTAAATGCATTATAATTATTTTGAGCTTTTTATTAATTAAAAATAAAACAATAAACTTCTTTCCATTAAAGAACAGAGATCTTAAGGTTGAATAGTTTAAGTAAGAATACAAGAAAAAACTTAAAAGACTTTTCATTTTTTAAACAATGAAAAAGTTCAATTTTCTAAAAAAATGTCATATATCGGTAACATGATTTTACCTCCAAAATTATTTACAAAGCACCGAAATTCGCGGAAAGTACACACACACATACAGTCGAACTTTTCATCATGAAAAATGTACTTTCTCATGCGTACTTTTCACGTAATAAGGCATGACAAAACCTGAGCCTTCGGCTTCGTTTTGCAATGGAAACGCCGAAAAACTCAGGGGTTTTAACCGTTTCCGCTTAGATGACGTCATCAGCCTTCGGGTTCTTACTTTCTTAGTACTCTAGATGTACTTACTTTGTATATCGTAGGTGGGAAGACATGAGACGTTCGCTGACAAACCCCTGAGTTTTTCATGTTTTCGAATGAAATTTCAGACATTTAGCCTTACAAATACCTGAGAAAATAACGTGTGAGTTTTTCATGATATATTAAGGGCTAATATCATGCAAAAAAAGTCATGTTGAGACTATTTACGTGAAATATCATGCCACCGGGTGTACTGATTTTTCTCAACACATGACGCAAAGTCCGACTGGGTTAGTGACGCGCACACACACACTGTCAAAAAATTGCGCGGGAAAATTCTCAAGACTTTCTGGTAGGGTTGTGAAAATATGTAAAAAATATCGTATCGATGATTATCATTTTTTAAAAATATCATCAGGTTTTTGCAATATTTATCACCAAAATATATCGATATATCTGATATTTTTGATATTTGAAAATAACATTAACTTTAAATGCATTATAATTATTTTGAGCTTTTTATTAATTAAAAATAAAACAATTAACTTTTTTCCATTAAAGAACAGAGATCTTAAGGTTGAATAGTTTAAGTAAGAATACAAGAAAAAACTAAAAAGACTTCATTTCATTTTTTAAACAATGAAAAAGTTCAATTTTCTAAAAAAATGTCATATATCGGTAACATGATTTTACCTCCAAAATTATTTACAAAGCACCGAAATTCGCGGAAAGTACACACACATACAAATGCATAAGAATAAAAAGGCTTCCCAGTCGGACTTTTCATCATGAAAAATGTACTTTCTCATGCTTACTTTTCACGTAATAAGGCATGACAAAACCTGAGCCATGGGGTTTTAACCGTTACCGCTTAGGTGACGCCATCAGCCTTCGGGTTCTTTACTTTCTTAGTACTCCAGATGTACTTACTTTGTATATCGTAGTTGGGAAGACATGAGACGTTCGCTGACAAACCCCTGAGTTTTTCATGTTTTCGAATGAAATTTCAGACATTTAGCCTTACAAATACCTGAGAAAATAACGTGTGAGTTTTTCATGATATATTAAGGGCTAATATCATGCAAAAAAAGTCATGTAGAGACTATTTACGTGAAATATCATGCCACCGGGTGTACTGATTCTTCTCAACACATGACACAAAGTCCGACTGGGTTAGTGACGCACACACACACACTGTCAAAAAATTGCGCGGGAAAATTCTCAAGACTTTCCGGCATTACATTTTTTTCTTACCTTAACACATGTTGAATACGCTTGCGTCGGGTGCTTGTTCCTCAAATGTGACAGGAGATTAGTGGTGTTGCCACTTGACTTAATTACTCTTGCACAAAGGCTGCAGGTGGCATTATGTGCGTTTATGTTTGTGTAAAAGCTCCTTGCCGCGCTCATCTTCTCTTTTTAAGATTTCTAAGTGTAGTGTGACCAACCACAATATCAAAAAATATATTTTCAAATAATATCGATATGCGATATATCAGGAAAAAAAATATTCCGATATAAATATTTTTTTTTTGTAAATAATATCGATATATTGATATTTTGATATATTATCAACAAGCCTAATACACACACCCTCACACATATAAACAAATACACTTCAACTGATTTTTAACTTTTCAACCATCGCAAGCTAACCAAATCGAACCTAGATTTGACCCATTACCTATTGGATGGAGTTTGATCTTATTCATTTTTGTCTTCAAATATATCTTCGATATATCTCAAAATATCAAAATCGATAGTATCAAAAATCTAATTTTTCAATATCGATATTTGATATATCGAGACCAAAAAACATCGATAATATAGTAGTTTTGTAAAGCTTACAGAAACCCGGGAAATATATTAAAGATCGTCTACGTCTATAAGACCACTAATGCAAGTGCAATAGCATAACTTTAAGATGATTGAATTGATTTTCTTAAATTAGGCTATATTTTCAAAGTAACTTGGTAGTGAATCTTTTTTTCAATAAGCCTTTTCATTAGGTCTCGTACTTCTGACTCAACACATTTTACAAAATTAGAAACACTTTCAAAAATTACAGCAAAAGCAAAATTATTAAAATTATGTATTTGATCTTGTAACCAGTGGCTGGGCCCCTCACTCTGCCTAAAATGTAATGGGCATTGCTACGGTCTTGAAATGCTATGAAAAATATAAGCCCCGTCTAACATTGATGTTGAGAACGGCCAATTTCCATGTGAACATAGAAGTTTGTTTTTTTTTCGATATATATCGATATATCGGCACAAAAAATATCATGTCGGAACAACTCTTATCGTCAAACAAAAATATTGATATATCGATAAAATATCGAAAACCCAACTTCAAACTCTCTTGAATTTAATTTTGGAAAAACTTAGCATATTTCTACATAAATTCTTGATTCGATCTTGTTAACTTTATTTCATTGAACTTTACAGTAAATTCTGTTGATTCTGAGAGTTTCTAAAATATTTTTGTTCTTGAAAAATGGTGTGAGTCCAATCTATACGTCAGTTGCGATAAGTGCCCAGATAGGTGCGACAGCTTGAGCAACTATGCTCCACATCCTGGCACGAGCCAACGCAATAAGGAATAAGACAGCAGCCTGCCCACATGCTGCAAGACATGATGCTGAAAATGGTATCCTACTCGATTGAATTCCAATTAATACTTACAAAAATACGCAGCAGAGGAGTGCGAGTAGATGGGTTTTGGTGCTGGGCTTGTACTTAATAGTTGTCAGTTGACACCTATTGCAGCGATTACAAGTTACCATTACCGGAACACTTCCAAAAACGGTCAGGGGTTGTGGCTCAGGTGGTGCGTATGTCTGATCTGGACAGATTGGGTGTTTACATTGCAAGTAAGATATATATTCATGTACTTACTATGCATCACAGTTGGGTGCTGTTGTACGGTTGTGAAGTACACAGGCGGTTGAGGTGCGTGCTGCGACATTGTGTTAGGATTGACGGCTCGAAGCTACTGCAGTGATATTTGAAACTGAAATTTCGTAACCTTTGAAAAATGTGATAATTTCTGCGTCATTTTCGTACCAAGCACTGGTTGCTCTTGAGTTGCTGATAAGCGAGAACTTGGATTGGTCGTTTGAGTCAAAAAATATGAAGATTAATTTTAGAATTAGTTTTATTTAAAGAAGTTAGCAGAAAGCGATTGCTTACCCCAAACAGAGGCGTACGCTAGAGAAGTTTTAGTGGTTAGCCTCGCCCTGAAGATATTTTTAATGCTACGTAATTTACTAAAAGCCGCCCTTGGAAAAATGCTGCGTATGCCAAATACATTACAAAAGGTGGTTTTCTTAAAGCTCAGCTTTTTATGAAAATAATTCACTATTTATATCACGGAATAGCAAGCATTTCTGTATTTTGGAAGCTCGAAATATTATTTTTGTAGTGCCTAGGAAAAATCCTAAAAAAATACAAGAAAATTATTTTTTGTTTTTTTTACTTTACTATTCAGTATTATTATACTCTGTACCATAGGTACATTAGGGCGCTCTTTTTAAGGTCAAAATGGAAATTTACTAAGGGCGCCCCCTTAATCGATTCCTTTTGCATTATAGATATTAATATTTTTAGCCAAAAAAAAACGGGTTTTAATGGGCGCGCCGAAGCCATAAAGTTTGTTCTAAATATTACCCATACGCCGTAGTCTACATCGAATTTCCAATAATGAGATCTGTGCTACATGGGTCGACCTGTCAATTTTTGAAAGTCTGGCAAACAATTTCGATTTCGATGGTGGGCGCTTTAAGTCCCGGTTTTGTCGAGTCAGTTGGGCTGCCTTGTAAAAGAGATGTACTATCTGTGCTTTTATTTGACATCCGAAAGTTGCCACTAAAAGGAAGTGCGAATGTAGTTGCCCACCAACTGCACAATTTATGGACGGACGCTCAAGCCCCAGTCAAAAGCTTAAGACGCATAGTCCACGATATAGTTGGACTTTACCAGGAATATACTGCGCTGAAAAAAATATATATAGAATGTATTGAAAACCACAGAAATCCGTATCCAAACTGTCGAAAAAAAAAACACTTTTAAAAGAGTATAATTAAAGATCTTTTTTCGAACTAATTTGTTTTTGGTTTTTTTTTTTGTGTTGCTTTGCTTGGTTCTGTTTTTTATTTTTATCCTACAACTTTTGGCGAAGAGAAAGATTAAGGGATTCTAATTAAATATGTATATGTGGGTTTTAATGTTTAGAAGGAATCAAGAATCTCCCCTCAGGTTGGTTGCTATCTGATGCCAGAGAGTCTCTCCCTTAATTCAATGAGGCTTTTCTGGAAGCTTGTATCACAGTCATCAGGCACTGATAGGGAGCGGAACCACTTTTAAGGTTTCGTAACATCGGTGCGGTCTATATATGTAGACATAGCACACACGAAACATCTTGTGCTGTCGCTCGCTATCCGAAAATAGGAAGTATTTCTGCATATTGAGCAAACGATGGTGTGCGCTTGGGATTGGGGGAATGGATATCGAAAAGGTCTTAAACAATACAGATGGAGCAGGTGCCGGCTAGCATCGAAAGGCTTTTTAGTGGCCAAATCCCAATACATGGTGGTTTAAAGTCTTAAGAGTATGATTATTCCTCCAACTAGTGAGAATAAATCATTTTATTTGGTATCTTCCCCTATGCTTTGTTCACTATAGTTTAAATCAGAGCAACCTTTTGAAAACACGAAAACATTTTGTTTGAAGTCGACGCCAACTACAAAAATATATAAAGTTGAAAGGCTACACTGCGTATTAGTAATATCAAAAACTCTGGAGCTCCGGCGCGTCCACTAAATCATAACTTTTTGAACTTTTTTTTTTCGTTAAATATACACCATAAACTATCGAATCAGGGGGCGCAAGTATGACCTTAATTTTCCTATACAAAAAAAGTGCGCCCTAAGGTACATAGAGTATTATAAGTTTGTGCAAAAGTATGTAACAGCCAGAAGGAAGCATCTCCGACCGCATAAAGTATATATATTCTTGATCAGCATAAACAGCCGAGTCGATATAGCCATGTCCGTCCGTCCGTCTGTCCGTTTGTCTGTCTGTATGAACGCACAGATCTCAGAGATGGTAAGAGATAGAGGTGTGACATGTATGAGACTTATGCTTCTTATGTCTGCATTCAGGTCAAGTTTATTTTCAATTTTGGCCACACCCCCTCCCACCCCCGCAATTTAGAATAATAGTTATATCTTCCACAGTCTTAAAGAAAAATGGTTCGTTGCTTCCAGACATATTTAGTAATCAGGATAACTTATTGATCCGCCAAAGGAATAGTGAAGATCGGATGAACGCTTGTCGAGGTTTGATCAAAAGACTGTTTCGCTGCTGCAGCGCAGTAGCAGCGCTGCATTCAGCAGCTGCTGCAGCATCAAAAATTATTTTGAGCGTATAATTTCGTTGGTACAGAGTATGTTAGTATATTAGAGTCGGGCTTGACCGACTTTCTTTCTTGTTTTTTATACCCTGTTCCCATTGAAAATGAGAAAAGGGGGATCATGAAGTTGTGCGAATGTATGTAACAGGGAGAAGGAAAATTTTCCGACCACATAAAGTATATATATTCTTGATCAGCATGAACAGCCGAGTCGATATAGCCATGTCCGTCTGTCCGTCCGTCCGTCCGTCCGTCTGTCTGTCTGTATGAACGCGTCGATCTCAGAGACTATAAGAGATAGAGCCACGAAGGTAGATTTATGCTGTACGCAGATCAAGTTTGTTTCAGATTTGGAAAATTTCCACCCTCTTTTATCACCAAAAAACCAAGACCTCCTCAAGAAATTCTTGACCTAAACAACCGTCAGATCCACAATTAGTTAGAGCCTCGTAGTTTAGTATGCATCAAGCTAGGCCCAATATCTATCTATTCTGAAAAGTACAATTTGATCGGACAAAAAACACCGGAGTTATAAGCGAAACAGTTGAGCTGATAAGAGCACCCCCCCAGTTGTTGGCCAGGACTACCAAAAGTGTTGCCTACATTTAGGATGACATTTTGTCACAAAGAAATAAATGAAAACAAATGGACAGGGTATTTTGTGGTCGGGAAACTCGACTACAGCGCCCTTACTTGTTATGTATGCAATATTATTATTATTCGTGTGTGCTTTAACATATATGCCCCTGAAAGAATGCCATGTTTTATTTTGCGGCAAGTTAAAATAATTCGTATCAGATTCTTAAACAAATTTTATATATGTTTCACGACTTCTGGACCAAGATTAACATTATCCGAATAATCTTTCTTAAAAAATTTTAGATAATCGAATCCAATTGCATTAGGCACTTTTTGACTGTGGTATGCGCTTTCAACTCGTTTATCATATCATTGACAAAAGCAGCGAAACTTGTAAAATTATCATATAAGTATTCATTAAAGCGCTTAATGTTTGGATAACTATGCAGGCGTTGGTAAATGGAAGATGTTTATTGAACGATCCAAAATTATGAACCTACTTAGATTGTTATAAAAACTTGATGGCGGCAATTGTAGACGTGTAAAAAGGAGGTTTAAGCTAAACAGTCAGTCATTTTTCTTATTATTATGAGGTCGGGTAAATAGACGGTAAATGGGGAAACCATATCATTCAATGGTATATAGTATATACATTTGTACTGCGGAAATTAGCTTCGCATATTTGTTTTGTATTTAAAATACTACACAGAAAAAGACCCCCCCCCCCCCCCCTCAAAATTTCTGTTCTGGTGACTCAAACGACCATTCCAAGTTCTCGCTTATCAGCAACTCAAGAGCAATCATAGCTTGGTACGAAAATGGCGCAGAAATTATCACATTTTTCAAAGGTTACGAAATTTCAGTTTCAAATATCACTGCAGTAGCTTCGAGCCGTCAATCCTAACACAATGTCGCAGCACGCACCTCAACCGCCTGTGTACTTCACAACCGTACAACAGCACCCAACTGTGATGCATAGTAAGTACATGAATATATATCTTACTTGCAATGTAAACACCCAATCTGTCCAGATCAGACATACGCACCACCAGAGCCCCGACGCCTGACCGTTTTTGGAAGTGTTCCGGTAATGGCAACTTGTAATCGCTGCAATAGGTGTCAACTGACAACTATTAAGTACAAACCCAGCACCAAAACCCATCTACTCGCACTCCTCTGCTGCGTATTTTTGTAAGTATTAATTGGAATTCAATCGAGTAGGATACCATTTTCAGCATCATGTCTTGCAGCATGTGGGCAGGCTGCTGTCTTATTCCTTATTGCGTTGGCTCGTGCCAGGATGTGGAGCATAGTTGCTCAAGCTGTCGCACCTATCTGGGCACTTATCGCAACTGACGTATAGATTTGACTCACATTATTTTTCAAGAAACTCTCAGAATCAACAGAATTTACTGTAAAGTTCAATGAAATAAAGTTATCAAGATCGAATCAAGAATTTATATGGAAATATGTTAAGTTTTTCCAAAATTATATTCAAAAGTGTGCCGAAAGGGGCCATGACCAAAATTGAATATTAACTTGATCTGCGTGCATACATAAGAAGCATATGTGCCATACATGTCACACCTCTATCTCTTACCATCTCTGAGATCTGTTGATGCTGATCAAGAATATATATACCCTTTATGGAATCGGAGATGCTTCCTTCTGGCTGTTACATAATTTTGCACAAACTTATAATCACACAGAGAAACAAAAAGGATATTAAAAAATATCCATTGGATGATTTCCAGTATCCATTTGGGAAGGATATGTCTTAAATATCCATTTAATCGTCCAACGGAGCTGAAAATCATCCAAAGGGTATGAAAAGGATCATCCTTCGGGATGATCTGTCCGTCCGTTAAAAGGGTAATTAAAAGGGTATTTAAGACATTTAAGACTTTTTTGGATCATTTTTGTTTTCTGTGCAAGGATGCAAACCACTCAAATATCAGAACTGGTTCGGTGGAGTGGTTCACACAGTTTCTGAACTCTGAAGTTCTGAAGTTCAGTTCATTACATGGTTTTTAGAGCTGACTGAACCGCGGTTTCGGTTCGGTTCCGGTTCGGTTCAGTGGAACACAAAAGCACATTATAAAAATTATGATTTCTATGGTAATGTGACTTTTCGCAATCTTTGCAAATGGAGTACCTATAATCTATTTGAATATCCTTTTTTTTAAATGTTTATTTATTTCACAAAATCTTAGGCTATATATTTACTAACTAAATTAAGTGCTATAAATATT
The DNA here is from genome assembly GCA_035044985.1 of Lordiphosa fenestrarum. NCBI lineage: Eukaryota > Metazoa > Arthropoda > Insecta > Diptera > Drosophilidae > Lordiphosa > Lordiphosa fenestrarum. The sequence goes on from JAWNNO010000685.1 coordinate 65,643, forward strand.
AATCTTAAATCTAGACTCCAGTGGAGCTCCCTGTTCAAGTTTAGTTATTTTAATTTCTCTATTAAAGATATAATTTTGACTACAGGGTGCGCCATATAAAGTGGCGGTATGGCAACACTGAATAAATATAAAAACAAACAACCGATTGCTATATGTTGATCTTGTTCCTTTAATTTGGTCCTGTACAATTTATTTCGACTACTTTTTGAACACAACATCGATCAAGTGGCCGCCTTTATTGGCCACAACAAAATGTGCCCTTTTTGCGGCATTTTTCATCACTTTTTCGAGCGTCTCAGACGATAAAGTGGCGATTTCGGCACGAATGTTGGCCTTAAGCTCTTCAATGGTCTGTGGATCGCTGGTGTAAACCTTGCTTTTTAAATAGCCCCACAAAAAGAAGTCTGGGGCGGTCAAATCTGGAGATCTGGGTGGCCAGTCAATATCGCCTCTTTTTGATACCGGCCCAAACAGTCACATTTTGGTCGTGTAAAGGTATTTCATGGATGCGGGGTGGATTTTCCGTGCCCCATATGCGACAATTTTGCTTATGACCTCATCGGTCATCAAAATTTGTTAGCACACTTGAACGATTATTTTCGATGAACAGCGTCACTATTTCGGCACGTTGTTTTGGTGTGAAGCGTTCCACGGTCAAAATTGTACTAGATTGATGTTTCCAAAACATGTCTAACAAAAGCAATCGGTTGGTAAATGTCAAAGTTATTCAGTGTTGCGATACCGACACTTTATATGGCGCACCCTGTATATATAAAGGTTTATTTTTATACCCTTGCAAAGGGTATTATAATTTTGCCCAGAAGTTTGCAACGCATAGAAATATTTATTTCCGACCCCATAAACTATATATATTCTTGATCAGGGTGACGAGCTGAGTCGATTGAGCTTTGTCCGCCCGTCTGTCCGTCCGTCCGCCTGTCCGTCTGTCTGTCTGTCTGTTTCTACGCGAACTAGTCTCTCAGTTTTAAAGCTATCGAGCTGAAATTTTGCACAGAGTCTTCTTTTTGCTGCACACTACTTATATGTTGGAACCGACCGGATCGGATGACTATATCTCATAGCTCCTATAGGAACAATCGGTCGGAAAACTAGTTTTAGTCAGAAAACTTTTTCTTTTTAATGGAAACGTCTCCAAACTTTGCAATCGTAGGTTTTCTATGTTTTTTTTTATAATTCTACCAAGTTTAATTACAATCGGACAACCTTATGGTATAGCTGCTATACAAAAGATAGGTTTGAAAAGCAGTCTTAGTTAGAAAAACTTTTTTGTTTTTAATGGTAGCATCCTGCCAATTTGTATTGGTTTGTTTGACCAGCTTTCACATAATTTTACAAATTTTTGGCCAAATCGAATGAATATACCATATAGCTCCCATACGAAAGATCGGTCTGAAAATGGGAAAAAGAGTATGTTTTGAAAATATTTAAGGGGGTATATGCACTTAGAATTTTTGAAAAATCGATTTGTTTTTTTTATATTTTTCTTAAAGTATGATGTTTTAAGAATATTCTCTAAAAATTTCAAGTCAATCCGATGAATAGTTTTCAAGATATTTAGTAATTACTGAAGCAACATTCAATTTAAAATACTCGAAAATAAAAATTCAATTTAAAAAAATGAAATTTTTCAAAGAAATTATTTAAACAATTAGCTACAAACAATTAAATGTTCAAATTATCACCAAAAAAAAATTTGATATTCGGGTTCAACAGATAAAATTACGCAAAATTTAACTATTTCCATTCAATTAGACTCTTAACACCAAAATTAAACAAGATCTACTTTAAAAAAACTTTAAACGCGTTTTTCTCAAAACTGTGTTTTTTCATTCAGTGACCAATATAACTCGAAAACCATTCGGTGGATATTGATGAAATTTTAATATTATCTGTTTGGCATTAGGAACTAGTCTTTGATCGAAGGACATGATTTTTGTTGACAATTACTATATTTTTTAAACAATTAACTTTAAACTTTTTATCGAAAATCAGATTCCAAAGTTTCAAATGCCACCATTTTGTGAATTTTCAAAAAAAAAATGCTTCGATTAAAGACTGGATTAATTATTAAACTAAAGGTTTCACCTTGGTTTCTCGAATTACGATGATCCAGAAGGCTGCTGTGATGGTCACCGCAAAGCACTACTCGCTGGAGAGGATCCAACCAATATGGCGATATTTTAATAAATAATACTTATTTTGTGTTTTTTTTTCATAAATGTTAAGTTAAAGCATTGCATAAAAGCTCTGTATAATTTATTATGTAAAATGAACTTAATTACAGCAAAAAATAAATTTTTTAAAATAGACCTTTTTTTATACTTCTGAGTGCATCTACCCCCTTAAGGGGGGGGGGGGGGGGGTAAGCTATTTAAATTTTTTTTTTCGCATTTTTTTTTATTTTTTTAAATGAATGCCTTAAATGTTAAGAATATTGTGTCAACATTTCAAGTCGATTGGAGCAAAATTGACGAAGTTACGAGTATTTGTATACCTGTCGCATTTCAGGTACCGTACAAATTTTTTAGTGTTCAAAACTTTAAAGCGTTTTTCCCACAACTCACGTTTTCAAAGTCGGTGCCCCTCATAACATAAAAACTACTGAACCGATCATTTTGAAATTTTGTACACTATTTCTGAACATAATTTACAAGGTAACGCTGTCGAGTTTTTTTCAAATTTGTTAATAATTTTTATTTTACAATAAAAAATTAGCCGAATTTTTTTCCCAAAAAAAGCTTTTTTCACTTCAAAATTTTCCAAAAAAGTGAAATTTTAAAATTTCGAAAAAAAACTCGACAGCGTTACCTCGGGAAAACTATTATCTAACGAATAAAATTTGGTTTTTTGATTTCGGATGATCCAGCACCAGGTTATGAGGGGCACCGCAATTCACCTTTTTTCTGAGAGACTTCCGAAGATTTGCTGCCATTGCCGTGTTTTTTAATATTTCTTCGTGAAAATTTTATACAACATTCTTTAAATGTCATACTTGAATGTGCTTTTAGTTTTAATAAAGAGATTTTAACTGTGTCGTCACAAAAAATTCACAAAAAAGTGAATTTTTTCGAGCGATGTGATCATTTCTGTGTGTACCGAAAAATTAAAAAAAAATTTTAATGGGTTTTCGAGTTTAGCAACACCCCCCCCCCACCCCCCATGAGAATTTCAATTAGAAAAAAAAACGATTTACAAAATAAGATAAACTTCCTAAAAGATCGCACCTGCAATCCGTTTAAAACTTTCAGTATAAATATTTTTTGGTGCGCTGATTACGTTGTAATTGCCAATTGTAGCATTGCATGAGAAACTAATTTGAAATTCATATGACCGTTAGAAGGATAAGTTTTACAAAACATAAAATATGCTATCGAAGAGCATTATATTATATTTATATATACGGGCGAGATCCCATTGTGTCGAACATGACTATCGTTCACATTAAAAGTAAAAAAGAGGCTAAATAAAACGTATTTTAAACTCGTTCTATATTTTAAATCAAAGCTCTTAGCTAACACTTTAATTATTGCAATAAAACTATCAAAATTAGTTAATTTTTTTTGAGGATAATATGATAAAATGTATTGTTTTTAACTGCTTTTAATTTTTTGGTGTCGATGGACCTTTCGATGGTGATGCCCATATATGGGTGTCACAGATTGTCACAGATTAAACAGAGGCTTTCCAATCATAAATCAGTGCTCCTTGGCTTCAGCTGCATTCAAAAATATAGTCAAAATTGGAGCTCCGAGGATGACAACAATGCAAAAACCATTTTGGAACGCAACGCTACGTTTGATAACTGCTCAATGGCTGAGGGACTTTCCGAAATAAAGCTTTGGAGACGACATATGACCACCGCTGTGCATCCAGAATCCCTGCAAGAAGCAATGTAGAAAACAGATTACATATTGTTTCCAAATGTTTGAATTCTGCTGCAAATATTCATGGCATTGCCAATTACGACATCGACTGCCGAAAGGTCTTTTTCTACTTTGAAGATTTTAAAAACTTATTTGCGAAATTCAATTGGGGAAACCCGCTTAAATGGATTAGCCCTTTTATATATTCATCGTGACATTAAGGTCAGCGCTGATGACGTTCTGAATATACTTGGTATGGAATTTGTTAAAGCCCCCCTTGAAAAATCCTGGATACGCCACTGTTTTAATTAACATAAGAAAAAGCTTGATTTTTATTTTTTTTATGAATAGGACCCATAGATTGGATTAACCTGTGAAAAAAGTTGAAAAACAATATGAAAATTTAACAAACCATTAGCCCGATTAAAGGCACAGTACGCGAATTACCATTACCGTGGTAAAAAATTTACTTCCGGTTAAACATGCAGCTCAAAAGCAACTCTGTGTGAAGGAGTTGTCATTCTAAATTTTTTTAAAATATTGTTGATCAAATACTGTGCGTTTTTCATGAAAAGAAGACAGGTGAACGCGCTACCTGCACAATCTAACAAGATTAGTCGATTTTTATACCCTTGCAAAGGGTATTATTATTTTGCCCAGAAGTTTGCATCGCATGCAAATATTCATTTCCAACCCCATAAACTATATACATACAGGGTGCGCCATCTAAAGTGTCGGTATGGCAACACTGAATAACTTTGACATTTACCAACCGATTGCTTTTGTTAGACATGCTTTGGAAACATCAATCTAGTACAATTTTGGCGAATATTGGCGACAGACCACTCACGTCGTTTGAAATACGGCCAAACAGTCGCTCTAATGGCCGACACTGAACTAGATTTTTGGAAACAAATTTTGATGACCGATGAGGCCCATTTCACGCATTCTGGTGGTGTTAATAAGCAAAATTGTCGCATATGGGGCACGCAAAATCCACGCCGCATCCATCAAATACCTTTACACGACCAAAAAGTGACTGTTTGGGCCGGCGTTTGCGCCAAAACCATCAAAACCGCAAAAAGGGCACATTTTGTTGTGGCCAATAAAGGCGGCCACTTGATTGATGTTGTGTTCAAAAAGTAGTCGAAATAAATTGTACAGGACCAAATTAAAGGAACAAGATCAACATATAGCAATCGGTTGTTTGTTTTTATATTTATTCAGTGTTGCCATACCGACACTTTAGATGGCGCACCCTGTATATTCTTGATCAGGGTGACGAGCTGAGTCGATTGAGGTTTGTGCGTCCGTCTGTCTGTCTGTTTCTACACGAACTAGTCTCTCAGTTTTAAAGCTATTGAGCTGAAATTTTGCACAGTTTTGTTTTTTGTGGCACACTGCTAATATGTCGGAACCAACCGGCTTGGATGACTATATCTCATAGCTCCCATAGGAACAATCGGTCGGAAAACTAGTTTCAGTGAGAAAAACTGTTTTCTTTTCAATGGAAACGTCCCCAAACTTTGTAATCGTAGGATTTCTATGTTTTTTTTTTATAATTCTACCAAGTTTTATTAAAATCGGACAACTATATGGTAAAGCTGCCATACAAAAGATAGGTCTGAAAAACAGTCTTAGTTAGAAAAACTTTTTTGTTTTTAATGGTAGCATCCTGCATTTTTATATTTGTTTGTTTCACATAATTTTTGGCCAAATCGGATGACTATATCATATAGCTCCCATACGAACCATCGGTCTGAAAATGGGAAAAAGCGTATTTTTTGAAAGTATTTAAGCGAGCACTTGCAAGGGTATAAAAACTTCGGCACAGACGAAGTTAGCTTAGCTTTATCGTTGGTCATCGATTTATACTGGTGAACGCAACCCTTCCCTCATGTTAGAAACTATGCGTCTCAATCTTAACGAAGAGGCCAAGCGCCAAATGTTAAAATTTTGGTAAGGCTTCGATGTAATAACCATAGCCGCATTTTCACCCCAGTTGGACTTCTGCCACTAATTTTAGTCATGTGGAGAAGGATATTAAATTAATGTAAAACTTGACAGTGCACTGTAAAAGTGTAAAACGGGGTACACGTGAGTGCAATTAACTGTTACTTTTTGCTTTGTATTAAAGTAGAAATCACATAAACATAATTAAATAAAGTCAGTCAAGTATAAATTCGCTTAGAACTAAAAATTTCAAAAAGTGTAAGTTGCTCAGTGCTGCAAAGCATGTCGCGTATACAACTTCCTCATACTCCGGAGACTCCCAAAACCTGAAGATATGGCCCACAAGACGATTAGTGAATATTTCGCTCACTCAATTTAAAACCAGAAAAAAGGTCAGTCAAGCCCGACTATAACATACCAACGAAACTATACGCTCAGCATAAATTTTGATGATGCAGTAGCTGCTGAAAGCAGCGCTGTTATTGCACTGCAGCAGCGAACAGTCTTTTGATCATATCTCGACAACCGTTCATCCGACCTTCATAATTTCTTTGGCGAATCGATAAGTTATCCTAATTACTAAATATGACTAGAAGAAATTAACCATTTATCTTTAAAATTTGCATAAAGATCGGATAATAAATGGTAGAGTTAAAAAACGTAGCATACTTATCTGATCCGCATGACGTTATTAAACACTAATTGCCCTGAATAACGGGGAATTTCGAAGTCGGGCAGCGCCGACTTTAACTTACGCTCTCGCTTAATGTGCTTACAGATTAACTTTTAAGTTAACAAAAATGCCGATAGCAATGTTATGACCCTTATTAGGGTTTTGGATTTTGTTCCTTTTAAGCTGAATGAATGTTCAACCGAAATTCAAATTTAATTTCCCTTCTTTTCAAATGTTTATTTTTAAAATACTGTAAAATATATGCAATTATGTAAATACATCGCAGTGAACTAAATACAAAGTATACATCGAAATTTCATAGACACTAGATACAACTTTGCCGTTTCTTTTTTAAATCGGATGATTCACTTAATTAGATTAGAGATAAATATAGGGTCCCCTCAATGGGCGAGCAACACCATATCTGCATGTAATTTGTTTATTGAACAAAATAAACACTCGACATTCAAATATTTAAAATTTTGTTTACTAAATTTCTTTCTTGGACGTGGTCGCTTTTATCAAGGATAAATGTTGTTTTCGAAAAGATTCTGGAACTTCTTTACTGTTTGCTCGTTTTGAAACTGCCTTATTGATTTTGAATGCCTGGAGCTGGAGTGGAAGTGGGTCCATTTGTCTTAGCACCCAGATTTTTGTAGGCCTTGCCACCATTACGTTCCCATTCCCGGTTGAACTCATGCTCCAGTATTTCGGCGCCACGCTTACGCGTCAGACCCGTCTCCTCCAGGCTCAACTCGCACATTTGCATGTCATCGGTGCCGGCTACCAACAAAATTGGTGGCTTATCCGCATGCAATTCCATTTGTCGGGCAATCCACTGTCCATCGAAATGGGCATACCAAAGGCCACGCTTGGCTGAAGTGGGGAAGAATTGTATAAGTAAGGCTCAAGTAGAATATGCAAGTGACTCACTGTTATCTGGCGCATTCGCTCGCATGAAGGGTATGCGGAAATAGCGATGCTGAGCGGTAACAATCTCTTGAATGGGTTGCACAATCGGTGGCTGTTTAAAGGCTGCAAGTATTGGAAAATGTTACCACTTTACCATGCGATTAAAATCAATGCTAATTATCTGCCTACCAGCCTCCATAACGCTACGTGGAGCTCGTTCATTCTCATCCATGGTAGTGCGTTTGCGGTTCTTTGCCTTCCATGCATGGTATACCTTCAAGCGGCGATGGAATTCCTGACGACAAGCCTACAAAAAAAGAGGTTACAAATTGTTCAGTTAGATTTATTTAGATTTACTTGACAAAAATTCCTGGTGCTACAAGTATATACTTAAAGATAATTGCACCAGTCATAAAAAAATGTTTGATTTTTAATTGACTTATCCTACTTAACTCTATGAATTTAATAAAATAGTAAGTTTCATTTAAAGATCAAGTATTTTAGGTGTATATTCAGCTTTTCCTTAAATTGCGTTGCGCTACAGTCTTAATGTTTGCTGGTAGTTGGTTCCACAACCTAACAGTATGAACAAAGAACTGGCAAATTTATGGCGTACTGCTATTAGGTTCATAGTTCTTATTGATGTGGCAAAACTTAACTTGTCGTACAAATAATGGTTCTCTAGTATATATTACCTTATGTAGAAAAACGAGAAAGCTAAGCTAAGTTCGTCTGTGCCGAAGTTTTTATACCCTTGTAAGTGCTCGCTTAAATATTTTCCAAAAATACTTTTTTTTCCCATTTTCTCACCGATCGTTCGTATGGGAGCTATATGATATAGTCATCCGATTTGGCCAAAAAATTTTAAAGCTATGTAAAAGCTCGTAAAACAGACAACTTTAAAATTGCAGGATGCTACCATTAAAGACAAAAAAGTTTTTTTAACTAAGACTAATTTTCAGACCTATCTTTGAAACTGCGCAGTGCGCTACGATGTAGTTGTTGGCCGCGCGCAGCATAATAAGTTGCTACCTGATCATTCACTCTTTTTCCTGATCTTTCTGCTGAAGTCCAGTGATTCGGCTTGTTCGCTCACCTTCACCAGCTATTGGCGCCAGCTTAACTAGCCATGAAAAAGCATCTTTGCTGTTCGAACTAGTCGTTTAACTGTTGGTTCTTTTCTCTGGAGCGAAATTAAGAAGCACACAAGAAAACAAATTGAGAAGAGCTTGACTTGACCCTTTGGGCTGTGTCTTACCAAGCATGTTCTAAGGTACCCTTTAGTTTGAATCACTACTGATTTGAAAGGAGTGGCCTTTAATGCTTTTCAGTCTACTAATTCAATGGGCCCTCTCAAAGATTGTGTTAAGGTGTGTGAAGTGCTGCCCTTCGTCATCATTTCGGTTGGTCCCGTCCAGCCTAACTATTTGTTTTCCTAATAATTTGAAAATCGATTATCCGATCTTCATTGTGGGAGATTAAAATTAAAAATAAACTTGATCTGCCTGCAAGTGTAACAAGCTTGTGTCTCATCCATCACCTTTATCGTTTATGATCTCTAAGATCTGTGCGTTCATTCGGACGGACAGACGGACGAACAGACTGACATGACTCTAATATTGATATCGGATTGGAAATCGAAGCAAGTCCGATAAAGACTTGTAAATGTTTTTTGTAGCAGATTTTGTTTTGGAATGATGGGATGGATCAGTTCATAACTAAATTTATAATACATCTATTTTCGTGGTTACACTTCCATACTAGATTAGGTTAGGTTAATTTGGTAAGGATGTGATGGGTAGGATTATGCAATCGCTCTTAGGATAAGATAGGCCCATTATTCCAAATTTTACATTTCTAAAAAGGGCATGGATTTCCTTCCTTCAGTAGAGTGGAGTGGCGGGAAAGAGCTGACCACATGTTATGCGTGTTTATTTATTAAGAGCTAGTCATAAAGTCCCCTGTGTTTTGGAGCAGGAGTATGCTGGCACTTGTCACGCTGAACGGTTAACACTAAAACTCAGCAACAAAAAACATATCGAAAAACTTTCAGACAAAACAATATTTACCTCGAGTAGCTCGATATCACAGGACGTGTTGATAGCATCGCGTAACTCCGAGTATTTCCATTTGGATAAATCGTACTTCTGCTTACCCAAGGCCTGCTGCTGGGCTCGAACATTCTCCGATCTAAGATGGATGGATTTTAATTAGTTCAATATTAATTTAATACCGCAACAAAGAAGCGCAAGCAATTTAAGTGAGTCATTGATGGCATTAACTGTTTAGAATGGGTAGAAGATAAAATTTCAGTTCTACAACTAATTAGCCAATACGCACAAGAGATACTATATTACAGATGCTTTGGTATTAGTGGGCGATGATACGACTTTTTACTTTGTGTGTTAGTAATTTTGGTTAATTTGCAAAAAGGTTTCAAAACCAGCACCAACTCACTTATTCAAATACCGCGAAGCAATGTTTGACACAACTTGTGAAAAACTTTTCAAAAAATATACAGAAAAGTAAAGAAGTAGAAGTAAAGATTTCGAGGTGATCCAATTAATTGGTTTAAGAAAGCAAGAAGAATTGTCACAAAATTTACAAATAAAGGTAGATAAATAAATTGTAAGGCGTGCTATACCTGATCAGCTTGTTGGAACCCATGGGAGACGCGTCATTGACACCACCACTGTGTTGTGTATTGGATTGGGTGTTTGTGTGTAGGTTGGATTGTGTTGTGGAGAAAATTGCGTGTAAGGGAAGGGAAAAAGTTCGTGAGTTTGGAACATATACAAGAATAAATATTATGTAAATATGACTACAGTTTAAAATAATCGATTAAAAATGTATGTACAATATTTAAACTTAATTCTAAAACAGGGCGAATATGACTCAAATAACTTGAAGGGATCAAAAGTAGAAATTGGTCTTGACCTTCATTGGAACATGTGGTTTTGGCAATAAAATTTCTTAAATATAAACTCGATTGCCCTTTTAAGCAACAAAATAGGCGAAAAAATCAGAATTTTGACCGATAAGCAGCGTAAATTATGCATTGGGGATTTTTTGTTCGTATTTTGAAATCAAATATTGAAAATTCGAAAGAGAAACTTGAGTCTATTTGGTTGAGCGGGAGAGTATTTAAACTATAAACCGAATCCAAAAATGTTGTAAAGTTTGAAGTCCAATTTCAAGACACTAAGATAATCAGATTACCCCCTTTTGGACAGGAACCATTCCCAAATAATATGAGGGCTGTATATCACAAGAAGAAGCATGAACATTTTGTTAAATTGGTTGGCTGAACTGGCACAGATTTAGAAATGGAGCAATCACATGTAAAATCCATCACTAACGATGTTCGCCTCAAAAATAAAGCTAATATTAGATTTTAAAAGAAACCCCCATACTCAGGGCTATTCTAGTTATTTGCAGATACTTTTGTAGGACGTTCACATACTTGCGAATTACAGGCGGACTATCCTCCACCTGACCGTTGGATTCGTTGGCCAAACGCAAAGCCAGCTCATGATCGCGGCGTTCTTGTTCGAGCTGCTGGCGGTACTTGGCGTCGTCTTTGGCTTCCTTTTCGAGCTGTGCCTGCAGGGCCAAAGCAGCGCGGCGGTCTTCCTCCTCTTGACGCAGACGCTGAACCTCGGCGGCCTTTCGGCGTGTTTCCATCTCGGCTTTACTGTAAATAAAATAGAATAAAGTAAACTACTTGGACGGAGTTGATTATCACCCATACGTACAGTCGTTTGTTCTCGGCTTCCTCCCTTAGTCGTAGTTCCTCCGCCTCCTTAGCGGCCCGCTCGGCTTCAAGGGCCTCTTGAATTTTGAGTAGACGTGCCTGCTCCTCGGCCTGCTGTTGTTCTTTTAGTTTGGTGTTTAGATCAACGGTGAGCTTATTCATATTTGCCATGACCACAGTGAACATGGAGTCAATTTCGCGTTGGGTAATGCGAGGATTTAGCTAAGGGATTTGACTTATCAAAGAAAGAACGAGGGGAGGATAAGAGGGGCTACGCACCTTGATTTTTTTAATGGCTTCATCGATTTGCTTGTAAATATCATTCACTCCACCAACGATTTCATCGCGTCCCATATTAAGACCGTTGGCAATTTCGATGGTTTTTAGAGTGTTGGTGCGGATTTTGTTGATCTTGGCAATGCCCTGATAGCGTGGACGATGCTGCTTGCGAGCCAGGAAGCCACGTGCAATGCGCTGGGCCACCACAACACACTTGTTGCGATAGATGATGCGGTTGCGCACTAAAAGGACAGTCGGTGCTATCAATCACGAATGCAGGCAAATACTTTAGTAACTTACGCTTGATAACGCACAGAGCTCCCAGCGTCGACTTCACCCATCGCGAGCGGATGAGCCACTTCTTCACCTTTGCCACAATCGCTAGCATATTCTCTGGATCGGATCGCATTATGCGATCAAATTCCACAAATTTTCCGGGCCGGAAAAACACCTTGGTAATGCCAAACTTAAAATCCTTGGCGCTTAAGTTAAGCGACTGGAACATGGCCTCACAGAAGGTGCGAGCTGGTAGTGAGACCAGCTCTGGTGGCAACACCGACTTGTACATGCTATACAAATCAGCAAAGAGCACTCGGGATGGAAAACCGTGCTCCATAAGCTCCAGCACTGAGATGGTGCCAGAACATTTGAGCTGTGCCAAGGCCAGGCTACCCTCGAATTGACGATCAATCATTTTGCTATTGGGCTTAATGCAGCGGATGAAATTGGTGCCCTATACGAGGATTAGATATGTACTATTGCAATGGCCATTATTCAATCACTGCACTTACATTTTGCTCTAGTTTCTCCATCAGTTCGCCCAGCTGTGTTTTGAACTTGGAGCCCACAGAAATGAAGTTCAGCTTGCCACGAACAGACGTGTTGCTGCCCGATGGGAAGAGCGTCTTCAACAACGGATTGTCGCACTCTTGCACTAGTCCCTCCAATGAGGCGTGCAACGCATCGTTATTCTTCTCAATAAATTGTTCGGTATTGTAGCAAACGGCTCCAGCAAAATGTCGCACCAGGAAACCCTCTTCATCTCGCAGCGTGCGATGAGCCTTGAGCCGTGAGGAGCGCGGGAAACCTAGACGGTAATGATTCGCCCAGGACTTGTGCACTTCGGCTGTGAAATGTGAGGGCGATGGTTTCGGGAGTTTTGATTCCTCATCGAGCAGTGTAAAAATGCCATTGGACTTGGCCTCGATCAGGTCGATGATGTCCTGATTGTCGGTGAACGTTATCTCTGGCACGTTGAGGCCTTCGCGCTTATACAGCTCCTGTTCGTTCTTGAGGATGTTGTCGTTGAAGAACTTTTGAAGCTTTTCATTGCAGTAGTTTATGCAGAACTGCTCAAATGAATTGACGGTGAAGTACTCAAAGCCAGCAATGTCCAAAACGCCAATGTAGAAGTTTGAAACCTGGAAGGGAATGCTCTGGTTGATGAGGCCCACAATGCGATCGAAAAGGCGACTGTAGATGGCCTTGGCCAAAGCATCACGTGCATTGCTTGCTTCGTAGATTTTCAAAGGAACCCTGCACAGAAGTAGAGTGGGTTAGTAAGCCAAATGAACTCGTAATAGAGCGGGTGGGTCCTACATAATAACCGTGCCCTTGAAGCCACCGCCCTTGCTCTGCATTACGCGCGAGACCAAGGCAGTGCGCAGCTCCGTCTGATCCACGCCCAGTAAGCCGCTTGTAATGGTAAGCGATTGCTCGGAGGCCTCCGACACCTGACATCCCCCACGCACGTCATCGGGTATCTCCTCGAAAGTGATGTTGCCCAGTTGCAAAACGGCCGCAACCAGAGAATAAATGCCCAACTTTTCGTTCTCCGACAAGCCCAGCCGACCCAAGGCCTTGTCCAGATTCTGGAAATGTTGATAGTCGTCGATAATCGGATCTTTTAGGGGACCCTTCTTTTGGTGGTTCTTCGATTTCTGTGAGCCAGGTATAAGTTGTTCGGTCTTGGCATTGGAAAAGAACTGTGTGCAGCCCGAGAGGTACTGGATGAGATCAAAGAAAGGCACAAATTAGATTTTGAATGGTGCAGCGCGTCATTCCACTTACCCTATAGTCATCCGGCTTGCCCAGGTGGAGTTTGTCGCGCAGCTGCTGTGGAGCACCAGCCAGTAGCATATAGAACACATGATAGTTTCGCTCTTCAGCGCTCTGCGTGCAGATGCGACTCTTCTCCAGCAGATAGTGGGAGATGTAGCCGCCTACCACCTGACACTTGGCATCATAGTGCACCTCTATGAACTTGCCAAAACGCGACGAGTTGTTGTTGCGCGTCGTCTTGGCATTACCAAAGGCCTCCAGAACGGGATTGGCTAGGGGAATTACGTAGAGTGCTAGATGCCAGGGAACAGTGAGCATTAGACTTACCATCCAAAATCTTGGTCTCGATGGGACCAGCGCTGTCGTGCGAGTAGCAGAGATATTTCAGCAAGTATTTGGTGGATTCCGTTTTACCCGCACCCGACTCGCCAGAAACAATGATGGACTGCGACAACTTGTAGACACGCATGTCGCGAATGGCCTTGTCAGCTAATCAAAAGAGAATGCAGAGGGTCAGCTGCGCACCGTCCACTATCTTGTGTACATCTTACCAATTGCAAAAACATGCGGTGGCAGTTCACCCAGTGAACGTCCATTGTACTTCTTGATGGTATCGGGTGCATATAGCTCTTTGATCTCACGATATGGGTTAACTGCTATTAATATGTTGGCCACATAGGTCTGCAACGAAAACGCTAAGGTTAGTTTTTTGAGGTTATAAGAGATTGGCTACTTACGTAGATCTTGTCTTTGTAATAGCGTGTTTTCAGATTGTCCAGAAATGTGGCCTCATTGAGCAGCATAAGTTCGCCTGGAAATTGAAGTGAAAAAGTGGTTTATGGTCTAGTGCAGGGCAACTTTCACTCAGAAGGCTGGGGGGTCATGTTTTAATACGGTTTTTCATGGTACAAAGGTACATGTAAGACCCGCTAAGAAGAAAGTAGAAGAAATTAAGCAATTTCACACAACAAGTTCTGATCAGATCAGTGTATTCGGTCACGTAGTTATGTATGTCAGGTTTCTTTCGAAAAGAAACTAATTTACCACAAGACGCTACTGATTCAAAATATTTATTACGCAAACGCGAACTCTTAAATGGGCCGCTGTTTATGTTTAGGAAGTATTGTTCTTTTTAACCAAATGTCCAATCAATGTCGATGTTTAAGCTAAAAGTTTATTAAGCAATGTCGTTGGTATTCAATCTGCATTTCTTCTGTTTTTTTTAATATTCGCAGATGATTAGTTAAAATTTGTGGCATAACTCTCTTCTTGTCAAGTCGATAAAAATCGAGGCTAATTTAGCAATATTCTACATGAGCTAATCTATTAGTCCCATCTCAAAATACAAGTACGATTAATTTTTCTTTTTTGGAAATTTTGGTTCTTGTCTGTCTATTGCACATTTACATTTTTTGCAGTTCAGATTCGCTAGATCGAATCAAAGTTTACCAATGGTTATTCATAGGAAATTTTTGGGTTAAGTGTATTGTTCGAACCTTAGTTCAATTACGCCCAGTTGGTCCCACCAAATACATACATGACCGTTGCCACAGTGAATATTCGGTCTTGGCATATAGCCGGGCTGCCCGTGTGAGCTTTTGCGCTTTGGGTTATCGTAGTGCACCCAACTTTCATCACCAGTCACAATACGAAACAAATATCCCCTAATTCCTGTCATTTCAATGCATTGGTGCAGCTCTCCCTCAAATTGTGTCTTGTTGGCACAGAAGTTGACATATTCGGAGCATACAATAACCAAGGTGTTTACTAGAGAACTGGTAACATTCAAAAGTTAAAAATAGAGGTCAGACTTCGACCAAACTTGTTGGAATCATGGGAAAGCATAGCAAACAAAGTAATACAAAGTATGGAGGCGTTTGCATTGAAAACAAAAACTTTTTCTCACTAAAACTAGTTTTTCGACCAATCATTCCTATGGCAGCTATATGCTAAGTCATCCGATCCGGCTGATTTCGATACTTGTACAGCGTATTTGTACTACTTGTATTTGTACGTGCAAAGTTTGGTCGCGCTAGGTTTCAAACTGACGGAGGAAATCTCATAGAAACAGACGGACGGACGGATCTCATATGTGGACGGAAGTGCTTCCTTTAATGCGTTACAAACATCTGAACAATTTTAATATACTCTCTACAAGGGTATAAAAACTGGTAATACAAAAATAAAGTTTGCCATCTCTCAACGTTTTGTTGTACTAGCGCTCTTTGAGTTGTTGACAGCGAGTCGAAAAACTTAATTTGGCTTAAAAATTAATATTTCGAGAAAAGGTCTTTCGTTGGATTGTTTTTCACAACTTTTGACGTGGATTATCTTAACAAGAGTGTTTCGATAAACTTAGTTATTTTTTGAAGCGTTCAAAAGCACTATATCGCTGGTGTAGTTCAAATGGTCGCCTATTTCTTCGGCCGAATGGATCAAGTGGCCACTGTTCCACTTAAGGAACGCAGGACATTCAGTTCTGCGTGATACACGATGATTTGTTTGAAAGAAGTCGTCGGAGAAATTCGTAAAACCAAACGTCGAAGATGAATATACTACGTGGTGATCGTTTTTCTACTCCTTAAGAAGCTGTTGATGTAATTAAATCTTATGTTTTGGAGGAGCCTCAATCGTAGTGGAAAAAGTGCTTCGAAATTGCATAGATAATATTTTTAAAATCCTCAAGCTACGATAAATTTAATTTATGATAGTTATTATTCGCACTTCCCAAGATAAATAGTAACCCACGTACGATTCAGCGAAACGACACATACTGAAAAGGAAAGCCCAATGATGAGGGTTCAAAATGAGGCAACATTGTCCGATTCGACTTAATACTAGCAACTACAACTTATTTCTGCAGTTAATAGTTCCGAATTCAGAAAGTATTCGACTTGCACTTTTTGTAACACAATGACGTAGGCTGAGTGATTTGGAAACTAATGATTAGACAATTTTTATCAAGGCTACAAACCGGCTATGAACCAAACAAACTTTACTGTGAACCGAACTTTGAAACGAACCTCTTAAGGTGGACAAGTAAAAGCTGAAGCTTAATAAAAATTATAGACCTACAGAATAGCGACTTCTTCAGGCAGAAAAATTAAATAAGAAATTTAAAAAAAATGTTAAGAGTTCCCATTAAAATTCCAACCCATATTAATCTCTGTTTTCTAACCGTTTTTATACCCTTGCAAAGGGTATTATAATTTTGCCCAGGATGACGAGCTGAGTCGATTGAGCTATGTCCGTCCGTCTGTATGTCTGTTTCTACGCGAACTTGTCTCTCAGTTTTAAAGCTATCGAGCTGAAATTTTGCACAGAGTCTTCTTTTTGCTGCACACTACTAACAAGTCGGAACCGACTGGATCGGATGACTATATCTCATAGCTCTTATAGGAACAATCGGTCGGAAAACTAGTTTTAGTGAGAAAATCTTTTTCAATGGAAACGTCTCCAAACTTTGTTATCGTAGGTTTTCTTTGTTTTTTTATAATTCTACTAAGTTTTATTAAAATCGGACAACTATATGGTATAGCTGCCATTCAAAAGATAGATCTGAAAAACAGTCTTAGTTAGAAAAACTTTTTCTTTTTAGTGGTAGCATCCTGCAATTTTGAATTTGTTTGTTTCACATGATTTCACATAATTTTACAAATTTTTGGCCAAATCGGATGAGTATCAAATAGCTCCCATACGAACGATCGGTCGCAAAATGGGACAAAGAGCATTTTTTGAAAATATTTAAGCGAGCACTTGCAAGGGTATAAAAACTTCGGCACAGACGAAGTTAGCTTGGCTCTCTCGTTTAATTTTGGTTTGAACCTGTGAATCGGAGCTGCCAACATTTTTTGGGCTTTTATAAACTCTTTTAAAAGTTGCTTTAGTTATTTTAAAGCTTCACCATATTTTAAAATCAAGATTAATAAGAGTTACGTTCTTGGTCCGGTTACGTCCCGAAAAACCCCAAGCGAATCGGACGTTTGGTAGGCTTAGTGAAGATTTAGACCGAGTTCACTTCTAATGCTTGACTCAGGTTTGAGGGTGATTCTTCTTAGGTCCGACAATGTTTGAATGGTGATCTAGTTAAGGGTGGAGCTTTAAACTGTTTACACTAATAAGATGTCCAAAACTTTTATATGGTTGAGCCCGAGAGTTTCCTACAGATTCTAATACTCTGTAGTGTAGTAGCGACCATTTCAGATATTATTTAGGCAGTATGTCAGTTTGGCACGTCCGACTATAACATACTCTGTACCTCCCAAAGTGTCTTTTTAAGTGTTAATGTGTGTGAAGTGCTGCCCAGCTCGAGCCGTTGCTGCCAAGTATAATGGTTTATTTTTCTTATAACTCGACAACTGTTCATTCGATCCTTACCGTTCCTTTGGATAATCAATAAATAATCGTAATTACTAACAAGAAAGAAAGTCGGTCAAGCCCGACTATAACATACTCTGTACCAAGAAATTTTGTCTTTTGATCATAACTCGAAAACCGTTCATCCGATCTTCTTCATCGATAAGTTATTCTAATAAGTAAATATGTCCAGAAGGAACAAGCCATCTATCTTCAAAACTGTGGGAGTTATGACGTTTTTTCTAAATTGCAGGGGCGGGAGGGGGCGTGGCCAAAATTGAAAATATAAACTTGATCTGCCTGCAGACATAAGAAGCATATGTCACATACGCGTCAAACCTCTATCTCTTACCATCTCTGAGATCTGTGCGTTCATACGGACAGACAGACGGACATGGCTATATCGACTCGGCTGTTGATGCTGATCAAGAATATATATACTTTATGGGGTCGGAGATGCTTCCTTCTGGATGTTACATACTTTTGCACAAACCTATAATACTCTATGTACCTACGGTACAGAGTATAAAAATGCTTAGAAGAAATAAACCATCAATCTATCCTTTAAAGCTGTGGAAACTGTGCCATTTTTTCCAAAATGAGGGGCGTTTTAAAATTTGACAGCAAACTTGATCTGACTGCAGCTTCTAGAAGTTTTTGTCCCAGAGATTTGTTTCTTCACGCGGACAGACGGGCAGTCAGATGGTTGAACGGACTCGACGGTTTGTTTGGTTTGATAATTAAAGATTTTTTTTTGCCTGTGCTAGTTTTGAATGCAGAATCATTAAAATACAAATGTCAACCACAAATCGCTGCTGCATTCTGGGAATTATAAGAGATATCTTATCTTTCTGATACTTATCCTCCAACTAGTAAAGCAAAGAGTTAGTCACCATTAAATGAAGGCTTTAGTTATGTCTGCCTTCAGTTTCCTCATCGCTAAGTAAACAGCTGCAAAGTACTCGTATTTTCTTTACTAAAATCTAAATGAACTGCTCCACAGGTATTTATGTAACCGATTTTGGCAAACAAAAATAAGCACTCCTTGAGCAGTTCTCAGGATTATCATTTATACTCACAGTTATCGTCATGATCCTGGGGCCCATCGCATGAGGAGTGTATGTCATCGTAGTGGCAGGTGCGTTTGGGAAATTTGCGATCGATTGGTGTCACCTCAAAGTCCTTAGCACCTATTTCCGTGATGCGTCCTTGTATATAGCCGTCGGTGGCGTCTCGAACCCACACTAACTGGGTGTCCTCCAACATTTTGCGCACTGCAACCGAGAAAAACACCGAAATATTAGCTAGAAACAGATCATTTGCAGTGCGGGGTTTTGCACAATTCAATAATCAAAGTGAAAAATCTTATCTCCCTTTGACTCGCGGCGCTATTACCGACTGAAAATCTAGGCAAGAACGTTGTGAGCCGCGTCGTCAGAGTTCACACAAGCAACTGAGCAACACACATAGTTTTCTGGCTAGCGATCGCATTACCGTCATTAGGGCCGCTTTGACGCTCCGTTGCCAGTACCGAACCGGTGTTTTATGGCCGACCGCAGTAAGCATTTCTCAGCTATTAACTCTACCTGTGCGTTCTCACTCTCTCTCTCTGTCTGTCTGTGACTCTCTCCCCCATTGTTCTTGTCGCTGTGGCAATTTCTGCTTCTTTTGCTTTCCGTTTAGGTTACCTTTCTTGGTCATGCACTGACTCATGGGCGTCGCGTCGCGCTGGCTTGATAAGCAAACACTACCGCCATGGCTCCGCCAGCCGTGTGGGTGTTGACAACGGAGCGGAGACCCATAACAAATGCCGACCTTGTTACGAGATTCGCGAACACCTCTCCGGCCTAACAACAATCACTGACAATGTTTGTCAATCCCGGGTCCATCTCCACGAGCTCTCACTGTATTTACAAGCTTGTGTATGCCGCGTTCCGGTAAGCGAGACAATGACGTTGGCAATTGTTTTAGCGGCGACGTCAAGGTGAAATTCATTTATCTAGTTCGCTGGGTTAATGGTGCATGCTTCGGGTTGGCTCGGTGACGCCAAACAGTGGGGTTACGGCACACAATGCGAGACAGTTGCGGAGAGCGAGAACAATGGAGTGGGTTCAGCAGTCTCCCCACAGATAAATTTGCAAAAAAGTGCTAAATTATTAAATGATTGTTAAGCGTAATTTTGTTTTGTCAAATGAGTCAAGCCGGGCTTGTTTAGGTCAGAGACGAGTGTGATCAACTTGATGAGTGTGGGCTTTTTCGAGAATCAAATGGCTCCAGAGACGCCTGTAAATGGCTTAAACTGTTTGGAAATAGTTGAAATAATTGCTTGATGCATTGTAATAATTTGCAATACATGTGTATAGATAGAAGGAGTCGGGCAACGAACCCATTTGGCGCACTTAAATCGAATCTATTAATATAAAAAGCTATGCTTTAAGTTCAATTTTTGAGAATCTTCGATTAGTTAAAAACATGTGATCAATGAAAGCCGCAAAAGTATTTATATAAATTGTTACAGTAATACGTAGGTTATTGGGTGGGTGATGAAACGTGAAACTCGTAGTGTTCCCGTTTTTGATATAAATAAGTGGGGAAAATCGTATACAAAATTGTACGCGATGAGAAATTAAAGATAAACCGAACAAGAATAATTGTACAAGAGTCACTGAACATGAGTGTCTGAATAAGAGGTCCATAAAGAAGGGTAACTGAATAAAAATAAACAATTAAAGAAGTAGATTGTCCCTTGTTTAATCAAGCATTCCTACTTTTCGAACACAAATCTACACTTAAAAAATTCAGAACTTTGACTTGAATTAACCCTGCAGTTCTACGTTTCAGTACAGCAATTTCAGGGCTGATTCATTTCAATTTCATTCAATTTCAAGCCTGAATTCTGGCTTGTTTTAGTACTTCCCATGAAACTCACCCTTGAGTTCAGCACTGAAATCATGCCTAAAATCAGCCAAGGTCTTGATGTAGCAGGACATGGCTGTGTCAAATTCATGGCTGAAACTTATATAAAGGATGCCATGAATTCAGTACCAGCCCTTCCATTTCATGGCTGGTTCAGTTATGATTCTAAACTGACTGAAGGCTGACTGAAGTCCCAAATTTATAGTTAAAGTACGATTTCCTAAATTCCAAAATAGTTTATATAAGACTGTTTCAGCATATTTAAAGTTCATTGCGAAGTATTATAAAATATTCTTGAGTCAAGTCCGTTTAACTCTGACAATACCCTTCAGTTCAGTTCAGACCTGAATCATAGCTGAATCAGCACTGAAATGGAAGGGCTGGTCATGAATTCAGGCCTTCCCTTATATGAGTTTCAGCCATGAATTTAACACAGGCATGTGCTACTACGTCATGTCTTCTGCTGATTTTAGGCATGATTTCAGGGCTGAACTTATGGGTGAGTTTCATGGGAAGTACTAAAACATGCCAGAATTCAGGCAAAAGAAATTTTACATATCCGTTGCACAGTTTTTGGGCCTTGCTTTGCCGGTAAATATTCAATATCCAATCCAATAAATTTTTTATATGAATACGCAAAATGCTGTTCTTACATTTTCCGGCTTACTGTAAGGTGTAGTTTAAGAAGCGTTAGTTCTCATTTTTATAAAAACGTGTTCGCAGACACTCTTAACACAAAGTCGGCCCTGCCCGACTTCGAAATACCCGTTACTCAGCTCAGCTCGGATAAGTATGCAACATTTTTTTAACTCGGCCATTTATTATCCGATCCTTTTGTAAGATTGTAGATATTGGCCACATAGACTACACTGCAAAATCTGAGCTCGATATCTTAAAAATTGTGGGAGTTATTCAATATTTTTTATTGCGGGGGCGGGAGGGGGCGTGGCCAAAATTTGAAACAAACTTGATCTGCCTACAGACAATACTAGCTTACGTATAAAATTTGGTTGCTCTAGCTCTTCTAGTCTCTGAGATCTAGGTGTTCATACAGACGGACGGACGGACGGACAGACGGACATGGCTATATCGACTCGGCTGTTGATGCTGATGAAGAATATATATACTTTATGATATCGGAGATGCTTCCTCCTGCCTGTTACATACATTTGCACGACTTTAGTATTACCTTTTTACTCTACGAGTAACGGGTATAATAATAAAATGCACCAGAATCATTTCAATTTTTTCATGTGATTGAACTGATTAAAGATGAGCAGTTTTTGTATTTACTTTTATAAAGATAAGAAATATAGCCAAACACCTGTGATAAGGCTTGCAGTGACTATTTTACTACAACGATTAGGCTTTCTTTGTCTTAATCAGTCTCTTTCTCTGGATTTATTATTATAAAACCAGAAGGCTAAGCTAACTTCTTCAGTGTCGTTATTTTAATACTTTTTGAATCTGATCATTGGGCGCATTCAGCAAATAAATGCTATTTCCGATTACTGACTTGTGATTGCAGATTATACCTGCTGAATACAGTGACTGCCGATTGAAATTGGTAAATTTGACTATTAAGATTTCTGAGATGGAGTCATAAAAAATGGATGATCACTGATCAGGGTCATTCAGCAGATAATTATCAGCTATCGCAAGGCGCAGATCAGTATTCGTAATTCGGATTAATCTGCTTAATGCGCTCATTGTTTGATTAATTAGTGTAGCCCAGGACTCCATCCTAAGAAGTGAAAAACGTCTACCTCGCGATGAGCGGGGAAGGTAGTTGGTTTTTTTTCACTTGGATCCATTTTCCGACCGATCGGTCCTATGGCAGATAGTAAAGGTAATCGAAAATAAAATTTTGCTTACTGACATATACTGGAATGTTCCAGTTTTCACTTCAGTTAAATTCGAATTTGTAGCATTTTTTTGGTAGGCAATCAAGGTAATATATTTCTAACCTTTTTATTTTCACTTCCCTTAAAGTTTGTAGTTTGCCCTGAAGACGGTTACCGATGAGTAACCGAAATATATCGGAAAACAGAAACCAAAATATTAGGCAAAATATATAACAGCCAGAGGAAAGCATCTCTGATCACCTATATATTTATATTCTTAATCAGCACCAACAGACGAGTCGAGTCAATATTTGCCTCTTTCCCTCCCGCTTCAGCAATTTGGATAAATCGTCATATGTGCCACAAATTTATATATAGAGGGTTCGTACCTTCTGGACATAATCAGGATTATTTATCGATTCTCAAAAGGATTACTAAAGAACTGATATTTAACTAATATTGAAAACTTTGACTCACTGAAACCTATTTTTCGAGAAAAAGTAATGTTATATAGCTTCAAAACTGAGAGACTAGTTTGCACAGAAAATGTCAGAAGTTTATGAATGTTAACAACCGAACGAGATGATCAGAAAAGTAAAAGCGAAACCTATAAAATCGAATGACACTCGCAAAGTTTTAAGAATCATGCCTTCCCTTCTACCCGCAACATAACGCGTTAAAACAAAATCTCAAAGTGGTTTCTAAGATCTGATCGAGGCCACTTCTTTGCGGGAAGTTTCTTTACAAAGGGGAACCGAAACGCTGGGCAAAGTGTATCGATCTAAATGGTGTCTGTGTTGATTTTGTTTTTATACCCTGTTCCCATTGAAAATGGGAAAAGGGGGATCATGAAGTTGTGCGAATGTATGTAACAGGGAGAAGGAAAATTTTCCGACCCCATAAAGTATATATATTCTTGATCAGCATGAACAGCCGAGTCGATATAGCCATGTCCGTCTGTCCGTCTGTCCGTCCGTCCGTCCGTCCGTCCGTCCGTCTGTCCGTCTGTCCGTCTGTCCGTCTGTCTGTCTGTATGAACGCGTCGATCTCAGAGACTATAAGAGATAGAGCCACAAATTTTTGCACGAAGGTAGATTTATGCTGTACGCAGATCAAGTTTGTTTCAGATTTGAAAAATTCCACCCCGTCCCCCTTTTATCCCCAAAAAACCTAGACCTCCTCTATAAATCCAAGACCTAAAGATCCACAATTTTCAAGTTAGAGCTTCGTGGTTTAGTATACATCAAGCTAGGCTCAATATCTATCTATTCTGAAAAGTACAATCAGATCGGACCAAAAACACCGGAGTTATAAGCGAAACAGTTGGGCTGATAATAGCCCTCAGGACTAGAAAAGTATTGCCTACATTTAGGATGACATCTTCAAAAATTCAAAAACAAATAAATGAAAATAAATGAACAGGGTATTTTGTGGTCGGGAAACTCGACTGCAGCGCCCTTACTTGTTATGTATCCATTGTTCTAGTTTGCGATGACGCATCGAGCTTAAATATAACGCTAATCCCATAATTTGTGAACAAAAAAGCACTCTTATCAGGTTTAAAAGAAAAAACATTTTGTGTGTCACGGTTTTGAGGGAATAAAAGCATTTCTTTCGTTTAAATTTATTGAAAACTCGATATAAACACAGTGTTCTCAGCTGTCTGCCTGCTGCAATGTATCCATTATAATTAGCCCCGTTATGAGTAAAGAAAGTGGAACTTAACCTTTGCATATGACTGAAATTGCTTTATAATGTGCCAAGGAAATTAACAACAATTTTTCAGACAATTTAACATTATCTTGATTATGCAGGGGCAAAAAGCGAAGATAAAAGAAACATGCAGTTTTTCTGCGATGCATGGTGAAGACTTTAACACTGTCGCCTCAGTGTTCGCAATTTGTCTGGGCACTTGAATCTTAGGCCAGCCTGAGACGGCGGCATAAATTACTCGTACAAAAAGAAGTCGCCCAGAAAGAAGATGAATGCAGCATTTGATGAGCGTTTATGTATGAGTACGAGTACTTTATGTATGTGTATGTGCTTGCCTAGAAGAAGTTGCCTGGCAGCATTCTTGCTGATTGCTTGGCATCAGCATGGAAATGCAAGTCCCAGGCAGCCGAGTGTGGCAGCACCATAAATGACTTGATGACGGCGGAACTGCTTGAAGGCGACATTGACAATGGCCAAAGCGAAGGTGTGGAAAATCAAGAACACACCGAGACTACCCTAAATGGGGAGGCAGTGAGTCCGCCGAGTCATGTTCCAAGACGTCAAGAGCTTATGAAATGTGAAGCCTTTTGTGTTCAGAAAATGGACACGAAGAAGATGAACTGCAACCTGTGCAACTGTGTAAAAGGGTTATTCCGCTTTGGCCGAGACCCACGGTGCGTAGGTGAAACATTACCTGAGCACTTGCAATGACACCAACCACAGGGCCAATTAGCCAAAAGCTTAGCCCGAAATGTAGACGCCTCTGATTTTGCGGTAGAAATTGTTTTCTTTTTTTGCAAGGAAGAGACAACGTTTACTTGCGGGTGATATCATCAGGCCATGTTTACCGTCTCGCCCTTTTCCGCTTTGAGCAAAGTTGCGTGCTTGCGATTTATTATTACAATTTCCTGGCTAAATTGAAGACTTGTGCACTAGGCAAAGTGCCAGCCAGCCAGAAAATGTTTATCATAAAACTGGCTTTGTTGATGTGGGCAAATTGGTTTGTACGTTCGTTTTTTAGCCAAAGTAGCAGACGAGGGCACTGAGCTGAACACCATTGATTTGGTGTTTGGGGCTAATGCACTTGTGAAAGGTGTTATCGGACATATTTGACAATGCAATGTTTTGTTTTCAGGTTTATAGCCGGTTAAACAAAATACTGCAATTAGTGATATAGAACAAGAAAGAAAGCCGGTCAAGCCCGACAATAACATACTCTGTACCAACGAAATTATACGCTCAGCATAAATTTTGATGCTCTAGTAGCAGCTGAAAGCAGCGCTGAAGCTTATTTCCCATACATGTCAAACCCCTATCTCTTGCCATTTCTGAGATCTGTGCGTTCATACGGACAGACAGACGGTCCTCGGCCGTTGATGCTGATCCAGAATATATACTTTATGGGGTCGGAGATGCTTCCTTCTGGCTGTTTTATACTTTTGCACAAACTTATTATACTCTAAGTACCTACTTTTCCAACGAACAGAGTGTTCTTGGTATTAATAGAGATTTGAAGAGTCCGAAGAGCACCGAAATATCTAATATACTATATTGTAGTTAACGGATCCATTCACTCAGTGAAAAATGTGAAGAAGTAGGGTAAGAATAATCACTATTGATACTATACAAGCAATAAATTTTGTATCTGGAATATTACGGATCAAGAGTTTCGAACGCTATATATAAAATATTTGTACCCATCCATTTCATAGACAAATTTAAAAGCCACTTCTTAATTGAAATTGATTGTTGTGCAGTAGTATAAAACTATATCTGAAATTTCTCTGTTTGTCCCAGTGTCCATTAAAAACAAGAAAGAAAGTCGGTCAACTCGGTATAACATTCTCTGTACCAAGAAAATTTGTCTTTTGATCATAACTCAAAAACAGTTCATCCGATCTTCTCCATTCCTTTGGCGATATGTAATCCTGATAACTAAATATGTCCAGAAGGAACAAGCCATCTATCTTCAAAACTGTGGGAGTTATGACGTTTTTTCTAAATTGCGGGGGCGGGAGGGGGCGTGGCCAATATTGAAAATAAACTTGATCTGCCTGCAGACATAAGAAGCATATGTCCCATACATGTCAAACCTCTATTTCTTACCATCTCTGAGATCTGTGCGTTCATACGGACAGACAGACGGACAGACGGACATGGCGGACAAGACGGACATGACTCGGCTGTTGATGCTGATCAAGAATATATATACTTTATAGGGTCGGAGATGCTTCCTTGTGGATGTTACATACTTTTGCACAAACTTATAATACTCTGTGTACCTACGGTGCAGAGTATAAAAAGGTACTAGCCGAGTTTCTAAGAACCGGGTAAGGTTCTCTTCTATCGATTTAGTGATCTGAGTAGCAAATGGCCGCGTTCAGCAGATAAAATTGTTCCCTGAACAATGAAACATTTTAAATGATCTTTGGTGGACTCCAGTTATACGGTATGATGATAGCCAATTTGACGTACCATGATAGAGGAGCGGGTATCGAGGAAATACTACGTTAATATTACCCATCCAGCTTATTAGAAAATTCAACAAAATCCGTTCAAAATCTACCGAATCGATGACAAAAGTAGAGTTATTCCTTTTTTTCGTGAATAGTTTTCTTATTACGAAGATAACGATATCTTTTACATTTATAGGCTCGGCGATGCTTCCTCTTATAATTTACATACAAGTTTTGCTGTGTGAAAAACAGGATCGATCGACTAGAACAGACCCAATATGTATTTTGATATAACGATTTATCGATATTTGTGGACTCGATATATCAAGTACCAAAATTGTAAACTTGGATTTTGTATATTGTGGGGTGTCCCAGAAATCTCTAGAGATTTTCGTAGAATCCTTCGGACTTTGAACTAATCTAGGAAAACTTTATATGTAAAGTGACAAATATAATGTTCGCTACTAGATTTTAGGGATTGAAAACCGTACGCATTAAATCTACTTCGCCTTGAACAGTTGGTTTCGAATCTCTTAGCTTTTGTAAACTAATCTAGTAGCCTAGCATTTTGGAGACTCTTCTCATCCAAAGGCATGTAGTTTTAGTTCGGAATAAATCCGTTTATCTTTCCATTATCCATTTCAATATTTTGAAAATTGCAAAATGTTCGCCGATAATTTTTTTTAGCGATCTTCTTAGGTCGGATTTAGAAATGGGCGTTCTTCGATTATTTTATAAATGTTTATAAAGTTAGAAAATCTGTCAAAATGTTTTTAACTATTCAAGACTACACTATGTACCTCTGGACTAAAACACGTTATTTCTTCGAAATATAACTCTTTTTGAGCATTTACTGCAGTTAAGTAGTGTCGGCTTATGACGTGTCTTGTCTCTAAAACCGGACACGCACGTGAACGCACGAAATCTGGTCTTGCAACACGAACAAGGCGAGCGTGTCTGAGACACGATGGGTTCGATATTTTAAAAAAAGAAGCCTTCAAACTCTACCTCTACGATGGTTCGAACAAACGAACATTCTTCAGAAGTTAAAGGGCATGCAAACGCTTTTATGAGCCTCTCTTTATTCCACTTATAGACACCAAAGTTTATTGCCAATAAAAAGAAAGCAATATGATCAATTTGCCACCTCTTAATAAACACCAGATAAGATTACTTAGTTTTAATGAACACACCAGCGTCCAATTAAGCCGAGTTAATTGAACTCACCATCATGTGAATTGTGCAGCTCTTTGTTATTGGTATAGAAATCCATTTTGTCCCAGTTGACGCCTTAGCTTGATGGGTTAAGCACAGTGCAATGCACCGAAGACAACTCCCCGAAAACGGAACGGGGGGCGAAGGATAAGGGTGCAGTCAAGTGAAGCTCGAGTAGTACTTGTCAGGGGTTGGGCTTGACTACAATAATAATGCAGCAGCCGCCTGAATGGAGTTTCACTTTGCCGCTTTTCACTATTGATTAAACACGTTACACTTTCCCACTTGATTGTTGGATAATTTCACTGCGATTACCCAAGAGATACAAAATCATTAAGAAACCAAAAACAAAATCGGAGAATGCGTTTTGCGTTTCGCTTTTAATTCAATTTTCAATGCTGTTAATCGAATTTTCTGTGTCGGCCGCTGGAAAAGCGAAAAGTTTGTTGCACAATTTGTTTTTGTGGCAATTTCTGACCTACATCACGATAATGGCAACAAATGAAAGATTGAATGCAGAGCCATAATCGGTGTACATATGTCTGTATCTAGGGAATCATTATGGATGGTGCAAGTGACGCACTCTCGCTGCTGTTCTTGTGATTGTTGTTGTGCAGTTTTCACCCAGTAACCGAGTTCTTTTTGGGCACCCCGCCCCGATGCCGAATGGAAAGAGCTAGCGACCCGCGTCCAACTATATAACTGACTGCAACGAACTCACGAATTGCACTGAAACGTTTATTGCGGATTCTGGGCAGGATGTTTTACGATAACACGAAGGGTTGTTGCTTAAATCGTTTGTCGTAAACGATATTCGCAGCTTCGTTAACTGCGCCGAATCCACAACAACACCGTTTCAATGTGTGAGCATGTCAGTGTGGGTGCCACAGTAATGATTCCATTTGCGTGTCACGGCGGGCAGCTCATTGTTTATGCTCCAATTCAGTGGGAACAATGGAGATCCAACAACACTTGAGCCTCAAGTTTAGCCCAAAGCCACCAGGAAGCAACTGCATGACACTCACGCACAATGCAATTACAGTAAAGCTTCGTAGGGCATAACACCAACTTCCGGAATAATTTACACTGTGATTCCACTGTCCCCTTTCAATTGGCAAATTGAGTTATTCATACCACAAGGAGGGAAGCAGTAGCTGCTTGACATGACGGCGGAGTTCAGCTGTACTAAGTACAGCCCTTGCTTAATAAATCGGATTAGCACCTAATCTTGTGCAGATGCGGATCGCGAAATAAGTAAAAGCATCACACTAAAGCTTTCGAAAAAGCTTCCGAGTAACAACAAGCGTGCGAGAGGGAGAGTGGGCTCGCTGAACTGTGACTGTTTCGTGCCTCGTCCGGGGGTTGAGGGAGGAAATCGCAGGCATTGTATGCCTATCAGCTGTCCGGCCTGACATTTTATTTGCATTATCAGATCAAATTGCGCTATCGTTGTGGTTATATTCTATAAATAGAAACGAATAATTTTAAAAAGGTTCTCTTAAATTGTTTCCCTGCTAAATAAATTAATCAATTTGCTCTGAGTACGAGTTCATACATTTGTTTTCATTACGACGAAAATCTTTTTTCCCACCCTCACAAAATGTGAGCAAACATACATACAAACACACATATATATTTTTCCGACACACGACACAAGCATAGCCAGTCGACGATGTGCCCCGACTCTCAAATAGCACGTTTGGTTGCTGTCGCTCAACAAGTCAGGTTGGCCGAGCGGTCTAAGGCGCCAGATTTAAGCTCTGGTTCTCGAGAGAGAGCGTGGGTTCGAACCCCACACCTGACATGATTGGGAATTTTTTTTATTTATATATTTTTTTTTGTTTAAAAAATAGTAAATAATAATATTTGGTTACATTGTGGGTATAAAAATGGGTGATTAGCAGAATATTGTACTCCCAAATGCTTTCTTTTTATTAGCTCTCTGGTATTTCTCTTTGAGAGGACCAACTCTACTCACTTCGTTCGTTGCATATGCAAGTCTCCCCTCTTCCGGTTGGCCTAAAACGTTAACCATAACTAACAATAAAGGGCCGAGAAGTGCCGTTGCCCCGTTGAATAATTAATAATCATGTTGCTCGTTATATGTCTATTGTTTTGGCATGTGGGCTTTGTTATGTATTCTGTTGCATTGCGCAATACCGTGTTTCATTTGGGAAATGGTTAGCTGACAGATTAATATGTTGAACAAATGGACATTTGTTAGGCACATGTAGAAAATAAACTTAAATTATGCATTTTTTGAGTTGTGACTAATGTTCCCGGAGATGGGCCATTCAAATCAATTGAAACTTGATTGAGATGTTTTTTATTTAGGCAATGCAATAATAAACAACAGTTATTATATATGAAAGACTTATAAAAAAAACTAATATAATTTGAAAGAAAATCGCTTTTTATGTAAAAACAGTGTCTTATAAAGAAATATATAATGATGAAGTTCAATACAAACTCTGGACATTGTATATCTGGTCGAAAATAACTGTTTTAAAAATGTCGAAGACTCCACGAATTTTTCACTGAACAATTTTGAAAGCAGCTTGAACATGAACACACTCCTCTCCTTAACCGCAGGTAAATCTATGGCAAATTTAATGTGAGTGTGCAGTGCATAGAAATATTTATTTCTGACCCTATAAACTACACATAGAAAAACATGACGTTCAAAAATCGTCACCAAATGGTTATGATTCCGGCCTGTTTTTTCCGTTCACAAAAAAATAACGGTGGTCATGCAAACAGAAAAAAAGTTCATAAAAAGTTCATAAAAATATTCATATTTTAATATGTTATTATTTTCAACAGGGATGCAAACCGGTTCTGAACCGAACCGGTTTTGAACCGAACCGAACCGCTTATTTCAGTTGGTGAACCGAACCGCAAACCGAACCGGCTTTCTTTCAGAATTACTAAACCGAACCGAAAACCACAAATAAAATCGGTTCGGTTCGGTTCAGTTCTCTGACGAGTTTTAAAGGGAATCCCTTTCCTCTAGCAAATGATTTTTATCAATTTGGGAATTTGTAAATGTAAAACTGTAAGTTCTGCAATTGCCCGCCGATTATCTAACATACCTGTCATCAATCTGTATTTTTTCTCTAGTATAGTAGACAATATTTTAAATTTTCTGTAGAACTGTTTTACCTTAATTCAATTTTAGACGGAAGAGACTTTTCTTATATAATCCCTGCAGTTCTACGTTTTGGTACTGAATTTTTCAGGGCTGATTCAGGCGTGAACAGTAGGAATAACTGAATTTAATGTGTGAATTCAACCATATTTTAGTACTTCCCATGAAACTCATCCATGGGTTCGAGATCTGAAATCATGCCTAAAATAAACTAAGCTCATGACGTAGTAGGACATGTCAGTGTAAAAATCCCTGGCTGAGACTCATAAAAAGGATGCCATGAATTCAGGACCAGCCCTTCCATTTCAGGTCTGATTCAGCTATGATTCAGGTCTAAGCCTAACTTAAGGAATATGATATATAGGGTTATTAAGATGCATGGTACGTATAAGAATAAAAAAGATTTAGGCGACATTCTCACTTTTCGAAGGGCATTCCTCTGGAAACTTATAGACGAATCCTGGAAATCCGACAGAATAAACTTGGGACATTCTTCTAAAGATTTTATAGATATTCAAATGGTGTATAAGAATTAAATTTCTAAAGTGTTTGAAAAGTCACATTATTAGAGAAATCATAATATTTCATAATATCCCTTTGTGAACCACTGAACCGAACCGAAACCGCGGTTCAGTAAGCTCCAAAAACCATGTAATGAACCGAACCGGCGGTTCAGAAACTGTGTGTGAACCACTAAACCGAACCAGTACTTATTTTCGAGTGGTTTGCATCCCTGATTTTCAATGCATTTATTTTTTGTTTAAGTGATTCCTAGAATTTTAGAAAACTGGTTATTACGACCCGTTCACATATTAACTTTCCATTTTAAAAGAAAATTGTTTAATAAATGAGAAGCAAACACTTTCAATTTAAAAAAGAAAACAAATTTCTAAGATTTCGGTCATTATTTGTTTCAAGTGGATGTGACGGAACTGCTGTTAACACCGGGCATAAAATCAGAGTCATATGATTATTGAAAATACATCTGAGACGTAATTTCCAAATCTCTGTCAATTGTTCACCAAGCTAGCTATGAAGCTGAATTTTTTGACGAAATGTTCTTAAAATACATTTAAAAGTATGGACAATAAGTCCATAGTTTAAAAAGAAAAACAGATTAAATTATAATGTATTGAATAATGATTAGGTCTGCTCCAGATTTATTCCACAAATAAAAAAAAACATAAATTTTGAAAACTAGAATTTATATTTAATTATTTCCTATGTTCCATGCTTCATATTTTTAAATCAAAGCAATTTATTTTAAGCAAATTTAATCAAATTTTTATAAAATATTTTAACGTATTTTTTTCCCAGGATATTAGGAGAATAATAAAAAAAGTGCATACTTTAAGGTTGGGAAGTGTTAAATAGTGTAAATAGTTTAATATAGAGCTGCACCCGTATCGTGAATTAGGCCGTGTCACGACGTGAACGTGAGCCAACACAGAGTTTCGTGAGTGAACAACCGTGATTCTTGCGTTTCTCGTGAGTGAATGAAGATCAATCTAAATGAAGTATCAAGAAATTTGTTTAAATTTATTTTATTTCGAACAAGTATCATCACTAGAAAATATGCATAATGTTTTTGGTATTTATCTCAACTCAATTCAAACTCTTCCAAGAATACGAAGATCCTCGAAATTCATGCGTTTCCCAGCTGCAGTAAATCTGCTTAAAATTAAATTATAATTGTCACAGAAAAAATGAGAAATTTTGGTAAACCAATAGGCATGGAGATGCATTTATTATCTTGATCAATATCATTATCGTGTTTTCGTAAGGGAATCGTGAAATCGTGCTTAGGGAGATCTTTTTTTCGTGAATCTTTCGGGACCATGTCAGAAAATTTGGTCAAGCGCCTAGCTCTAGTTTAATATTTAAAACTAGTTTCTTTAAAAAAAAATTATAAACAAAACAGAACACCTGTGCAAAAACGCATACCACCAGCTTTAGTAAAATATTCAGCCATGTAGCTAAAGAATTACGTGGGGTACCTCAGGGTTCTCTTAACTCAAAGTTGCTATAAAACCCACCCAGTATGTGTACGATTTTTCTCATTTTGATTTTATACGATAAGTGTCGAAACTTGAATATACAGGCTTTTAAAACCATTGCTACCGGATTGCCGGATTTAACACAGATTTTCTAAAGCTGGAATTACAGTTTACATTTTTAGGGACCATTCATTCCGCAATTTTACGTTGACATTTTCGAACAGAGCTGATTCGAACCCGGAATTCCAACAACCAAGAGTGTTAAAATAGTATTTCAGCAAATTAATTGCTATTCTAAACAAGGTCCGAAGCAAGATTCGAACCTTTTCCCAAAAACTATAAATTCCAGTACCATAACAATTGACAAATTTTCTTTCGACAACCCTCTTATGGCTTAGAAATCGTTGTTATACTCTGTACCGTAGGTTCATAGAGTATAAGTTTGTGCAAAAGTAAGTAACAGCCAGAAGGAAGCATCTCCGATCCCATAAAGTATTCTATATATTCTTGATCAGGAACAACAGCCGAGTCGATATAGCCATGTCCGTCTGTCTGTCCGTATGAAAGCACAGATCTCAGAGATGGCAAGAGATAGAGGTTTGACATGTAAGGGACATTTCTTCTGTCCTTATGTCTGCAGGCAGATCAAGTTTATTTTGAATTTTGGCCACGCCCTATGATAAATGATCAAAAGATTGGTCGCTACTGCAGCGCAGTAGCAGCGCTGCTTTTAGCTGCTACTGCAGCCGACTTCTTTTTTGTTTATAAAGCATAATAGAAGGGAACTATATATATAATATTAAGGCAGAATTCCTACTTTTCCCTTTAACAAAAGTACACTTCGTCATCATATCCGATCTTTAAAAAAATGTGCGAGGTTGTAGATATTGGCCACATACACTACACACACACACTCCAAAATCTGAGATCGATATCTTTTAAAATGTAGGAGATATTCACTTAATTCATTCGGTCATTCATATTCATTTTTTATTGCCGGGGCGTGGCCAAAATAGGAAACAAACTTGTTCTGCGTGCAGACAATACTAGTCGACATTTAAAAGTTGGTGGCTCTGGCTCGTCTAGTCTCTGAGATAAAGGTGTTCATACAGTCAGACGGACATGGCTATATCGAACCAACTATTGATCAAGATCAAGAATATATATACTTTGTGGTGTCGGAGATGCTTCCTACTGCCTGTTACTTACATTTGCACGACTTTAGTATACCCTTTATACTATTAGAGAAACAGGTATAATTATCCAATTTTTATGACGATTTAAGAGGTTATTGATATTGCATAATGCTTCACCGAGTAAAACCCGTCTAACTCTTGCATTCTGCACTTTTATTTGAACTTATCGAAAATTGTGGAATATCCTAATCGAATATCTGATCCACAAATCGATTTCCTATAACATGTGACACCTGGGTTACAAAACCCTACATGGGTGTCTCCTCATTGTTTCCATTTCTTTGGATTTTCTTTTGGGGCCACTTCCCTGTGTTGAAAAAATTCAACAACAAATTGCAAGCATAAAAAAAGCAAAACAATTGCCATAATTTCATAACCCAAAGCCAAGTCAACCTGGTTTACCATTCTTCCATTGTGGAAAACAATTTGAATTGCTCGTGGCACACAAAGCAAAAACCAGAAGAGAGAGATGGAAAACCGCAACGACGAACCACGAAAATTGTGTAATGATTGCGACACTTTCCTGAGTTATAAGCCATGAAGAACAACTGGCATGACCAAACGCTGTGAAAGAACTTGATGGAAAAACAGTAAGCGACAAATGCTTGACAGAAATTTCATTGGAATTTGATTAACAAAAGCGCGAGGCATTGTTTGGGCCGTGCCAAAAGCCAGAACTAGGAGATGAAGCTACAAACCAGTTAGCCAGTCAGTTTACTGGACAGTTCTTTGACCATTCGTTTTTCAATATCAAGTTCAACCAGTCAAGCGTAGCAGGGACACACTAACGGTGCGACAGGTTCGCGGGGGCCATCGAATCCATTGCACGGATTTGCAATGCGGCGGCCAGTGAGCAACCAGTTGAACTTGTTTTGGCTGCGGCAGCAGATTTTTGCAGCTGCCACCAATAGGAGCACCTGATGAGTCATCGGCGTTAACTAGCCCCATTTTGAGAGGAAATCGTCGAAAAGCAATTACACTTGCAACAATAGAAGCTGCAGCTGTAAAATTTATGGCCCAAACGTCACAGGAACATGGGTTTCAACGGGGCAAAGTTCACTGTACCGTAAAGCTTCAAAATAACGCTGAGCATGCGCAAACCAGCAAGCGAAACCAGTTTCGGAGCGCTTTGGGTTTCGGATTTGTTTTGGTTTTCGGGGCTGCCTGCTCCAAATGCAGCTAGTGCTCTGAGTTCATCGACTGGCAATCAAACGGAGGAGTAAACGAAGTAAATAGCCAAGATAGCCGATAGTTAACCGTCGCGCAAGTGGAACCAATTAATGCAAGAAAACAAAACCGAAACAGGAATTGAAAATGTTTTTTTTTCGTCGTTTCCTCGTTTACAGTTAAGGGGAGATGCAATTAAAATGCAAATACCCAAGCGTCGACACAAAAAATCTCAAGAAAGCCCCCTCCCAGGCTGAATGTTGATGGACTTGTGTGCGGCGGCCCTATAACTCATTTCTTCCAGCACATGTTCACAGATTTTCCATATGTCGTTACAGCATCCCCCCCTAGCCCAGAAATTACCAAGTGCACTCGGCGGATATACAACACACACAGAGGGGAATTCTTATTTTGTATTTTGTTGGTAAATATTTTACGCTTCTGTCTTTTTTGTTATCATTTGATATTTAATCTTATCGCATGTGTCAGTACTATTATTTGTTTGGACACCAAAAACAGAACCAGAGGAGCCAAGTGTATCACAATAATGGAGTAAAATTTGGTGTAAAAGAGAACAAATCAATACAAAAATGTCAGCTTTACATAGAGGACTAGCAGCGCACACGCCATAACTTTTCTCACACTCATTAAACTTCATTTAAGCTCAGTGGGAACGACATTTACATACCGTTTCGATTGGGATTTGACAACTTAATGTGTTTGTTAATTGTTAGTTAAAAATTTTATATATTTTATTTACATAATTGGTATTGTCAATACAAAGGAGATATGAGTTGATTTCCTTACATACTGTATTCGTCAACAAAAATAAAATAGATATAAGTTAACTTCGGCATTGAAACATTGGAAAAGCATCAAAACAGTGAAATCGGACAAAACGTTGGTCGATAATATCTGGATAACCAGCCGATAGAGCTTTTTCAAGTGCCAAAAATTAGTGAAATTAGAATAAGATGAATTCGCATCATTTATGTGAAATACTTTATTGTCTTAAAGTGTTTAAATACCGGACTAATACTCAGAATTTGTCAATTACAACTCATGGGGCCCACTTCATATCTTCTACATAGAACTATCTGTCACAGAAGAAAATCTAAGTTTATCTGAAACAAAGCAGCTATTTAGAAGATGAGAAAACGGCCCATAAACTAATAACGAGAAAGCTTAGCGAACTTCATCTGTGCCGAAATTCTTATACCCTTGCAAGTGCTCGCTTAAATATTAAAAAAAAATACTCTTTTTCCTATTTTCCGACCGATCGTTCGTATGGGAGCTAAATGATACAGGGTGCGCCATAGAAAGTGTCGGTATGGCAACACTGAATAAATATAAAAACAAACAACCGATTGCTATATGTTGATCTTGTTCCTTTAATTTGGTCCTGTACAATTTATTTCGACTACTTTTTGATCACAACATCAATCAAGTGGCCGCCTTTATTGGCTACAACAAAATGTGCCCTTTTTGCGGCATTTTCCATCACTTTTTCGAGCGTCTCAGTCGATAAAGTGGCGATTTCGGCACGAATGTTGGCCTTAAGCTCTTCAATGGTCTGTGGATCGCTGGTGTAAGCCTTGCTTTTTAAATAGCCCCACAAAAAGAAGTCTGGGGCGGTCAAATCTGGAGATCTGGGTGGCCAGTCAATATCGCCTCTTTTTGATACCAGGCGTCCAGGTCACTTTTTGGTCGTGTAAAGGTATTTCATGGATGCGGTGTGGATTTTCCGTGCCCCATATGTGACAATTTTGCTTATTAACACCACCAGAAAGCGTGAAATGGGCCTCATCGGTCATCAAAATTTGTTGAGTTGAGTTAGCACAATTGAAGGATTATTTTCGATGAACAGCGTCACGTTGTTTTGGTGTGAAGCGTTCCATGGTCAAAATTGTACTAGATTGATGTTTCCAAAACATGTCTAACAAAAGCAATCGGTTGGTAAATGTCAAAGTTATTCAGTGTTGCCTTACCGACACTTTATATGGCGCACCCTGTATAGTCATCCGATAAAATTATGTGAAGGCATGTGAAACAAACAAATATAAAATTGCAGGATGATACCATTAAAAACAAAAAAGTGTTTTCTAACTAAGACTGTAAGACCTATCTTTTGTATGGCAGCTATACCATATAGTTGTCCGATTTTAAAAGAACTTGATAGAGTTATAAAAAATAACATACAGGCCTGTTCCGGTTTTCACTTTCGACAAAATTTGTCGAATTCGAATTTGGTAAAGTGGTTGTTGTATAAAATTTATAAATTAAATCGGCATAAAACCTTTCATTTTGAGTTCATACTATTAAAAGGAAGTACAAGTTTTAAGGTTTGATACAGATTACCTTGATTGTTCACCAAAAAGTGGCACATGTATTAAATTCGAATTCACTAAAGTGAAAACCGGAACATGCCAGATAGAAAACTTACGATTACAAAGTTTGGAGACGTTTTCATTGAAAAGAAACAAGTTTTTCTCACTAAAACTAGTTTTCCGACCGATTGTTCCTATAGGAGCTATGAGATATAGTCATCCGATCCGGTCGGTTCCGACATGTTAGTAGTGTGCAGCAAAAAGAAGACTCTGTGCAAAATTTCAGCCCGATAGCTTTAAAACTGCGAGACTAGTTCTTGTAGAAACAGACAGACGGACGGACAAAACTCAATCGACTCAGCTCGTCACCATGATCAAGAATGTATATAGTTTTTGGGGTCGGAAATAGGGTTGTGAAAATATGTAAAAAATATCGTATCGATGATTATCATTTTTTTAAAAATATCATTAGGTTTTTGCAATATTTATCACCAAAATATATCGATATATCTGATATTTTTGATATTTTTATATTTCAGTATAAAAATTTTAATCCCCCCAAAATAACATTAACTTTAAATGCATTAAAATTTTTTTGAGCTTTTTATTATTTAAAAATAAAACAATAAACTTTTTTCCATTAAAGAACAGAGATCTTAAGGTTGAAAAGTTTTATTAAGGATACAAGAAAAAACTTAAAAGACTTCATTTCTTTTTTTAAACAACGAAAAAGTTAAATTTTCTAGAAAAATGACATATATTGGTAACATGATTTTACCTCCAAAATTCTTTTTTTAAGGATTTCAAAAAATTCTTTGTTTTATATGAATATCTTTCATGCGGCTTCGCGTGTCGCAGACAACGCATTTTATGGCGCTCTGAAGGAACCGAGCTACCTGGTGTTATAAGGTAACTCATGGCCAATTTTGACAACTTCGGTAAAGTTTTTTCCTGGGATTTCCAAAACTCTAAGGTATCTGTCTCCCAGCCAGCGAGCGGTAAATTTAAAAATAGTTTTATTTCTGTATTTTCCTTGGCATCTGTAATTGGCTTTATGGCAATTGATCTATTGTGGGCCTCTAGGAAGATTTCGCTTGTAAAAGCTCTTTGCCGCGCTCATCTTCTCTTTTTAAGATTTCTAAGAGTAGTGTGACCAACAACAATATCAAAAAATATATTTCCAAATAATATCGATATGCGATTTATCACGAAAAAAAATATTTCGATATAAATATTTATTTTTTTGTAAAAAATATCGATATATTGATATTTTGATATATTATCAACAAGCCTAGTCGGAAATGAATATTTGTATGCGTTGCAAACTTCTGGGCAAAACTATAATATCCTTTGCAAGGGTATAAAAATGATGACAGTAGTAGCTTAAATACTTCGTGTTTCAGGGAAAATATAATTTTGAGGTTAACTAGCATAAGCTGTTGAACCCCACAAATCTGAAGATATGGCCCAAAAACCGCTTTTCGGTTATTATAAATAACATGTATCCTCAGATTGTTTAAACCAATTACGATAGCCACGAGAGAAATTTAATATATTTTAGTCCATCGTTTTATAGATTTAACTCGATTTCTGAATAATGGGGGTTTTAAATCTATTAGTTTATTCTATGAAATTTATTTTTATTTTTATTATAAAAGCCCATTTGAATCTCCTTTGAACAAATATTGTCCCTTCGTCTAAAGAAGTTGTTCTCGTATTTCTGAGTACACATCGAAAATCTAGTATTTATACCCGTAACTCGTAGAGTAAAAAGGGTATACTAAAGTCGTGCAAATGTATGTAACAGGCAGAAGGAAGCATCTCCGATATCATAAAGTATATATATTCTTCATCAGCATCAACAGCCGAGTCGATATAGCCATGTCCGTCTGTCCGTCCGTCCGTCCGTCCGTCCGTCCGTCTGTATGAACACCTAGATCTCAGAGACTAGAAGAGCTAGAGCAACAAAATTTTATACGTAAGTTAGTATTGTCTGTAGGCAGATCAAGTTTGTTTCAAATTTTGGCCACGCCCCCTCCCGCCCCCGCAATAAAAAATATTGAATAACTCCCACAATTTTTAAGATTTTGCAGGGTAGTCTATGTGGCCAATATCTACAATCTCACAAATTTTCAAAAGGATCGGATAATAAATGGCCGAGTTAAAAACATGTTGCATACTTATCCGAGCTGAGCTGAGTAACGGGTATTTCGAAGTCGGGCAGGGCCTACTTTAACTTACGCTCTCGTTTTATTTAAGTGTGCTTACAAATTAGAGGGTGATTAAACATATGTGCCCCTAGAAGTATGTTATGATTTGTGTAGCAACAAAATCAACAAAATTTTTCTTGAAAGCCCATGATTATCGTTTTTAGAATACTGTTAGCCCATTAAAATAACTTTGTTCAAAGTAAAAAGTACTCACTTAACAGAAGGTAGTTTAAAGTAGAGTAAAGCTTATCGGAAAGATTTAACCATATTTGTTACTAGTGTCGTCTTTTTTATCAGAATCTTGACTCCAACTTGTTTAGAAATTTTCGTTTCAACTTTTACATCCAAGTGAACTAGTCGGTCAGTTTAATTTATACATTGATATATATGCATTATTTAAAAAATATTCGACCGCTTCAATCAGAAGCAATCAATTTTAGTCTAATTTTTCAAGTTAATTGTATGTATATTAAACTCTTTTGCTTTGTTTTTACTGCTTATAATGGATTACCTAGAAGTCGCAATTGTTGTGGTACACGTATGAACACACTCGTTCTGGAAAATAATTGAACGCACCCGCTCCAACTTGACGGCTGTTTGACAAGTGACATTTACGCTATATT
Source organism: Lordiphosa fenestrarum (assembly GCA_035044985.1). Taxonomy (NCBI): domain Eukaryota; kingdom Metazoa; phylum Arthropoda; class Insecta; order Diptera; family Drosophilidae; genus Lordiphosa; species Lordiphosa fenestrarum. The sequence goes on from JAWNNO010000685.1 coordinate 106,327, forward strand.
ATTGTATCAATAGGTTTTTTCGTTAGGTGTTTTGCAATCATGGAATGAGGCTCGCTCGAAAAAAACAAGAAACAAATAACATACTCTGTGCCAAGAAAATTATACTCTCAGCATTAATTTTGATGCTGCAGTAGCAGCTGAAAGCAGCGCTGCTACTGCGCTGCAGCAGCGAACGGTCTTTCGACCATAACTCGAAAACCGATCATCCGATCTTCGCCATTCCTTTGGCGGATCGATAAGTAATCCTGCTTACTAAATATGCCTAAATTGAACGAACCATCTATCTTTAAAACTGTGGGAGATATAACGCTTTTTCCAAATTGAGGGATCGGGAGGAGCCCGATGGCCAAAATTGAAAATAAACTTGATCTGCCTGCAGACATAAGAATCATACGTCCGATACATGTCAAGCCTCTATCTTTTACCATCTCTGAGATCTGTGAGTTCATACGGTCAGACGGACATAGACGAATTCTGTTTCCTGACGAGAAAATGTTAACCATAGAGGAATCGTTTAACAACCAGGACGATGGAGCTTATACTGTGTAAATACTACATTAGATCAATTTTTTTACAATCTTTTAAATTACTAGAATAATGAACTTGAAGCGTAAGTTTAACAAGACAAGTGAAAAGAAAATTTAAGTAATCTCCAACTACAAACTTTAAAGCTATTAAATTGATTAGTAGTTTCAAAACGATGCAACCCAGTAACTTATGAAATGGTGACATAACTTCCTCTATGATTTATACAGTTGATTTCCATAAGGGAAATGACCAACGCAATGATCTTAGCATTTGATAAAGCACGTGCTGCATTTGCCTTGGTGTGGACCACAAAATATAAATCTGGATATATAAACCACAATAAACGATACTAAGTTAAAAAAAATTATGTTAATTTCGAATAGAAAACAAAAGCTGCAATTAAACCACAGTGGCTTTCTCCCAACAATCGCCAGAGACTATTTCACTTTTGTATTATATGCAAATTTTTCTAACGCACCTTGGCACTTAAAAGTGGGTTTATTTTTCATCTGAGCAAAACTGAAAGGGAGGTGCATGATTTCTTTTGTTTCCATTTTTTGGCCAAATATTCCGTGAAATTTTGCTAGGAGCAGCAGCAGCTGTTGGCTTTGACAATGGACGAAAAAGGTGATCAGGATCGACATTTGAGTTCCTGTCAGCTGTGTGGCGCGTGCAAAAAGGCCCCCTCGGGCAGATCCGAGACCCGTTTTAAATGGGAACGAGGGCGGTGGTCGAAAGGGGGTTGAGTGACAGCGACAGCAACGACAACAAGGAATGCATAAATGGCAGATGAGCTAGGAAAAAAAGGCAGCGAAACTGATCGAAACAAGTTTACCCTTTTGAACCAAATCATAAAGATTCTGAGAGTTTTGAATCAAAACGCAAAATTAATCATGTTCGCTTGTTGGTGTTCATTTTGATCAGGTTTGAGTGAACGTTGGCAAACATGGTTAAGGAGGTACTATTAAAAATAGTTTTTAATTAGAAATCATTTCTGGTTTGCCATTTGGTTCCGCTCTGCTTCTTTTTTCACATTCTTTCAATTTTGGCGTTTTCGAGACTAATTTCAATACGAAATTTTCCAGTATAAAAGTAAATTTTTATGTCGAACTTCAATTCGCTTTTAATATGTTTTAAAATCTGTAGAATTGATGTAAACTTGTGTCATCTGGAATCAAGAATTAGAGTCGGTTAAAAAATATGGAAAGTCCGCTGTCTACTCATTATTATCTTTTTTCAGTATCTGTCGTTTCACCGAAGTGTAATCAAAATAATTTTTGTGTAAGCTTTTGTACCAATAAATCGTTGAGATGATATCCGAAAATTGCCAGGAAAATAGGAGAAAGTAGTGGCTTACGATGGGCAATACCTTGAAAAATGAATATTTAGAAAAATGTTCACCATACGGCGTCAAACTTGAATAAAAAGATCGAAGATCGGTTAGTTTCACCTTTTAATCAATTGCAATTCAAAATTGTTTCATCGAATCGATTATTAAACTTCGGAGTCGAGGGTAAAACAAATTCATGTCATTGCTGGGTGCCGATGTTTTCTATATTAAATATACATACATATGGTTTATAGGGGCATTTTACAAATTGCCTTCTGCTTTCGCATTTTCAGCCCATTTCGAAAACGTAAAGCAAAATAATGCCCAATTGAAATATCACCGATGCCATACTCAAATAATTGGATGACAGTAAAATAGTTCCTAAAAATTATCCACATTATCCACAAAAGGAATGATCTTTCAAAAAAGGTCTTCCGGTTCGGGGGATCAATAGTTCATAAGATTCAACTCAAGAGAGTCAAAAACCTGAATTGAGCCAAGATTCCGCATCCTGGGTCCAACTGGGTGTCCAACCCAGTCTAATATACCCTTCCTAAATGGGAAATAGCCAGGGTATTCATTGTGCTGGCTGTATTGTAAAGCCTGTTAATTGGCTTTCAAATCCAGAGAATCGGCTGGGCACGTTCTGGTAACGACCCTGGACAGGAACACGCATGCGCCGCGCCGCGACTCGGCTCCATGTCGCCTCATACACATGCACAAACAAACGTGCACGCATACATGCATAGTTCACGCTCGTGGAACATAAATAATCGAAATGTGTTGCCGGCGACTGCGCCAAGCACTTTCGTACTCCTTCAACTTGTGCCCAAGGAAAATACATACAAGTACAAGAACAAGTAAAATGTTTACTCATTTCCGCACACAGTTTAAATGTTCGGGCAGAAATCTATCTTTGAGTTTTGTCTTTGTCACAAAAGGGACGAACAACAACTGGCTCTATATATAAAACCATTTCAGTGTGTGTGTGTGTGTGAGTTTGTGTGTGCAGGACAGCTGGTAAGACAAATGCATGTGGATGGTTTGCTTTGGCGGGGGTGATGCACCCTCCCCTCGTCAAATCCATAATTGTTTGACTCATGGTCACGTTTTGTGACACAGTAGTTTTACCCCTGCCTAGAATTCAAGCGAAAAAAGAACTTCCGTCTTTGCTTATCGATTGCCTGCTCTGCACCATATTGAAGGTGCTTTTATGGGGGAACACATGAGCCGATTTTCTGGCCCAGAGAATTCGCCAGTGTCAGCGCTAAAGTGCAAGTCAACAGAAACAAAGTGAAGAGCAAACAAAACTCACGCTTACAGGTCATCTACGCCCCCCTTGCCAACCAACCTCATCAGCAGTGAGCAGATTCACTTGGCTTACCTGTTGCTGCCTCCTTTTGTGCGCGCCGTGGTGTCGACTTGAGCTCAGGGAGTCGCTCGCTGGGAGGTGGAGTCGTCTTATGCCGACTTCTTCGCCGGCGTTGACGTGTATTGATAACTTAGACCGAAAAAAACACGAGCTCGTCTGCAGAGCACACAAATTTGCGTTGTCTTCTACTTCTCAATTTGCAATTTATAAAACCGGCGCTAGGAAAACTGTATAAAAGTGACTTGCTTTTAATTGATTGTTTTGTTTATATAAATTCACAATTTCCAATTGACAGAGTTGACCGATCGAACGATCATCCGCGCCACAACCGCAACGTTTGATGTTTCGATTTCGACTGAACGATTGCTCTGCGCTGAAAACGTTTCTGCTGTTGGCTTCGCCAGCTGTTCGAGGAGCGCTGGTTTGAATTTTCGAAGTGAGTTCGAATTGTTGGCAGGGGTGGCAGACGCGTGCGCTAGAAGAGTGCGGCTAGTGGGGGCTGCAAAGTTGAATTGAATTTTCTTATTTGAGATATTTTGTGTTAAAAAAGGTTGATTTAAGAGGATTAATGATTTGGATTGATATAGTTTTATTTGGCGTGCATAATTGAGCAGTTAGAAATAAATTAAAGAGCTGGTAAATGGTAGAAAAAACACCCAAACGGGTTTTTTCTCCTTAAATTGATTGGGCTGAATTTATTATGAATATCAAGATTTTTTGTACGAATTGGCCATATAATTAGTTAATAATAAAGGCTTGCTTAATTTGAGATTCAAACCTGGCTAAGCTCTGTTAACAGCGGCAAACGCTGCTAAACAACAGCGATTCTTCGATATTTCGATAACTTTCCCCCCGCCAGACCGTTCAACAAAGCATTGTAAATGCTTACAAAGATTTTTGGCATTGGCTTTTTGCACAGCAGTAGAGACTCAAAATGAGACTTTAATGTTTCTTGTTAAATTCCTTTTATTTCAAAAGCTTTCGGCTAAAAAGAAACAAATTTCTATTATATACAACTTTTTTTAGTGTACTTTGGAATGAAAACCGCACAATAAAATGCATACTTAGCGAAGGATGCATTTTTTGTAGATAGACTTACATCTTAAGTCATATCTATATTTTAAAAAGTTAGCTGCAAATAAGCGGGGCTTAAATTAATACGTTATTGAACTTAAAATTTCTGCGTAGGGCATTGTTTTCAAGTCGATTAACTTCTTTGATTAAAACGAGAAAAATCTAAAAGAAAAAAGTATTTTTTTAAAGTAAACGTACGGAATACTATAAAGAAGAAATTGAAAAAAATACAACAAAATTATTTTTATTTATTATTTTTAAGACGGAAATAAAATATGAATAAGCGCTGTAGAAGGCTCGGCAGAAGTTTGTGTACCCTTTCAGCACTTATTTTTTAAACTAACTTGAAGGACATATCCACTGAAAACAAACAAGTTTTCTCACTAAGACTACTTTTCTATGACAACTTAACCATATTTCCGATTTCGACCAAAATTATTGGAATCGTGGAAAAGCATAGCAAACTAAGAAATATAAAGTTTGGAGGCGAAAGAAGGATTGTTTTATTAGTCCCTGCTAACGGCAAATTGTTGAATTTTATTTTAAAATAAAAACGGGTAAAATCAAATTAAAGTTAATACAGGTATTAAATCAGTCATTTCGATTCCAATTCAACCTATGTTCCGGGTTAATAGAAAATTGAGGCGCATCTGAAAATATAAATATTAATTAATAATTATTTTAACTTTGGTTTCGCAGGTGAATAATAGCAATTAAATATTACATTAATTCATTGCAGTTCGATTAGACGAACAACATTTATTCAAATTCCTTTTTCAATGTGCTCTTGGCTCTATGAAATAAGGCCGCGTGAATGAAGGCCGCGGTGTATTGAATGCAAATTCAATATGTCGGCCTAATTTCATTCTGCAAAACGAATTTAGTCCGCGACCACAAATTGAATTAAAGCCGCACGGTCTAACTTCATTGTACAAAATGAATTTAGGCTGCGATCGGCGGTCTAATTTCATCCTGAAAAATGAATTAAGGCCGCGACCTCAAAATGAAATTAGACCGCGCGGCCTTAATTCATTTTTAAAATGAAACTAGACCGTCCGGCTAAAATTCATTTAGCAGGTTGAAGTTTAATTGATTTTTTTTATTGTTGATTTTAGTTTTGACAACGGACCACAAAATTAAAATTTATTTTTCGAAGACTTTAGGCTGCGATCACTCGTGAAATGAATTAAGGCCTCGCGGTCTAATTTCATTTGGATAATTGGATGAATGTAGACCTCGCGGTCTAGTTTCATTTTGTGATCGCGGTCTAAATTCATTTTTCAGAATGAAATTAGACCGCCAATCGCGGCCCTAATTCACGCTGCCTAATTTCCATTAAAAAAGTTGCTTTTTTCTGATAACTGCCTAGCGATCAATTCTTCTGCTGAACACGGTCATATACTCAATAGCAAAAATTAGCCCGAATTTGAGGACAAAATAGAAAAACCAAAGGACACGAGCGACAGGAGCAGCTCACAAGACCCCAGCAACATTTCGAACTCACTCGCAACATTCCCAAAGTATCTCGTTGTGGACTATCCATTAACAGCGCTCTGTTGCGAAAAGCTGCGAAACATTTCTTACAGCTGCAGCTGGTGGTGTCCGCTGTGACCGTATATCGATAACTAAGATAGAGTGCACAACTATCAAGTTTGAGCGCTAGTTTTTAAATTTAAATTTTAATTTTAATGGTCACACGCGCGGTGTTTTCATACTCGTAACTTTTAGGGGAAAGAAGTAAGCTAAGCTCGACTCCGACTCTTTATAGCAGCATCGATTTAGTCCTTATAAAATATCAGTGACAATCAGTGACGGGGATGTAAACACAAAAAACTATCGGAGCTCCGGTTTGAGTGATCGAACCAAAATTTATATATGGTTAAGCTTCGGAATTTTTAGGTTCTTTTTGGCAAAGGTTTTGGTTTCAACCTTGGTTCGCCCCATGCTTCATCTAGTAGTCGACCCAGAAACGACACAAACTGCAAGAGAATGGTGTCGATTTTGGCTCGAAGTGATTTTTAGAACAGATCACACAGATCCAGCACTTCGGAATTTTCATTTCGTCACACTGCTTTATATAAATAGAAACACTTTGGCTTTGCTTCTAGGACCATAGGCTTTTCGAAAGTATTTTTTATTTATATTAAGAAATGTGAATAAATCATTTAATAAGCTTTGGGGTCGAGGATGTTAAAAAACTGAAACTAATGATTCTGAACATTTTAATAGATTTTTTTATTAAACCGACAACAGTCGCTGGGCATTATACTCTGTACCGTAGGTACAAAGAGTATTATAAATTTGTGCAAAAGAATGTAACATACAGAAGGAAGCATCTCCGACCCTATAAAGTATATATATTCTTGATCAGCATCAACAGCCGAGTCATGTCCGTCATTTCCGTCTGTCCGTCAGTCTGTCCGTATGAACGCACAGATCTCAGAGATGGTTAGAGATAGAGGATTGACATGTATGGGACATATGCTGCAGGCAGATCAAGTTTATTTTCAATTTTGACCACGCCCCCGCAAACAGTTTTGAAGATATATGGCTTGTTCCTTCTGGACATAGTTAGTTATCAGGATAGCTTTTCGATCCGCCAAAGGAATGGAAAAGATCGGATGAACGGTTATCGAAATATGCTATGCTAATAGGCTAGATTTTCTAACTCCAAGTTTTATCACTAGAACAGCTGATTGTGAAAGGTCAAGGTAAGCGGCAAACTTTAAAACTTTTAAAAATAATAATAATATATGATTTTTAGATGAATAAAACCTGAAAACAGGCCGTTATCTGAGGGAAATACCATGACAACATGCTTTCTTACAGTTGGGAAGATAACTTTGGGCCATTCCGATGGAATCAAAGGAACTCGCATCTGTATGCCTGTCAACTCTTCGATATTAAGCTGAGGAGCCAAGCGTATACAAGGCAAATGCAATTCGCTTATCTAATGAAATTGCCATCCGGAAATGCATGTCCTCTTTTGCTATTCCTTGCAAGCAATTTACAAGAACGTTCTGTCGCTCTCTAGCAGTTGACAAATGCACTCTACATTTTTCTGGCAAATCAACAGCATCGCAGTTAATCCATTTCAGAGAAATATTTAAGGCCAATTTAACTTTCAATTTGCAATTCGCGAACCAAAACAATACAAACAGCTGATCTTTGTTTACTTTAATTTAGCTTTGACCATTCGCTTGTAACCGGAATAAACATTCGTCAGTGGAACAAGGAAAATTCACTTTTTCAGAATGGACTCTAGAATGTGCCAGTGGAACAAGGGTATTAGTTCCGCAGTAAATTATTTATCGGAATTCTGGAAACTTAAATCCAAAATAATGCATGCCCATAGCAGGTTTTTTAGTTTATTAACATAAACGCAACTTATTTTAAGTATTGAAACTTTGGAAGCAAAAAAATTTGTTGACTTATTTAATGACAAGATTTTGACAATTTGATATATATTTTCTACCCCAAGAGTCTAATTGTGTACTACTTTCGTTTTATTTGAAGCTTTCTTTTATACCCAGATCCGATAATATTAAATAAAGCAAAAAGTTGTAACTAAACTTGGTCTATGTAAAGACAATTGAAGTTTTGATACAATATTTGGTTGCTCTTACTTTTCAAATCTGGTATATAGGCAGACAGAAGCCATAATATCTGTGTGGAATTGTTCGCTGCAGCATTGAAACTCATAGGAACAGAGTATAATAAGTCGGACTTGTTCAAAACTGGTTCAAAAATCCGCGCCACGATAAGAGCTACAGTTGGTAAGTATCGCAAAAGAAGCTATCGATGTATCGATATTTGCGCAATCACTAACTCTGCTGCTGCTGGCAGCGTGCTGAAGATAATTAACGGAGTCTTATGGCGGTTTCAATTTAAAAGTGGTAATAAAATGTTTCCGCCGAACCCTGAAATGGTAAATACGTTTTACTTTAACGTCAGTGTCTGATAATTTTCATTTGAGTGAAAACTTTAATAGCAACAGCTGCAGTGATTCAGTATAATTGTGTTGTTGGAAGTCTTAATTGTTGTTTTATATATTAATTTCAGTTAATGAATACTTTTGAAAAATTTGAAAGTTGTCCCATTTGCTTTTTTACTTTGTAGAAAGTGTCACAACATGACTACATTATTACAAAATGTTAAAAAATCCTTCTTCTCGAGATGATTTCTCAAGACAATTTATTCAATTCATAGTTCTAAGATAGTTCAATATCTAAAACCATGCTAGATAGTATTAAACAGTGCTTTCTCGGACCTAGTTAAGCTTAGGGATGACAACTTTTTACGCCATTCTTTGCAAACTTCTGAATAAAAGTTATCTCTAACTGAATCACACCAATTCAAGAGGTGTTCTGGTAGCTTACTGGTGGCTTTCTCTCTGTGCAGTTCATTTGGTTTTCTGTTAAATAAGTTTAAAATCAATTTTTCACACTTGCCATATAAAATATGGACAATCTCTTAATAGCAGCATTTCAAAGCTGTGCCTTTATCTGGAAAGTAGCAAAAATGCAAAGTGTTTTCTTAATTTTTGCCTTCTTAATCATGTATCCTGTTCTGGGTCGGCAGCACGATGAGATATTTTATTCCTCTTCAGTGGCTGAAATGGTGCCATTGCAGCACTTAAAATATTTGATAATCTCCAAATTAGAAATATATATGCAGCAATTGCAAAGTAAATTGCAAACCGTACAAAGGTGACCAATAGAAGATACAAAAGTGTGTACGTTTTTTTTAAGCCAGACTTATTTTAGAGCAATTACCCAATTGGAAATGCAATTGAATCGTCTTGAGCTGAAGGTCAAGAAACAGGAAATAAGTGAAGTGGACTATTTTAGCAAGATTCGCCACATGCACTTAGACTGGACGCAGTGGCTAAGGTTTATGCAGCAAAATGTGGCGACAGGTGAGATAAACTCATTTCTTCCGATTCTAAAAAGTGACAGGTGCTAAGTTATTTAATCAACTTTCAAAATTGCAGAAGAACAGAAATATATTCAAATGATGCGGCAATATTTCCCCAGCAAGGAAGACTTCGCTGAGGCCTTGTCTAGCGTTAATCTTATTTTGGATGTCTATTTGATAGAGCCGCAAGACTTTGCCCAAGGATTGCTTGCTGGAAAACAATACAAGTAGTTCAATTCTATTCCTTTCCACATCTTTAACTAATCGATGATCCCACAGCTCTAGCCTCGACACCTTAGATTGCTACGCTCTGGCCAAATTTGCATACGAGCAGGAATATTATAAGAAAGCAGGGGATTGGTTTCAACTTACCTGGTCTAACTACCAGGAAGCCATCAATTTGGAACACTACCAGCATCTAAACATTGAGCCAGCTCTGTTTTTGCAATTCTATGCAACGTACCTGGACAAAATGAGTAAGTTTTTAAAATTTAATTCAGTTTCAGCAGTTATATGTGACCTCCTACAGATAAGAAAGTAGCCGCTTTGAGTGCATTGGAGGTTGCCCTGCAGCTTAAACCCCACGATGTTTCCATTTATAGACAATTTAAGAGGATTGAATTGAATTTATATACCTTTACCAGACCAGTCGAGGTGGTTCTAAGAGACAACGAACAATTTTATAGCGAATGTTGCCGGGGCGAGTACGGGCATCCCAAGGGATTAACCTGCCACTACGATTTCAAAACCCATCCGTTCTTGCGCCTGGCCCCGTTTAAGGTTGAGCTATTGAGTCTCCGTCCTTTGGTGGCCATCTTTTATGAGGTGCTGTATGATAGTGAAATTGCAGAGCTCTACCGCATTGCGATTCCTGAGATCGAACGAAGTCGCACTTTAAATGTTTCCAGTAACAAGGATGTTGTAATCCAGGAACGATCTTCCTATAGCGCTTTTCTGTCTGAAAGTCACAGCGCTGTTTTGAAGACTGTTAACCAACGAGCAGGGGATATGACCGGACTTGATGTCACTCAGCACAGTGCTGACCAATTGCTTGTAATTAACTATGGACTTGGTGGCCAATATGCGCCGCATGTGGATTGGTTTGGACCGGAGGTAGGCTAGTTCGAGGGTTGCATTCTAGAAATAGTTCGGGATCCACAATCAAAGGCAGAGGTTGGAAAACACTTTGAAACGACTGGCAGAGTTGTTGTGCGATTGTGATGGAATTTATACTTTTTGTTTCTAAAATTTCAAAAATGTGTTGCTCTTGGGTGTACTTAAATTAAGTACGAAATACTATTTAGAACAAAAAGTCCAATACTTTTGTTGAGGCAAGAAACACAATTTTGAATTAAGATATTTGAGTACACGAAAAAAATAATGATACGATCTGGGGTTCAATATTATATTTTACCATTTTAATGAAAAGCCGATACAACACACTTGAGAATGACCTGTGCGAAAATATCAAAATGATATTTTATAATGTCATTTTGTTACCAAAAATAAAAAATATTTTGGAAATAATGACAGGTTAGTTAGTTAATCCATCCTTCACATCGTGCTCTCTTCACTCTGCTTTTTCACTAAGTACTATAAATAATTTCACAGAATCAGAAAACAACAAATTAATAACTTGAATTATTTTATTTTCTTTACGTCTGCCTTGACTGGGGATCGAACTCAGGCCTTCTTCCACTTAACACGAATGGAAGGGCGTCTTATCGAACCCCACCATCGGATCTAAATATTTCGTCTCGTGTCTTGAAGGCTCGAAATTAATCTCAATTTGTCTCTTTCCATTTTTACATTTTCTTTACGTCCCGTTCTTATTATTCTCATTGCTCATTATGTGCAAAAGAATATGTTTTAATGTCGAAATGATCTGAAAAGAATGATATTAGCCAAAATATCAAATTAATCAGCCCAGATCAAATTGATATTGACATTTTTTTTCCTGTGTACCTGAAGTGAGCCAAAAATCAAGTTCAAATATTTTTAGTGCGAGTGTAAGAGTGTAAGAAAAATAAATAAATAAATAAAACAAGAAAGAAAGTCGGTCAAGCCCGACTATAACATACTCTGTACCAAGAAAATTTTTCTTTTGATCATAACTCGAAAACCGTTCATCCGATCTTCTTCAATTCTTTGGCGGATCGATAAGTTATCCTAATAACTAAATATGTCCAAAAGGAACAAGCCATCTATCTTCAAAACTGTGGGAGATATGACGTTTTTTCTACATTGCGGGGGTGGGAGGGGGCGTGGCCACAATTGAAAATAAACTTGATCTGCCTGCAGTCATAAGAAGCATATGTCCCATACATGTCAAACCTCTATCTCTTACCATCTCTGAGATCTGTGCGTTCATACGGACAGACAGACAGACAGACAGACAGACAGACAGACAGACGGACAGACGGACATGGCTATATCGACTCGGCTGTTGATGCTGATCAAGAATATATATACTTTATGGGGTCGGAGAAGCTTCCTTCTGGATGTTACATACTTTTGCACAAACTTATAATACTCTATGTACCTTCGGTACAGAGTATAAAAAGAAATAAACTAAGAATTCTAAACTCAGGAAAAAAGGCTACCGACGCGGCGTTCCAGACCAAACGGGGTAGAATTTGTATGATTCGTTCTTGGATGTATTTAAATTGAGTACGAAACATTCTAAGACCGAAATTTGACTGGTAATATTATTGAAATAAGAACAAACGTTCTACAAACAAGATCTAAGTTCATGTACAGATTGAGATTGAGTACAAAATATAATCATAGTGCTAGATCCCAAAAATGTGCAACAGAAAATGCGAAATATTTTTAAGCGAGTCTGTTTTAAAAATTCTCAACTACTTCTAACACCTTTGTTATGGAGTGGTAGTAAATTTCTGAACTACAGTAGCTGATTGTACTTGTTCTAACACTGTTTATGGAGAGATTGTAGAGTTCAGACCTACCATAATTCATTTTCGGTATTCAACAACGTTTCGGGTACTGCAGCATCAAGATTCATACTGAACAAACAATTTAGTTGGTAAAGAGTTAACAAACTTTGTCGACAAATTTTCTTACTTGATTCTAAATTCATGAAAATTTGTTCATGAGTTGTGGGGCGGGAATTCTCTTGGCATTTACGCCAATATAAATCTCTATAAAGAATAAAATCAAGAAACTAATGTAGAATCTTGTTTTCCAAATTACATGATAGCCGTTTTGATAATCGAAAAAAATAAAATTCTGACCGTTCGGTTCGGTAGAGCTGCTCAACCCCTTACAATGAGGAACATTATCTTTCAAGTTTCAAGTTATGGAGAACACTTGGCAGCTGGCTTAATTGTTTTTAAAATAACATTAAAAAAGTCCAATATAAATCGCAAACAAAGGCAAAACTATGATTTCGACATGTAAAAACATTATTGCTTTGGGCAATAATGGTCCGGTCGCTTTAAGTTTGGATGACCCACTAATCCTTACCAGTTTTGCGTTCCTAATAAATGCTAATAATCTTTGTACCATCTTTTAACAATTCTCGAATGCTTGCATTGAATTTGGTTATTGATAAATGAATATTTGTCTCTAAATATTAAAATGAAATGTAAATATATTTCAAATTTATTTAAAATTTCTCTGCCGAATCCCGAAATATTTTCTTTAAATAGTAACCCTCGAACGTTACCTTCTAATTTATTCGTTGAGCTCTAATCCTCCTTTTTAGTTTAACGATATCCAAGCGATTGGCGATCGAATTGCCACAGTTCTGTTTTACGTAAGTATGCAATCGGTGTTTTTAACCTGGACAATAGCTTAGCCTCCCTTGCTTGCAGTTAAATGATGTACCTCAAGGTGGTGCCACCGTCTTTCCCGAACTCCGGCTGTCCTATTTCCCAAAGAAGGGCACTGCAATGGTATTTCGAAATCTGGATAATACCATTGGAGGCGATCCACTCGCAATCCATGCCGGCTGTCCAGTGCTCTTTGGCAGCAAGTGGGGTGAGTTACTGTCAGGTTCCAGAGCTTTATGAAACATTGTGACAAATATTTTGGTTTACAGCTGCTACCAAATGGATCTACAGTAAAGCACAAATGTTCCGTTGGCGCTGTAATGCGGCTTAGGTGTTAAAGTTTTTCAAAATATAAAGAGTTTCTCTTATATGCATCGCAAGACAAACGGTTTTTTATTTCTCAGTTCATTAATTAGAAAGTTCTACGCAGACTAATTGAATCTAATTGAGACCGCTGGGATCTGACAATCGTACGATTCACGCTTAATTGTCTTTGACAAATCTCAATTGGAGCAAACCGTGATGCTTTTGAATAATATTTTTAATGGGTGGAAAAGACAAAATAATGCTGCTAAAGCTGTATTTTCACTTGTCGAGATCTCAAATGAGATGGGTTTAGAATGAGTCAGTGTACTGTAAGTTATCTGTCAAAAACTCAGAAGAGAACTCTGATGGCCTACTCTTCACGCACCTTCTTATATAATTTTGTGCTCAGTTGGATTATTGTGTAATATGTTATTTGAGGAACTTTTATGAGATATCAGACAAGTTCAAAATGTTATTTCCTGTTAAGTCAAATTACATTTCGTAGTTTTCGTTGAAAAATATTACCAATGTAATGTTAAAAGCTTTAAAGTCGAGGAGCTTCAAAAACAGAGGCTTTTATGGGTGGGGATTTTATAAGTACTTCTAACAGTTTTTCTAGATTTTTTTATTCCCTCCCATCTTAGGAGTCAGTCGCACTAAACTAACCTTATAACAGATGAAGTCGCTAGGCTGAAGTCGGAATTTCTTATGTCTATCATTTTTGCTAAACCGATACGTAATTTTAGGTTCGGGACTTTAAATATAGAAGGTTGGTAACTTTTGGTAAAGATCAAAAAATTTAAGAAGGGGTTCACTCCGGGGCTCGAACCCACTAAACGTTCTGGGTTTGGACGCACGGATCGGGTTCGGAAGGTAGCTAAATCGAGTTCAGGTTCCAACCTGGGTTCAGGCATTTGTTTTGTTTTGCGCTTAGATATAACACATTTACATATGTTAGTTGAAAGAATATTGAACATTTTGTTCTTGGAAGTCTGGAGTTTTGATGTTTTAATATAAAATTAGAGCTTAGTTTAAGTTAATCGCTAATAATAGAGCTGGGCGCGTGAGCGAATTTTCTGACATGGCCAGGAATTTACCAAATCTGAAACAAAGTTGATCTGCGTATGTTATTCACCTACTTTCATGCAAAAATTTGTGGCTCTCTTATAGTCTCTGAGATCGACGCGTTCATACAGACAGGCTATATCGACTCGGCTGTTCATGCTGATCAAGAATATATATACCTTATGGGGTCGGAAATGTTTCCTTCTCCCTGTTACATACATTCGCACAACTTCACGATGGGGATCATTGTTAATGGGAACAGGGTATAAAAAGTTGAATATCTACCACAATTTTTGAGATATCGAGTACTGCAGCGTAGTGTATGTGGCCAATATCTACAATCTCACAAATTTTCATAAAGATCGGATTATAAATGGCAGAGTTATACAGGTTATAAAAAACCTTGCATACTTATCCGAGCCGCAAGCAATATATATTCAAATAAATGTTAATGCTCTGTTCCACGTGGCCACGTGGAAGAGTGACTTGGCAACCTAACCTAACCTAAAGCTCTGTTAATTAACATAGGGAGAGGTTATTAAATACCAATTCCACTGAGTAACGGGTATATCGAAGTTGGGCAGGGCCTACTATAACTTACGCTTATGTTACGTTTATGATATTTTCATAGGGAAACAATTTCAACAGACCTGTGTAAGCCAATATAACAATAATTCATTAGCCATTTCGAGATTTTCAAAAACAAAGTCGCTCAAGTACAATCTTTTGTCAGTTTTCGCTGAGTTCAGCACTTATATCGATGGCAATAACACCATTTTTGGTCACGTGCGAATCGCTTTTAGATTGGCTTTATGTTGGAACCAGCACTAGGTCTGCCAACAAATTTACCACAAACCAATATGCTTCGAAAGAGCTTCAAATTAAAGTAGCAGGGCAAAATAGACATGCGAGCTCATGGAAATGCCCATATGTATTTTGAAAACAAAACTATATTTAAGTAATTTCAATAGTCTGATGCAATATACCAACCCAATTGCAGGAATCATACTTAATTAAAACCGTATTATAAAGATGACTCATTACTAAGAAGGGCCAGGATACGATGCCACATATTTCTCATTACCTAAATGACCAAGTTGGATGTTTAAATAGTTCCACAGCTGTCCCACGCCCTAATCACTTTTTGTAATCTTACAACCTATAACTTGGGGGTTGAAGTGTCGTTGTCTCTGACGTGGTTTGTTGTTGCCGGCAAACTGAAACCCTTGCCGTGTCGCCCATTGATGTGGAATCGGAAACCCTCTACAAGTTACCGGCAAGCAGTAAGTCCTCTCCAGAGTAATCCAGAGCGAGCCTCTCCCCGCTGAGCACAGCGAGAGAAGTGGACAGAGAGAGAGCGCGTGAATGCAGCTGACACATTCGTCATTTTTGTGGGCCATTTAGATATGTTTGCGTACCTGAGAAGGCCAGGTATCGTGGGCACTACCGACAGACATTTGTAAATATGTACACATTTGTTGGCCATGTCAGCAGTTGCAGTCCCGTCTCGCTTGGCTATTCAGTTCTGCTGAGGTTGCGGAAGGTGACGCATCTGCGCAGCGCGTTGAGTTCCGAATTCGTGCGGCCTTAGATAAATTTGCTTCGGCGGCGGCTTCTCTTTCGGTTGCCCTCGGCATTCGCATTTAATTTGGCAACACGTGTTTGTTGATAATTGCTGCGAAAGAGAACTGTGTGCCAACCGCCGGCTGACCGACGTCGCCAGTATTCTCAGTATCGCCTCGACTTCGGAGTAAAGTACACGTCACCATTGTCATTGCGGGCTGGGACTGGTGCGCGCCATCACGAGAAGACAACCCGGCGGTCGGTCAGTGAATCATAATAAGCACACCCAATGGGCTACGACGAAGTGATCGGGGTGGTCGGAGACTTTGGACGCTATCAGAAGATCATATACCTACTGATATGCCTTACCTCCATACCGGTTGCCTTCCACAAGCTAGCCGGGGTGTTTCTGCTGGCCAAGCCGGACTTTCGGTGCGCTTTGCCCTTCGAGTCGGAGTCAGAGAACGGCAGCCAGTATGAGATATCGCCGGAGCTATGGCATCTCTCCTACCCACCCGCTTCCCAGGCCTGTGAGTACTACGACATCCCGTACAGCGTGGAGTATCTCAATGGCAGTGTCGCCAGGCCAACCAATGCCACTCGGAAGTGCAGTCGGTACATCTACGACCGTAGCACGTACCAGAACAGCGCAGTGACCGAATGGGATCTGGTTTGTGGGCGCGAGTTCCTTGCGGCCACCAGTGACTCGTTGTTCATGCTCGGTGTTCTCCTGGGCAGCATTATTTTCGGCCAGCTAAGCGACAAGTACGGACGCAAGCCCATCTTCTTCGCCTCGCTGGTCATCCAGGTGATCTTCGGCATATGCGCTGGCGTGGCCCCGGAGTACTTCAGCTATACCCTGGCGCGATTGATAGTGGGTGCCACCACCACCGGTGTGTTTCTGGTGGCGTATGTCATAGCCATGGAAATGGTGGGTCCCGCCAAGCGACTCTTTGCCGGCATCTTTGTGATGATGTTCTTCTCTGTGGGTTTCATGCTGACAACGGCATTCGCGTACTTTGTGCACGACTGGCGACATCTGCAGATCGCCCTGACCCTGCCGGGGCTGGTCTTCATGTGCTACTACTGGATCATACCCGAGTCCGCACGCTGGCTGCTGTCGAAGGGCCGCAAGGAGTGTGCCATAGCGAATATACAGAAGGCCGCTCGCTTCAATCACGTGGAGATTAGTCGTGAAACGTTGAGTGCGCTACTGGATGAGGGCGCTGCCAACGCTGGGGAAAATAATGCCAAGCTGCAGCAGGAGGTCCCGGAGAATCCTCCCTCGGTGTGGGATCTGTTTCGCTATCCCAATCTGCGTCGCAAGACGTTTATCCTCTTCTTCGACTGGCTGGTGAACAGCGGAGTCTACTACGGCCTCTCCTGGAACTCCAACACTCTCGGTGGCAACGTCTTAGTCAATTTCCTTATCTCCGGAGCCGTGGAGATTCCCGCCTACACGTTCCTGTTGCTCACTCTCAACAGGTGGGGGCGTCGATCCATACTCTGCGGCAGCATGTTGCTGGCGGGCACCAGCCTGTTGCTCACTTTATTTATTCCGCAGGATCTCACCTGGCTGATGGTTACTTGCGCCATGCTGGGCAAGCTGGCCATCACCGCTTCGTACGGCACCGTCTACATTTTCTCCGCCGAACAGTTCCCCACTGTGGTGCGAAATGTGGGCCTGGGGGCCGCCTCCATGGTGGCCCGCATAAGCAGCATGTTGGCGCCTTTTCTCAAGTATCTGGGCAGTATCTGGAGTCCTCTGCCGCTGGTCATCTGTGGGACTCTTTCGCTGGCTGCAGGCTTGCTCTCCCTGCTACTGCCTGAGACGCACAACAAGCCGATGCTGGAGACGATTGCCGATGGGGAACGTTTTGGCAAGAAGACAAAGGGGGAGCTGTACCTGGAGTCGGGAAGGGAGCTGGAGGCGCAGCCACTGAAAGGAGAAACTGCAAATGGCGGGACGAGCAACGGCAAGGGCCACAAGCTCCAGGAATAGTAAATGCCACTGTGAATAGACAATTGTAGGATACTTTTTTTTGGCAGGCACCGCACTTTCCCATACGTTTAAATCAAAACACACAAAAGTATTAAATATCAGAAATCTCATTTGCAGGCCAAAAACAAGCAGCTGATAGATCCTCTCATTGTTAGCATTTAGCCAGGGTCGGTGGTGTAAGGGTGGCCTGAGATGGGACTAGGGGTTACACCGCTGTCTTATGTGTATGTGTGCTAACATACTTATGTGTATGTGGGCATAATCTAGCTTTTATTTTTGGTTACATGTAATTCCATGATAATGATTTCAAAATAAACACTTGTATTTTTCCTATACCAATACCAAACATCACACACATTTGTTTATTGACCCCACATAAACCCGGATGCTCTTGCTCTCAGCTATGGAACGTGCTTCCGATTTCACTACCCGTGCAAGAGTACATTGATTTGGAATAGAAGATCGCAAAGGGGACTGATGTGTCAGTATCAAAGCATTAGGCCAGACGCTTTGCTCTCAATCTGCTTCGTATTCCACACTGTAGAGTGCTCGGATTTGTGGAACAGTCGCATAAAATCGTTAAGTAAACATCACCTGTTTGGTCTTCAAATTGTAAAAGTATGCGAAAGTAAAAATGAGAGATCCGAGATTTCTTCTACCCTATTTGCTTCTCACAATGTTTCATTTTTCTAGTTTGTTTCAAGAAACCATTTGTAATACTAATGGTATAAGCCAAGTTTCTTAACGCTTTGGCGAACGTTTAACGAATGTTTGATGAATGATTTGCCGTTCGACAATTTGTTGTGAATAAAACACAAAATTCTTGCGCTTAGAATATCTGATTTACGACTAAATGTTCAATAAAGAACAGACAAAATGCTGTACTAAAAATGTTTTGATATCTACCAACACACAACTTTCTCTTTTATCAATTTAAAATCTTTTAAAGGGTATAAAAACATCCAGCCGACCAAAGTTAGCTTCGCCTGCTCATTGTATTATTTTGTATTTATTTTTATGTAAAAATATTTCTAATCAGCGACTTTTATGAGTTAAACACGAGACTGCCATTAATGTAGAAACACGAGAGTGCCTTGTGCTACATGTTACACTTAAACAGAAGAAGAAAAAAAACAGTTGTGCGCGGCAGTCCACGCTGGTGAAGACAGAACAGATGTACTGTTCTGAAGGCTGATTTGACTTCGCAGTCGATTTAAAATGCTTCTAATGTTTGAAAGACTGGCGAAACAGTTATCTTTTTTCCAAGTTTCACCTTGGCTAAACTAAATAGTCAAGTGGGGACACCAACAAATATTGATTACTGCATACGCACTTCAGTTAGGTCATAATATTAAGTAGTTTGGATTGGAACTCGCTTACAAAACTAAAACTAAAACTATTTACACAGATGCCGCAAAATTGGAAGCGCAGACCTAGGTCGTGGAAATCTTGACACTATCGGCCAACTCCAACACAGAGGGAAAAATCGTATTAAGAAAATAAGATTATTGCGTCTCATAATAAGAACAGCATGTGCTCTCAAATTTTTGAGAACAAATGTTCCGAATGTTCTTGAAATGAGCACAATTGAGCTCAGCACCGAAAAGTATAAGTAGCCACTCGGACGTGCGGCTTCAGACGTGGACCTGGAACTGGACTTGGATCTGGAGCTGAACCAGAAATCGAACTAGACATTATCAGAAATTGAACATGGAATTGGACCTCTACCGTGTGGAACTGGACCTAAAATTGATTTTTCTAATTTAAAATATTCTTGAAAACGCAACCTATAAACTTACATCAAGATTTTTTTTTGTTCTCAAACATGTTCTTGAAGTGAGAAAATTCGTTCATGATTATTTTTTTAGGTTCTAGGTTTTTTCGCTCTGTGTGGTCACTTAAAAGAAGTTTAACACTACTGCGTCTAGACTAGCAGAAAGTCTCCCTAAACAGAAAACGAGAAAGCTATCTCGTTTGTTGTACGGTGACTTTTTGAACACTTTTGAAATTGAATTCTGATAATACATTGGAATATCTTAAAAATTCTTAGAAGAATGTCCAAAGTGTATCATGTCGGATTTCTAGGATTCCTCTGGGAACTTGCCTTTCGAAAAGAGAGAATGTCTGCTAAAAAAGAATATGTACCATGCATCTTACCTACCCTATTTATCATATTATATGAGAAAAAACTTCTGTCCAAGATTGAATTAAGGTAAGGATTCACCACAAAACTTTAAAATATCGTCTACTAGAGGAAAAAATACAGATTGATGACACGTATATGATGAGTTCGGCGGCATCGCTAAATATTTAAAGGGTCGAACGAAATGTATAAAAATTATCTTAGGAAATCGACTCAAATTCCCAAAAAATCGTTTGGTAGAGCAAAGAGATTCCCCCTAAAACTTGTCAGAGAACTGAACCGAACCGAACCGTTTTTATTTGTGGTTTTTGGTTCGGTTCAGCATTTCTGAAAGAATGTCGGTTCGGTTTGCCAGCTGGAATAAGCGGTTCGGTTCGGTTCAGAACCGGTTTGCATCCCTGGATAATAGTTTTCAGAGCAGTATGCGTTTTTGTTAACTACCATCTATGACCGTTAATAAGTTTGCACTAATGTTAATGCTATGTTAACATGTTAACATTGGTGACTAATTCTTCTGAGTAACGTGTATATCGAAGTCGAGCAGGACCGACATTAACTTATAGCTATTCTGTACATACACTATTGTGCTAAGTATGAGCGCGATCTTTTAAAATGTGTAAGAGATATGCAATATTATTTTATTATACCCGTTACTCGTATAGTAAAAAGGGTATACTAAAGTCGTGCAAATGTATGTAACAGGCAGAAGAAAGCATCTCCGATATCATAAAGTATATATATTCTTCATCAGCATCAACAGCCGAGTCGACATAGCCTTGTCCGTCTGTCCGTCCGTCCGTCTGTCAGAGACTAGAAGAGCTAGAACCAAATTTTTGATGTAAGCTGGTATTGTCTGTAGGCAGATCAAGTTTGTTTCAAATTTTGGTCACGCCCCCTCCCGCCCCCGCAATAAAAAATGTTGAATAACTCCCACAATTTTTAAGATATCGAGATTTTGCAGTGTAGTCTATGTGGCCAATATCTACAATCTCACAAATTTTCAAAAGTATCGGTTAATAAATGACAGAGTTAAAAAAATGTTGCATACTTATCTGAGCCGCATGAAGTTATTATACACTAATTGAACTGAGTAACGGGTATTTCGAAGTCGGGCAGGGTCCGACTTTAACTTACTCTCTCGTTTTATTTAAGTGCAGACAATACTAGCCTACAAACAAAATTTGATTGTTTGTGGAAAAAAAATGTGACAGGCAGAAGAAAGCATCTCCGACCTCATGAAGTACTATATATAGCATCAATAGTCGAGTCGATTTAGCCATGTCCGCCTGTCTGAATGAACAACTAGATCTCAGAGACTGGAAGAGCTAGAGCCACCAGATTTCAAATGTAGCAGGGGCAGGTCCGACTTTAATAGTTTGGAAGTTTCAGCAGTAGCGGAACCTCCATCTCAGATATTTCCAAACTGTAAAAAGGGGTGACCAAGTGTTTTGAGATGTAGTAATTTCTCCGCCTTTTGTATTATGGCTTCTATAAAAGTCGTTGTGAGCAACGTTTATGCGTGCTGCTATAGGCAGATGAGTCAGAGATATTAACTCGATGCCACGACAATTATTTGGAAAATACTCACGAGTAGTAATTGGAAATAGTCGTAATCATACCAACGATAACATGATTACCAAAAAAGTGATGCACTCTAAAATGATAGCTTTGATGCCGGAATCACTCGTGCAACTTTTTAATACAGAGCATCAAAAGGTACTATTGATTCGAGCTAAAATCAAGCTGAAATATGATGATTTGATCTCGATCGCTTGATACAAGCTTGAAAGGCTAAAAACAATCCTGAAAGGCGTGTATGAATCCTAATAGACTAATTTCAATCTATGACCAGTACTTCAGAGTCAAATCGTTTTGACTCGAGTTTGACGTGAGTAAGGATGTCCTATGTCCAAGCGAAAGAGCGGAAAAAACCGAGAGCAATATAAAATCTCTCATAAAAACTAAGATTGTGGCTAAATGGGTAACACACATGGGTAAACACGTACGCGAAGGATTCTATCAACTTGGCGCTTAATCATTATGTCGATTTTTGCACTTATGCTGCCTTGGAATTCCCAAACAGTCACTGGCTGGCATGAGGAGGAAGCTAAAGTCTATTAAACATAGAAGCGGGGGAATGCAAACCACTAATGGCCTTGAGCAGGCAAGAAACTGCTGGTTTGTAAATCAAAAACGACGGTAAAGAAGTCAAAGAGTTAAAGTTTACGTCAACCTCAGTAATTTTTAAGGCAATAGTTTTTCGGATTGAGTCTGTTCGAATATCGAGGTAAATTTAATCTACAACAAAGTTGCAAGTAGAGATTGGATAACAAGCAAGACTCAATCCGGAGTGTGATCACAGCTTGTGATTCACAAGTCACTCCTGCTTGTACATGGATTGAGAAAATGCCGGATTGACTGACTTCTGACTTCGTTTGGGATTGATTTAGACTATCACCATTTTAAATGGATTTCTGTTAATTTACATCATTTACATCCATTGCTAAGTTTTTGCCCATTTGCATTTTTAACTTGCTGGCACACATAATTTTAAATTGGCATCACTTAGTTTCGCAAATCTAATTTTATTACATGACGCCTAACAAAGCTAATACTTTGATCTTGAACTTTCGTCACGTAGAGAAACCTGAAGTGGGTCGTCTATTTGCGGAAGAAAGATTACAATAAACGAGTCGCGTGTTTCTAAAAACGTTTTTGGCCGGTATCTAACAACAAGGTGGCAGACTGTTGGCAGATAGCAACAAAACTGAAACCTTTGCAAAGAGCACCACTAGGAAAGAGATTAATTAGAGGTAGGAGAGTAGAAAACAGAGCTGTCAATGGCATTGCTAATTGCTTCACGTCGTATGATTGAGTTTTATCCTATCCTTCCCAACCTACCAACTCTTCAGTTCGATCACAAACATTTGTTTCGGGCTGAGATTGTTTGCCGCTCGCTCACCAAATTGGCCACAGGGGTTGCCGTGCTGTGAGCGGGAGAGTCAAGCATTTATTCGGACTCAGATAGTCGCTGTGGTTGATTTCGGTTCCTTAGTAGCGTTCTGAGGTAGCTGGCGAGCGGTTGATCGAGCGCTTGAAACTCGAGATCACAGGCCAAGATCGGTGATTCGGAGGCTGGCCAACCCTGTTCGTCTGTTGCACAAGCAAACTAGTTCAATTGGGCACAGGCGGCGTATACGCAACGCAGTTGGAGGTTGTCCATACGCTGCAAAATTGCATCACGTCGAAAATCGTACGACTCTCGGCTGTTGGCAAAGATTAACGTGGCCCAAAGGCCAATCACTTCACTTGATTTCCAATGGGCTACGACGACGTCATCAAGCACCTGGGCGAGTTCGGTCGCTATCAGAGACGCATCTACTTTCTGCTCTGCCTACCCGCTATTGTTTGCGCCTTCCACAAGCTAGCCGGTGTGTTTCTACTTGCCCGCCCCGACTTTCGCTGCCAGCTGCCGCACGAGGATGCGGCGACAGCACAGTTTTCATCCCTACCGCGTGAGAAATGGTCGCTGGCCTATCCCACGGACGGGGTGACGGGCAAGATCTCGACCTGCGAGTACTACAATGTGCGGTACAGCGAAGATTATCTGAATGGCAGTGTGCCGATTACTCAAAATGGAACTGTGCAGTGCACTTCTGGCTATCTTTACGACCAGAGCAAGTACCTGAATAGCGCCGTGACCGAATGGGATATGGTCTGCAACCGCAGCCTGTTGAGTGCCACCAGTGACGCGATATTCATGGTGGGAGTGCTGCTGGGTAGCTTCATATTTGGACAGATGTCGGACAAGCTGGGGCGAAAGCCCACCTTCTTTGCCTCGCTGGTCATCCAGGTGATCTTTGGTGTACTCGCTGGTGTGGCTCCGGAGTACTTCAGCTACACCATATCGCGCATGATTGTGGGAGCCACCACTTCGGGTGTCTTTCTGGTGGCCTACGTTTTGGCCATGGAGATGGTGGGCGCCTCGTACCGACTGTTTGCCGGAGTGGCTGTGCAGATGTTCTTCTCGGTGGGATTCATGCTGACAGCGGGACTCGTTTACTTCATACACGATTGGCGCTGGCTGCAGATTGCCTTGACGCTGCCGGGCTTACTTTTCCTGTGCTACTATTGGATCGTGCCGGAGTCCGCTCGTTGGTTGCTCTCCAAGGGACGCAAAGAAGAGGCATTTAAGATCATCGAGAAGGCAGCCAGGGTCAACAAGGTGGAAATCCCTAGTGAAATCTACGAGCAGCTGGTGGAAGAGGTGGCCGAGAAGAAGAAGCTAGACGAACTGGCCGCCGATCAGCCGGCCCCCTCGGTGCTGGACCTACTACGTTATCCGAACTTGCGCCGCAAGACCTTACTCATCTTCTTCGATTGGTTCGTCAACAGCGGCGTCTACTATGGTCTTTCTTGGAACACCAACAACCTGGGAGGAAATCAGTTGATTAACTTCGTGATCTCTGGAGCCGTGGAAATACCGGGTTACACACTGCTGCTCTTCACTCTGAACCGCTGGGGCCGACGCACCATTCTGTGTGGTACCATGATGATAGCTGGGACCAGCCTACTATTGACCGTTTTCGTGCCCAGCGACATGAACTGGCTGATCATTGCCTGCGCCATGATTGGCAAGCTGGCCATCACTTCCTCCTACGGGACAATCTACATATTCTCTGCCGAACAGTTTCCCACTGTGGTGCGCAATGTGGCGCTGGGCTCCTCTTCCATGGTGGCTCGAGTGGGCGGCATATTGGCGCCATATCTAAAACTTCTGGGAGAGATCTGGCAGCCCCTGCCCCTGCTCATATGCGGGGCCCTTTCTTTAACTGCGGGCCTCCTCTCGCTTCTGTTACCCGAAACGCTCAACAAACCCATGCCTGAGACCATCGAAGATGGTGAGAACTTTGGCAAGAAGCAGCAATCCGAGGCCGCGGCCGAAGCAGGCGACGAGGAGCTAAATCGTATGCTCGATTTCAAGAGAACGCCAGTTAATTGACTCTCGACACACTCCCAATCAGATGGCGGTGCCTCGATTGCAACGAATTTAAGCAATTTGCGTTTTATTCATTCGATCGAAATGTATTTCACTCAATCATTTCCATTCCATTTTACTGTATCCACAATTGATTACTTTTACTATTCACTTAGAAACAAAGGAATAAGAAAAAAAAGCCACTCAACATGCAGCGTGTGTTTTGCCTGAGAATCAACGAACTTTAAGGCAGCAGTTTTCATACAATATTTCATATTTTTATTAAGCTTGGGAAGCGATAAGCTGATGGCCGTTTCAGAAATTAGATCGGAAGAACTGCGGCTGATAACAGGGTGCAGCCATTGCACCTAGCATAAGACAGAGATGATCGGGAAGGGAAAGGTGAAGATATTTACCGCGAATCTAAGTCCACTGAGCTTATTAAACGATGCCGCAGACGCTCGATGCTTGTCAAATTTGGAAACAGTTCCATTTGCGTATCGAATATTCATTCACGCGAAGCAATCAACCACTTTTAATATCATAACTTATTTTATTTAATCGAGTAGCTGCCACTCAATGACGTGCTTAAACAAATAGTTTATCTAACTGTGGGAAGTTCAGCGAACCCGAACAATCAAAATAAACATTTCACACAACTGCTTGACGCTTCGAATCCCCAGAGCAAGCCATTAATCTACTTACTTTGCTACTATGTGAAGAAATAAAGACCGGTTCGACATTTTGGAAAATCGATAAATACGATTTTCAATGAAGACCAACTGGTCAAGGCCGACTTTTTTACCCTATACCTGCCAAATTTACCCAAAATTTTGTATTGATAATGTCACTGTTTATGCTTCTTAATAACAAGTCATTGGCCCAATGACCATGACTGCCTAGATAATATTATCTGATTTGGGGCCTTAAATATTACTTTCCTATTTAAATCTGAAGCCGATATGAAACACTTGAGATTAAGATCGAATCAATTTAAGTTCGATTTGAGATTGTACAATCAAACTAAGAAGCAACTAGCAGCTTAACCGGCTCGCGTTCATAGTACTTATGATGTCACACGTTATGTTCCCACACAGCTATGTATCTGAACAATTCAGATACAATATCACAAAGGTGCCTGGTCGCCTATACAGGCTGCTCAATTCCAAACCCCTCAACAGTCGACGAAGTGACATGAAAGCGATTCTTATATTATAGAAGAGAGTTTGAAGACAATATAGAATTCTACAAACACTTAATCCCTTCAATAAATTGGTCCCATTTTGTCGCAAGTATAATGATGCTTCTAATCTTCCTAGATCTCGTAGCCATAGAAAGAACTTGAAATACTGCAATTAGGCGTAAAGAAAAAACTGCCTACTACCAACAAAAAAAGTCTTTGGTATGGGTCCGACTGGCTCCAATTATACTATGTACCAATGGTACACAGAGTAGATTTTGCTTGAGCAAAAGAATATAACAGCCATTTGGAAGCATCTCCGACCCTATAAATTATATACATTCTTGATTAGCATCAACATCCGAGTCGATATAGTCATATCGCTCAAGAAGTTCATAAAAACTAACCCTCCGTTACTAAGCTTTATAGTACATAGGTATGTAAGCTGTCTTTTCAATCGTTGCTATAATAAATTTGATCGCAGAAGACTACTAATTTTGGTTAACCAATGAACGATAGGTCCAGGCCTTATTTTGCCAAAACCTTCTGAACAGACACCGCGATGCACCGTAATGAATCGCATTATACAAGTACTCAACGTCCGTTGAACGCTTCTTTCCTGCGCGACGAAAGACACGCCAGGGCGCATATTCCAACCCAAAATACGTTTAAAGTAGGGTACATCTTACAAGAAGAACCACCCAAGAAATCCCAAAAATTACGATTTTTATTTAAGCACACAGAAAAAAAATCTGAAATCAATTCGAAACGGTATTGAAAACAGGGTAATCCCGTAGCAGGATTAAATTGATCCTGTTTTATGGGATTCCAAAAAAAAGTTGTGAGTGAAATCAATCTTTTTCGGGATCGGATCAAGACTATCCGGGATTACCCTGTTTTCAATACCGTTTCGGATTGATTTCTTTTTTCAGTGTACACAGATAAAAAGGAACACGATATTTAGTATCATAAAGGTATTTTAAGTGTCAAATCGACCTTCCTCTAAAAAAAACAAGAAAGAAAGTCGGTCAAGCCCGACTATAACATACTCTGTACCAAGAAAATTGTCTTTTGATCATAACTCGAAAACCGTTCATCCGATCTTCTTCATTCCTTTGGCGGATCGATAAGTTATCCTAATAACTAAATATGTCCAGAAGGAACAAGCCATCTATCTTCAAAACTGTGGGAGATATGATTTTTCTAAATTGCGGGGGCGGGAGGGGGCGTGGCCAAAATTGAAAATAAACTTGATCTGCCTGCAGACATAAGAAGCATATGTCCCATACATGTCAAACCTCTATCTCTTACCATCTCTAAGATCTGTGCGTTCATACGGACAGACAGACAGACAGACGGACGGACGGACGGACGGACGGACAGACGGACAGACGGACATGGCTATATCGACTCGGCTGTTGATGCTGATCAAGAATATATATACTTTATGGGGTCGGAGATGCTTCCTTCTGGATGTTACATACTTTTGCACAAACTTATAATCAGGGATGCAAACCACTCGAAAATAAGTACTGGTTCGGTTCAGTGGTTCGCAGAATTTCTGAACCGCCGGTTCGGTTCAGTACATGGTTCTTGGAGCTAATTGAACCGCGGTTTCGGTTCGGTTCAGTGGTTCACAAAGGTACATAAAGAAATATTATAATTTCTGTAAAAATCTGACTATTCGAACACTTTTGAAATTTAATTCTTCTAATCCATTTGAATATTTTTAAAATCTTTAGAAGAATGTGCATATTTTGTGTCGGACTTTCAGAATTCGTCTATAAATTCCTAGAGGAATGCCCTTCGAAAAGAGAGAATGTCAGCTAGAAAAGAATTCGTTCCATGCATCTTACATACCCTATTAATCATATTATACGAAAAAAACTCTGCTGTCTAAGATTGAATTAAGGTAAAAAAGATTGAATTGAAAATATTGTCTACTAGAGGAAAAAGACATATTGATGACAGGAATATAAAGCGATAGGCGGGCCATTGCAGAAGACTTACAGTATTACAAGTTGTAAAATCTGTGTCAAGTCATCCTATGTAGAGGATCGAACGAAATGTATAAAAATTATCTTCAATTCAAAATCCCAAATTAATCAAAAACATTGGGGAAATCGATTCCAGTTAAAACTTGTGGGAAAGCTGAACCAAACCGAACCGTTTTCTTTTGTGGATTTCGGTTCGGTTCAGCAATTCTGATAGGAAGCCGGTTCGGTTTGCGGTTCGGTTCACTAGCTGGAATATGCGGTTCGGTTCGGTTCAAAACCGGTTCGGTTCAGAACCGGTATGCATCCCTGCTTATAATACTCTATGTACCTTCGGTACAGAGTATAAAAAATCTAGATGATATGATCAGGTCCATAGATTTAGAACTAAATAGTACCCATTTGATATGAAAATAGTAATATCGTCGGGTGAAATTTGATATTTTAATTGATCTTTTTGCAGATGAAGCATTGCCACATCTTTTTTTTTCAGCGATCTCAAATGATTGTTCGAATGAACCTGTTCAGCATCTTACTATTAATTTCGATTACATCTCGCTTTTGCAAACTCGCTTTTCAAACTATACTTTATGGGGTCTGAGATGCTTCCTTCTGGCTGTTATATACTTTTGCTCAAACTTAATATACTCTATGTACCTACGGTACAGAGTATAAAAAGGGAAGCTTGCGTTTTTGGACAAACCTTCCTAGAATTCGTCGTAGATTCCGACTTAGATTGGCATTTCTTTATTTTATAAACTTTGACACAATTCTATATTATCTGGCTAACATCGGATGACTATAGAAATATAGTTATTTTGGAACGATCCAAAAGTAATTCCAGTAAGAAAAACCTTTTCTGTTTTTGATGAAAGCGTATTTAAAAATTCACAGATACAAATATTATCGGCTAGAGCACAGTTTTGACGATTTTTATGAAAATCGGATGAACGGTTTTCGAGTAGATGTCAAATAAAAAATTGGCCAACCAAATGTGGTGACATAAAATCACTATGTTATTTATTCGAGTTGCAACAGTGTAGAAACGTAATATTAGTTTCCTCTATTTTTATTAAATTGAATTTTCGAAAAAAAATGTCTCGTTCTAAAAAACAGCAATGATAAATTCGGTGACATGACAAAACGCATATATGAAAAATTTCAATCACTGCTTTGAAATATAACTCAGAAATTTTCTGGCCGTAATGTCCGGACAAAAGAATTTAAATGACATTGAAAGCTCAGGAAGACTCAACCAATCAATGGTTTCCATACTAATGGAATAGTTCTACAAGTCGATTTAGTTGGTTTTATTATAAAATAATATTAAGTGTGTTAACAATTTTGTTAATAATCTCGTGTGATATCTTAAAATTTTTGGCACTACTAATGCATGAAAAACTACGGACTCAGTACCCAGTAGACAGAAATCTGCCTGTTCCATCTCCTTCGGCACAACAAATGTCAGCTGTACGGCAGTCGATTTTGAGACCACCAGCCAGCACATTCTCTGTTAACAATTTCGGCACATTTAATGCAAGTTTTTGGCTGCATGCAGGGTTGAAACACAACAGGACTTAATAATTTGTGTACAAATCTCGCAATAAACGGTTGGTTCAATATAAAAAGCTTCATCATCTTCTTCATGTTACGATATATTGCAGATGCATGGCAACCATATTCATAGCACACTTATCTCTTAAGCATCGCCCCATTCTTCATGTAAGACGTCTTGAACTTATAAAGTTGCTAATCTTCATTGATATGTAAGTGGCAGCTATTTCGTTTTGCACCCTGCAGAAACTCAAATTCCAGCAAACTCTCAATTTTTCTTTTTAGTTTGTTGGCTTTTATTAAACTGGGCGAAAAATCCGACGAGATGTGGGCCTTATGTCCGAATTTAATGTGGACATAAGGCCCATAACATTTTTGAGTTTAATTTCGATGCTTACTACGATTTGTTTTGTCCTGTCACCGATAAATTCATGCCCCCAGTCCAAGGACTTATCAGTCAAAATCGTATATAGTCTGTTGATGCTGGTTATTTTTACAATTTTGCAAGACGTGAAAGTGATTGTTTCGATTACTTATAGATTATTCAATTTGTTGGCACAACTACTGGACAGTCTATTAACTAATCATACTCGTTCAGAAATTCTTGTGACTGTCAGATAACTAAAGTTGTTCTGTGTAATACACAGTGTGTATTTGCAGGTCTGATTTCTTTGTTTGAAAAGAATTATTAAACATCGCTTGTTCCCTCTGGCGGCAATTCTTGAAACTGGAAAACTATGTGACACCCAAAATTATGCTACCCTAACTGAACATTTGTTTCACTTGCTTTTATCTATTGCTAATCATGAAGATGAAAATAAAGAACATGCAAAATAAAGAGTTTTCTGTGCGGTCAAATATGGCTGGTAAGAAATCACAAAATCAAAAATCAACCAAATCAAATTAAAATGAGAAAGGTAAGCTAACTTAGACTGTGCCGAAGTTTTATTACCCTTGCAAGTGCTCGCTTAAATATTTTCAAAAACAATCTTTTTCCGACCGATCATTCGTATGGGAGCTTTATGATATAGTCATCCGATTTCGATTTTTAGAATTTTTAGAATTATGTGAAAGCATATCAATTAAATAAATTTCAGTTTTAAGGAAATTTTCATTAAAAACAAAAAGTACTTCTCACTAAGACTTCTTTTCAGACTCTACTTTTCTATGACAGCTTTACTATATAGAAGCGCGATTTCGACCAAACTTAGTTAAGTCATGGAAAAGCATAGCAAACTAAGAAATACAAAGTTTGGAGGCGTTTCCATTGAAAACCGAAAAGTTGTTTTCACCAAACCTAGATTTTCGACCGATCGTTGCTATGACAGCTATATGCTTTAATCATCCGATCTGGCAGGTTTCAACAAATGTGCAGCTTATTTGTGCCAGAACACTTCGTGCAAAGTTTGGTTGCGATAGCTTTCAAACTGACGGATGAGATAGCATAGAAACAGGCGGACGGACAGACAAATATCCGGACAATTTTATAATACCCTCTGCAAGGGTATACAAATTAACAAAAACGAAAGCGTTAGTTATAGTCGGGCCTGCCCGACTTCGATATACCCATTCCTCAGGGGAATTAGAGTTTAGAACCTTTTTTTTTAACAAACTTTATAACTCTGCCATTTATTATCCGATCTTTATGACAATTTCAGAGATATACTGCAACATATTGTTAGAGTTATTCAACATTCTTGGGGGGGCGTGGCACAAATTTGAGCTTCATCTGCGTGCAGAAAATAGAAGCCTACATTTAAAAATTGGATGCTCTTGGCCTTCTAGTCTCTAGATCAAGGTGTTCATACATACAGAAGGATGCTGATCGGGAATATATATACTTTATCGGATTGGAGTGCTTCCTTCTGCCTGTAATATACATTTGCACGACTTAAGTATACCCTTTTTAGTCTTCGAGTAACGGGTATTAAAATTTGCCCACCAAACAACAAAGACAAAAGTAGTTGATTTTAAATGATTTAAAGTCCGATTATACGTTCAAATTAGTAAAATATAAAACGATTATAGGTATTTTCAACAAATTTTTAGTCAAGGATGAAAAGTTAGGAAAGAAAATTTTATTATTATTTGTATCACGATTCAAATTACCACTTTTTATATATGTAGTCTTTAAACCAACTATTCAAAGGTACAAGTGAGGAAATCTATTCGGTTGCTGGTTGCGCTTCTGTTCATCTGGAGCCCAATGTTCTCCGTGTATTCTCTCTGCGTAGGTCGAGACTGTCACGTACCGGCTATCTTCTGCTAAATAAATGGCTTCTAAATAATATTTTGACAATTTGAAAAAATTTGTTGTGTACTTGTGCGCTGTGAATATGGTTTTTCTTGAATTTGTAGCATATTTTTAGTGCCACGACTGCAAACACCAAGCTAGCTCTCAAACTGTGCACCGCTTGTCAAACCCTCAATTCCAAATGAAATATTTGAGTTAAGTTCATACAATGACAACTACAAATATTTCTAGTTTCGCATGGCCCTGAAGTGACGATGAAATGGATTTAACGTTTGGCACACAGATACCTGAGCTGGATGTGCTCATTGTGGGCGCTGGGCTCTCCGGCCTGACGTCAGCCGTCAAAATACTTTCCAAGGAGAGGTCCCTCAACGTGAGGATCATTGATGAGAACAGTGCTCCCGGCGGACAGTTGGGACAGAATGGCACCCGATTTGTAAACACCGATCAAGAGGATATGATTGCTTTTATGGCCATAGTGCAGGTGGCGCCACAGCATCGACTGGCGGATACCACCATGCTGAAGCGGTGCTGGGACTTAGACCGGGGTATGACCGCCATCCCGGCCTCCTTTGAGCTGTGTCGGTACATCAATATGTTGGATCTGCGCATGAAGCAGTTCCGCTCGAAGGGATTTAGGTAGGTGCGAGTGTTTGGCAGATCGATTGTGATCCTCTTCCCGTACTCTCCCCCAGCTTGCGCAACCGGGTGCCCAACATGCAGCGACACATATGTCACAACCTTTTCTTTAATAAGTCGCGTTTCTTCATGTTCAATGTGGTGGAGCTTGCCTGCGGCGTTCATCCCAGTGAGGTGGACTACGATGAGTTCATGTCAGTGTGCAGCTCTTGTGGGGGACTGCGAGTGCTGATTGACTTGTGAGTGACTCAAAGATTATATCTTGTGTCGATTTTCATGCTGTTACCTTGCAGTTATTTCGCCTTTCCCAGTAGTTTTTTTGAGTTTTCCACCAATAAACTTATCGGCAACATCCTGGAAAAGATCAAATTCACCGATCTCGTAATGAACTGTCGGGCCGTCAAAGTGGAGCACTTCAAGAACTACGTTGAGGTCACCGATGCTGAGGGAAAAAAGCATTCGGCCCAGACGGTTATCTTGGCCATACCCTGGAACAAAGTGACAAAACTAGAGTTCGAGCCGCAGCTGCCCAAGGCTTTTCGTCAAGCCCACAAAGCCTCTCAAAAGCCGAAGCGTGTGATTACCCAGTTCTTCCTGCGCTACGACAAATCCTTCTGGTCCCACCAAGGCTTTTCGGGCCACTTTCTTTGGTCCCAGCCGCTGGTATGTGGTCATGAGTGCAGGACGGCCACCTACTGCGGCTACATGTTGCATAGCCCCGAGGAAGAGGCCAGTGTGAAACAAACGGTGTTGGATATGCTGTCCGCCCACTTTGGCGAGGAGATGCAGCACCCGTTGGAGTACCAGCAGAACACGTACGAGCTAAATGATGCTCTGCACAAGCCGCAGGTGACTCCCTGGCATCGGGTGATCTGGTCCAGTTCGGCGGCCGTTGGTACCCACTATCGCAATCTCATGGGTGGAGCGGTTCAAAGCGGAGTGCGTGCAGCAGTCAATGCTTTGTTCGTCGTTCGACCGCAGCTAGTCAGCTGGAGGGATATGCTTGATGACAAGGAAAGGGATCTGTATGCCAACGTTTCAACAAGCCGTGTCTGGGGCCTTTTCAGTCGCCTCAACCTGTACAATGTGACTTTCTATAGTGTGTTTGTTTTGGGCGTCATCTTTCTGCTCAACCTGGGATACAGACGCTCGTCCTTATTGTGAGTGCGTCTGTTTTTTGTATTTAAATTACAGTGTCTCTACTCGAACCAGATTCTTTTCAGCGCCGTCATAAATCGTTTCATTAAATTAAGTATACGCCTAGATTTGTACGAAATTTTTTGCATAATTCTAAGCTCGTTTCGTGGGTAATCATTCACTTAAGCGTCGCCAACGCCAGAGCCACAAATTGTGTGTGCTCCATCTTCATAAATTTAAATGATCAGCCGGGAGGTAAATTGCACTAGAGATGCGCCGTTTCGTTGTACCTGAGGAAAAGATAAGCAGATGTACACACCCCGTTTGGTGTACAAATTTTCTAGTTTGCTCCACAAAAGCTGACTTAGGCCACTTTAGGTTGATTGGGGATTTTTAGAAGCTGCGAATTGTTGTATTACTTTGGCAAGATGCCACGGAGTACAATTCCATTATCTAGTAGGACTCTCTCAATTTCGGTGCCTAGCGCAGATCTTTACTAGCAAACCGCTGACCCTTAGCGACTAAAATAAAAGATGTACAGGTGCTGTATAGTGCGAATAAAGTTGTAGGCCAAAGTATCCGATATAGTTTCATTGAAATGACTCTTGGATGTTTTCAAAACGTAAGTAGATATTTTGCTCATTTCTAGAGAAGGTACAAAAAACCAGGTATTCAAGCCAGTTCTAAGCCGATCCGAACCGCTAATAGCAGCTGTATAGCCGAATTGCTGAAAATGCTGAACCGAACAGTAGAACACAAAGAAAAACGGTTCGGTTCAGAACACTGTCGGAACTTAAATTCGTAATTTTGGGAATTTGAATCGATACCCAAGATACGATCTGTCCGGCTATCACTTAAATGAAGTTTCGAAGTCGTTGGCAATGCCGGATATATATTATATAATCATTTAGTCTGATTTGTTGTCCACTTTATAACATGTTATCCCGTCAGGCATCAGACACCATTTCTACCTAAAAAGCTGTTCATTGATACGTCTGAGTATCCCATTTCTCTTCGATCGATTCAATCCTACACATCGTTGCCGTTCTTGCCCAGACAATCCAATCGGGTAATGTACACTCTGAGAAAAAATAGAGAGTTTCACGCTTGGATCAAGAATTGTCGAGATCAGTAGTTCGTTAAGAGTGAAAATTCTCGATCCAAGGGCGAAATTCTTGATCCAAGTATGAATTTATGATCTCGGCTTTCTTGATCCAAAAGCTTCAATTCTTGATCTAAGTACGAAACATTCTCAAATCAAGTAGAAAAATTCTTAAATCAAGTTCCAAACGAACTCAAATCCACGATTACCCATTCTTGAATCAAGAGCACCACAAGCTAAAAACCAAGATCGCACACTCTTAAATTAAGACTCAAAATCAAGATCGAACATTCTTAAACTAAGAGCTTCATATACTAAAACTCAAGATTATTCGTTCTTGAATCAATATCAAGATTAAAATAGTACACTATTTTAAAGATTAACTTAAATTTTTGTTTTTTATATAAGGATTTCAATGAATGAAATCATCAATTGCTTGCATCGAACAGATGCTTGCAAAGTCTATATTCCTCTCTAGGAACTATTCAAAAATGTAATAAATTAAGAGTGAGCCACTTAATCAAACCGAAACTGAGGCTTAGTTAGCTTCAAAAACCATTAAATGAACCAAATAGTTCCAAATCAACACGTAAAAAGCGTCGTAAACTGATTTGAGCTATGCCCAACTGCTGAGAACAACGATCTTAGGATGTTCCTGGCGAAATCTTAACACTGATCCGTAAGAGTGCAATGTTGTCATCCGACCTCTTTGCATTAGAAAGAGCATCAACTTCGTTTTTCACATTTTGTACAAACGTTTAACAGTGTTCTTAGAAAGCGCACTTGTCACTTTATTTATTATTTTAGATGCACGTTGAGTACAGTTTTTATAATTAGTCGATCTGGCATCGCTGCCAAAATGTATAATGTTGCCAGTAGAATCTGTCGAATATGGTCAGGTAATAGTATAATAAGTCATTAGATTTAAACTTAACAACTGAATAAATATTAATTTCGGCTAAGACGGCAAATATTTTCCAAATCTAAATAAGCTTGGTCTGGCCAATGCACACCCACTTACATGCAGACGAGATCAACGCTTTGATACAGACATACGGACGAAGGGCAGAGCTGACGGACATGGACTTAGCGATTGATGCTGATCGTAGATATATATAAATATATCTATATATACTCTAAAAATTGGATTGGATTTTCCAAATCTTGATCTGCGTACAGTATACATCTAACTTCATGCAAAAATGTGTGGGTTTATCTCTTATAGTCTCTGAGATCGAAGCGTTCATATAGACAGACGGACGGACAGACGGACGGACGGACAGACATGGCTACATCGACTCGGCTGTTGATGCTGATCAAGAATATATATACTTTATGGGATCGACATACTGTTGCACAAACTTATAATACTCTGTATACCGCTGGTGCACCAAGAATTTACCAAAGACTTTTTTTGGAGTCGTAACACCAAATCCGCGCACCCGAAGTCTTGGCGATATTTAAGAAATCAGATCGCTTGATCGTGAGGCCAAACGATCATCTCTATCTGCAATCAGCTTGACAGCATCTATTCATATGACCAAGTAAGGTATATTTGGCAATTAGATTTTGATTAAATTAAATCATTTTTATTAGATAATATTCGTCAATTGGGGTGTCCTCTGGCGAGTGAAAGCACGGGCGTGGCCTAAGCTCGCACAGCAAATGTATGTACGTGTGCCGTGTGCGCGATGCAAGCGATTGGACTCACTGACTCACCGAGGTATGCACTTCCCCCATTGTGCCGAAAATCCATCAAATGGTTCACGTGCGTAGTCAGACAATGAGAAAGGCCAACCCACCTAACTACACTTAAATAGTTGTGCGATGGCACGCCCATGCATATGCATTAAGCATGCCAACAAACTATTAACAGAGAGCTCTAATTACGGCCACTCACTCGCTTGTCATCCCATCCGTCCGCTAGACCCGTTAGACCCGGTGCAATTTTCATAGATGAATAGAATGCGAATACGGAATGATTACATGCATGAGAAAAACTGAACAACAATTAAAGCAAAGCATCGGAGTACAAGCAAGAGACATAAACATAATCACGATATGGCCTTTCGGATACAGTGCCTCCTCGTGCGATTGTTCCGTTACGTTATTGATTAGACCGATTGACGTACAATTGTGCACTGCTGTCCGATTCATTGAGATCAATTGAACTTAGCCAGCGTTGAGGACTCTTCAAGCTAACCGATAAAGCAGGTTAACCTTAATCGAATCACTCAATAAAGGCCGCTGCTTATAAATCTGGTTCGGGGTTGATTTCTGATCCAACTGCACCATGAAGTTCCCAACAATTTCCAATTATCGAGCATGTGCTCTGTTTTTTGAGAGAGTCCGATTCCAAGAGCGCTGCTCTTTTGAAATTACTAAAACTGTAAACAAAGCAGACAACGAAAATGTAACAAAACAAAAACAGAGACCAAATACAACAAGAATTCGACGATATGTAAATAATATGAGTTTCGGCATCTACATGAAAAGGGAGGGTCGGGTCGAATGCCCAAGTGCTTGAAAATATTCAATTCTCAAGTGTTCAAATGGTTTGTCATTGCATTTGTAATGAGGATCCTAGGCAAAGAAGATAAACCGACGACGGCAGCGGCCACATTCTGTAAGCAATGCTTTAGCGTTCGACCATACTGACTGCAGGGTGAGGTGCGATATGAGAATTCTTGATTCAGAAAACGAACGAGAATCGAATTACTTATAAGTGGAGAAAAACATTGATGAACTTCAGTTTTAGTTTGAGTTCTGAAACTTTTCCTGCCTGTTTTCGATTTCTATTGCTAATCTCTTTTGTTAACCTGTTGTATAGCCTCGCAAGTGCTCGTGGCGTGTCTTAATGTCGAAGATTTGTTTATAGATATCCGCTTTTATTGTTTTATTTCAAAGTAGCTCTGAATGGTAATTGTAAGGTTGGTGTGCTCCCACTCAGCCACTCGTCAATGATTCGTTCTTTATGCACATTGGCTGAATCATGGGTTTCAGAACGCTTCAGTTAAAATAAAATAGTAATTCTAACTTGTACCATTTCAATGAGCAAGCGTTCCAATGGCTTAATTAACTGAAAGCAGATAAAGTTAATAGCAGTTGAGTTTGTTGGGCACGCAATCATTTAAAACGAAATAGTTGTTGTTCATTGCAACTCGATAGTTCTTACGATAGTTCTTTTCAATAGAAATAGTTTGGCTCACATTATAAAATGTAATTGTGTGGTCACATACAACGACTTAATGACACTCAAAGCTAATGCCAAAAATAATGGAAAAAGAGTGGAAAAATGTTAAAAAACCACTGCTTAATACTATTTCGTTGCAATGTTTAATTATATAGCTGCCTCTCGTAATTCTAGCAATTTTAATCAATTGCTTCGTGTTTTTGTCCTCTGATATTTCCTTAAACATGTTCAAGTTAAAAGTAAAGGTACAAGTTTGACAGTGAAATCGACTAAACTAAACTAAATATTCTGTGAAAATTTCGAGAAGATCGGCTCAGCAGTTTACACGAATGTAAGGAACATTGGGAATATAAAAGCGAGAGCTGAAATTCGATGTTTAAATATGTTTTTAGTCAAAAGTTTGGCATTAAATGTCTCTATCTCGAAAAAAATTGACTTTTCAGGCATATAGTTGGTTTTGATTCATTACAACCGCACTCATTAAGAATGTTTCAAAAGAGCTTGGGATTGATTGGAAATTATAAATAATTAAAGCAATTTCAAAAAGGTTCAAAATTATACAATATCAAATTGAATATTAAATGGCAAGGTTATTACTCAGTTTTTCAATGAATTATATGTTTATAATTTGTTTTGCACTTTTTATAAAATTTATGTTTTGTCGTTACAATTTGGGTGGGTCTCCGTCCCTGTTATGAAGTTTCAACTAAGGTAATACATACTACTATGGGCAAAAAGTAAGATGAATTTGTTTGTAAAAA
This sequence comes from Lordiphosa fenestrarum, assembly GCA_035044985.1. Taxonomy (NCBI): domain Eukaryota; kingdom Metazoa; phylum Arthropoda; class Insecta; order Diptera; family Drosophilidae; genus Lordiphosa; species Lordiphosa fenestrarum. The sequence continues at coordinate 145,213 of JAWNNO010000685.1, forward strand.
TTAAAAATCTTTATTTATTCTTCTAAATCAATTTCATCCCCTTTAAAGTAATCCCCTCCCGATAAAATACACTTATGCCAACGTTTTTTCCAATCCTCGAAACATGCCAAATAGTCCCTTTTCGGTATAGCCATCAGCGCTTTCTTCGATTTTGCTTTTATCTCCTCAATCGACTCGAAACGCGTTCCCCGAAGTGGTCTCTTGAGTTTTGGGAATAGCCAGAAGTCACACGGAGCCAAATCAGGCGAATACGGTGGTTGCGGAACGATATGCGTCGAATTTTTGATGACTTTTTTGCAAGAAATTGAGAACTTTCGGTACCAAAACGAGATTTGACTTTTCGTAGGCCCAAATGGTCTTTCAAAATGGTTTTCACAGATCCTTCAGATATTCCGATCATATCAGTAAGGTCTCTAACAGTCAACCGACGATTTTTGCGCACTAATTCCTCCACTTCATTGACGTGTTGGTCATCTGTAGACGTCGATGGTCGTCCGGAGCGCTCCAAGTCATCCACACGTTCTCGACCCTCTTTGAAGTCTTTGTACCACTTATAAACATTTTTTTGTAGAATCACCAAATGCCTTCCGCAACATCCTCAACGTTTCCGCAGCCGAAATTTCATTCCGCAAACAAAATTTGATGGCACTTCTCTGCTCAATTAAATCAGACATTGTAAAAATCGAAAAATGCACTCTTGGTCGTTTGGAAAACACAAGCGTAAATATATTTCTGATAATGACATTCACATGAAATTTGGCACAGATGTCATCAACAGTCCTGCCAACTCAAGAAAAAAAAAACCTGCCCGAATTGTTAGGCCCGCGAAGTTTAAATTGACCCTTACACCTTACTTTTTGCTCACAGTAGTAGTTACGAGCCCCTCCGGTTACTCCAATGCGACTTATTTGCTAGTGTTGATCAACCTTTTAAGATCTTAAGTTATAAAATTTCAGCTGCCAGAAAGTGCCAGGCGTTGTGCTATGGACCCAAAGACTAAAGTGTGCTTGTTTTGTTCGCAACTGGTTTCTGCGGTTCAAGTTTGATACTATTTGTCTCTGATGTTGTTTTGTTTGATTATTTTTGTGAATTCCCTCCAAGAACAAGGCAATTTTACGAAAAACTGTTTTAAAATACTGAATTATCTTTTAAATTTATTTAATTCAAAAAACAACAAATCAAAAAAAATTTAGTTCTGAGACTTGTTAAAATGAGTGGTGAGGGTGGGATTGTAAGAGCTTCACCACGCCCAGGTTATTATATCCCATTTTCAACAGATTTATAAAGCCGTAAACAAAGTTACTGGAAGTATTTTTGGCCGCAGTTCTCATACAAGCTAGCCCACTGTGAGCCGGTTCGGTTTATTTCTAAGATTTTTGAACCGCGGTTTCGGTTCGGTTCAGTGGTTCATAAAGGCACATTATTAAATATAAATAATTTCTGTTGTAATATGATCCACACACTTTGGAAATTGAATTCTTATAAATTTTAATATCTTTGAAATCTTGAAAAGAATTTTGCAATTTTGTCATTTCGGATTTGCAGGAAACAAAAAATGTCGGCATTTTACAACCCCTACTTAAAATAATTAATGAGAAAAAATTTTCCTGGCTAAGAACAAATCAAGGTAAATAAGTATTACAGAACATTGATAGTATTGTCCACTAAAGGAAAGAATGCCGATTAATAACAGGTGTATTAAGAGATCGGCGGACAGTTGCAGAAGTCGTGCAAAATTACATGTTGTAAAATGTTTGTCAAGTCATTCTTAAAGATTATAGCGATCCGTCATCACTATGGATGTAGAAGGTCAAACAAAATGTCGAATACACATTATCTTAGGGCAACAATTCAAATTCACAAATAAATAAGCATCATTGGCTAGAACAAAGCAATTCTCAACCTAAAACTCGTCAGAGAACCGAACCGAACCGATTTTCTTTGTGTTTTGGTTTTTCGGATCGGTTCAGCATTTCTGAAATGAAGACGGTTCGGTTCGGTTCTGAACCGGCTTTCACCCCTGATTTTAATACAATAAAGCCTTTTTTAATACTTGTTTTCGAATATTAAACTTTATTATGATGTTAAGTAGCTCAAATCGCAATCTTATATTTGTGTTGCCTATATTTTTGTTCCTTAAGGGGGGACGCTGGTCTAGAGGGTGAACAAATGGGCATAATACAGGGTGCGCCATATAAAGTGTCGGTATGGCAACACTTAATAACTTTGACATTTACCAACCGATTGCTTTTGTTAGACATGTTTTGGAAACATCAATCTAGTACAATTTTGACCATGGAACGCTTCACACCAAAACAACGTGCCGAAATAGTGACGCTGTTCATCGAAAATAATCGTTTAATTGTGCTAACAAATTTTGATGACCGATGAGGCCCATTTCACGCTTTCTGGTGGTGTTAATTAGCAAAATTGTCGCATATGGGACACGGAAAATCCACAACCGCATCCATGAAATACCTTTACACGACCAAAAAGTGACCTGGACGCCTGGTATCAAAAAGAGGCGATATTGACTGGCCACCCAGATCTCCAGATTTGACCGCCCAGACTTCTTTTTGTGGGGCTATTTAAAAAGCAAGGTTTACGCCAGCGATCCACAGACCATTGAAGAGCACGAATGTTGGCCTTCGTGCCGAAATCGCCACTTTATCGACTGAGACGCTCGAAAAAGCGATGGAAAATGCCGCAAAAAAGGCACATTTTGTTGTGGCCAATAAAGGCGGCCACTTGATTGATGCTGTGTTCAAAAAGTAGTCGAAATAAATTGTACAGGACCAAATTAAAAGAACAAGATCAACATATAGCAATCGGTTGTTTGTTTTTATATTTATTCAGTGTTGCCATACCGACACTTTATATGGCGCACCCTGTATATGAATTTTTTGTGACTCAAAAAAAATATCAATCGAAAATCTGTGAAACAGGTTTTATAATTTAGGTTTTTATATTATATACACATACAAAATTTTTCGTGTCAATTAAATTCAAAATGGCGGCTGTCCAGCATTTCTTCGGAGGCGCCTCATTTTTAGACGGGTCCATGGCCGACGATGTAACCTCCTTAATTTTGGTCCTGGAACAAAATCCCGAAAATTTTTATTTTCTATATAACAACAGCAAGAGACGTACGTAGGATTTTTTTTCGATATTTTGTTTTTTCGCGAAATGCTACACGTTTGAACAAATCATTAAAATTTTCACTATAAAAAACGACAAAATTGTTGGTTAAAAAAAAACTGTGCAATATTAAAAAAAATCCTACGAACGTCTCCGGAGAAAGGTATTTCGAATGTACTGTCAAAATTTCGTAGATAGATCGGTGAAGATTTGCTCGAGTTATGTCTTCGGCCAGTTCAAAAAAAGTGATTTCGAGAAAAACGCTTTTAAAGTTTTTTAAGTACTCGCCCCGAGTACCTGAGAGGCGCTGCCGTAGAATGGAAAGTTTGGGCATTTAGATATTTTTACACCAGCATCCATCCTTTGGTATGTTATTTTTAAGACCCTAAAGTACCTTTTAAGACAAAAAAAATTTCGGTTTTTTCAAAATTCTAGACCACCGTAATTAAGTAAAAATAATCAAGCTTAGATTTTATCAAAATTTGGCTTAGATATTTAAAAACAACAAAGAAAGTCGGTCAAGCCCGACTATAACATACTCTGTACCAACGATATTATACGCTCAGCATATATTTTGATGTTGCAGTAGCAGCTGAAAGCAGCGAACAGTCTTTCGAACATAACTCAAAAACTTATAATACTCTTTGTACCTACGGTACAGAGTATAAAAGTCGAGAACGTAAGTTAACGTTAATTAACAGAGTATTAGCATTAATTTTAATATTTCAGCATTATGTTAGCAAGTAGCGCATGCGGCTCAGATAAGTATGCAACGTTTTTTTACAACCTGTATTATCCGTTCTTTATGAAAAGATAGTGAGATTGTATAATGGGCACATATTCTACACTGCAAAATATGAGAGCTCGATAGCTTAAATGTTGTAGGAGATATTTAAATTTATTTATATAGTGGGCGGTAGGGGGCATGGTCAAAATTTAAACAAACTTGATCTGCGTGCAGACAATACTAGTCCTCATATAAAATTTAGTTGCTCTATCTCTTCTATTTGAGATCTAGATGTTCATACAGACAGACGGTCAGACGCACATGGTTATATCGACTCGGCTATTGATGCTGATCAAGAATATATATAAGTTTATGGTTTCGGAGATGCTTCCTATGCCTGTTACATACATCTCCAGGACTTTGGAGTCTACGAGTAACGGGTATAAATACACAAACGGCATCTTTGAGTTTTTCCCTTAGTGCTGTGAATTTTTATTCAAGCTTACAGATGGACGAATTCACGGGAATGGCTATAACGGATCGGCTGTTGATGCTGGTCAGGAATACTATATATAAAGTTTTTAGGGTCCTAGATGCTTCCTTCTGGATGTTACATAAAGTTCAAATTAATAAAAAAGACTGGGGGACATGGAATATCCGGTACGATTGAAGCTCCCTACAAAGAATGATCTTATTTGCAATTACAAAACTTGCAAATGAATATGAAGAAGTGTTGATTTTGTATGGTAACATCTGGAGGAATTAGGGAGAAACTTAATTTGATGTATCCAGAAATAAACACGCATTTGAGTTTGGTCACTGTTTCTCTCAATGTTTTAGTCAGAATTTTGGTAAATTTCTGGTCAATGTTCGGTCACTGTTTTGGTCACTTTATCTGTCACTGTTCTGGAGTCTGATTTGGTCACATTTTTGGTGACTGTTTCGGTCATTGTTTGGCTCACTTATTTGGTCACAGTTTTGTTCACTGTTTTGGTCAATTGATTTGGTCACTGTTTTGGTTACTGTTTTGGTCACTGTTTTGGTCACTGTTTTGTTCACAGTTTCGGCCACTGCTTTGGACACTCTTCTGTCACTGTTTTGGCCACCACTAATACATCAACACCACCCACCCACCTGCTGCTATGACTGTCTTGCAAAGACAAAATCTGCTGACTTTGCAATGTGAAAAGCGTAACCAAAAAAATATGTAACAAAGTCAATTGTTTTCTCGTTTGACAACCCAGTGGGGCGTCCTTGAAAGAGCCTTGCTCTAAGAATTGAATTTACTGTCAATGGCCCCATGGGGAGCATCTCTCAATCTTGCTTGTGTGCTTTAAATTTTCTCTCAAGAGAAAACAACCTACAGCTTAACGTCGAGTCCGAACAGAATAGTTTGAGAAGCCAACAGCACGTGACCGGTTGTAAAATTTGATCGGTTGTAATTTTTTTTTAAAAACGCCTACCACCATCCCAAAATTTGAAAGATCTCGACCTAAAAATTCAAACACACATTTAGGGCCGATTTCTCATCTCCTACATAGCTGCTATGTGTCAGATTAAGATTTTGCTCTGTAATTTGTAAGTTTATGTGACAGATAGCTCTATGTAGTAGATTCATAAAGATCTGTTTGATAGATTCTGTTTGTACATACTTTAGGCTCTCCCATATTTAGGGTAAGGGAAGGCTATTAAGTAGTTATTTTCCTAAGTAACGGGTATGTCGCTGCCGATCAGGGCCAATTTTACTATCTCGAGGTCCATCAACAAATTCGTTGTTGAGAGCAGGTCGAATAGACGACTGAACTTGTTGTACCGGCGTTTCCCCGTTTTAAAGTGTGATGGTTTATTGCCCAGAGTAGATGTCATTTAATTAAAAAGAGACGACAAAAGCTTTTAAAGCTAAACGGAGAAAGATGTTAATCTTAATATCATTATTTGGTCATGGTTGATTTTCAAGTACAATTTTTAAGCCACAGAAGGCGGAGTGCCAATTCAATTCCCCAATTACTCATTCCCGAAATATAAAAGGCAGCACACGTAAATCCGTTTTAAATATTAATTACGATACCTACATCCGTCATACCGGTGAATGCAATGGTCAGTCGAAATGTAGGTTGTGTTGTAATACAATATATAGCACAAAATGTAACCCAATTGAACCAACTTCTCAGGTTATAAGGCCGAAGGCCTAGCGCTATCGCCCCCAAAATAACATACATAACAGTTTTTAAGTGCACAGCCAAAAAAAGTAAAACAAACAAATGAGAAAGTGCCATTTGGCTCCAGCCAAACTCCGAACTAATAGCCTCGCCCCTCAAAGCCGTAGAGTGTTTCAGTTTTGTCACTTGAAAATAATCTCTCTTAAAACGCGCAATGATTCTGTTAATGATTCCACTCAAATCCAAGCAGACACGAGTGTGTACGACTGACTAAACGGAACGGGAAGAGCCGAGCGATCCCGAATCGTCCGCTGCAGAAGTGAAGTCGGAGCGGAGCAAGCGAGGCGTTCTCTGGGCTGTGCGTGTGTGTGAAATGGGGGGATGGCAATGGGCGAGTGCAAGTGCGGGGGCTGTTGGGGGGCTCCGGCGCGTACAAAAACACAGCGATCGACCTCCCGTGGGCTTAGTTTGTGAGACGCTTTCGAAGCGGCAAGTAGTTGATAGCGACATCGACATCGATGCAAGGAGAACAACAAACACACGCGCTCGAAGCATTCAAAATTAGAAAACATTGCAAGTCGAATAGCCAAGCGAAAAACAACGAAATATTCAATTCATGTTATGTTTATTTTAAATTGAAAATAAAAACGTGTCACTGTATGTCATAGCCCCAGACCCAGACCCATGTGCCGCGGGGGTACCGACTGAAATTGAAAAACAAAAACATAAATACAAGGCAGGAGGGAAAATTCGGAAAACAGAACAACCAGATAAACAAGAACAGGAACATTGACTGCAGCGAAGTGAAAGTGAAAGCACCTCCGTGGTCGCAGTTGGTCGATCGCCGCGCATTATCTGGCTCCAGAGTGATTGCACTCGGCTGCAGTCCACCGCTCGCCTGTGTATCTATCTCTATCGCTCGACAACTGTTGATGCGGCAAATCCAAATCCAGACTTTTGTTATTGGCATTTCAATTGAACGATTAATTGACACAGATTAAAAATAGATTGCGAAACAAGCGCCGAGACTCAAAGCCAAGTTCAGTGTCAAAGCCTAAGTCCTCAATGCCTTAGTCGGTCGTTAGCCCGCCGAAAAACATTCTCTGTGAACTCTTATCAACAGTATCCGGCGGATTCTCATTTTCTTTGTTGGAAGTGGTACATCTGTGATTCCACACAAAAATGACCAAGACTAAGGATCAATTGGAGAAAACGCGAGAGCTGATCAGCGAGGAGGGTATGAAGGACTTGCTCACCAAGCAGCTGGAGTTGGTGGGCAGTGGCGGAGCTTTTGTCTGGTAAGTGGGCACGGTGAGAAGTAGGAAGTGGCTGAGCTCTAATGAAATTCACGTTTCACTTGACCCACTTCATTATGAATGCATATGCACTTGGGTTTCACTCCATTCAAAGGTTGAACTATGAGAAATAATTGATATTAGTCAGTGGAATCAGTTGATCTACGTTCACTAAGTCAGTTGGGATCAGTTCACTTTTTCGACAGGCTTAATAAGGTTTCTAATGCGCACTTACAGACTATTACGCGCTGTTCGAAATTGTATTCAATACACGAAAATCTGATTAGATTATACAAATTTGCAGTTCCTACTTTCTGGACTTAACTTGGGGACCTTTACATAAAGCACTATTCTTAGCACTCCCAATATGCGGATTAATAATAGCAAGAATAATTCGCTGTGAGACAAAGTTGATAAGCGGCATAATATTAATGATCTGCTGATCTCAAATTAAACGCTTATAGAACGTGACTGTAATCTATGTAGAACCGGTACTGTTACCGTTAACTAGATCGCTGTAATCGCTGATAACAGAGCACAGATCTAAGGACGCTTGCCCCGAATGTCTTTTGGGTAGCATGTGAGCAATTAAACGTGCCAATCAAAGGGTGTTACATGGTAACATCCAGAAGTAGTTATTTTTCTCTTAGAAATGATAAACATGTAACTGAACTCAAATTAAAATGCTAAGCGGCTCACAGCTCATGGAATCAAAAATGTTAAATTTATATTAAAATAAATTGGAAAAATTAACCAACTTGTATTTTACGTCGTCAAAAATTTTCCTGAAATACATATTTATAAAAAAAAATAGAGGAAATAGTCATCCGATCGGGCCGGTTCCGACAAATGTGCAGCGAATTTGTACCAGAAGACTTCGTGCAAAGTTTGGTCGCGATAGCTTTAAAACTGACGGAGGAGATAGCATAGAACGTCAAACTAAGGACTTACTAGTTTCTAATGCTTCTCCATGATTCTGACAAGTTTGGTCGAAATCGGACATCTATATAGTATAGCTGTCATACAAAAGTAGAGTCCGAAAAGTAGTCTTAGTGAGAAAAACTGGTTGGTTTTTATCAGAAATGTCCGTCAAAGGGTATACAAACTTCGGCCGAGCCGAAGTTAAGTTTCCTCTATTTTTTTAAAGTGAACTATCTTATTTATTTCTTAGAATTATATATGGGAATTTATACCATTTTGAATACACGTTTTTATAATTACCATATTTGGTACCGCAGATAGAAATGACTTTATTAAGCATTTTTGTTGGCAGTAGACAATATAAAAATGTTGAACACCTGAAAAGGGTTTATCTTTGCTTAAATCGCACAACTTTGGATCAGATTCGATTTCAGCACACAGAAAATAGTCTAATTTTATTGCATTGTTTAATATATTTATACCCTTGCAGAGGGTATAATGAAATTGTCCAAATGTTTGTAACGCATAGAAGGAAGCATTTCCGACCACATAAAGTATATATATTCTTGATCAGCAAGACGAGCTGAGTCGATATATGTCGAAAAAATATATAACGAAAAAAGTTTTTTTTGGTTTTGATATTCGGCTCAGTAATAGTACGTGAATTTGTATTAAGTCCAGGAAAACCTAGAAGGATGTCAATTATCTGTTTTGTGAAAAAGTGTAGCTCCTTATATGTTCCTGATTCTTTTCAAATACTCTACATTGTCTCCATTTTCAGATAATGAGATTGTGCAATGAGCACATATATTCACATTTGAACCGAAATGAATAAAACTCTTCAAATTAAAGCTAACAATTAACCCAATTTCTTAAATTCAGAACCGCCGGTTAGGTTCATTACACGGTTTTTTTTAGCTAACTGAACCGCGGTTTTGGTTCGATTCAGTGGCTCATAAAGGCACGCTATGAAATGAAATGAATTTTCTCACTCTTTGGAAATCGGACCATAAATCATTTGAATATCATTTAAATCCTTAAAAGAATGTCCATAAGTTCCCATGGGAGTTCTCTCTGAAAACAGAGACCACCCTTAATCATTTTATATTAGATAAAACTCCCCTGGCTTGAATTACCGTAAAGAAGTTCTACAAAAAATTGAATATATTTTCCACCATAGAACGTCAAATCAATTATCAACTTTCAAGTAAAGATTGATAACACGTGATTAAGAGATCGGCTGGCAATTGCAGAATACTCTCAGGTTTACATGCTAATGCTTTCGAAATGTCGTATAAAAATTTTCTTAGGGAAACGATTAAAATTCCCAAATTAAAAGGTATAATTGGCTAGAAAAAAGCGATTCACGTCTTAAAGCTCATCCGAACCTAACCGTTTTTTATACCCTTGCAGAGGGTATATTGAAATTGTCCAGATGTTTGTAACGCATAGAAGGAAGCATTTCCAGGGACGGAAAATAACACTTATTTTCATAAAACTCTTATACGAATAAAACTATAAAGCAAAATTCCTAAAATTATTCTAAATGCACGAAAATATTAGTTTTTCCTTGCGTCCTCGATATTAGCAATAAAGTTTTATTGGCTGAGTTTTACTGTAATGGTCAACATTAACAGTTATTTTTTATTTTTATTTTAATACTCAGTAAATAATAATTATTAAAGAGTTTTATTTTTTGAATCGGAGAATACTAGTTATTCAAGAGTTTTATATTATTACTCACAAAATAACTGTTTTTAAAAGAGTTTTATAATAATTGTCATTTAATAACAGTTTTTTAAAGACTTATATAAAAAACTCAGTTGATAATAATTATTAAAGACTTTTATTTTAAACCTCAGAAAATAAAAGTTATCGAAAGACTTTTATTATAAAATTATGTAAATAAAACTCAGTCAGAGACTTTAATTTTAGTATAACAAAATAAAAGTCTATTTGATTTAGCTTCAGCATTTTGCGCGAGAATCATAGATCATTCATATCATATAATCTATGCCGATTGCCGGGTCAGCTTGTTTACTTATAAAGTAGCCTTTGCATAATCGGTCTAAAGATTGGAAGTCGGTGAATGTTAGCAAAAATCACATTTTTATCGGTCAATGATAGATCTCTGGTACAAAATATAGTTAAAATAAAATACATATATACACCCAGAAAAAAGTAGAACGAATAAGTTAAGAGCGTACGCTCTTGAAAAAATATTTATTCGTTCTTGAATCTTCAAGAATTTCGCTCTTGAAATCGAGCTAAATTCGTTCTCAGTATGATGTATTTAGGCGAGGGGACTGAGGTAAAAAAACAGAGAGGAGAGCAAGCACATTTGAGAGCACACAGCGGTGAACTCGCTCTCTCAGTTTGATTTTTTATGGAAGAGGGGTGTGTGGGGAAGCTATCGAGCGGACAGCGCAATCGATTATTGCACTCATGTTGCTTTGGAATTCCCAACCAATTATGGCATTGCTGGCATGGAGCGACGGCTGTGCGACTGCAAGTTGACAGGCAAAAACTGTATTCCTCGAGCCGGCTAAAACTTGCTACATGGCTTAACAATTAGTTTTCCATGAAATAAATTTAAACAAAATGGAAAAAAAACAACTGCTTTCAAATTGTTGTATGATTGGAATCTATGAAGCTCTTGATTAAAGAGTAAACGATCTTACTCTTGAATCTGATGAGCTCTTGATAATCGGAAGAACATTCTATAATTTGGTCAATGCTATATGCTCTTGATTCAGGAATGAATAATCTTGGATTTGAGTTCGTTTGGCACTTGATTCAAGAATTTTGCTACTTGATTTGAGAATGTTTCTTTCTTAGATCAAGTATTGAAGCTCTTGGATCAAGAGAACCGGGATCAAAAATTCATACTTGGTTCAAGAATTTCGCTCTTAGATCGAGCATTTTTACTCTTATCGAAATATTGATCTCGAAAATTCTTGATCCAAGTATGAAATTCTCTATTTTTTCTCTGAGTGTAGGCTTTTCCTTGCGTATCTTACATAGATCATTCACGCAGCGCAGAAAATGCTGAAGCTAAATCAAATAGACATTTGTTTTGTTATACTAAAATTAAAGTCTCTGACTGAGTTTTATTTACATAATTTTATAATAAAAGTCTTTCGATAACTTTTATTTTCTGAGGTTTAAAATAAAAGTCTTTAATAATTATTATCAACTGAGTTTTTTATATAAGTCTTTAAAAAACTGTTATTAAATGACATTTATTATAAAACTCTTTTAAAAACAGCTATTTTGTGAGTAATAATATAAAACTCTTGAATAACTAGTATTCTCCGATTCAAAAAATAAAACTCTTTAATAATTATTATTTACTGAGAAAAAAAATAAAATTCCTCAATAACTGTATTCTTAGGAGTAATAAAATAAAAGTTTTTAAATAACTATTAAGTGTGTACTTTTATAATATAAGTTATAACTGAGAGCTAGGTGTTCATACAGACGGACGGACGGACGGACGGACGGACGGACGGACAGACGGACATGGCTATATCGACTCGGCTGTTGATGCTGATGAAGAATATATACACTCAGAGAAAAAATCAAGAAGATCGTGCTTGATATCAAGAAGATTCGATGTCAAAAGTACGGCAACATTGAATATTCTCGGATCCAAGAAGAAAAATCTTGAAATCAAGCATAGATTTTCGAGAAGAATATTCTTGGTCTTAGAATTAGTCTTCTTGATATCAAGAATAAATCTTCTTGGACCCAAGAAAAGATCTCTTTGGCTGCAAGCATAAATATTCTCGACTCTTGGAATAGTTTCTCTTGGTTGAAAAAATAAAAAAGTTTCGATTCCAAGAAGTAGCGCGGAAGATAATACATCGGCAACACGCACACACCACAACACCACCTCAAAATCCTCACACCCCAATGCCACTCTCTTCTCCTAATAAATTGTGATTAATTTTTAAATGACATTTAAGAATTTTATTTTGTACTTTCCTCAACTGGGACTTGAACTCAGGGCCTCGAAGACTGCAACACTCACAGACATCTCACCCGGCACCGCCACAACGCGTTTAGACAAAGCAGCGGCAAATTCTCGGTATAAATTGTAGGCAACATCCATTGGCAATTCTGAGAGTTAGAGAGAGAATTGTTCTCCTTTGTTGTTTGCTCTCTCCGCTTTTGGCTCCCCGCACTTCCCTTGCCATCAAGCTGAAAGTCAAAAACGTTTGTCTGCTTGTATTCGAGCAGATTTCGTCTTAAAAAAATCAAGAAGAAAAATTCTAAATTGAAGCAGAAATCGTGCTTGCCGATTCGTGCTACATTTCTCTGGGTGTATACTTTATGATATCGGAGATGCTTCTTTCTGCCTGTTACATACATTTGCACGACTTTAGTATACCCTTTTTACTCTACGAGTAACGGGTATAAAAAAACTTTTTCACTTGTAAGAAGCAGAGACCGACTCTGGCGTACAAACTTAGAGCACATGGTCAACAAGGTCTATTGTTTGATCTCAATTTCAACACGCTATAAATAGACCGTGACTTGGATTAAAGTTTCGTTAGCAGTCCAATGCATACTTCTTTTTGCTCAACAGTTATAATTGGGATCTAAGAATATAACCCATTGCTTAAAGACACGTTTTCAAATTACACTATATTCGCGTCTAACCATTTCTGAATACATTAATTTGGCTAAATTTGGTATTGTGTTGTTGCCTTATCAGCCGTCTTTAAAGTCGCTGGAATTTCACTTAGCTTATCCCAGACTTTTTCTTGCACAACAAACTAATTATTTGCCAAGGCTAGGTCGTTAGACCTGAAAAATTCTTGAAGTAAAATCAAGTGGAATATCGTTACATGGGTCTTTGAGTGCTGCGATTTCGTTTCTGTCAAAGTTGGGTAAATTAATTATTAAGGCCAATAAAACCAGCTTAGATCAGCTTAGAAGTTTGTTGGTCAACAAAATGTATTTTAAACTAAGAACCAGCAAGAAAGTCAGTCAAGCCCGCAGCTTACGGGCTGCAGCGAACATTCTTTAGCCCAAAACTCGACCATTCTTTATCCAATCTTTACTTTATATGTCCAGAAGGTAAGAAACTTCTATCTATAAAATTGTTTATTTGTTTTAACTTTTTTTGGTAGGGTATAACAATTCGAATATCACATTTCTTCAAGTTTCTCACTTGTTACCAAATTCGATCATTGCTCTTTGGCAAGGGTAGCACAATGCTTCGAAAACGAAAACAAAACAATATCAAAACAACCTTTGAGTGCTTTGAATTTTGACGATCTTCGCAGAATTGAGGGGTGGGCCGTTAAAAAGTCGGATATGTAAATATTTTGCGACTTGCGTTCCGGTTGCCCGATTTGTTTAATGATTAATGTGACGATGCCGCTTTAAATATGTAATAACCTATGTGGATCTGAGCTGAATGCTTAAATAGTCCGAAACTGTCGCCCGCAACCTTCGTGGTGTTTTGTCTCGCAATTATCAGTTTAAGTTAATTTCAATATTCGTGGCGATTATTCGGTGTCAATGCGAGAGAGATTGAAGTTGCGTGCCGTAAATAGGTAGGCAGCCAAGCTAAACAAAAAGCCCAATTAGCACCAGGCGAAACTATTTACCAAAAACATCGAAAACAACGCGTCACGTTGATTCAACCACTTACACTATTTCTTTTCTTTCCAGGGCCATCTTCTTTCTGTGCGTAACTCCCAACATCTTGAACGGGTTTCATGTATCCTCCTACACTTTACTCGGCCACCTGCCTGACGATCAGTGGTGTGGCATAGCCGATCTTCAGTCCACCAACTGGACACTGGAGCAGAAGCGTGGCATAGCCGAAAGAGATCTGAACTCTGGCGGGTGTACGGTGTGGGATTGGGACTACAAGCGGCTGAGTGGCATGTCCTATGAGGCGGCCCTGAACTATACGCAGCACATGTCGCAGATCAATCAGCCGGCAGAGGTCTCATGCAAAGTGAGGGGCAACTACGAGTATGCCCATCCAGAGAGCACGTTTGTTGCCGATTGGGAGCTCACCTGCGAGAGGAGCATACAGCGGACGTCGGCTCAGGTCTCCATATCGCTGGGAAAATTCTGTGGTTCCTTCTCGTTTGGCATATTGGCGGATAAGTAAGTGGCCGAAGGAGACCCTAATGAAGTTAATTGAAGTTGTATTTTTCACTAGATTTGGCCGCAAAACTTCCTTTACTCTGGGGGCCGCCTTCTTCATAGTGGGCAGCTTCTTTTGTACCTTTTCGCCCTGGTACAGTCTGTTTCTTGTTGGACGCTTTGCCTTGGGTGCAGCCTCTTCGGGGCTTTTCTATCCGGCCTTTACCATGAGTAAGTTAGGGCCCAACGCCGCACAATTTGATGTCATCTCACGTGCATTTCTTCTCCTTGCAGTTGTTGAGAACGTTTGTCTCAAGCATCGCTCCTGGATGTCCATAGCCTTCTCCGCGTCCTATCCGGTGGGCATAATTATACTGGCTGTTTTGGGCTACCTCATCCAGCCCTGGCGATATCTTCAGCTGGCCCTGACCATACCCTCGCTCCTTCTCATACTCAACTGCTAGTAGGTGAACTTGACTTACCCCCAATGGTATCGCTCTCATAGTCCACACACTCTCCTTCTTCTCAGCTTGATGAATGAATCACCGCGCTGGCTCATTACCAAGAAACGCTTCGACCGGGTCTATCAGATACTTTTCAAGCAGCCCAGTCACTACGAGATTAAGCCTGCTATTGCACCGACCACAGAAATTATTAGCGATAAGAAGGCGGTGAGTGGGAATATTGTTGCCGGGCTCAATTGACACTTACGTGTGCCTCCTTCCATTACAGCTCGATCATCCGGCGGATGATGACTACTCGCTGTTCGAGAAGCTGAAGAACGGTCCCTTCAAGTCCATCGTTGACCTTTTTGCCAATCCCAATGTTCGCAAGCTGATCTTCACCTCATACTTCATGTTTTGTGTGACATCGTTGAGTTACTATGTGACGGGTAAGTGATGCAAATTGCGAGCCTCCCACTGGCTTAAACACAGCTGCTCCCTACCCACAGCCTTGAATGCCGCCAATATGTCGGTGAGTCGGTATCTGTACATCATAGCCACGGGAGTGGTGGACATTCCATCCTATCTGGTGCCTGTGATCATGCTGCGTTTCACGGGACGTCGCATCACCACCATGTTTCTGTTCATGTGGACGGGCGTCTCGTTGCTGTTGGTGCTCTCAGTGCCCGCTGATAGCACCACCTGGATTGTGGCCTTCGCCATGCTGGGCCGTTTTGGCATAAGCGCCACCTATTCGGTGGTCACTCTCTACACAGCAGAGCTGTATCCCACCGAGATACGCAACTCGGCCCTGGGTACCTGTTCCACATTCGCCCATGTGGGCTCCATATCGGCTCCATACGTGGTCGACGTCCTGGGTGCCCTCGGCTGGTACATTCCCACCACGATTTGCGGCTGCTGCGTTCTAGTAGCAGGCCTGCTCACCCTGACGCTGCCCGAGACGGGTACGGGCAAGTTGTCGGACAAGGTAGAGAATGCTCCCGCCCCCGCGGAGCTGCCCGAGAAGCAGTAGATTAGTTAGAGCTTTTAGTGAATTAGTGAACTGCAGTACTCTAGCCTAAGATCGTTGTTAATTCGTGCTATTCCTTATGCATTACCGTGGCATATGTCTGTATGTATATTCGTAAATGTTCTTCCTGTTTCGTATAATAAATAAATTATATATATACTACACGGCACAGGCAGAGATCTAGGAGTGCAGCAGCAGCTGAACCCAGTCGTGGTAGGGTCGGGTGACGGTATAAATGCTGGGCATTCCCTTGATGCCGCAGGTGAGACCGTGGGAGACCAGTCCGTAGATGTAGTCCTTGCCATCATAAGGACAAATCAAGGGGCCGCTGGTTTAAAAGGAAGTTCAAGGATTATTTTGAGAGGGAGATCAATCTGACTCACCCCGAATCGCCCTGGCACGAGTCTTGATTATGACCCAGCGCACAGACCGTACTAGCTCCATTTTGAGGAGCCCAGACGTGACCGATGATACTGCGACATTGCTTATTCCCTATGACCCGCACATCGGCCTCGGCCAGGTGCTTCTGGGAAGGGCCAGCATGATGGGTGGCTCCGTACCCAATAATGCGACAGGACTCTGTAAGTGGAATGGAAATTAATGTGAAGACAGGTGAAGACGCGTTAGTAGGTCCACCATTTCGATCGGGTTCCAGGCCTTGCGGAGGTAGTTGAGCGAATTGCAGTGGCCTGCCAAGCGAGTTCTTGTAGGGACGACTCATGTAAAGAAGCGAAATATCATTCCGAAAGTTGGAGCTGATCAAGAGAAGATCGTCATTTTTGCTAACAAAACTCAAGTGAGAGAAACTTACGGTTGGAAATAAATATACTCAGCAATTTTTAGTCCATATGGTTCTAGTGACTCCACATTGGCAATGTTTTCAAATCCTATGAAGGCAGCAATATCTTCTATTTTTCTACAATTGACCAAAAGGATGTGAGTACCAGGGATCCCCCTTTTAAACACCCCCTTCTTACTTCCTCCACACACAGTGGGCCGCTGTTAGAATCCAGCGTTCGCCTATCAAACTGCCACCGCAAAAGTGCTGGTAAACGCACCTCCCATTTTGCTCCAGCACATCTTGCAAAGAGACCATGAACGGGTACTTACTGGTATCACCTTCATTGAAAAATAAACAAAGTTTTAGTTAACTCTCCGCCAAGTCACAGAAAGCCCGCTTGTACTGCCCACGCTTGAGACTCTGCGGCCGTTGACAATGGGCACTGCCTGGCTGGGTACATGGATTAGACACAGAAAGTGGACAACCAGAAGGCATAGTTGATGGCCAACACTGCAAGCAGCCCTCATGCTAGAACTTTGACAAGATACTAAGCCACGGCCGTCACGACATTTCAAATAGAGAAACAGTTTTTTGTATAAACAAATATATGTACACACAAGAAGCGTTCATAACAAATGAAACAAGGGGCCAAGCTGTGCACACATGACTTCGACTGCGAATGCGTTCGTGGAGGGTTTCTTTAAAATCTCTACGCCAGGGCATTTTGAGAGCGAAAAACGAGAGGCAAGCCCCGCTTAGGTCAGGTTTTACTGTTAAATTCGCCTGTTCATGGTTATTCAATTATAACGGCTTTTATTTGAAATATATAATTCGATTTTGAAGCAGTCTGGTAGCACCAGCAATGTGGCAGCGCTAGTCCTTAAAGTCATCGATGGGTATTCATTTTTAATTGCACTATGGGCCGCATGGAAATAAAACTATATAAATTTTCTAAATGCAGAAATCGTTTTAATATCCGAATTTCGCAGCGATTTTCGTTTACTAAAACTAAAAGACTTCGTGAAAAGTTTCGCGAATACAGCTTTCGAGCTGACGAAGAAGATAGCATAGAAACAGACTGACAGACAGACGAACAATTTTATATCAACACAGCTCGTCATGCTGATCAAGGCGCAGATGTTTCCTTCTATGGCATACAGACAACCGGACAATTCTCTGATGTATGCTCTTTTTAGGGGATCTTAGGACTTTTTGCACCCACAGGAGCTTTCAACCCGCATAACAGAAATAATTTGAAATTTCATGACAACTTGTTATTCATTCAGGAAATCAGCCTTAAACTACCCACGAATACACCTGTGAAATAGTCGCGAAATCGACAGCTCCATATGGAGCTGTGTAGAGAACAGCACAGCCAGCCGACGCAAAACGTGTCACGCAATTGTCTATCGATAAGTGCTTGTTGTGAAGTTGCGATATATTTGTTAACCATATTTTTTGACTAGTGTGTGTGTGGTTGAATTGTGTGTGCATCTGGAAAGAAACATAAAAATGTTAGTTATTGAGTTCCATTATGTAAATAACAGGGACCGGAACCCACAGCTATGGAAACAAATAAAATTAAATAAGTTTTTCTGAGCTAAAACTCCCATTTAAATGGGGGGAGGTACAGAATTCATATTTTTCAGCCGGCTATTTGAAATTGGTATATATTCTTCGATTTTGATCGGAAAAATTACTTCCAATTAATATTTTTAATTTTTTTAAATAAAAAGAATACAAAAACAATTATGTCTTATATTTTTAATACAAAATTTTTACTAAAAATTATATTTTAAGATTAAAGGTTAAACTTAAATAACTTGCATCGATTCCAGACGTACTCAACGCAAAACGATTTGTGAAAATCTAAATCATGAGGCAGGCTAGCAAAAGCTGTGGACTCGGTAAAATAAACCTATTCCTTGTGTCTAACGTTCATATCATATTGCTTTCGTTTCCCGATCCGGTTGCGAGAGTTTTTCTCTTGAAATTGTTACTTACAGTGAATCAATAAAGTATTGGCACACAACTGTTTTGAAACTTTGACTGTCAATAGTTTTTTTTCCACTTAACTGAAAACAAATTGTGAGATGTCATTCTCATTGTGGAACATTTTACTATATATTTCCAAAAGAAAAATTTGAATTTCACTTTTACTGTATTTTATATTATTTAAAATAAGGAAAAACTGCACAAACTAACATCAAAAAAGTATTGGCACACTTGCCAAAAACTCATAAAGGATCAATTTAAGGATGTCTAATATTTTGTTGGACCTCCCTTCGACTGGATAACAGCCTGTAAGCGCCTGCGCATGCTTCCAACTAGGTTTGCTGTTTCGTCGGGTGTAATATTAGCCCATTCTGTGCGTATAGCATCCTTCAGTGAGCTTCTGGACGTAATATGGTGACCTCGTATTTTTTTTTCCAATATGTACCAAACATGTTCTATGGGGTTCATGTCTGGTGACTGTGGAGGTGTTTTCAGCTGCTGGCAATGGTAGATAAGCCATTCTTGAACCAGATACGACGAATGTTTGGGGTCGTTATCTTGTTGGAACAGGAAAGGTTTCCCATTTAACCACAACTTATCCACACTGGGATCCAAATTTTCTTCCAGAATGGTCTTGTACAAGTACTTGTCCATTTTGTCATCTATGAAGACAAGGTTTCCCACTCCAGATGCTGCCATACACCCCCACACCATTACATTGCCGCCGCCGTGCTTCACTGTTTTTAGAATGTTGTTTTCTTGAAGCTCTTTATTTGGTTTACGCCAAACTTTTTGTGCGCCGTCTGAACCAAATAGGTTGTATTTTGATTCATCACTAAATATGACACTATTCCAAAATGATTCCGGCTTGTTTAGATGCATTTTTGCGAACGCCAACCTCTTTTTCTTGTTCACTGCCGAAATAAATGGCTTTCGCCGAGCCACACGCCCATGATAACCAGCTTGGTTCAGAGTATTCCGGATGGTTTGAGGATTGAAGTTCCCGTCAAATCGTTCTTGCATTTCGAGGCATAGTTTGACTGAAGAAATTTTCGGGTTTTTCGCCACTGCGGCTACCACAATCCGCTCCTGGTGCGATGTCAATTTTTTAGGCCCTCCAGATCTGCTCTCATGCTCTAATTTTCCAGTATTTGTGTAATGTTTTATAATATTTCGAACACTTGAGTATGATCTCTGTACAATGTTGCCAATTTCCCGATAAGATTTCTGCTGGACGTATAGATTTATTATTACTTTACGGACATCCACCGGAATATCAGTACCACGACCCATTTTGCCTATTTCATCACGAAAAAAACGATCAAAACTGACTGAAACTGCACAAGTGTACAATGAAATTTGCCAGAGTAACGGAATTAAACAAAGCAAACCAAGAATAACCGTTAAACAAACAAGCGGGTGAGATGCATTCACAGTGTGCCAATACTTTTTTGATGTTAGTTTATGCAGTTTTTCCTTATTTTAAATAATATAAAATACAGTAAAAGTGAAATTCAAAATTTTATTTTGGAAATATATAGTAAAATGTTCCACAATGAGAATGCCATCTCACAATTTGTTTTCAGTTAAGTGGAAAACAAATTATTGACAGTCAAAGTTTCAAAACAGTTGTGTGCCAATACTTTATTGATTCACTGTATTTTTTCACGTAAAATGATTTAAGCTTTCGCGCAAAAATTATCAGTATGACCGAAGTGTGGGCAGTACAGTAATATAATCAATTCGAATATTCGATTAGTCAATTTTTGATTATTTTTACTCTTCATCTTTTTGTCGTTTTGAGCGAAAAGCCAACTAAGTTGGTCGTGCTTTGTAGCCAACGCATAAGCCAAAGCCAAAGTTATTAATGCACTTCTCTTGTTTCACACCCGGCTACGTCGATATCTCGATAATTGCTTCACGTTACGTTTCCTTACGTTTTATTTACAATCGATTACGATAAGTAGAAAACAGTGTACATAGATAATTGCAGCCAATATTTTGCTAATTGTGGGTGGAAAATTCGCAGCTCGGCGCATCTTATTAACAACAGCGACTAGCAAAACAGGTAAAGTTTCGGTCAGTCAAAACCAAATCCCAATTTCAGGGTCTGGCTCCATCAAGGCTCATCACATACAAATGCATACGAAATTTCTTTTCTTGTTGTTGTTATCAAATTTTGTGAAACACATTTTCTGACCCAACCCAATAGAAGAGTTGTTTTTGTTTTCTGTAATACATGTGTATACAGCGAAATCAGTTTGGTGGAATACTTACACACTTCCAAGGCTACTCCTACCCCTTGCCCCACTCCAGAGTGAAATTTGTCGAAGGGCACCTCCCGAAAGCCTCCATGTGTAGGTCGACTCCCAGAGTCAGTTTGTATTAACATTTGTTTATTGTCAGATGAACACGAGGAAGATCATTCCCTTGGCTACGCCCAGAGCAAAGCTCACTCCAACTGAGGCGACTCACCTGCTCCAGCTGTTTGTGGTGATAGTGAGGCAGAGCTAACTGCACTAATTCAATTTATTGTTGAGCCCTGCACAGTGTATGGCCACTCCATTGTACCGTTTGCATCAATGAATGCCAGGGTCAGTAGGGATCTGGGAAACAACGGTTTAGTTTTAAACAGTTACGGGAACATTAAAGGATCAAAGGGGCTAGCAGGCGTTGCCAGCTACGAAATAATTCTTGAATATTTTATTATTCTCAGCTGTTTTTTAAAAATGGCTAAATATTTCCCACCCATTGTTTCTGCTCGCTCGTCTCGACTACGCTTAGAACTAGTTTTAGTTGTCCTATCCAATTTAAGCTGGAGGGGAAGCTGCAAAATGATAGCTGTTAATCATGCTTATCGCACGCTGCAACGTGAAGCCATTAACTCCATATGGATTTATTTCAGAGGTACAATGTCCCAGGGCGGTGGCACTCCGGCTGGTGGTGCTAGCAATGCAGGTCCACTGCAAGGCGCCGGCGGCAGCGTGGGCGTAGTTTTCAGCAAGGTGTTCATACAGCGAGATTACACAGAAGGTACCTCAGTCAAATTCCATACAAGGCTTCCCACAGAACTGGAGGGTATGGTATGTATACTGCATTTATGGACCTGGACTTATTTGGCACTTATCATGGTCATTTGTTTGCCTGCAGATTGAGCGACATGTCTTCGAAGCTACCATCAATAGGCTAAACGAATTTTATGCCGAGGCCGAGGAGGGCTCGTGCGGAACCTATTGTGAAGGATGCATAGGTTGCATAACAGCGTATCTGATCTACATGTGCTCAGAGACGCACTATGAGAAGGTGAGTGAATACATCATCTGCTGATATAGACCACTATGGGTATCTTAAGTCGCTGCGAAGAAGTAACATTCCCAAAAATGCAGATGGATTCTCTTTTGCCCTAATGTAAATCCTAATTTGCTATCCGAGTATTGCAGCAATTATTGTATTAGTTGAATACATCATTACCAAATTTAAATTTCTTAGCGTGAGTAACATCTGAAACAGGTTTCGGAACCACTATTGAGCCGGTTCAATGCAAATTCTCAGCAAGTAAAGTATACTACTCTAATAACTCCAAATTGACCAAATTTCAAGTTCATTTTTGAACAGCTCACTAAATTACAATTTTGCTAAGATTATTTAATTAGTGAAAAGTCCTACAGAGAAAGCAAGGCACTCTCCAACTGATCTAACTAGAATGGTAACTGTTCAAAAACATAAAAGGTTTAATAACCGTGCAGAGGGTGTATTTAATATTGTATCTATATATTTGTAACGCAAAGAGGGAAGCATCTCCGATCACATAAAAATGATCATAGTTAGCTTGGGAAATCACCAACTAGCATTCTTCCAAACGAATCGCATTTAAACCTTTATTTTTATGAACTATTCGCACTGCGAAGGTATATAAACATCGGGGGAGCCGGGTGTTTTGTTCCCAAAGTATAGTACTCATGCAACCTAAATCGATTTAACTGGGTGTCAACTCCATATAAAATAGAGGGTAGCTAAAGGTTTGTTTAAACTGCCGACTGGTCTCTTGGCTGGGCCAGTTCTCAGGCAAACTGAATACTTTTGCTCATACCCAGCGTCGTGGCGCCGTAACCTTGACTTTCTAAACAGCTGATTGACTTTAACTATGTAGAAGCAATCAAAATTATTTTCAATTTTTCCTCAACCTACCCCAACTAAATGGATTCAACAGTTGCTGAAAAATTAGCCATATCTACGACTAAGGCATTGCCCATATCTTCTGCTCACCATATATCATCAAAATAATCCTGCATATCCACTAGTCAATTGTAATCGTAATCTTAACCAAGGCTGCAAACCGGTCCGGAACCGAACCCCTGAGAACCGGTTCGGTTCGGGTTTTTTGGGGTTCGCGAACCGGACCATGAACCAGGAGGCTTACATTTTTGACTCCGCGAACCTGAACCCGAACCGGACCACTTTTTCGAAAAATGAGGTTCGGTTCACCAATTTAAGACATTTTTTCAACGATACATTCGAAACTCTCCAGAAAAACATTGTTTATTACTTTCTAAGTGCCTCGACAAACGTTATTCTGTTATGAACTGTGTACCATAATTGGCTGCTGTGTTCTTATACCCGAGATTTCAAACTTTGCTTACTTCTGACCAAAAACAATTTGCAAAGCATTACATTGCAGACATGCTAAAGCGCCAAAAAAATGCTTAATGAGAGTTTTCAAAATTTGACAATGAATGACTCAACGTCTGATTGCGAAGACGAGAAGATTATGAAAGCAATAAACAAATATCAAATAAAAAATCTGTGAATTATGTTATAGATTCCTTTGAAAATTGTCCAAGATCAAATCTGTAAAGCTCCGGGTTTTTGTTATTTACTGCTCGGTAGTTACAAATGAACTGAATTTTGTTGACCCCTTATATGACTTTCCAAATACCAAATTTAACGTAAGGTTCCAGGCTTCTACAACATGCATCTATATATGCTTTAAAATTTTGGAAAGGTCATAATAACGAAAATTTAAAAATATTGATTTTACTATACTAGCTGTACCAGCAACTCAGGTATCAGTTGAACGAGCATATTCAAAAATTAAGTATGTTCTTTCTGATTAAAGAGCTAGTATAGATAAACAGTTCCTGGAAGATATAATGTTAATTAACTAAGACTAAGTAGTTTCTTAAAGCTGTTAATGTCTCCTAATGGATTTGATAATTGAAATAACTTAAGTAATGATCATTCTGATTAAGCACATGGATAGCACATTTTCAACGTATTAATAAATCAAAAGACTAACTATTCTTTTAAGTGCAAGCGAACCAAGGTTCGAACCAGAACCTTGGGTTCAGGGGCTTCAAGAACCGGTCCGCGAACCGAACCTTATATTTTACAATGGGTTCGAACCCCCGGACCGAACTTCCTGGAGAATTTTTGAGGTTTGCAGCCTTGATCTTAACACACAATCTAAACAATCAGTGCAGTGTGACCGTTTGCCAGTTGGTGGTATTTTTCTATTGAAGTGGGGTATTTTGGCGTTGAGCAGTCACTCTGTACCCTTAGCTGAGCTCCAGCGGAGTAAGTTAACTATTAAACAGAGCTCGCAAATAACTGTTGACCGTTTTTCGTTGTCTAAAAATAACTGTTATTTTCAGACCCTTTGAGCAAAGAGTCAGAAATCAACCGTTCATCTCGTCTCTTCAATCAATCGGTCGGTGTTCAACGAGCAGCCAATTGTCTTGTATCGTTTTAGCCATGATGCAACTATATAAGGTGAGGCCAAGCCAGTGTGATGCGTACTTTTGCCAAAAGCTTACGCTACAAAAGTACGCGCAGCACTGAACGTGGAGGTACTTTGCAGAGAACTCACACTGGCTTGGCCTCACCTTATATAGTTGCATCATGGTTTTAGCTCTGCTCAATCGCAGACCGTTTGGTCGCGAGCATGATGTAACAATACAAGGTGGGGCGTTATGAGTGTGATGCGTACTTTTGCCAAAAGCTTACGCTTCAAAAGTACGCGCAGCACTAAACGTGAAGGTACTTTGTAGAGAACTCAGGCTGATGCCACCTCACCTCTTTTGTTGCATCATGGTCGCGAGCGACGAAAATAAAAGTCTTTTGCGTTTGTGTGTGTATGTGTGAATGAGGTTTAGAGCAGTGGCCGGCAAAAACAACAATCACATATTTGCATTGGTGTGTGTGAGAGCAGCGCAAGAAGACCGTTTGCGCTGAGCATTTCATTTTTTCGGTCATCTGCTGATTCTCACTGTGCAACCGTTTAGTTGTATCGCTCTCTATAAGTTGTTATTGACTGAAAATACATATGTACTTAGCTGTGTACATTTTGTGTTGTTGTGGCCAAGGCCATGATCATGATGCAACAAAAAGTGTATCACACAAATATTTGTTTAATTTGTATATAAATAATAAATAACACAATACAATTGAAAAAGGTTATATTGTTTTTTTTTTTAATTTTATGCACCAAACATAGAGGTAACCAAATGTTATAGAGTCTCTCTTGTCTATCTTTTTGTACATAATTTTGCATCGCGGAAATGCCCATATCCCAATGTTAGTACGAAGCTGATAAATACAAATAATTATTTTTTATTAACATTACTAATGTTTAAATGGTTTTAATTAATATTTACACTGGTATTGGATTGTTTCCTAAAATGTATTTTTCTTCTGACAATTGATTGAGCGATCGCATTTGTTGTTACACACACAGACACACCCGCATACATAAAGTGCGTCCATGTGCGCCACTCACTCTCGCTCTGCCACTCGCTCTCCCACTCGCTCTCCCACTCTCTCTCCCAATCTCTCTCGCAGCTTTAGCAAAAGTACGCCTCACACTGGCGTGTCCTCCCCTTATATAGTTGCATCATGGACTGAACATAACACGAATAGCTCAAGTGAGAATAGTCAACTGAAAACAAAAACGATGTGAAGCGAAGGGTTCTGCTCAGAGAGAGAGCAAGCGAGCATGTTTTTTCGGTTATGTTATAGCGCAGACCGCAAAGGGAAAAACAGTCAATTGTTATTTGCAAGCTCTGCTTTTAAAGGCTGATTTCCACAATAGTTAATTAATTGCATTAATAAATTAATTATTGTATTTTGAATACAAGCGGCCGGCAAATCAGTATGACCCTACTATCCGGCAGCTATTTCAGGTATTTTTTTTGGGACTTTGTGACCCTACTAGAGCTATCAGTCCACATGACATAAATAATTTGCAATTTCGTGACATAAATTTTTATTTGTTCTGGAAATCAGACTTAAGCTAGGTCTAGATTTAGCATGCTTAAGCAGCTATAACATAAAACCATATGATCCTTGTAGTTTCTAGACATATAAGCAGAGTGTAGTTAAAAAACACTCTGCAAAAAATTATCTCTAAAATACCACGATCTGTACCAACGAAAGTGTATGCTTATCATGAATTTTAATGCTGCAGCAGCAGCTTAGAATAGCACTGTAACTGCGCTGCTGCTCATAGCTTGACTTTGGCGGATCGATAAATAATCCTGATTACTCAATTTGCGTAAAAAGTACGACGCTATCTATAAAACTGACGGAGATCTGAAATTAATCTTGAACTGCCTGTAATGCTGGGCTTACACAGCGTCACACTGTGACACTATCAATTTGTGACAAAGTCTGTCACAAGTCAAGAGAGTTTACATTGACGTCACATAAAAAGTGTGTTACAACGCTGTGACAAGCCAAATGAGTACTTTTAATGCGAATGCCTCCTTTCATTGTCACAGAGCTTCACAATGTTAAAAGTGACCATTGAACGAGTTCGTAAGCAGTGAGCCAGTTCCACATATACAAAACAACATTAATTAAAAAAAAAAAACAATGAATTGTGATTGTTATTTGTAAATTGGCATTTTTATACTCTGTACCGTAGGTACACAGAGTATTATAAGTTTGTGCAAAAGTATAAAACATCGAGAAGAAATCATCTTCGACCCTATAAAGTATATATATTCTTGATCAGCATCAACAGCCGAGTCATGTCCGTCTGTCTGTCCGTATGAACGCACAGATCTCAGAGATGGTAAGAGATAGAGGTTTGACATGTATGGGACATATGCTTCGCAGCTACTGCAGCATCAAAATTTATGCTGAGCGTATAATTTTCTTGGTACAGAGTATGTTATAGTCGGGCTTGACCGACTTTCTTTCTTGTTAACTATTCGGCGTGCGAGGAAAAACTTAGATATCTATAAATGAGGGCGGGGTACCCAATCATTTTTAAGTGATACTCATTCCTGAAAGTATGACTTCTGTGACAAGGCATCCGACGTTCACATTGCGTTGTGACACTGAAATGTGACACTCTGAGATCTGTGTGTACTAAGGCTTGATTTCTCTCTTATAAATAGCTTTAATGTATTTGTAGTATATGTTATTTAAAGGATTCAGTGACAGGTTACTTTATGTCAAAGATAAGAAATCGGCCATAAGAGATTTAAAATTAATTTAATTTAAAATTATTCTAAAATGTATTTTTGAGTTTAATCTTTCACCAGCAGTGCTCCTGCAGTTTTATTGTTTAATCGCTTTGAAGCTAATTGGAGACTGAATGTTTTTAAGTCTGGTCTAGACGATTCATGGGTCCGCTTAAAGATAATCGGAGATGACGTTAAGGCTATAAAACTGTTTTTTTGTCAACAAATAAAGCTTAAAGGATTTGCGAGAGCAGACTTTGAAGAACTACTTCATCTGTCACTAGCATATCTAAGAGAAGTTGTAAGGTCCGTACTTGTACAACATCTAAGTTGGCAAAAGTTGCATACTTCAAATGTTTCTCTTTCATAATCAATTTACTTGAACCATTCGACAATTGAATACACTACGTGACGTGCATATTTTTTAGTGCTACTTTATATTTAAGTTTGGTTTAGATGCACAAGTGCGATTGCAGCTCCAAAGTCGCTCATTGAACTGTTCAGTAAGTCTTCTGCATTCGTTATTGCAAGTCTGGTACCAATTTCCTTATATCCACTTCCTCTACGGACGAAAAAAAATGCTAATGCAATCGACTCCGTAGACAAATTCCATAAATGGTTTTTGGGCTTTAATAAGGCTTTATCAGATACAACATTGTCTATATTATTGTAAGATATTGCGCTGCAGCGAACAGTCTTCTGATCATAACATAACATAACATAATCTCGATCTGCCTGCAAGTATAAGAAGTTTTTGTCCCATACACGTCAAAAATCTGTGCGTTCATACGGACGTGGCTATATCCACTCTGCTGTTGATGCTGATCAAGAATATATATATACTTTATGGGGTTGGAGATGCGTCCTTCTGGCTGTTACTTACATTTGCACAAACTTAATATACTTTGTGTACCTCTAGTACAAAGCATGAAAATAGAGGGAAGTTAACTTCGGCTCGGCCGAAGTTTGTATACCCTTGCAGAACGTTTTTCTAACAAATTTGAAGGACATTTTCACTGAAAACAAACAAGATTTTCTCAGTAAGACTACTTTTCTGACTCTACTGTGCTATGAGAGCTATACTATATAGATGTCCGAATTCGACCAAATTTCGTGGAATCATGGGAGAGCACAGCAAACTAAGAAATACAAAGTTTGAAGGCGTTTTCTTTGAAATAAAAAAAGGTTTTCTCACTAAAACTAGTTTTTGACAGATCGTTCCTATGGCAACTATATGCTATAGCCATCTGATCCGGCCGGTTCCAATACTTGTGCAGCGTATTTTTACTAAAAGACTTCGTACAAAGTTTGGTCGCGATAGCTTTCAAACTGAAGGAGGAAATCGCATAGAAACGGATTGACAGAACGGAAATGCATCCTTCAATGCGTTACAAACATCTGGACAATTTTAATGTACCCTCTGCAAGGGTTTCCATTTTTTTTTTAAGTGTATTCAATAAATTCAATGTTTTGTTTACAGCAATCTAAATTAAACTAGCAAACTTTTCTGCCGAATTGAAGTTATTTAAGGAAACGGATTCAAAGTGGTTCGGTATCTTAGAAATGAATTAAGTTTTTAACTTTAAATTTCATGCGTATTTTTAATTTTTAAATTAAGGTAGCAATTGTTTCGGCTTTCAACTGGCACCGTACCAGTTTGGACCCGTTTAAAACTGAAAATCGGTTCCAGCATGGCTTTTACATGGTTAAACAATGTCTGCATATCGGAAACGTTTTTGATCTTTGTGGAAGAAAAATATTCAAGTAATTTTTAGCAATCATATTGTAATAAAACTTTCTTTTCGTTTCAGACTCTCCGCAAGATATCCAAATTTGTTGCTTCCCAAAACGAGCGCATTTACAATCCAAAGGGTCTTCAACTGATTGACCCAACATTTCGTGGTCTTCGCGTAATAGAGATTACAATATTCGATCGACCTGGGCGAACGTGACTTCCGCTTTCCCATTCGGCCAATGAGTTTTTCATGTAACGTTTCACCAACTAGATGCATACATCAAGCCAGAAGTCAATGCCATTTTGTGTGTTCCCAAGAGAAAGAAAATCAAGAAATCAAATAACAATGCTGTGGAATCAGCGAAAGCTTTATAATCTACATTGATGATGTGTGAGTATAAGTATGCGTATGTTCAATTTTTGAAACTTACAATTACTTATCTCACTAGCTTGGCGCTTTGGGGCATGCGACTTAGTCAATAAGTGTGCCTGGGGATCGGATCCAGCCTCCGTTGCAGTCACATATGGGATACGTTGAATGATACGTTTGTTAGCCAAGACAGGGTATCGCATTAGCCAGTAGTTAGTATAAGTAAGTCATAAAGCTACTGAAAACTGCATTTTGCGCTAAAGAAAACATATAGATCCATACATATATGTTATTGTTTTTATCAGCCTAACAGAGCCAGCGAGATTTGTTTTGTAATTAAAGAAAATAATTGTACACATTCTGATCATCGTTTTGTCTAACAACATTGTTTTGTTCTTATTTATTTACTTGTAACGCAGCCGTTGCGCTTTCATAGATATAGTAACATGTAATCCAGAATACTTAATACATATTTAGCACACACAAACAAGCGTACTTCTAACGTTTTCTATTAAAATGCCGAACAATTTGAAACAAAGCCAAATGAACTTACCCTTAAATAATGTGAAAAGTTGTTCGAAACATAATTGTACATCTTATAAGAAAATATATTATATTGTCGTCTAAAAAAGGAACAAAGAAGTCTAGACCTAAAACAAATCATGTTATTTTTGTTATGGGTTTCTCTCTTCTTCAATCAAGATAAGTTCGTCCATATATTTAAATCTAGTTCCAGCAGAACCAACTGAAATGACAAGCCGAGTTAACAGCTGCCGAATCAAAAGATGGGGAAAAGAAAATATATTAAGGCACGTGCATTCTAAACATTAAATAAATAAAATAATGTCAGCTAGTAACACATAAAAAACTTTAACAAAGCCTGGTTAGCCTTAAAAAGGCTAAAAAATAACAAATCAGCTGGCGCTGATGAGCTGCCCGCAGAAGGTTCAGTACAGGCGGACACGAATTGGTAAAGTGCATGCACCAAATCCCATGCAAAACATGCCTAAGATGGGGAATCTAAGTGGTGTTGTCTATCCAATATTTAAAAAGGAGACCCTGCAGTTAACGCCAAGTCACCTGCCAGGTCCACCAAATTCTTTGAAAAGAACCTTTCCGAACCGCTTGATACCGAAAGAGGTTATGGGCAGGGTGCTTTCTTGTCGTGTGGCTTCTTTAGTCTTGCAGTGCAATGTCCCCCAATATTTCGTCAGCTGGAATACAAATTGGAAAACTTCGTAAAGATATACAATTGCAGAGGAATTGTCCAGATGTTTGTAACGCAAAGAAAGCAGCATCTCCGACGTCATAAAGTAATCATATCCTTGATTGGCATGAAGAGTTCAGTTGACTTAGACATATCCGTCTGTTTCTATACTATCTCCTCCGTCAGTTTTAAAGATGTCTCAACCAAATTTGCACGAAGTCTTTAAATCAGAGATGGGCGCGTCGCGACGTTCCTATGCACACGTGCATGGGGCCTCTGCCGCGGCCGACTGCACAAATCACACGTACGCTATAAGCATTGCTTGTATACATGCTTGTATGCGTGTGAAAAGTGTGACGATATGTGTTCATGCCCATCTCTGCTTTAAATACATATTCCCTGCACCTTTGTCGGAACCGAATCCACATTTATTAGTTTGCTTTCTTTTCACGACTCCACAAAGCTTGGTCAAAATCGGACAACTTTATAGAACGGCTGCCGTAGAAAAGATAGGTTTTAACAAGTAAGAGCGCTGCAGTAGAGTGCCCCGACTACAAAATACCCTGTTCATTTGTTTTCATTTATTTGTTTTTGAATTTTGTACGCCGAATGTAACTCGTTTTTGTAACAACTTTTAAGCGCTTTCTTCTACAAGCTCAATTGTTTCGCCTTTAACTCCGGTGTTATTAGTACGATCTGATTGTACTTTTTAGAATAGATAAATATTGGGCCTAGCTTGATGTATACTAAACCACGAGGCTCTAACTTGAAAACTGTGGATCTGACGGTTTTTTTTGGTCTGGCATCTGACGAGAATTTTTGGTGATAAAAATTTCCAAATCTGTAACAAACTTGATCTGCGTACGGCATAAACCTACCTTCACGCAGAGACTCTTATATTCTCTGAGATCGACGCGCTCTTACAGACAGACGGAAGGACAGACGGACATGGCTATATCGACTCGGCTGTTCATGCTGATCAAGAATATATATACTTTATGGGGTCGGAAATGTTTCCTTCTCCCTGTTACATACATTCTACATATTTATACCCTTGCAGAGGGTATATTGAAATTGTCCAGATGTTTGTAACGCATAGAAGGAAGCATTTCCGACCACATAAAGTATATATATTCTTGATGAGCATGACGAGCTGAGTCGATATTGCCATGTCCGTCTGTCCGTCTGACCGTCTGTTTCTATGCTATCTCCTCCGTCAGTTTGAAAGCTATCGCGACCAAACTTTGCACAAAGTCTTCTGGTACAAAAACGCTGCACATTTGTCAGAACCGGGCGGCTTGGATGACTATAACATATAGCTGCCCTAGGAACGATCGGTCAAAAACTATTTAGTAGTTTTTTATTCTTCTCCATAATTCTGCCAAATTTGGTCGAAATCGGACATCTATATAGTATAGCTGTCATACAAAAATAGAGCCAGAAAAATAGTCTTATTGGGAAAAACTTGTTTGTTATCAGTGGACATGTCCTTCAAATTAGTTAAAAAACGTGCTGCAAGGGTATACAAACTTCGGCCGAGCCGAAGTTAACTTTCCTCTATTTTTTAAGATATTGAGATCATTTTGCAGTGGCCAATATCTATAATAAATGGTGACCCCATGTTTTAAGTACTTTGCAGCGGGCGCACACTGCGAGCTTCCTACTTTTATTGCACATTCTCAGAGCGAGTACGGAGACCACAAAAGCACTCTGAGAAAGAACATGCCCCTGCCAACTTTCAGGGGGTCATAGAAATTATACATAAAGTATATATATTCTTGATAAGCATGACGAGCTGAGTCGATATAGCCATGTCCGTCTGTCCATCTGTCCGTCTATCCGTCTGTCCTTCTATTTCTATGCTATCTCCTCCGTCAGTGTTAAAGCTATCGCCACCAAACTTTGCACGAAGTCTTCTGGTCCAAATACGATGCACATTTGTCGGAACCGGCTGAATATGACTATAACATATAGCTGCAATAGAAACGATCGGTCGTCGTAATCGTCTCCAAATTCCATATTTACCAGGGATGCAAGCCAATCTAATATAATTACTAGTTCGGTTCAGTGGTTCAGACAGTTTCTGAACCGCCGGTTCGGTTAATTACACGGTTTTTGGAACTGACTGAACCGCGGTTCCGGTTCGGTTCAGTGGTTCACAAAGGTACATTATGATTTCTATTGTCATGTGACTTTTGCACACTTTCAAATTGAATTCCTATAATCCATTTGAATATCTTTAAAACCCTTAGAAGAATGTCGCAAATTTATTGTGCCAGATTCAAAGGATTCGTCTATAAGATCCTAGAGGAATGATCTTTGAAAACAGAGAATGTCGGCCAGAAAAGATTAGAATAGAAAAGTATAAAAACTCTCCTGGTTAGCATTGAATTAAGGTGAATGTATTACAGAAAATTTCAAATATTGTCCACTAGAGGAAAGAATGTACATTGATGGTACGTATATTAAGAGATCGGAGGGCAATTACAGGAGACTTGCAGAATTACTCGTTCTTAAATTTTCGTTAGGTCATCCTTAAAATTTCCGGCATAGGTAAGAATGTAGAGAGTCGAACGATATGTAGAAAAATTGTCTTGGAGAAACGATTCAAATCCCCAAAATAATAAGTATCATTGGCTAGAGGAAAGCGACTCCCGTCTTAAAACTCGTCAGAGAGCTGAACCGAACCGAACCGTTTTTATTTGTGGTTTCGGGTTCGGTTCATCAATTCTTAAAGGAAGCCGGTTCGGTTTGTGGTTCGGTTCACCAGCTGGAATAAGCGGTTCGGTTCGGTTCAAAACCGGTTCGGTTTAGAGCCGGTTTGCATCCCTGATATTTACTAGTTTTTAATACTTCCCCATAATTCTGGCAACTTCGGCTGAGCCGAAGTTAACTTTCCTCTATTTTTGTAATCTAAAATCAGATTATGATTATATAGTATCTCTTAAATAGCTTCGCTCGTGCCGGGTAATCCACGACGCCCACTCTTCTTTTTATACCCTTGCAGAGGGTATATGGAAATGTGCCTGATGTTTGTAACGCATAGATGGAAGAATCTCCGACCACATAAAGTATATATATTCTTGATCAGCATGGCGAGCTTAATCGATATAGCCATGTCCGTCTGTCCGGCTGCTTCTATGCTATCTCCTCCGTCAGTTTGAAAGCTATCGCGACCAAACTTTGTACGAAGTCTTTTGGTACAAATACGCTGCACATATGTCGGAACCGGCCGGATCGGATGATTTTAACATATAGCTGCCATAGGAATGATCGGTCGAGAAACTAGTTTTAGTAAAAAAAACTTTTGTTCTTTTTGGGTGATATTTAAAGTCTGAAACAATCTTAATCTGCGTACGGTATACCCATGATACAATAAATAGAAGGTAGTGCAATTCCTCCATTGCGCATGCGTTAAAATTTGTGAGTCTGTGACGTCATTTGGCATATAAGCCTAAGGCTGGGAGTTTGAGCTCATAGAGTTTGTTTCATTTCAATTAATTTTTGTAAATTTAATTCGTTTTTATTTAAATAAGCACAGCACACATTTTAAAATATGTCAAAAAATCCCAAATTGGGAGCCTGTGACGTTACAGTGGAATTTGTTTTTTGACAAGCTTCTCATTGCACTACCTTCTATTCATTGTATAATGGCATACACCTACCTTCGTGCAAAAATTTGTGGCTCTATCTCTTATTGTCTCTGAGATCGACGCGTTCATACAGACAGACGAACGGACAGATGGACATGGGGTCTTTATGGGGTCGGAGATGCTTCCTTCTGGAGATGCCCTAACTTATAATACTCTATGTACCTACGGTACAGGGTATAAAAATAGAGCAGTGGTGTCCAAACTCACACAATGAAAGCATTGCGCTTGTGTGCGAAGCAGCAAAACACGAAGGCAACGCATAGCGAATGACTGCGCGTTTGACTTTTGAGCTTCAGCCGAACACATGAGTCGTGAGAGCAAATGCAGCCGAACACGCGCATCGTACGAGAACAAGCTGCCGAGCGTTCTATTTATAGTATACGCATATTGTCTCTCTCTGTATATGTGTCGGCTGCGACGTCGGCAGAATTTGGCTTCCCAATCACGCGTGGCTGCCTTTTCAAATTTTGGACACCACTGAAATAGAGGAAAGTTAACTTCGGCTTGGATGAAGTTTGTATAGCCTTACAGCACGTTTTTCAAACTTAGACTACTTTTTGGACCTTACTCTTTTATGGGAACTATACTACAAAGATATCCGATTTCGACCATATCTAGTAGAATCATGATATAAAACTTAACAAACGAACATGTAAGAAGTTTGGATCCGATTCCATTTAAAACAAAGAACTTTTTCTCAATTGAACTTCTTTTTCAACAGATCAGTCGCTCAGCAGCTTTATGCTATAGTCATCAGATTTTGACAAAACTTTGTAGAATTGTGTGAAAGCATATCAAATAAAGAAGGGCCAATTTTGAGGACATGTCCATTGAAAAAAAAGGAAATTTTGTAAAATACCCTCTGCAAGGATATAACTATATGTTCGTAAAATAAAATCAATGTTTTTGAAGATATTTTCATCGAAATCAAGAAAATCACACGTGTTTAAAGAAAAGTAATTCAACTTTCCCACTTCTTTCGGTACAAGGCATTCCAACCCGCGGTTATACTGATGAAAGAAGTAATTTCAATCGCTTATTGCAAGTAGGAGCAGAGGAAGTTGGCTGAACTACGGAATCGGCTAAATAGAGAAACCTACAAAACTATTTTTAAGGAGTTGCAGAATGAGATACTGCAAATCTTAAGTCATACAGATCCGATAAATAAATGGAATAATTTGTTATACTTCGAATGGCGGTGCAATTTGCCTATCACCCCAGCACAGAAGCATGGACATTTGCAGCAGCGGATGAAATGGTAATTGACGTTTTCTAGAGTAAAGTCTCTCGGAGTATTTATGGATCTCGAACAGCATGAGCTCTAATAAGACCAGTAATCTTGTCAAGCGTATAAAACAACATGTTACCCGTGTGGATGATCAAGCTCCAGAAAAGCGGGTATACAAACGGAACGCGAATGACTCTGGGAGAAAAACAGGAAAGAGGCGTTTGCAACTAAGATGGGAAGACCAGGTGTGGGAAGACAGTAGAAGCTTGGTGTAACCAACTGCAGCAGCGGCCAAGACCGTTAAGCGGTTGTGATTAATAAGTCTGGCCAATGAAGAAGAAAAAGAAGTACCACAGATTACTCTGGGAAAAAAGAAAGTAGTTAACTTGCATTTTGCTTTCTGTCTATTTGTCAAGTCTTATA
Source organism: Lordiphosa fenestrarum (assembly GCA_035044985.1). NCBI lineage: Eukaryota > Metazoa > Arthropoda > Insecta > Diptera > Drosophilidae > Lordiphosa > Lordiphosa fenestrarum. The sequence continues at coordinate 180,894 of JAWNNO010000685.1, forward strand.
TAGTATACAGTTTTCCAAAGCCACTTGAGTACATATGTATATGAGTTCTTTCATCTCCAGTATTATTATTATTATTTTCTTCATCTCCGGGAATTCCATTTCCAAAAGTCCAAATTATTCCGATTACATCAGGTCCGCTCCATTGTTCCAGAACACACGCACTTTACTTGCCCGCATCGTTCATATTCTTGGGCAAACTCAGAAGCGAGTTGATAAGTTCCGAGTTGCGCTTCCTCATCCGCACGGGCGGGATAACTGAGTTGTCCAGGAAGTACGGATATCGGCAAAGGGGCGTCAGTTGTCCGGTCGAGTATTGTGGGACTTTGTTGAACCAGTCGTACAGATCCTGATTGTACTCCTTTTGCACATAGCGCTCCTCATCGGGTGAGGGCAAAGGCGAGGACGAACCGCGAGCGCAGCAAGTGGCCAGAAGCAGTAAAGCCAAAGTGAAAGCGTAGAAAGCCATTTGCCTAATCTGGAGTGGAGCAACTTGTGAATGAGCTGTGCACTGGCTGTGCAGGCATTTATATACTTAGCCAGGAGTCTGCAATAGGTTGGGTAAGCCACAGCGGGTGGCCACAACGACGGCATAACACGCATAAGCATATCAGTGTCAGTCCCATCACGACCAATATGTCAACCGCAGGCAAATAAGCAAGCAATCGCGTCATTGGGACCTGGACAAATATTTGCCAATGCAGTGTTTTATGTGCCAACATGCAAGATTATTTGCCCAGCCTCGGAATGACATCCTCGAGTGGAGCATGATTAATTTTAGAATGACAAAGGATGCCATAAATGTCTGCATTAATATCTTATTTTATGGTTTTCGGGGCCAAATTTCAGTTGGTCTTATCAGTTGTGAAACCGCCTAATTGTGTAATCAAAGAAATAGGCGTCATAAGCGTCATGCAAATATTTCAATCTTTGCCATTTCCTATTAAAGAACTGTGACTGACAAATGCGTAAATTGACCTATTTTGAACAACAAGTACAGTTGGCATCCAATACAGTAGGACATCCTATACACATAGGAGCTTGGAGAGCTTGGCAGACGATGTCCCCACTAAGATCAAAAGAGTTCGGCCAACTAGCTCGCACAAGATACTGGGACATCTATAATAGATTTATAACTGAGAGTACATATAATTTGTCACGACATCTGAAGCGAAGTCCATATGACGACATGGCAGAGCCGACCTAACCGACTTTACACAATATAGGCAGCAAGTCAGTGGCATTCGCCAAACTTTGACTCAGTTCTCTACAACAACCTACCATAACAACTCCCATTAAGGGATCATTTGGATAGCTGAACTGAACGCAACTTCGATCTGTAATCCTGCAAAAAAGATTTAATATAAAAGCACAATTTGCTTCGTCGACACCTTTTCACCCAAAAACGAGAGCGTACTTTAAAGTCGGCCCTGACTGACTTCGATATACCCGTTACTCAGGGGATTTGATGTTAAATGGCCCTCCATATGTTAATTAACAGAACATTAACATTAATGTGAGTATTTGAACATTGCACATTGGTTTATGTTGTATGGGGAGGGCGGCCAAAAATACTTCTAGTTGAGGTAGAGACTTGAAACTTAACACAAAATTTTTATAAATGTATAGTAAAATGATGTACAAAAATCAGCCGGATCGGACCACTATATCATATAGCTGTCATATGAACGATCGGCCGGAAATCAAGTGTTTGCATGAAAAACTTTTTTGTTTTCCATTGTATTGCAACGCAATCTTATAATTCTTCATTGAAAACACCTTTAAGTATACAGGGCGAGCTTTGTGAAAATCGGGATACTATATCATATAGCTGCCATAGGAATAAACAGTCTAAAATCGAGTTTTTGTTGAAAAAATCATTTTGTTTTAAACGACAAATGGCAAAAACGTTACATTAATTTAACAACCAAAAAGGTTTTAAAGATTTTTTCGTAGTTCATATGTAGTAAATATATAGCCTAAGAGTTTGTGAACTAAATAAAAAAAAAAAAAAAGGAAAAATTCAACACATATCAAAGAAAAATGAAACAAATTTTTGTAAGAAAGAAAAAAATAGATATTTTATATAGATTGTTCCAGTAAATCAATAGCTGATGGTAATAGCTTCGACTTTGGCTTACATGGAAGTTTTCTTTGACCCGTAATGAAAGGATCAGGTTTAAAAGCAATATGTTAAATACATTTTTATACTCTGTACCGTAGGTACATAGAGTATTATAAGTTTGTGCAAAAGGATGTAACATCCAGAAGGAAGCATCTCCGACCCCATAAAGTATATATATTCTTGATCAGCATCAACAGCCGAGTCGATATAGCCATGTCCGTCTGTCCGTCTGTCTGTCTGTCCGTATGAACGCACAGATCTCAGAGATGGTAAGAGATAGAGGTTTGACATGTATGGGACATATGCTTCTTATGTCTGCAGGCAGATCAAGTTTATTTTCAATTTTGGCCACGCCCCCTCCCGCCCTCGCAATATGGAAAAAACGTCATATCTCCCACAGTTTTGAAGATAGATGGCTTGTTCCTTCTAGACATATTTAGTTATTAGGATAACTTATCGATCCGCCAATGAGCAACTGACGCCAGCGTGAGCAACTTGAAAATAGAGCTCTCAATAAAAAAACAAGAAAGAAAGTCGGTGAAGCCCGACTATAACATACTTTGTACCAAGAAAATTTGTCTTTTGATCATAACTCGAAAACCGTTCATCCGATCTTCTTCATTTCGGATCGGATCTTCATGGCGGATCGATAAGTTATCCTAATAACTAAATATGTCTAGAAGGAACAAGCCATCTATCTTCAAAACTGTGGGAGATATGACGTTTTTTCTAAATTGCGGGGGCGGGAGGGGGCGTGGCCAAAATTGAAAATAAACTTGATCTGCCTGCAGACATAAGAAGCATATGTCCCATACATGTCAAACCTCTATCTCTTACCATCTCTGAGATCTGTGCGTTCATACGGACAGACAGACAGACGGACAGACGGACGGACGGACAGACGGACAGACGGACATGGCTATATCGACTCGGCTGTTGATGCTGATCAAGAATATATATACTTTATGGGGTCGGAGATGCTTCCTTCTGGATGTTACATACTTTTGCACAAACTTATAATACTCTACTTATACGCAGTAGCAGTGCTGCTTTCAGGTGCTACGAGAATCAAAACTAATGCTGAGCGTATAATTTCGTTGGTACAGAGTATGCTATAGTCGGGCATGACCGGGTTTCTTTCTTGTTAGTAATCAGTATTACGAGTGATATTAAAGCAATGAGCAAAAGAAGACGGCAGCGCTGCTGTCTGCTGCTGCAGCATCAAAAACAAGACAAAACATTTAGTAGCGTCTTCAATTTTCACTGCTTAGTTTTCATAATAATCTTAATAGGCTGATTCCGCTACAATCACATATTTCGAAATGTACATATTTTTTTTCTGAGCGTTTCCATATGATTTGTACATATTTTACGGTTTCGTGAACATGTAACTGGCAAGTTGACTATTCGACAGTTGTTTTGTTTTGTGTGCTGTAAATGAGAGATAAAACCAATAAAACTATATAGAACCAGCAGTTCTGGGCAAGATGAGACACCACTGCAATGAAACCCTTCGTGCATTTGTCGAGCGGGAGAATGACTTCAATTCACACAAATTTTCAAACAGAGAATTAAATTTTTGGGACAGCTTACATTTGGGTTGCCTTGTTGTGACTTCATTGACATAAAATCTAGTATTTTGTTTAACAGCATTGAAATCACTCGGGGCGAATGGACACATTTTTTAGTTTTCATTAAATATGAGAGATATGAACAAAAACTAAACAAAATGAAACGCATTTGTCGTTTCGTTTCATTTGAAACTTTAAAATTAAAATAATTTTGATTGTCAATCATTGCAATGTATTGTTGTGATTGTTTATTCTTTCGGAGTTGCAAAAAAGATCCATATAACCAATAACGTTAAATACTGGATATACCGAAAGAAGTTCAGAACGCAGCCTTGCAGAAACAGAGAAGCCTAAATTCCTTGTAAGTGTAAAAAAATAGAGGAAAGCTTACTTCGGCAAGGCCGAACTTTGTATACACTTGCAGCTCGTATAATTTATATAAATAATGGTGTTCAGTTATATTCATACAGCAATTTAATGTTTTCGATAAACGCTGTCAGCTGAGTGAACCAAACTGATCAGTAGACTGACTTTTGCGACCATTTGGCTAACCACTTTTTTATACGACAGCTGTTCAAAATAATTATCCGATATTCATCAAAATCGCCAAAATTGCACCGATATTAACTAGTATTTTGACCGATCGTCCAATGGCAGCTATGTGCTATGGCCATCCGATCCTGCGGGTTCCGACAAATTATTAATATTTGATCTACAAGATTTCGTAAAGATAAGTTTCTATATCAACTCAGTTCGTCGTGCTAATCAAGAATATGTTTACGTTATGGGGTCGGAGGTGCAAGGGTATAACATCCGTCGTTCGCGCAGAACATTTAACAAAATAGTTGAAAGTAAAGTTTTATAGCCTATTTCCACTAAAGAAATGAAACATCATTTCTTGAAATGACAAGAAATGAAGGAAATTATATCATTTCTGCCATACGTTTCTCCATTTTCATTTCCTGTCATTTCTTAAAAATGATGAAATTCGCCCCGAGTGGATTTGGTATTTTTCCCGACATTCTCTCAGTGCCATTAGTGTTATCAGAAAAACCAAAATATCAGAGAGGTAAGTAATTTGTTTGTTTACAGATGAGCCCCCGGAAAACCCCAAGAACTTAGAAGGAGATCCAGTTGACTGCGTGGTATTTTATGGAGGCATTCAACGTTCGTCCATGAGAGCATTAAGCGAGACGCTTAATCCCAAAAGTTTCCACTTTTAAAGGAAGCTGTAGTGGCAGCTTCAAAGAAGAGGACGGAGGAGCCTAAGCGCAGCCGAGCGGCTTGAAGTCTTGGACACATTTAGATTTATTTTGTGCATTATATGTGGGGTTATTAAAAATTAAGTAAAATAAACATATTTGGACACGTATCGTTGTGAATGTCAACAAAATGATGTTTTGTTAATGGAAACGACAAAATTTTCCAGAAATGAAAATGATAGAAATGATGCTCAGTGGAAGGAGCAACTATTCAAGGGTTTTTGAACCGCTACAGCGAACAATAATCAAGTTTCAAGAGGAACAATTACTACGGAAATTTCTAAGCGCAATGGCTAAAATGCAAAATACTAACGAGCAAAATAGTAAGATAAAAATCCGATGATTTAAACTCGTTTATAACCAAAATTGGGGGTAAGCTACTGGAGAGTATAACATCCGTCGTTCGCGCAGAACATTTAACAAAATAGTTGAAAGTAAAGTTTTATAGCCTATTTCCACTAAAGAAATGAAACATCATTTCTTGAAATGACAAGAAATGAAGGAAATTATATCATTTCTGCCATACGTTTCTCCATTTTCATTTCCTGTCATTTCTTAAAAATGATGAAATTCGCCCCGAGTGGATTTGGTATTTTTCCCGACATTCTCTCAGTGCCATTAGTGTTATCAGAAAAACCAAAATATCAGAGAGGTAAGTAATTTGTTTGTTTACAGATGAGCCCCCGGAAAACCCCAAGAACTTAGAAGGAGATCCAGTTGACTGCGTGGTATTTTATGGAGGCATTCAACGTTCGTCCATGAGAGCATTAAGCGAGACGCTTAATCCCAAAAGTTTCCACTTTTAAAGGAAGCTGTAGTGGCAGCTTCAAAGAAGAGGACGGAGGAGCCTAAGCGCAGCCGAGCGGCTTGAAGTCTTGGACACATTTAGATTTATTTTGTGCATTATATGTGGGGTTATTAAAAATTAAGTAAAATAAACATATTTGGACACGTATCGTTGTGAATGTCAACAAAATGATGTTTTGTTAATGGAAACGACAAAATTTTCCAGAAATGAAAATGATAGAAATGATGCTCAGTGGAAGGAGCAACTATTCAAGGGTTTTTGAACCGCTACAGCGAACAATAATCAAGTTTCAAGAGGAACAATTACTACGGAAATTTCTAAGCGCAATGGCTAAAATGCAAAATACTAACGAGCAAAATAGTAAGATAAAAATCCGATGATTTAAACTCGTTTATAACCAAAATTGGGGGTAAGCTACTGGAGAGTATAGAAGGCACAACCACGAAGCTATTAGCCAATGAAAGTGTGTCTGCTTGCTTATACTTAGATCCACGCTTTAGCCACACATTAACACCAGCATCAAAAATGGAAGCAGGTGGATTTTAAAAAAAAATGTTTGAAAGGATTTAAACAGTTGATAGTACTCTGCACAGTGCCAATTCAAGTGCCCCTAATAAGACGAAAAAGTATAATGAATGTCTTGAGGACGATAATGCATTATTATACCACTATCTATCAGAAAACTTCCAAGATATCAATGATAATGATATATATTTACACAAAAATTTAAAATTTAAAATTGGCAGCCGGTAACCAAATGGATCCAACATCGGTTCTACGGAGTATTAAATCGGCTATTATACCAAAACTTAATAGAATACCACATAGAATAAAATAGTAAAACCAGTAAAGGCCAAAATGGAAATTTAATAAAAAAATATAAAATACCAGATCTGTAACCCGCATTTCTTAGCCCTCGAGGTAAATCTATCAAGCCATATTGATTGTAATACTTTAGGTTCCTCTCGTCGCTATCGGAACTGACGGTTTAGAAACATTTTTTAAGTTTATTAATGAAATTATAAATGAATTTGAATTCATAAATTAAATTCATGTGTTGATGAGTGTGCCGTTAGACCTGTTTCGAGCACATTTTTCTTAAATGATGAAAAATAATGTTTCCTTTGAATTCCAGAAATTCTCTGGATATTAGCCCATCTCTCCGAAAGAAAGCCAGTTGTATTTTCTATATATCCACTGCTTACATATAAAATATTAATACCAGTCACATGCATATTTGCCAATTTATAAAAATCATGGGCTTTTTTAAGTATAAGGTTTTAAGTATTAAGGTCAGAACAGCTCCAATTCAATCAACTTAAGGAAGCAATTAACATCATATTTATTGTGTGTCAGTTGATCGCTCGTAATAGCAAATGATCTTGTGTCATTGTGCAACCAGGCAACACAAGTAAAAATGGTTACTAGGGAGTAACTAAAATGAGCAGACTGAATTTCATTTTGAGTGAGGAGCCTATAGTTTTCGGCAAAATCAACTTGAAGTACAGCTTCGTCTTTTTCAATAGCCTTTATTCGGTCTTGAAAGTATTTTTGTTGAGTTAACTGAGGTTAACTGAGATTCCAATTCATAAATCAAATCAGCTATGGTCCTTTCGTTTGACTAAGAACCATGCGTTTATCAACGAATCTCCAATGCTTCCATTTAGTAAGCTCTTCGAGCTGCTACCATTTTGGCCGCTTGTCAGCTTTGGCAGTGTCTATTTGGGCTTACCGATAATAAATAAATGATGTCTATAGGTGGTAGTGCAAGTTGGGCCGAAAGTCGATTTTTTGTACTACTCCCTATAATCGTCACGCACGCTACAGAAATAAATAATCTACAACTTTTTTTATACTCTGTACCGAAGGTACATAGAGTATTATAAGTTTGTGCAAAAGTATGTAACATCCAGAAGGAAGCATCTCCGACCCCATAAAGTATATATATTCTTGATCAGCATCAACAGCCGAGTCGATATAGCCATGTCCGTCTTTCCGTCCGTCCGTCCGTCCTTCTGTCTGTCTGTCCGTATGAACGCACAGATCTCAGAGATGGTAAGAGATAGAGGTTTGACATGTATGGGACATATGCTTCTATGTCTGCAGGCAGATCAAGTTTATTTTCAATTTTGGCCACGCCCCCTCTCGCCCCCGCAATTTAGAAAAAACGACATATCTCCCACAGTTTTGAAGATAGATGGCTTGTTCCTTCTGGCATATTTAGTTATTAGAATAACTTATCGATCCGCCAAAGGAATGAAGAAGATCGGATGAACGGATTTCGAGTTATGATCAAAAGACAAATTTTCTTGGTACAGAGTATGTTATAGTCGGGCTTGACCGACTTTCTTTCTTGTTTTTAATTGTAGTATTTAATTTTTTATACTCTGTACCGAAGGTACATAGAGTATTATAAGTTTGTGCAAAAGTATGTAACATCCAGAAGTAAGCATCTCCGACCCCATAAAGTATATATATTCTTGATCAGCATCAACAGCAGAGTCGATATAGCCATGTCCGTCCGTCCGTCCGTCCGTCTGTCCGTCTGTCCGTCTGTCTGTCTGTCCGTATGAACGCACAGATCTCAGAGATGGTAAGAGATAGAGGTTTGACGTGTATGGGACATATGCTTCTATGTCTGCAGGCAGATCAAGTTTATTTTCAATTTTGGCCACGCCCCCTCCCGCCCCCGCAATTTAGAGAAAACGTCATATCTCCCACAGTTTTGAAGATAGATGGCTTGTTCCTTCTGGACATATTTAGTTATTAGAATAACTTATCGATCCGCCAAAGGAATGAAGAAGATCGGATGAACGGATTTCGAGTTATGATCAAAAGACAAATTTTCTTGGTACAGAGTATGTTATAGTCGGGCTTGACCCGACTTTATTTCTTGTTTTTAATTGTAGTATTTAATTTTTGATACTCTGTACCGAAGGTACATAGAGTATTATAAGTTTGTGCAAAAGTATGTAACATCCAGAAGTAAGCATCTCCGACCCCATAAAGTATATATATTCTTGATCAGCATCAACAGCCGAGTCGATATAGCCATGTCCGTCTGTCCGTCCGTCCGTCTGTCCGTCTGTCCGTCTGTCCGTCTGTCTGTCTGTCCGTATGAACGCACAGATCTCAGAGATGGTAAGAGATAGAGGTTTGACGTGTATGGGACATATGCTTCTTATGTCTGCAGGCAGATCAAGTTTATTTTCAATTTTGGCCACGCCCCCTCCCGCCCCCGCAATTTAGAGCAAACGTCATATCTCCCACAGTTTTGAAGATAGATGGCTTGTTCCTTCTGGACATATTTAGTTATTAGAATAACTTATCGATCCGCTAAAGGAATGAAGAAGATCGGATGAACGGTTTTCGAGTTATGATCAAAAGACAAAATTTCTTGGTACAGAGTATGTTATAGTCGGGCTTGACCGACTTTTCTTCTTGTTTTAAAGAAGGACATGAAATCTAAGTAAAACGAGAGCGTAAGTTAAAGTCGGCCCTGCCCGACTTCGAAATACCCGTTACTCAGCTCAGCTCGGATAAGTATGCAACATTTTTTTAACTCGGCCATTTATTATCCGATTCTTTTGAAAATTGTAGATATTGAGTGAGATTGTAGATATTGGCCACATAGACTACACTGCAAAATCTGAGCTCGATATCTTAAAAATTGTGGGAGTTATTCAATATATTATATTGCGGGGGCGGGAGGGGGCGTGGCCAAAAATTTGAACAAACTTGATCTGCCTACAGACAATACTAGCTCACGTATAAAATTTGGTTGCTCTAGTTCTTCTAGTCTCTGAGATCTAGGTGTTCATACAGACGGACGGACGGACGGACGGACGGACGGACGGACGGACGGACGGACGGACGGACGGACGGACGGACGGACAGACGGACATGGCTATATCGACTCGGCTGTTGATGCTGATGAAGAATATATATACTTTATGATATCGGAGATGCTTCCTTCTGCCTGTTACATACATTTGCACGACTTTAGTATACCCTTTTTACTCTACGAGTAACGGGTATAATTATAGATGACTTGCAAAAACGTTTTATATTCTACTCACAATATGAAAAATCCCGTATTTTTCTGTCACGCTCGCTACAAGGCATGCACCTGACATTTCTAACATATTTTTAATCTTTCCAAAATAGTACAGGGTGCGCCATCTAAAGTGTCGGTATGGCAACACTTAATAACTTTGACATTCACCAACCGATTGCTTTTGTTAGACATGTTTTGGAAACATCAATCTAGTACAATTTTGACCATGGAACGCTTCACACCAAAACAACGTGCCGAAATAGTGACGCTGTTCATCGAAAAAATTCGTTCAATTGTGCTAACAAATTTTGATGACCGATGAGGCCCATTTCACGCTTTCTGGTGGTTTTAATAAGCAAAATTGTCGCATATGGGGCACGGAAAATCCACACCGCATCCATGAAATACCTTTACACGACCAAAAAGTGACTGTTTGGGCCGGTATCAAAAAGAGGCGATATTGACTGGCCACCCAGATCTCCAGATTTGACCGCCCCAGACTTCTTTTTGTGGGGCTATTTAAAAAGCAAGGTTTACGCCAGCGATCCACAGACCATTGAAGAGCTTAAGGCCAACATTCGTGCCGAAATCGCCACTTTATCGACTGAGACGCTCTAAAAGTGATGGAAAATGCCGCAAAAAGGGCACATTCTGTTGTGGCCAATAAAGGCGGCCACTTGATTGATTTTGTGTTCAAAAAGTAGTCGAAATAAATTGTACAGGACCAAATTAAAGGAACAAGATCAACATATAGCAATCGGTTGTTTGTTTTTATATTTATTCAGTGTTGCCATACCGACACTTTAGATGGCGCACCCTGTACACCAAACATTTTTTTCCACAAAATGAAGAGAATTGAATGAGTAAAAATATGGCTTTCGATCTGACCTTCTATGAATCACTGAAGTGATGATATGAGCACCTGAAAAATGTTAATTTTTATACCCGTTACTCGTAGAGTAAAAAGGGTATACTAAAGTCGTGCAAATGTATGTAACAGGCAGAAGGAAGCATCTCCGATATCATAAAGTATATATATTCTTCATCAGCATCAGCAGCCGAGTCGATATAGCCATGTCCGTCCGTCCGTCCGTCTGTATGAACACCTAGATCTCAGAGACTAGAAGAGCTAGAACAACCAAATTTTATACGTAAGCTAGTATTGTCCGTAGGCAGATCAAGTTTGTTTCAAATTTTGGCCACGCCCCCTCCCGCCCCCGCTATAAAAAATATTGAATAACTCCCACAATTTGTAAGATATCGAGCTCAGATTTTGCAGTGTAGTCTATGTGGCCAATATCTACAATCTCACAAATTTTCAAAAGGATCGGATAATAAATGGCCGAGTTAAAAAAATGTTGCATTCTTATCCGAGCTGAGCTGAGTAACGGGTATTTCGAAGTCGGGTAGGGCCGACTTTAACTTACGCTCTCGTTGGTATAACATTTAGAGCGCTGAGGGAGGGTGGGGTTTGATAATAATTTTAATATTAATGATGATCGAAATTCATATTTTTTTATATAATTACAAAGTTTAATATCTAGTCTAATGCTCCATAAAAAAAACCACAAGTTGGATTGATTTCAAAAATTTTTGGTTGGTGGACTGTTTCTGGGACATGACCATATATACTTTAGACCAAATCAGAGCGGCACACGGTGTAAGATTTTGACAAGAGTTCATGAGACAATGATCTTTTTGTATATGGTAGAAAAATATCCAATTGATATAGAAATAATCAAAAATCCGAATGAAATTATTCGGTGCGGTCAATAAACAGACCATATTGCAACGCTAGCCAAATTACATTTGACAATCGGCAGCCAGTCACACAATTAAAGTGATTAAGTTAAGTGTCTTGTTTCCTAGGACTGTTAATTTTTTCTTAATCTTGAATAGATTAACTGGCTTAATACCTATACTGGAACTTGTTGTATAATTTTTTTCATCAACACCTAAAAAGTAAGAAAATTTGCAAATGGACTGTAACTTTTATATTCTATCGTGTCCGATGATTCTGCCCCATGGGGGTTAACCGGATGGACTTCCAGAGTATGCTCCAAAAATTTTGAGTTATTCATGTTAATGTGCTCCAATTTAATTCACATGTAATCGAAGGCAGCTCGACATTTGGTGGTATTTTGCTGTTAAACGGTCACACTGGAGTTAGTTGTCGCCCTATTGTAATGAGCTTACTGCTTCGCTAGCTTTTCTAATGTGAGCACCTAGCTTTGAGCAGAATTTTTACAACGAGGCATGATGCAATGAGGGATATATCACGCGAAGCTCTTTTAGAAAATTTGGTTAGCACGCTCCAAGACTGCAAGGCTTGAACCAATTTTAGATTACACGTCCAAATTTTTTGGAAGATATGGTAACTATAAAAAGTTAAACACTCGTCTAAAGCAATGTTCACACGGGCAAATTAGTTTGTCGAAAATTATGAAAATTTGTCAAAATTAGTTAGACTTGTGTCTGAACGCCAAATTAATTTGCAGCCAAACGGATTGCCGAGTTTGCACAGTCAAGTTTTCGACAAATTTGCGTGCTGTCTGAACAAAATGTGAACACTCTCTTGCAAACTGTTATCGCTTTTGTCGAGTTTGTTCTTACACGGCAAATATAAGAACAAACTATGTCAAATTTGTGATGCTTGTTTGAGTAATTAAAATTGCTTGGACGTTCGAAAAACAATTTTAATATTTCGGTTGGAAAGGTAGTTGCAAAATCATGTAAAAATAAGTACGATAATAATGTTTTATTGTAAAATCGCAAGGGTTGCATGGTAAAGAGCATGGCTAAATAACGCAATGTTACCATCAGTCGACTGGCTGCAGGGATTGAGGGGCGCATTGCTGTGTCCTTTTTGGCAATGATTGGCCCATGATGCAACTATATAAGGTGAGGCCAAGCCAGTGTGAGTTCTCTGCAAAGTACCTTCAAGTTCAGTGCTGCGCGTACTTTTGTAGCGTAAGCTTTTGGCAAAAGTACGCATCACACTGGCTTGGCCTCACCTTTTATAGTTGCATCAAGGATTGGCCCATGATGCAACTATATAAGGTGAGGACACGCCAGTGTGAGGCGTACTTTTGCTAAAGCTGCGAGAGAGATTGGGAGAGAGAGTGGGAGAGCGAGTGGCAGAGCGAGAGTGAGTGGCGCACATGGACGCACTTTATGTATGCGGGTGTGTCTGTGTTTGTAACAACAAATGCGATCGCTCAATCAATTGTCAGAAGAAAAATACATTTTAGGAAACAATCCAATACTAGTGTAAATATTAATTAAAACCATTTAAACATTAGTAATGTTAATAAAAAATAATTATTTGTATTTATCAGCTTCGTACTAACATTGGGATATGGGCATTTCCGCGATGCAAAATTATGTACAAAAAGAAAGATTCTATAACATTTTGTTACCTCTATGTTTGGTGCATAAAATTAAAAAAAAAAACAATATAACCTTTTTCAATTGTATTGTGTTATTTATTATTTATATACAAATTAAACAAATATTTGTGTGATACACTTTTTGTTGCATCATGATCATGGCCTTGGCCACAACAACACAAAATGTACACAGCTAAGTACATATGTATTTTTTGCTACAGCGCAAAAAAACCACCCCCAAATACATAAACAAAACAAACAAAAAATCGACATCCGCGGACAACCTTACGCTTCAAGAGTACGCTCAGCACTGAACGTGGGGGTACTTTGCAGCGAACTCACACTGGCGTGTCCTCACCTTATATAGTTGCATCATGGATTGGCCCAACAAGATTTAACTGCAATTTATGAAAGTAATGCAATATCATAAAAATAAAGCTTAATCAACTCAGCACTTCCCGGATGTTCAAAGTCCACTGCTCTCATTCGAACAAAATTTTTATAAAGCTGCGGGCTTTCCAGCTCCAACTCCCTTAAAAGCTTTACCCAGCATCGTTCGGTTTCCCGTCTCTTTACCCACGGACTCACCCATGATGCAACTATATAAGGTGAGGCCACGCCAGTGTGCGGCGTACTGGCTAAAGCTGCGAGAGAGATTGGGAGAGAGAGTGGGAGAGCGAGTGGGAGAGCGAGTGGCAGAGCGAGAGTGAGTGGCGCACATGGACGCACTTTATGTATGCGGGTGTGTCTGTGTGTGTAACAACAAATGCGATCGCTCAATCAATTGTCAGAAGAAAAATTCATTTTAGGAAACAATCCAATACTAGTGTAAATATTAATTAAAACCATTTAAACATTAGTAATGTTAATAAAAAATAATTATTTGTATTTATCAGCTTCGTACTAACATTGGGATATGGGCATTTCCGCGATGCAAAATTATGTACAAAAAGATAGACAAGAGAGATTCTATAACATTTTGTTACCTCTATGTTTGGTGCATAAAATTAAAAAAAAAAACAATATAACCTTTTTCAATTGTATTGTGTTATTTATTATTTATATACAAATTAAACAAATATTTGTGTGATACACTTTTTGTTGCATCATGATCATGGCCTTGGCCACAACAACAAAAAATGCACACAGCTGAGTATGTATTCATTTTTTGCTACAGCGCAAAAAAACCACCCCCAAATACATAAACAAAACAAACAAAAAATCGACATCCGCGGACAACCTTACGCTTCAAGTGTACGCTCAGCACTGAACGTCGGGGTACTTTGCATCGAACTCTCACTGGCGTGGCCTCACCTTATATAGTTGCATCATGGACTCACCCATTCACTGCGTTTTATTTTACGGTGCTGCGCCAAGGCAAATAATTACCAAATTTTTTGTCAATTTTTGTAAATTTTTGCAAGAATATTAAGCAGCTAGAGATTTCGACTAGCCCGATATTTAATATCGCACTAAGTCAAATATTTGTCATTTGCTAGACAAACCAATTGGTATGTGGGAAACACAAATCTTTCGCAAACCAATTTTCCAAACTAATTTTTGATGCATCCATCAATTCTACTAAGTTATACAAATATTCTTTGGCTTGTTTGCTAAATCGGTCGTGTTGTCAGTACTTGTTGTAATCTGCGAGCCATAGAGTGCAGAATCTACAATTAAAATATCAATGTTGTAGAAAAAGCTCGGCAGCACTCAACAGACCTCTCTCCCTATTTTTAAAAATTTGACCCTTTGCTACCAAAGGTTGGAACTGTTCAGTTCAAATATGGATCATCTCTCAGCCAAATCTCAAAGATTATTTCAGCTATGAACTTGACGTTTGGTGTGTATGTTGATAGTATGCAGTACCCGTTCCCGTTTTCGATTTCGATTAGATCATGCGGAATCATAATTGGTAGCTGTTCCCGTTTCCGAATACGATCCGGTTATCCGGTTTCCAAAAAATTCCATTTAAAGTCAGTAGAATGAAAGGTAAATCACAATGGTAATACTTTTCATTTTTTAAGTACTTTTTTTTTGAGTCAAAATGTGGTGGTAAATGTTCCTCGGAATCACCCATACACAGAGTACACAGAGGTTTCCATAATTTTGAATGTTGTGATTTATTTTTTGATTTAATTGCAAGTCTTACATAGTTACGCAAATCAAGGTGAATCATGCTTAGGAACAAATCAACAGAAAAACATAATGTACATATACACAGTAGGTAAACTTTACACGAATGAAAATCAAAAGTAATGCAAGTTACGTACTAAAGTTTGTCTGGATTTTGATTTTCCCGGTGAGTGACGAAACAACTAGAAAAATATTATTTTATTTGTTTGCTTGTATTGTTTGCTCAACTTTGATACTGTTTTCGCTTTTGCAGCCAAGAATTGGTTAAGCACATCGACAGTTAACCAACTGGGGAGATTCTCCCTGTCGTAAGCATTTTGGTTGAAGTTGTACACATACATACATCATGCAAATAGGATCTCTATATATATATTATAATCAGTTGATATTCTATATAATTTGCTTTGTACACACATAAAGTCAACTTGTTTGCAACAACTGGAAAAGTGAGAGTCCGGATTAATCATACGTATTAGGTGCTAATATTTGCCAAGTACATATTTATTCGTGTATATCTATTTTGTTTTGCATTGCGGTTGAATTCAAAAATTGACTGCGGATTAGTATAGTACAATTAAACTGTTGATTCTTGTCAAACATTTAAACAATACGTATTTAGCCATCGAATATGGTTTGGTGTGCGTTACTAAAGGTGTAATATTTGTGCGGTGCTCAAGTTGGGAGAATATCATAAAATATTGCTATAGTTTTTTTTACCCACGGCTACATGGATGGGTAATACGTTCAACGCACATCGAGTTGGTTATATAGGTATATGTCTGGATAGATCTCAAGTTCTTCAACAGCTATCACATGCTGGGACTAGTCGTGATACTTGCAAATCAACCTCTGAAATGCTGTTTCGAATGCCTCTCGCATAGCCTCACAAAATGGCAACTTAATCACTTAGAAAGAGTTCTACTTAGATAGTTAGTAGGTATTTCATACGTTTGACTAGCACGATTTGGTTAGGACAACTACTGCTAACTTAGTCACATAGATCGAACTACTTAGTTTGCGAGTACAAACACCTAAAAGCTTAGAGGTAAGTTATGTAGATTCAGAGTTCACATAGAGACAGAGAGAGAGTATACCAAAAGGTTCCACGCGCAGGTTTCGACCCTCGGGACCTTAAATAGATCACATATTTTGACATTCAATTATTACTTAATATTGCAATTGCTTTTGCTTTTGTGAGTGTGTGCGTGTCATAGGATGGTGTGTGGTTTCCTCTACTTTTAGACATGTACATGTAGAGCAGGCTGTTGGCTCGATCACCCCGACAGCAACAACAAGGATCCATAAAGTACTTCGAATAGATATATAGTTCAAAATCGTCTCCGGTTCGCCAATTAGAACTCGGTCAGCCCCCCTCCACACTTGTCAGTCTCGCTGCCAGGAGCACTGGAGGGGGTCACCAAATTCTAATTGGACGGTTTTCGTCATAAGAGCGCACACAATTTGGAGCGCTTCTTGGACTTGTCCACCACAGTGCCGGTCGAGGAGGTGGAGGATGAGGCCGACATGCGCCCCACACTGCCGGCATGTGGCTGTGAGGGACTCGTCGGACTTTTATCATCCATATCCTCGCTCACATGAGACTCGAGGAGCTTCAATGAAGTCTTGGGCTTTGAACCATCCATGCTGTTATACAGTGTCTTCGATAGCTTGGACCGCACCGCCTTGCCCAGGGCTCCGGTCTTCTTCATGCTCAAACGAGATCCGCTGCGATGGTGCTCGGGCGTATGGCTATCGTCCGCTCCCTGCGCTTGCTGGGCACAGTTCAGAGTGGTCACCGTAAACTCAATGTCCTTGATCTCCTCATCAGCACAGCCGGCAAACTCCTCCACTGGCTTGTCAATGGTGTCGTGATCAATCCAGGTAAGTCCCATCTCCACCTTCTCGGCCAGATCCTGCCAGTTGCGGCGATTCTCCAGAGTGCCCTCGTATAGTGGTGTTATCCAAGGAAAGGTGTCGCAGAGTACCCGATACAGGGGCAGGCAGATGACATCGATGAAGCCCACCTGCATTTTAGGCAGCTCGTCCTTGCGCTCTCTGTGAAATTACTTGGATAAGCCACAAGGATTCTTGGTTGCATACTCAACTTACCTGTCCATCATTGCCACTGGCTGCGTATTCAGTTGTAATTTTTCGAGATCGCCCTGATCAAAGAATTCATCTGCCACCAGCTTGGCCACACGGTGTTGCACATCCCAGGGCTTGGCTATGGCACTCACATCGCAGGCTGTCATCATCATTCCGCAGAGCACTGGAAGAGAAATAAAACTAGCCATGAAAAGATTTCATTCTTGAATTCAAAGATGAACTCACAATCCTTCTTCTCCTCGCCCTGCCAGTCGAATTCACCATTCTCAACTAGTTCCAGAAATGCATTGCGTTTCTTGAAATACATGGCTAAGTCGGTGGAAAGTATGGCACTTTCCACAGTCTTCATTACGGAGCGATAATCTTCTGGTGAGAGTGCCTGGAAAAGAACAATTGGATTATCATCGTTATCGTCGCTTTAATGCAAATTTTAAAGTAATTTTAAAGTAATAAAAAAAAAACTACTTTTTTCATGATTGCATGAACACATTTTAGACCCTTGCAAAGGGTATTCTAATTTTGCCCAGAAGTTTGCTCATAAACATTAATTTTCGACCCCATAAGCCATATATATTCTTGTTCAGTTCGACGAGATGAGTCTGTCTGTTTCTACGCAACCAAACTCAGTTTTAAAGCCATCGTGCTCAAATTTTTTACAGAGTCTTCTTTTTGCTGCACGCTACTAATATGTTGGATTCGACCGGATCGGAATTTCTTCATCTCTACCAAACTATTGAAAAACTATATGACATTGCTGATATATAAAAGATACATAGGTCTGAAAAATGGTCTTGCCTTAAAAACTATTTTCCTTTTAGTGGTGCCGTCTTGAAATTTGGTATTCATAAATTTCAACGAGTTCTACAATGTTTTGTCCAAATCAGATGACTATAGCATATTATTTAATCCCTCGATCGGTCGGAAAAAGGGTCTTAGTAAGAAGAACTTTTGATTTTAATGTAAGCGCTCCCATACCCAGCCATTTTTAATGTTATATGATTTGAAACGAATTTGCAAAATTTGGTCAAATCGAATGACTTTATCTTATATTTTATATCGTTCAAGGGAAAATCACCCACTGTTTTCAATGCTAGCGTTTTTTAACTCGACCAGAATGAATAATATAGGATAAATCACACATTTAACTTGATCGAAATCAGTACATCAAAACGAGCACTTGCAAGAGTATTAGAGCTTCGGCAAAGACGAAGCTACTTTGCCTTCTCGTTTTTTATTTATGTTTTCTATTGGATCCTATATAGTTGTCAGCTATTAATCAATTTTAGTGGAATTATAAAAAGTCATAAAAATATAGTTAATAAGAATTTTGGAAACAGTTTCATTTAAAACAAAAATGCTTTTCTGACTAATATTAGTTTCCGAACCACCGATACTCTGGAAGCCATATGCTATAGTCATTCGACCGGCCAGTTACGAAAAATGTGCAGCGTATTTGTGTTTGTAGACTTTGTGCAAAACTTGGTGAGGATAATTTTTTAACTGAAGGTTGTCGGACGAACAGACGGTCCTGGCTAAATAAACACAGTTGATTAAGAATATACACATATAGAACATTATTTACTTTAAGTGGTCGGTTTTAGAAAAATTTCTACGCACTCAGACAACAAAAGCAGCCGAAATCGCCCTAAACTTTAGGTATTCGCCTTAAACAAGATGTCACAGCTGACTCACCATATATTTTACAAAAAAATTTCTTAAAACAAAACAATGTCTTTCTCAAATTAAGAAAATATTAACTACTTGGCAAGAAAATATTTTTTGTATTGTAAAAAAAACATTTTCTAGATTTTAGAAAAACAAAGATATTTTCTACCTATTAAATGGGAAAGGGAGTGTGCGAACTAGAAAGGGAAGAAAAAACAACACTCAGATTTTTCCTTCTGTTGGTTCACAAAAGTCTTCTTTCTGAAAATCACACTAAATCTGATAATCAATATTTTATTTTCAAACTTTACCTTGTCTGGGACTTGAATTTGGAACCTCGGCGAAACTTCCACACTAGGGCTTGATGTTTTACGTGTAGTACGAATACAGGTGGACACGTGAAATTTAGTGCTACGTGTATAGGTACGTGTTTATGAACTACACGTGTATTTAACTCACGTGTATCCGAATACACGTATATCCGTGTTTCCTGTGCTAACGTGAATCACGTGTAACACGTGAATGTTTCCTTTTCGTTATAACTATAAAAGCATTTTGCCAGAATCATAGTGTCGCGAGAAGATCCTCACTGCTTTCTCGTGCTGTTCGAAACCACAAGGCCGATTTCATTTGTGTGCACTGTGATCTGCGCCCCTTTGCCACGAACTTCATGAACACAAGGAGAGAAAAGGACGAGGTAAGGACCTCTCTTCCCCTCCTCCCACTCCTCAGGTAGGCGTGTTGCTAGTGTGTTTCTAAAAGCAAAGGGCATAGCCGAATAAGCCTGGGAAAAGTGCCCCAGGAGATTTTTGAATATTTTGAATCAGGGATTGTAGCTATTATCTTGGAGGGTATGGACATCAAATTTCAAGTCAATAGGTCTATTGGTTGACGAGTTATATGCAGAAATACTGAAACATAAATAATTAAATATCTGGTCCTGTATCCCGTTTTATCATGCAACGTTGACTGAAAATTAATAAGATTTAACGTACTTATCCATTACAAAATTCATGAATTTGTACTTCCATTTCTTTGGTCCGAAAATCAGGGTCAAAGTTTTCAAAATTTAAAACAAGAAAGAAAGTCGGTCAAGCCCGACTATAACATACTCTGTACCAAGAAATTTTGTCTTTTGATCATAACTCGAAAACCGTTCATCCGATCTTCTTCATTCCTTTGGCGGATCGATAAGTTATTCTAATAACTAAATATGTCCAGAAGGAACAAGCCATCTATCTTCAAAACTGTGGGAGATATGACGTTTTTTCTAAATTGCGGGGGCGGGAGGGGGCGTGGCCAAAATTGAAAATAAACTTGATCTGCCTGCAGACATAAGAACCATATGTCCCATACACGTCAAACCTCTATCACTTACCATCTCTGAGATCTGTGCGTTCATACGGACAGACAGACGGACGGACAGACGGACAGACGGACATGGCTATATCGACTCGGCTGTTGATGCTGATTAAGAATATATATACTTTATGGGGTCGGAAATGCTTCCTTCTGGATGTTACATATGTACTTTTGCACAAATTTGTAATACTCTATGTACATACGGAACAGAGTATTAAAATTTTACCAGCATGATAAATAAGTAACAAATTGATGCAAAGCGAGCGAAGCCGCTGGTAAATAAAGCTAGTATATTATATACTTTATGGGGTCGGAGATGATTCCTTTTGGCTGTTCCACAATTTTGAACAAACTAAATATACTCTGTGTGCTTTTAGTAAACTGTACACAAACTGTTGAAGCTTACTTGGAATATATTGTTGCCCTCTGAGTTGAGTATCATCACGCATTGGTCAAAATGATGATGCTCCATGGTGCTGGTCGTATACAGAATGGCCAGTGGGGATTCAGTTTTGGTCTGAAAAGCATTATTGGTGCCACGATGATCTAGATCATGGCACAGGCAGGCCACCAATAATCCTAAGATTTCTAGGTCTGTCATGAATCGTTCCATTTTGCCCGTCTTCAACATGGCAAACATAGTCTGGGCCACATTAAGAGCGTGCCTCCAATTGTGATACTTTACGGGACGATAGTTCTTGCGCACACTTAGGACCCAGCGGCAGAGCACCTGTAAGCAAGTGTGGAATAAGAAAGTAGAAGCCCATCCGAATATACTAGAAACTTACATCGTAGGGAATCTGGAACTGCGAGACTAGGTTACATTGCATAAACATGCGCAGCACAGCACGACTTGTGTCATCATCCACCAGATCAAAGTCTATTAATGAAAACGTTTAGATCATTCCCATCAAATAGTAGGCGCAGGGGTTCTTACCCGTGAACGTGAAGCTGTATAGATTATAAGACTCCGCTTCAGCAATGACATCTTGGGTAAGCTTCTCGGTTTGATCCTGGCCGGCTGTGGCATGATAACTCAAGCACTCCAAGGCCACCTTCTGTTTTGCCATCAATTTGCAAGCATTCTCGTACATTTGGGTATTGTGTATGCCCAGACCACAGAAAATGGCAAACGCTTCGAAAATGGAGGCATCCGATTCGGTAAAGGGAACGCCATTGGCCTGCAGCGAGAAAGCATTCAAGAGTGAACCGAGCAAGCGCATTGACCACTCACCTTGTTGATCAACTGGGCCACACCAATCACTGTTTTTTGGGCATTCACAATCGGCATGCAGAGTATGGCCTGGGTACTGTCGATCTCACTTTCGGCTCGTATCTGATTGTGCTCTCTGACCCATTCGTGGACATCGCAAATGTTGACTGTCTGCCCCGTGGTGGCCACAAACTGAGCTATCTGCGCCAGTGTCGAGTGGGTTAGATCATTCTTCGAGGGCCTGGAGACATTAGCCGCCTGGTACTCGCCACCCAGCTCGAACAAGACAGTGAAGCGATTGCGCATTTTCTGCCGGTAGGGATATAGGTTTAGTTTGTGGTTTGGAAGTCAATCGAATGGGGGTTCCGTTCCTTACCTTCTCCTCAAAACTGTCGCCGCCCATTATAGCGCGGGTTAGGCGCTGCTCCGGTTGATTGGGTTTTTCGATTATCTTCTCCAAATGGCTCTGTAATAGGGCAAGCAAAGTACATGGACATTAAGTAGCAGCCACTAATGGAGCTTCACTGGGAACAAACTTGCTGATAAATTGCATTTCACTCAGCGGAAGGACCGTCTCTGGCAGCAGCATCAGAAGCATAATTAAGCTGACATGTTGCACATGACGGGGGTGTCAGCCAAAGTTTCACAGCCAGTGTCGCTTGCCCCCCTTGGGCCAGTTTCGTTTTATTGTCTCGTAAACAGTCCACAACACACTCTAAATACTCATTCTCATTAACTACTTTCTGATAATTGCTAATCAATGGCAAATAAATTAGGTATCAAGAGGATTTCGATGGCGATTCGCGATAATGCACCATCGTTATATGTGAACAACCTACGTATTATTGTTTTTAGAAGAAGAATTGAAATTTACAACTTCTCCTGATCTCCTGAAAAATTATGCAGTTTAAAAATTGTTTAACTATAGTTATCGGGCTTTCGGAGGTTTCCGTTATTGAATTAAAATTC
Organism: Lordiphosa fenestrarum; assembly: GCA_035044985.1. Classification (NCBI taxonomy): domain Eukaryota; kingdom Metazoa; phylum Arthropoda; class Insecta; order Diptera; family Drosophilidae; genus Lordiphosa; species Lordiphosa fenestrarum. Next base: position 203,554 of record JAWNNO010000685.1, read on the forward strand.
TGTTGTAAAAAAAATCTACTATTGCGGCACTGTGCATCGTGCGCATAGGCAGTAAGCACAGCTGATGCAAATGAATTAATCATCGATCCGACACTCTTGCCATATTCGCTTCGACTTGGCGCTTGGAGCTGGTCCTTAGAATCCTGTATACTCGACCTTTCTATTAGAAGAACAATCTTGAAATGCAGCGAAGCTTGTGATTAGTCTTGTGCTTACACTTTTGCTTGTATTGCAATTCCAGTTGCTGTTCAACCGTAAGCTCTGTGCAAAGTTTAAACAAAACCAAAACTGAACCGACTTTAACGTTGCGGCTTCGTTCCGGTTTCGTCGGTTGCAAATATAACGGTAAGCGGATTTTGCTCTCAATAAAAATGTAGTATCGGTTCCAGTTTAATTCTTGGTTAAGAGAGCCCTGGGGTGCCCCAACATGGCTTATTATATTCTGCGAATATTGTACATTAGCTGAAGGTATGCGCATTGCTCGGTTAATTTTTGACATTCCCAGCCTAAAAGTATGCAATCTTTTAAACAACAATACACCATATTACATTTTGGTAAGATGTGGCAGAGTCCATCACTAATTGATTGCAATCATTTGTTTGATTAACTCCAAGCAAAAATTTACAACTGACTTGTCTTATATGTGGAAGTTTTCCTGCAGGTGCGGAATATTCGTATTCATTAGGCAAGGAAAACATAAGTGGTTTTAATTGATGCCCAAATGCCAAAGGATACGAAACCATTTTAAAATATTATTTGCACATCAGCCAGGTAATTAAGTTGACAGTTTGTACAGAATTTTAAGTGGCATTTTCATTTTTTTCATCGAAATTTGTAGAAATGGAAGTGTACGTGTCAATGCATACATTTTCAAAGTTTAATTGTAAAATATTTGATATTTAATTGGTGTTCATTTCATTCATGGTCAAGGCAGGGGCAAGGGCTCGCTGATTGATACAATTCCAGAACATTTTGATTATTTTATGAAATATTTAATTAATTACAAACCAGGTCAAGTTAAAGAACCACCACAAGAACCACAATCACAATTTGAAAGTGAAATGTGAAATGATTAGTGAAGTTTATTGACGTGGTTAAAATATGGTTTTGCAAAAACAAGCAGAACAACAAGCAGAGCTTTGGGACATATTTTTCTTCAGGGGTCCAATCTGAGTTGCGAGCATCTGAGCAACATTGTTAAAACTTTTGGTAGGCATTTTGTGTTAAAATCTGTCCGGATTTTCTTTGGCAATATGCGAAGAGAGCGAAAGAAATTACAATTTTAGTTAATGTCACAGCTTAGGTTTAAAAGGCAACCAGGTCCAAAAAATGGATGTGCTGAACACTAATCTAACATCTTGAAGCAAAATGATCCGATATAACATCGTTCCTCATAAATTAAAGTTTCATCAGAGAAACTTGTCATTCATTTTTGTTCATTCATTCGTTTTTGTTTTTAATATTAGTTTGGCAAGATAACCTCTTAAAGATTTTACCACTTTCGTCGCAAAAGTCCAAGATGTCATTGAGTCCAAAACTTCGAGCCAACACATACTAGATCTAACCAAGATGTGCTTAATTTGGTAATATATAGACAGGTGCAGTCGGAAATATTCTCAAAGACCCAAAGAGTCTGCCTTTGAGAGAAGGACCAATCATAGCGGACTTTCAATAGCTAGTATAATTTTATTAAAGCTGATATTATTGAGCAAATGTTAATTGCAAATATAAATTGCATGAAAAATTGATTTTCTTTTTAAATTTTTGTATAGTCTTATATTAAACTGACGGTATAAGATATTAGATGTTACCAGTAGAAATTTCCAACTCACACATTCACCTTCACAAAATTACATGCGTTCCTCTAAAATCTAAACGATGTGCCAAGACTTTAAACTTCCAAAGTAACTATCCGAAGCATTTTTATCTCATTCATTTCTTATCCATTTTTAATAAAATCTCAACGTGATGGCTACTTTTTGAAGCCGGATTCGTGTTCGGCGACAGGTATCCGTCAAGCAGATCGGAGAGCTGCCGAAACGTAAAAACAGGCGAGCAATCGACAACAATAATTTGCTGAGCACATTACATCCCAGCTTGTTTCTCAGACATCGTAGAACAATCGCAAGCGCGTCGCAATGAACAAGCTAAGCGGCAGGCCAATCATATTTGATTTTACTATAACCCTTTTGAATTTAAATTAGTTAATAAGCACTTTGAATTGACAAAAAACAAATTAAAACGGTGAGTTTCAGTTACCCCTTTTTTATGCCCAATGCAGGGAATTTCAACTTGAGAATTACAAGCGGTCGTTTATTTGCAAAATGTTAGAAATATATTGATGAATGCTTTTAGGCTATTCAATATAAATAGTATTTCAGCCGTCTATCACAACTGGTTGAGACGGTATTCCAATCGTGTTCAAATCCAGAGCTCCCGAGTTCGAGTCCCCCACAGAGTGAGCTAAAACTTTATACAAATTAATATTGCTCGCAATTTTTTAGAACCAAATCTAAAAGAATTCTAATCTTGGATTCCATTACAAAGAAAATTTAGTATAGGTTGGCTGGAAACAATTTTAAATAAAAAAAAAAGTTGTAAACTATTTCCAATGTTAAATTTAACTATTTCCAATGTTGAAATTAAAGTGTTACACTCTTCTGTTTTTCGAATATCATATTTAACGATAAATCAATGGTGACAAGAGAAAAATCATAGTGTAAATATTGAAATGTCACAGCATTTTTCACTAAGTTGTATGTATATATTGATTCTTAATTAGATAGACGAGTTAAGCTATCTGATTCTACACAATCCGGACGCTCACTTTTGAAGAAAGGTCCTAAAATTTGGCATTGAAAAGCAAATTTAATACCAAATCAAATTCGATACGTAATTTATTTGATGCAGCCTATCCAGTAAAATACTGTTGTTACACTTCCAAATTAATTTTGCTAATTTAAACAGTTCTAGGGGTAAATTTAGCGAAATCTCGTTCCAAAGCACTAGAGATTTCAAACTGGCCGAATGAGATTTCTTGGACACCGAGAATTGGTTTTGGTTTGGAATTTGGTTGGAAGAGATATCTAGACACCTCCGATATATACTTTATGTGGCCGGAGATGCTTCCTTTTGATGCGTTTCAAACATATGGACGATTTTAGTAACCTCAATGACACCTCTTTCATACTGTTAAAAACATGAACGATATATGTGAAGTATTAAGGAGATAATGGGCGTTTTCAGCAGCTAAATCCGATTTACGATTACTGATTTACGATTTGCGATTGCTAATGATTCTCTGCTGAATGTCACTGACTGCTAAGTTAGGCTATTTTCTGGCTTCCGTACATTTCGTCAACTCATTTAATGCACAATTTTTAAGGGCTTTTGCCGCTGTCAGTTTGTCAGTCTGTTTTCAGTTTTGGGGTGAACAGTTGGACGAGCAATCAATAAGCGGCCTCACCAATCATAGATTTTGTATGATTCCATCTCAGCAAACATGATTGTCATATTTACCAATCGAAATCGGCAATCATTGTATTCAGCAGGTACAATCGGCCATCATAAATCAGTAATCGTAAATCGGATTTATCTGCTGAAAACACCCAATGATACTCTACAGTTTCAAATTGATTACCAAATAGTGTTGTTTTGATAATAACTTCTTTTTGGCGTGATAATACATTTGATTGGGAGAAATGTTTGCCGAAATTACTTGCCTTTGGATCAAGTGTGCAGAGTGTGAGCAGCAGTTTTATGGAATCAACGACTCTAGAACTGGCATCAGACTTTTCATATATAGACAACTACCTTATATTCAACTAAGTGTAAACCGTCTACCAGATGGCTGACATAATAAATCTGGCTGCCAGCCAGTTTGTGTGAAAACACAAACCGTTTTTTTGTTCATTCGCTAAAGCTTTTTGTAGGTAAGCTCGCTTTTAGAAATCCTTGCCTAATTGCAATGCGCAAGCACTAACTGAGCGGCTGCTTTCATAATCAAATAAACATACCATTCAAATAAAAATTAAAGACTACTAAAAACTAATGTATGTGGCAGCGATGAGTACTCATTCTTAGCACACACTTCGTAACGACCAAAAACTTTGCTAATCCAAAAGTTATAACTTTAGTCCGCGCCACTGATTTATGTTCGCGCTGTTTTGGTGCGCTTATTAAAAACAGGGAAAATTAAAAAGATTTAGAAAAAAAATATGCATATTAAATTATGCAAATGTATTGCAATTCAATGACATAGATGAAATGTTTGCGCCCAGCATGCAACTTCCCACTGCATATTGTATCGACACATTTTCGGTTTCTAGCCAAGCGAAATTCGCCAACATCAAAAGTTTTAATGGGAAGCCATTCAGCCCCTTAATAATCTCAAGCCATTAAAGTAGACTTTGGGCCTCGCACCACAAAATTGGCCTGGCCTTGGCATCGCTTCACATTCTCCCGCGGTCACATTTCTCTGACCCGACCTGAAAATGGTGCGTAATGTAAATTGCACATTTTAATTTCCTTGGGGTGTGCGGCAGCACTGAAAAGTTGACAAACGCACACGAACTGGCCGACGCTCTGGCGTTTAAAACAATTTTAATGAAACTGACAGCGACACCGACCACGACCACAGCCCCGCCCCGTGGGCGGCAGCCTGACATTCAACATTTTGTTGTGCTCGAAACTCGCTGCGACAGATGTGAGCGACAATCATTCGCCTGACCGCGCTTTGGAGGTGGCTGGCAAATGCCAGTCAATTAATTTCCAATTGTTCCCACACGACTCACCGCCTCGCAGCAGTCCAGGTCCACCAGGAACACTGAGCAGCGTTCGCACTTGAGCAGTTCCCGGGCCTCCGTCATTATTTTGGTGACCAGGCACTCCAGGTTGTTCTGCTCCTCGAAAATGCTGCGCGCCAGATTCAAGAGGATTTGATTGCGTCTGTACTCCTGGACGGACATCTCGAAGAGCTGGGCGTTCTGTATGCCGATGCCACAGAAGGTCAGATAGCGGCGAAAGATCTCCACGTCGTGCCCGTCGAACTCCATGCAGCCTGGAAGCGGGTTAACAATGGTGTATAATGAGCCGGGGAATCGGGATAAGTGCTCACCATTCGTCTTATTGATGATTTGAGCCACGCCTATGATGTCGCCCTCGTAATTGCAAATGGGCATGCAGAGAATGGCGTTCGTCTTGTAGCCGGTTTTCAGATCGATTTCGCAGTTGAAGCGCGCGTCCTTATACGCCTCCTTGATGTTAATCATTTGCTTTGTCTGGGCCACCATGCCGGCAATGCCGATGCCGAACGGGATGATTATCTCCTCGGCTCTGGCTCGCGTCACCGCATCCTTGAGCGCTGCAAGTAAATCATTGAAATACGTAAATAATCAGAAACTTCAAGCGACGCCAACGCGCACCCACGTACATATTAAATTTATGGCCAAAATATTCACTCTGCCATGCAAAAGATACAAAAGAAAGCCCCAAATCGGAGGGCAAAAAGTCATCTGTGGTCGCCCGACATCTGAATTTGCATGAAAACACTCGCCTCATCATAATCTCGGTCCCACACAGGGGTTTTCAGTGTGCAAGCATGTGGGAATGCTCTTAGCTCTAATCTTTTTCACATTTTCATTCTGAATTATGTGGCGGAAGCAGCGGCGGCTTTTCCTCACGAGTCTACGCTGAGATTCATTACAATTGTAACACAAATCTATGTGTGCGTACGTGTGTGAGTGGGGGTGGGTGTACGGTTTAGGTCTGTCTGCATCTATTTCTCATTTGCTGACGACCTTTGGAGCTATATGGCTTGGCCTGCCAAAAACTTTTAATGCCCACTTCCGGTTGGGCTTAATTTAGCTAATGCGTTTGCCGTTTCCCACCAACTGAAAAGTTGAGCACCAACGAGGGCGGTTTCAGCAGCTCAATTTTGCCAGTTTGTTTTCTGCTTTAAAAAAAGCAACAGTGACAACGAGTGTGCAATTGCTAGCTATTTCGAGGAGCTGGACAACTATTCTAATAGATTAATCACACTTAAGCAAAATGTTCGAACTCCACACAACAGAAACAAAGTGACATGCTTGAGAAATTTGTTGGTGCAGATCTCTCCATCTAGCAAGTTTTCCAATTGAACTCAAAGCAGGGCCCACCTTCGAAAACCCACTAAATCTGATATCCACGCCGTGATGGTTCTTCTAGCCAGGTCGAAAACTAAACAAAAAACAATTTGTATTTTTGAAGTCAAAAATCCTGGGTGCTTTACTGCTGAGTTGTTAAGTTATTTACTGTGATTTTGGAGCTGTTTCGCTCGAGTAGTTGATAGTCGTATGCGCTTAGATGCCGCCGATTGGCTACAAAACGAGCTTAAAACAAGAAAGAAAGTCGGTCAAGCCCTACAAAACATACTCTGTACCCTCGAAATTATACGCTCAGTATAAATTTTGATGCTGCAGTAGAAGCAGAAAGCAGCGCTGCTACTGTGCTGCAGCCTCGAACAGTCTTTTGATCAAAGCTCGACAACCGTTCATCCGATCTTCACTATTCCTTTGGCGGATCAATAAGTTATCTTGATTACCAAATTTGTCTAGAAGGAACGAACTACACTGACGAGCAAAACTGTAACACGACTTCAATATTCTCACTTCAATTTGGTGAAAAATTGGAGCCATGTCAAATCGCAGCTTGCGAAATATGCGGTCCCTCCAAGTGGAACGATGGAGCTGTGGGAGAGAACCAAGGACGTCTGGTACGCTATTCCTCCTGAAATGGTGCGACGCTACACCCAAAGTATGCCAAATCGCATAGAGGAACTAAAAAATCAAAAGGGCTGTGAACCCATTATTAAAAATTTTCTAATAAAAATATTTGTTTAAAACTAACCACATTGCAAAACTGTTACAATTGACTTTTTTACTCTTTGCCATTGCATTTCTCTTTCCAGCTTATTAAATGACTTCAAATTTTTTAGAAATGAGAGCCAAATATTGGACTAACATAACAAGACTAACTTTTTAAGAATGCATAAAGTATAAGAGAAAATACATACCGTTGCTCGCCAGTGTATCTATATTTAATCTGCGGGAGATATGACTTTTTTCTAAATTGCGGGGGCGGAATGGTGCGTGGCCAATATTGAAAAGAGACTTAATCTGCCTGCAGACATAAGAAGCATATGTCCCATATATGTCAATCATCTATCTCTTACCATCTCTGAGATCTGTGCGTACATACGGACAGACAGACAGACGGACATGATTCGGCTGTTGATGCTGATCAAGAATATATATACTTTATGGGGTCGGAGATGCTTCCTTCTGGCTGTTACATACTTTTGCACAAGCTTATAATGCTCTATGTACATACGGTACAGAGTATAAATATTAAAAATATGCAAATAACTAGAAGTTTTTAAAAAAGCCTTTCAGCTTCGGCTCGGCCGGAGTTTTTGTATCCTTTCTAACTAATTTGAAGGACATTTCCGATGAAAACTAACAAGCTTTTCTTACTAAGACTAGTTTTCTGACTGTACTTTTCTACGACAGCTGTACTATATGGATGTCCGATTTCGACCAAACTTGGCAGAATTATGGAGAAGCATTAACAACTAGTAAATACTGAGTTTGGAGACGATTGCATAAAAATCAAAAAGTTCTTCCCACTTGAACTAGTTTTTCGACCGCTCCTTCCTATGGCAGCTATATGTGTTCTATATTCTTGATCATCAAGACGATCGATGAGTCGATATAGCCATGTCCGTCTGTCCGTCTGTTTCTATGCTATCTCCCCCGTCAGTTTTAAAGCTATCGCCACCAAACTTTGCACGAAGTCTTCTGGTAGAAATACGCTGCTCATTTGTCGGAACTGTCTGGATCGGATGCCTATAACATATAGCTGCCATAGGAACGATCGGTCGAAAAACTAGCTGTAGTGAAAAAACTTTTTTGTTTTTCATCCAAACTCCGTATTTACTAGTTTTTAATGTTTCTCCATAATTCTGCCAAATTTGGTCGAAATCGGACATCTATACAGTATAGCTGCCATAGCAAAGTAAGGTTGGAAAAAAAGTCTTAGTAAGAAAATCATTTTTGTATTCAATGTAATCCTCTTTAAAATTAACATATATATACTGGCATGTTCCGGTTTTCACTTTAGTGAATTCGAATTTAATACATGTGGCATTTTTTGGTGAACGACCAATGTAATCTGTATCAAGCCTCACAATTTGGACTTCCTTTTAATAGGATGAACTCAAAATGAAAGGTTTTATGCCGATTTAATTTTTAAATTTTATACAACAACCACTTCATCAAATTCGAATTCGACAAATTTTGTCGAAAGTGAAAGCCGGAACAGGCCTGTTATTTTATAAGCTTATACACAATTCTTTAAAGTTTTGTCAAAATCGGATGACTATAGGTTACAGCTACCATAAACTAGTTTTAGTGAGAAAAACTTTTTTGTTTTCAAAGAAAACTCCTCCAAACTTTGTATTTCTTAGTTTGCTATGCTTTTCCATGATTCCACTAAGTTTGGTCGAAATCGAATATCTATATAGTATAGATGTCATACAAATGTAGAGTCAGAAAAGTAGTCGTATTGAAAAAGCTTGTTTGTTTTCAGTGGATATGTCCTTCAAATTAATTAAAAAACGTGCTGCAAGGGTATACATACAAACTTTGACCTAGCAGAAGTTAGTTTTCCTCTTTTTATACCCGTTACTCGAAGAGTAAAAAGGGTATACTAAAGTCGTGCAAATGTATGTAACAGGCAGAAGGAAGCATCTCCGATATCATAAAGTATATATATTCTTCATCAGCATCAACAGCCGAGTCGATATAGCCATGTCCGTCTGTCCGTCCGTCCGTCCGTCCGTCCGTCCGTCCGTCCGTCTGTATGAACACCTAGATCTCAGAGACTAGAAGAGCTAGAGCAACCAAATTTTATACGTAAGCTAGTATTGTCTCTAGGCAGATCAAGTTTGTTTCAAATTTTGGCCACGCCCCCTCCCGCCCCCGCAATAAAAAATATTGAATAACTCCCACAATTTTTAAGATATCAAGCTCAGATTTTGCAGTGTAGTTTATGTGGCCAATATCTACAATCTTACAAATTTTCAAAAGGATCGGATAATAAATGGCCGAGTTAAAAAAATGTTGCATACCTATCCGAGCTGAGCTGAGTAACGGGTATTTCGAAGTCGGGCAGGGCCGACTTTAGCTTACGCTCTCGTTTTTACTATTAAAGTATGTCATGCATAAAACAATCATAGCAATCAACCACCATTTTCTACAGAGTACCACCATATTTGCCTCTCGTCTAAACCAATTGTCAGTGTAACTTTCAATCACTGAGTATTGTGTTCACTTCTGCATTCATTTCAGTTTTAGTTCAAACCATTGTGATGTGGTTCCCTGCTGCATTGTTCACCTTAATTAAACCAAGCATCCCAGTGACAGAGTATTTGCCTTTTATGGTTTGCTTTTCTATCGCCTAGGCAACATTCGACCTAGTACGACAACGAAGTTTTTCATTTAAATTCCCCTTGAAGCCCTAAGGAGGAGGACGGGCGCTTACCTGTCTTTTGTGTGACATCGAAGAGCTTGGCCACCAGATACTTGTTGTTGGCAGTGCCCTTGGCCAGGAACAGTGAGCCACGATCCGCATGGGTAAGCAGGCCAACGTTGACGAGTATCTTGTGGCAGAGCACATCAATGTCCAGCTCATTGGCCACGTCGCGAATTAGTTCCATGAACAGTTCGCCCTCGTCCAGGTCCATCAAATGTCGCCGGCATTCTGGCAGCGATGATGAGGCTGATGAATTCGAAAGGCTGCGCGGTGACTTCTGTGTGGGGGAAAATTAAAATGAATGTTAATGAAAGGCTTTGCGTTGGTTGCTAGGAAATAGGATCGCGGTAGATATGAAATTTAATTTCACTGCCGGGGGCCGGCAATTTAATTAGCCTTTAGTATATTGATAGCTGTATTAAGTAGTTGGCCAATTACATACATTTAAAGTGCCCACGGCATTAAATATTTAAAAATTGTATTTTCCTCCCTCGCTCTCTTTGTCACTGCTCTTGCTCGATTCGATTTCAGGCTATCTACCTCGAGTCCTTTCTCCGTATTATTGGAAATTAACCTGCCCCCATACAAGGGTAGCTATTAGCAGTTGGCTTTGGCCCTGGCAATGTGGTAATTGAATACCAAAAACAACTTGTTCTGCGTGCAAAGAGGAAATTAAATGTGCTGGGAAATGTTGCGTGCTGAGAGCCTATACTGCGACCCCGAATTCCAGTAATTTGTTGTTGTCGCCCCGGCGAAATATCGATAATTATGCGTTTAAAACTATGAAGGAAATTAGTGGAGCTATTTTTTACCATAATGGCTCTTAATTTGCCGTTTTATTTTATGAACAGTTGTGGCTGCACCTTTGTTGAAATTTGCGTTGTGCATGACACCTGCGGTCATCCCGAAGAGATTCTAAGATCGGTGCAAAGAGTTCATTTATTGCCAACTTTGGGAGATGCTAGAAGCTTAAAGCCGGTCGAATAACATACGATTTCCGAAGCAGATAATTGGTTTCGATTATAGCTGAAAAGTAAAAAATAGTGGTTGTGTGCTAGGCTGGCCCTTACACTTAGGGAAAAATAGCATGGTAAAACCTAACACAGTCATATTTGATCTTACTATGCCCCTTTTGTATTTAAATGAACTAAAAACCACATTGAATTGACTAAAAACATATTAATTCGGTGAATTTCAGTTTCCCCTTTTATATTCCTTATGCAGGGATAATTTTTTTTTAAAAGAATAATCTTTTTCCCATTTTCCGATTTGTAAAAGCACGAGAAACAAACAAATACAAAATTGCAGGATGCTACCATTAAAAACGAAAAAGTTTTTCTAACTAAGACTGTTCTTCAGACCTATCTTTTGGATGGCAGGTATACCATATAGTTTTCCGATTTTAATAAAAATTGGTAGAATTATATAAAAACATATAAAACCTACGATTACAAAGTTTGGTGACGTTTCCATTGAAAAGAAAAAAGTTTTTCATACTAAAACTAGTTTTCCGACCGATTGTTCCTATGGAAGCTATGTTCCGACATATTAGTAGTGTGCAGCAAAAATAAGACTCTGTGCAAAATTTCAGCTCGTTAGCTTTAAAACTGAGAGACTAGTTCGCAGACAGACGGACAAAACGACGGACGGACATACGGACGGACAAAGCTCAATCGACTCAGCTTTGCAAGGGTATAAAAAAAAAAGTTTTTAACTATTTCCATGTTAAATTTAACTATTGCCAATATTAAATTTGAAGTGTGCCCTCTTTATTTAAAGTCTTGCGGTATTTCCGCAAGCTTGTCTTTGCAAGCCCGTAGTTTTAGTTGTATTCGTCGCATCGGTTCACGCTAGAGCTTTTTGGAAAGCTCTTTTCACGCGCTAACACGTGTTTGATTTATTGTTGTTTGTTTTTAGTCGTTCGTGAGTTATAGCGTCGCAAACATGGAGCAAAATAAAGAGAAAATACGGCATATTTTACAGTACTACTACGATAAAGGCAAAAATGCATCTCATGCTGCCAATAAAATTTGTGCAGTTTATGGACCCGATGCAGTTTCCATTTCCACCGCACAACGATGGTTTCAACGTTTTCGTTCTGGTGCAGAGGTGATCGAAGATGCGCCACGGTCCGGAAGGCCTGTCGTCGAAAATTGCGATAAAATCGCTGAATTGATCGAAAGAGACCGGCATAGTAGCAGCCGTAGCATCGGCCAAGAGCTGGGCATGAGTCATCAAACCGTTATAAACCATTTGAAGAAGCTTGGATTCAAAAAGGGATCCACTATGAGCTGCTCCCCTATGGCCAAACGCTCAATTCGGACCTGTACTGCCAACAACTGGACCGCTTGAATGCAGCACTCATGCAGAAGAGGCCATCTTTGATCAACAGAGGCCGAATTGTCTTCCATCAGGACAACGCCAGGCCACACACATCTTTGGTGACGCGCCAGAAGCTCCGGGAGCTCGGATGGGAGGTTCTTTTGCATCCACCGTATAGTCCGGATCTCGCACCAAGTGATTACCACCTATTTCTGTCCATGGCGAACGAGCTTGGTAGTCGGAAGTTGGCCAAAAGAGAGTCCTGTGAAAATTGGCTCTCCGAGTTTTTATACCCGTTACTCGTAGAGTAAAAAGGGTATACTAAAGTCGTGCAAATGTATGTAACAGGCAGAAGGAAGCATCTCCGATATCATAAAGTATATATATTCTTCATCGGCATCAACAGCCGAGTCGATATAGCCATGTCCGTCTGTCCGTCCGTCCGTCCGTCTGTATGAACAGAGACTAGAAGAGCTAGAGCAACCAAATTTTATACGTAAGCTAGTATTGTCTGTAGGCAGATCAAGTTTGTTTCAAATTTTGGCCACGCCCCCTCCCGCCCCCGCAATAAAAAATATTGAATAACTCCCACAATTTTTAAGATATCGAGCTCAGATTTTGCAGTATAGTCTATGTGGCCAATATCTACAATCTCACAAATTTTCAAAAGGATCGGGTAATAAATGGCCGATTAAAAAAATGTAGCATACTTATCCGAGCTGAGCTGAGTAACGGGTATTTCGAAGTCGGGCAGGGCCGACTTTAACTTAAGCTCTCGTTTGACAATAGGGAAGCGAGCTTCTATAAGAGGGGCATTACGAAGTTGGCATCTCGTTGGGAACTCGTCATCGAACAAAACGGCGCATATTTGAATTAAATCGCATTATTATAACCAATTGTATGAACAATTGAAAATTCAATAAAAATACCGCAATCCATATTTAACGCTAAATCAATGGTGAAAATATTCAAGTCAAAGTGTAAATATTAAAATATCAGTGTATTTCATTGTTAAATGTATTTGGATTCTTATTGCTGTTTTACATTCTTTTAAAAATAAAAATAAACACAAAATTATATTTCTTTTATGAATAGCTCAAATATTGTCATGCCTGAACCAAATCGAACTCACATTTTTTGTTTCACCGGATCTGGTATTCACTTCTTTATACAAAGCTAGTACAATATTCATAAGATGCCGTTAAAATAAAAAACACATTTTAAACAGTTATATTAAAGCTAATACACTTTTTAAAGAGTTTTAATTATGTTCGTTCTGCGATTACACTCATTATTAAACTGAATAAAAATAAATATATAAGTTAACCAATTTCTATGGGCTTTCTTATTTAGTGAAGTGCGGCCATAATTATGCACCTTGTTCAAAACGAAAATTAAGACATAACGGTTAATTTTTCCATGGAGATTGATGATGTTTGTCATCTACGTTCTGTCATTTTTAGCGCTGTTTCAAACGATTATCCCAAATATTTTCTAACTCAATTCTTTCTATGCGTACACTGGAAAAACTAGGTGCGTCCATAAATTTGCACCAGAGTTTAGCAGCTGAAAGCAGGCAACAGTCTATTGATCATAACTCCGTTTATCCGATCTTCCCCATTCCTTTGCGGATCGATAAATAATGTTGATTAGTTAGTACCTCTAAAGGGTACCATCCATCTGTCTTTAAAACTGTGGGAGATATGAGATATTTTTTCCCAATTGGGGGGTGCGAGGTCCGTGGCCAAAATTGAAAATAAACTTTATCTGACTGCAAGTATAAGCAGTTTTCGTCCCATACACGTCAAACCAAACGACATGCCCACCAAAAAGTATTTTGCGATATTTGTACAAAAAAAATTTTTTAATTTTAGAAACCATTTCATAAATCGGAAAAACCATAAAACAGAAAAAGGAGTTTTGTATTGTAGGCATCACTAAATTCGTTTGCCCAAAGTTTAACGAATCCAAATACACCATTCGCCTTATTAACAATAAAGAAGATATGGGGATAGGAACTCCACTTGGGGTCAAAAAGAACTCCGAGATCAGCGAAAGACGAAATACGTTGTAATGGTTCATTACCAATCGTATACGAAACCAGCAAAGGATTGCAACGATGAGACGTTATAAACATACACTTGGAGCACTTAAGGTGGAAATGATTTGCCAATCACCTATATTGCAAGAAGTTACGATCATCTTGCAATCCAATAGAATGCACCCGGTAGTTAAAAGATAAACTATGTTTTGCGACATCGGCCGAGAATTCCTATGCCAACACTTTAAGGATTTGTTATGCTTATATTCTATTTACATTTTTTTGACTGAGCTACGATCAAAATCATACGATACCAAGTATCGTGGTCATACGGAAACGGAATCACTCGTCCAGGTCTCTAGTCCACAATATAATAGGTTTTGAAAAGTTTTCTTTTGGTACCTTATTGGCGTCCTACCAAGTGAAACAGGCTGTAAAAGATATTCATTCATTAAAAGTGTGCCCTAATTAAAAGCTTTTCCACTCGGTAAGATTCAACGCTATATTAATGGGCGTTTTCAGCAGATAAATCCGATTTACGATTTGCGATTGCTAATGATTCTCTGCTAAATGTCACTGACTGCTAAGTTAGGCTATTTTCTGGCTTTAGTACATTTCGTCAACTCATTTAAAGCACAATTTGTCAGTCTGTTTTCAGTTTTGGGGTGAACAGTTGGACGAGCAATCAATAAACGGCCTCACCAATCATATATATTGTATGATTCCATCTCAGCAAACATGATTGTCATATTTACCAATCGCAATCGGATATCACTGTATTCAGCAGGTAAAATCGACATTCATAAATCAGTGATCGAAAATCGGATTTATCTGCTGAAAACGCCCAATGAATCTTAAAATCTCCTTATTGCAATCAATTAAGAAAAGAAAAATGCAATGAAAATGTTCTAATCTTACGTTCCTAACCTGTACTTAATTCAGTTTAAAAAAAACGATAAATTCTGCACAATTTTTTCGATTTTGATTAAAGTCGGATGCATATATAGAATACTTGACATGGATGATGTAGTTTGTAGTTGAACTAAAACAAAGTCGCTTGTGGTCAAATATCGTGAAAGATTTCCGCTTGAAACCATCACTAATATTCACAGATACAAATGCCCAAACATGTGAATGGGACTCGATCCAAGTCAGCAGACAATTGATTTCAGCTGATATTACAAATTCAGTATACATTTTCGCTTTTAATTTCAAGTTCGTGCAACATCCACCTATAACCACATCCATCTATTGCTCAATTTATGAATTTGGTCGATTCATCTAAGCCACTTTCCCTTTACCCTAACCCTAATCTAAGTCTTTCCTTGGCTAATTCAGCATCAAATTGCCTACTATAGCTGCTCTTTGGGAATGTTTATTAGAGCAGAAAATGCAAATTCAGTGATAATTAAAATTTCCCAGAAATCTCGCTAATTTGGCTCTTAAAAGTTTATTTTGAATTTCCCCGGTAATTGAATAATATTTCAACAGCTTCCACTAAGGTTGCGTTCTTTCATCTACGTGCTTAGAAATAATTTATGGATTAACCCTGTGGCGAAATTCAATTACCTGAGAAGAACCACTTTTCCAAAACAAAACTTTCTACTTAGCAATTAGGGTGGCGCTTGAGTTACGCCTTTGCAGCGGAATCCAGCAAGTGATTAGTTGTATTTGGCATACAACTTGTCTACCTTCCAGTCGCATTTGCTGAGCTAATAAAAATGCAGGAAAAGCCTTTTCCAAATAATGAAATTGAAACGAATCGAGCGTCAAGCGGATTACAAGTTTTGCCAACCACTGCAGTGCCTGCAATTGGCAATGCAATTGAAAGTTTTTAAGCCTGCCCTGTTGGCACTGCAAGTAATTGAGAGAGAAAGTTAACGCGAAAAATATAAAGCTGCTTGACGTTTAATGGGATTTGGTACCGTTTATTTCCATGATAAATTAAATGAAACTCACTGCAGCGACAGACAAAGCCCAATTGCATTAATACGACATCAAGGGAGCAACAGCAATTTGCACTGCGTAGCAAGCACTTAAATAAATTGACAATACCGACACTGAAGGCGGACATGTGCAAACACCTTCCGAAGGAGGGTTCGACCTGTCACTGGAGCGGGGACACTTGCTTGTTAACAGTGCCATAGCCTACTTTTCGGCTCACAGCATTCACGTTGCATTTAGTTTTGATTTGGCCAGTGCAAGGTGAGTGTTTGCTATTTGTTTATTTGTGTGAAGAGCCCAAGGACGCTACGTACGCCCCAGAACAGTTAACAAGCAGCTCTTGCTGTCAGGAGCAAACAAAATAAGCCGAACGCCTCCATAACGTGCACATAATTTCGCTCGAAGTTCCAGAGAAATGAGCATAGAGAGCTGCACTTCAAAATTGCATTGCATGAGTGCAACTCAATGACAATTCCTATGGCAATAATAATGAGTGGGTCAATTGTTGGTACTTGAGTCGCAGCAAGTGAAATGAAACAATTAAAATGTCCAGAGCAAACAGCACACCCCACAGCTATGGACTGTGGACTATGTTTAAAGCTAGAGACATCGGCTGTGGCCTTGGGCGATCATCGAAGTCAGATGTCGGTAGCTGTGTATTTGGAATTCAGCCCTATCGGATCGATTGTCATATCGGTTGTGCAGCAAAGCATTTGATTTTTATAAGGCGTATATTTTTTTGTGGGTTGGAGGCCGGCCAAAACCCAAAATACCAAATATTTCAGTAAGGAGAAACGTAAAAAGTGTAAGCTTTGTGATTCTGAGTCAAATTTCAGAAATCACACATTATTATAAGCAGCTTCCAAAAGTTGTGGAATTTGACTTATGATTAACATGCTGCATTACCAGCAGAAAAACGGATGTTACTCATAATATTAATTGCATGATTTTGGTAAGCTGTTGATAATAATGTAATGTGTGGGTTACTAATATTAGTGCGACCATTTAACGCAAACTTAGGGAAATCAAGAAAAACTAGAAAAGTAGTCATCAAAAAGGTACTATTTCGTCATAAATTTGAAACTATTCAGTATACTTTTTAATACTATTAAAAAGATATTTTGATGTATCAAAACGAGACTTTGTTGGAATAGTTTTTTAGTATTAACTTTATACTGACAATTATCATTTTGATATTTCAATTGTTAAGCTTTTGGTATCATTTTAACCAGGGCTTGAATCGCTGACTAAATATTAGCAATAGGCTGAAGTTTTGATTTAAAGCAAAACTTTCATTTAGTTAATATTTGTAAATCGACTGAGACCATAAACTTGACTTTAAACACATATCATAAAAACTAAAAATAAAATAGTTTTCAGTACATATGGTTTGATCAACTAGGTTTAGAGATCTGAACAAAAACAAAACCAAAAAAATAGAGGAAAGTTAACTTCGGCTCGGTCGAAGTTTTATACCCTTGCAGCACGTTCTCTAACTAATTTCAAGGACATATCCACTGATAACAAATAAGTTTTTCCCAATTCGACTACTTTTAAAAACTTGTAAATACGGAGTTTGGATACGATTGCATAAAAAACAAAAAAAGTTTTTCTCACTAGAACTAGTTTTTCGACCGATCGTTCCTATGGCAGCTCAATGTTATAGTCATCCGATCCGGCCGGTTCCGACAAATGTGCAGTATATTTGGACCAGAAGACTTCGTTAAAAGTTTGGTGGCGATAGCTTTAAAGCTGATGGAGGAGATAGCATAGAAACAGACGGACAGACGGTCAGACGGACAGACGGACATGGCTATATCGACTCAGCTCGTCATGCTGATCAAGAATATATATACTTTATGTGGTCGGAAATGCTTCCTTCTATGCGTTACAAACATCTGGACAATTTCAATATACCTTCTGCAAGGGTACTCTGCAAATGATAGGCATTATAGCCAATTCACACTAGCCCACATCTACCGTTTACCGTCAAAGACGGTACGTAAGAGCATGCCGTGCCAAATTTTCTCAAAATATTCCCCCGTCGGCTGGGGATGTTCCTAGCTCAAGCTGTTTCACTCATCGTGAATGCGATATTTCTGAGTCCACCACTAAAAAACTTTACATTCGCAACGAAAACGTAATTAATGTGAGCGCCGCAAGTGATTGTCAAACTTCAAATGTCGACTGTTGAGGGAACGTCTACTAGGAGATAGCCCTGCTGATGGAGGAAAGAGGGACTAAAATCCGCTGGACTAAAAAAACTGTCACCCACCAGGAACTGATTTCGTTGGCGGGTTTCGAGCCGACTCGAAACATTTTGCGGGAAATGAGTGCCCAAAACGCCTCTTTCAACAAGTGTCATTTGGATTTCCTTAAGCAAAAAAAACTGATTAGACTTTGTTTTTAGATATATTAGATAATAAATAAATTTATAGATTCAATAGTTAACGGAATAACTCCGCAATTGTTCTTATAGCTTCAGCAGGACCATCAAAACCATATTTTTGATGTCCATATCATCCACCATTTTCCAGCTCGACAATTAGTTGAATTACCATCTACTGCTGCTGTTGAGCGGCTAACAAAACCACCAAATAGACGAATTATTTTCCCTTATTTTAGATTATTTGTTTATTTTGACGTATGCTTTACATGAGTTTCGCTTTTTCACCATCTTCTCATCGTTCCGCTGAGATGGACTGTAGTGTGAATAGGCTATTAGTCGTTTTGTTGAATCATTCCAATTGATCATTTCGAATTATGGCTGTCAATCATTTTTGTGATTATATAATCATAAAATCACTTAATCACTTAAATTTTAATGTGTTAGTTTATGATTTGGGTTTAAAAACATACTCAAAATTCTTTAGCAGTGGCAAGGAAGATCAATCTAACAGAGAATTTTATATACAGGATATACCGAAAGAACAGACAGTTTTCCAAGTGTAGAACGCCGCCTTGCAGAAACAGTGAAGAGTACATTAATTTAATTATCACTTTGAACGATGTCAGCTGAGTGAACCAAACTGACCAGTAGACCTTACATTTTCGACCATTCGCAGACCAGTTTTTTATACGACAGCTACTCGAAATATTTATCCCATATTCATCAAAACAATATTTATATAATTAATAATCGTAGCAGGTTCTAGTCTGGTTTATATTTACTAGTAGTCTTTCCTTTGAATGCCAAATTATTTCACAGACTTCCGTTGTCGCTAGTCAAATGTTTCAAAACGACTACTCAGTTGATAGTCAAGTCAATTGAAACAACTAAATTGTCAATAGTCAAATGTAACAAAACGACTAATGCCTATCATTGTACTCTGAACCGTAGGTACATAGACTATTATAAGTTTGTGCAAAAGTACAGGGTTGTCCATATTCGACGGACCCATCTGGCAACGCCATAACTTTTGACAGAGATGTCAGATCGCTTAATGACATAGTTGAAATTTACATTCAACAGAACAAGTCAATTGTGAAAACTCAACGTGCTTTTAAAAAATTAAAATTTCACATTTCACATACGCCACTGAAAATCCTCAGGAGATTCAAGAAGTGCCTCTTCATGACGAAAAAGTCACAGTTTGGTGCGGCGTTAGTGCGAAAACGGTCATTGGGCCGTTTTTCTTCCAAAATGAAAATGGCCATGCTGTTACCATCAACCAGGAGCGTTATCGCGACATGATGACCAATTTTGTGATGCCAATTATTCGTCGAAAGCGTATGAGGCAGTTCTGGTTTCAACAAGACGGCGCTCCACACAAGTCACACAAGTCGCATAACAATAGATTTTCTGAAGAAATTGTTTCCGGGCCGTTTGATGTCGAAAAGTGGTGATTTGGACTGGCCACCGCGTTCGCCCGATTTGACGCCGCCTGACTTCTTCTTGTGGGGATATTTGAAGTCAGAGGTTTACGTTAACAAGCCAAGGACCGTAGAAGAGCTCAAGGACAACATTCGTGAAGAAATAGCCGCTATTCCGGCCGAAATGTTGGCGAAAACGATGGAAAATGCTGCAAAAAGGGCACAATACGCCATCAACGCCAGAGGCGGCCATTTGAGAGATATCATGTTCAAAAATTGATGTAAACAAATCTACTTGGAACAAATTAAATGATTAAGATTGCCAACCGCAAAATTTTTATTTTTTTCTTTGATTTTTTTAAAAAAAACATGGGTCCGTCGAATATGGGCAACCCTGTATGTAACAGCCAGATGGAAGCATCTCCGACAGTATAAAGTATATATATTCTTGATCGGCGTCAACAGCCGATTTATGTCCGTCTGTCTGTCCGTTTGAACGCACAGATCTCAGAGATGATAGAGATATAGAGGTTTGACATATGGGACATTTGCTTCTTGTGTCTGCGGGCAGATCAAGTTTATTTTCCATTTTGGCCACGCCACCACAATTTAGAAAAAAGTCATATCTCACACAGTTTTAAAGATAGATGGTTTGTACCTCCTAGATATATTTATTAATCAGGATTTCATATCGATCTGCCAAAGGAATGGTGAAGATTGGATGAGCGGTTGTCGAGTTATGATCAAAAGACTGTTCGCTGCTGCAGCGCAGTAGCAGCGCTGCTTTTAGCTGCTAGTCGGGCTTGATCGACTTTCTTTCTTGTTTTGTTTAGTTATTGTTCATATCTCTAAGCCTAGTTGGTCAAATCATATTAAATGAAAACTAGTTCAATTTTAATTCATATGATATGGTTCCGAATCTGTAGTCAAAAAATCATTTTCACCTCTACCCTGCTTATTTATACAAATATATAAAATTGAAAGTATGTTTGTATGTTTGTTCCTTATGGGCGTCTAAACCGCTGTTGTTTCTAAGTTGACGTAATAGGGGGGAAATGGACCAAAAACCGCGAAATATGCAAAAAATTATACCGATCATCCGATTGCGATGAAATTTTACGGAATGGTTGGACGCTTGCAAGCGAAAATTTCTAAGGTCCAAATATCCGCGAAATTTCTAAAATAATCATATGTATATCTCTGAAAGCGCTTAAAGCTTAGATTAATATCCAGCCGTGGGTTAATGGACGATGCAGATTGAACGGCTGAATTTGGATATTTTTCATTTGAGCGTATATTATTATGAAGATTTCATAGACGGCAATTGTAGACTGGTTAATAGGAGGTGTATACCAAACTGTCGAAAAGCCGCGAAATTAGCAAAGTTACAGTTAAAACTTTCATTTTCTCACAATGCAAAAGACCCGGGCGACGCCGGGTATTCAGCTAGTACACAATAAAATTATCATGATAAATGCTCTTTACAGTATGCTAGCCAAATAATATTATTAATTCAGAAAAACAATTGTGATATAGTTGGCTGAGTACTAACTCATTTTGAATACCTTCAATTAGCCCATCAATCTTAGTGAATGCAAAGATTGGCGCAGGCATAACTGACTTTCAGTGAATTATTTAAATTGAGAGTAATTTAAGGAAATGAAATTGGCGTACTTTTTGGTGCATTCTTTTTGTGTAGAAACGGGGTATTAGTCAATAGTTCAGTCATTTCGAACCCTGATTTTAACACTAGCTTTTCTTAATTTAATATTTTATCTTATCGAATATTAAGTATCAAGTGTAGAGATAACAGTCCTCCGTTCTGATTTGGTGATGCACCAATTATGATAGCATGATTGTGCAGTTTATCCAAGTTCGAGAGTTTCTTTAAAAATAGAACGCGAACCACGCCTCTTCTGCTGCTGACTTTGATTCGATCATATTAGAAAGCGCGGAATACTTGCTCTCAAAAAAAAGGGATTTTCCACATGTGTCATATTGAAACACATTAATTTAGTCTTCAACACGTCGTCTAATGGATTGTTTTACAAAGCTTTTACTTTAAGCGAAGTACCGAGGTGCTGGCAATGAAATCAAATCGCTAAATGTCAATCGGCCAGCGCCCACTGAGCTGCCAGCTCGGCAGGCTTCGTTTCATCGTACTCATTATGAGCTCAATTATAACAAGAAAGAAAGTCGGTCAAGCCCGACTACAACATACTCTGTACCAAGAAAATTTGTCTTTTGATCATAACTCGAAAACCGTTCATCCGATCTTCTTCATTCCTTTGGCGGATCGATAAGTTATTCTCGAGTCGATTGAGCTTTGTCCGTCCGTCTGTCCGTCCGTCTGTCAGTCTGTTTCTACGCGAACTAGTCTCTCAGTTTTAAAGCTATCGAGCTGAAATTTTGCACAGAGTCTTCTTTTTGCTGCACACTACTAATATGTCGGAACCGACCGGATCGGATGATATATCTCATAGCTCCCATAGGAACAATCGGTCGGAAAACTAGTTTTAGTATGAAAAACTTTTTTCTTTTAAATGGAAACGACTCCAAACTTTGTAATCGTAGGTTTTATATGCTTTTTTATAATTCCACCAAGTTTTATCAAAATCGGACAACTATATGGTATAGCTGCCATACAAAAGTTAGATCTGAAAAACAGTCTTAGTTTGAAAAACTTTTTTGTTTTTAATGGTAGCATCCTGTAATTTTGTATTTGTTTGTTTCTCATGCTTTTACACAATTCTACAAGTTTTTGTCCAAATCGGATGACTTTATCATATAGCTCCCATACGAACGATCGGTCGGAAAATGGGAAAAAAGTATTTTTTGAAAATATTTAATCGAGCACTTGCAAGGGTATAAAAACTTCGGCACACACGAAGTTAGCTTAGCTTTCTCGTTTTTATTTTGTTTTCTCGAAAACTAATCCATATCCATTGAAATAAATGCCAATTTAGACACCATTGGCATTGCTCATACCGCGTGATTGATTTTTCTCAGTTGCATTGATATGTTTTCTAGGCAAGAGGCTTCATAAATCACCAACAAATGCTATGCAGGGCGTTCAAAAATTGTAAAAAGGTCAAAAGTCGGTAGGATGGGGTTTCGCCAATATCTTGGCATCGGAAACTAAGACATGAGTTTGACCTGCCAACACGTATTCAGCATGGGTATGTTTACAGGAATTAGTTAAAGATGCTCGGGATACTTTTCACTGTACGGCAATACAACCCACTTGTAAATAAGGACTCGATCGGTTTAGTGACTCACAAAGTTTTCGAACCATTGGAACGGTTCATTGCGTGGTTTTTTGAGCTAACTGAACCTCGGTTTAAGTTCGGTTCCGGGGTTCACTCTTTATATTTACTAACTATTTATGGATGACAGTTCCTTTTTATGTATTATGATTGCTTAAGTGAATTCCCAGAAATCAACTATATGAAGTCCGATATTCAGGCGAAAACCATGAGGATTTAACTTAGGGAAATGTGCAGTATTCGTTTGCATTGTTTTAGTTTCATTATCGACCCTTTGAAGATATGGAGGACGAAAAATTATTTACTCTCTCAAATCAATTATCAACTTTCACGAAAGGTAAACAGTCCGATGACAGGTATGTTAATAGCTTAGTGGGAAATTGCTGGAGAGATGAATCTTAAAAGCAGGACTGGAATTTTGACTTTCAGATTACTGTGAAGCGAACCTTGAACCGAACTTCTTAAGGTATTATAATACGGTTCAGGACGAGTCCCAAATCACCATTTGAGTCCCCACCCATATTAGCCTCTGTTTTTTAAGATCCTCGACACCAAAGATTACTGTGTGCTCAGGTCTGTATCCAGCACTTTAAAATTTTTCATTCCTCACAATTCTTTATATGAATAGGAACACTTTGTCATTGCTTCGATGCTTATATTTTGAATAATCCCATCTCAACCCAAAATCGACACAATTCCCTTACAGATTATGTAGTTTTTAGATGGATTAGTATATCTTGTATAAAGCATGGGCTGAACCAAGGATCGAACTAAAACCTTAGTCCAAAAACCTTGAACCTCAAAACTCTGAACCTTAACCTTTGGTAAATTTTGAATCAAGCCCGCGAACCGGAGCTCCCAAAATTTTTTTGGGTTTGCAGCTCATTTTAAAAGGTACACCGATTCGGGATTTGGTTTGGTTTAGCAATTTCGAAAGGTCGCCGGTCCAGTTTATCAGCTGGAATAAGCGGGTTTGGCCGACTTCTACATGTTTTTAAATATAACAACAGCTAATGTGCTTAAGACAATCCAAAGCCTAACCTTATTTCCGAGTTCTCAATTATAAACACAACGGTTGTGGCAACAGAGCCCCCCCGGAATTCCAGGGTATTGCATCCCTGGTTAGCTTTTAAAACTCTCTGCATTTTAGACACGGCACACAAAATACCGATTCCATTTTCTGTGGAAACCGAAAAAGCATCAACAAAAAATATTAGAAATAGTTAATTGAAAAATGCTTCACGCTTGTAAGTCCCTTTACGCCAGATTTTATCACAATAAAACTAAATTTTTTAGCAAGCATTTTGTCTGTCGATTTTCGCTTTGCACACGGCACACATGGCGTATGTGTAATTTCATTTTTAGCAGTGAATTAAATAAAAGCAGAAGCCAAAAAAAGGCAACAATGTGCGTCTGTGTGTGTGCGTGAGTGCATTTCCAATTAGCGCCTTTCACACGCAGATGGCAAAGACAAGACAAATTTGTGAAATATCAATTTAGTCAATTCAAGAAAAGCGAACAAAGTTAAACAAATGCGGAAATCCAAAGAGAACTTGGTGCCAAAAGTTCAACAAAACAAAGCAAAGCAAATACAAACAGAGGCAGACACGGAAAGCGGCAGTGGCAGCGGGGAAATAAAACGCATACAAGCCCACTTGCACACGCACACACACACACATTAGAAGACCAACTATCATCGTGTGGACTGACAGGATGGTGGATTGCAATTGCAACTGCCACTTGGAACTGCATTCGCAGTTCTTTACTTATATTTGCCCAGTTGAAATACAAACAGAGTGTGAGGCCAACAGCCGGTATGCCGTACCTCGGATACTCTTACAAGCTTTCCTAATTAATGAGATTTAAATCTTCAAAATTGGGCAGAAATGTGTTCAAGTTGTGTATCTTTTGTGCGGTCGCTAATTAAAAGAATTCGTCTCACCAATTTGTAAATTACCTTTTCTAGTCTACTTTAACTCTTTTTTGCAAGGGAATAACGTGAAATACTGTAAGTGGTTGTGGGAAGGTGCCTAACAGCTGCCAGGTCTGACATCTTTACTCGGAATGTAATTCTGTTTGGTTTGGGCCACGAAAACTAATTTGCAACAGAACAAGTGCAAGGAAAACTTTTGGTAAAGTTTCTGGGATTAAAGTTTGGGGCCAAAATGAAAACGAATTAAATCCATTTTTGCTGCAGAAACATATTTTACCCACGGTGAAACAAGTCACACACTTGAGCAAGTCAATAAATAACACTACGTAACAAGTTCCAGTATATTAAATGGTTGGCTTTGATGCCAGATGTTTTTTGTGAGCAGAACACAAATCTGTTTTCAGAAATGGTCCATCACGTCTAGATTTTTGGTAATTTCAGCTTAATCTAGATTAATTCATACTAGACGGATTGTGGGAAACATTTGAGTTCTTTTGGCACTCTTTGATATTATCGTTAAGTTCTAGGATTCTAAGACAAAAGCCAACTATACTAAAACTTCATGGCATATTTTGGGCAGTAGAATATTTAATAATTCTGAATAAAAAAAGTTTTTCTCACTAAAACTAGTTTTCCGACCGATTGTTCCTATGGGAGCTATGAGATATGGTCATCCGATCCGGTCGGTTCCGAGATATTAGTAGTGTGCAGCAAAAAGAAGACTCTGTGCAAAATTTCAGCTCGATAGCTTTAAAACTGAGAGACTAGTTCGCGTAGAAACAGACAGACAGACGGACAGACGGACGGACAAAGCTCAATCGACACAGCTCGTCAGCCTGATCAAGAATATATATAGTTTATGAGGTCGGAAATAAATATTTATATGCGTTGCAAACTTCTGGGCAAAATTATAATACCCTTTGTAAGGGTATTTTTCTTCTTCTTTCTTAATCAGGTTTCCTGTTTTCAGAATTCCCAGTGAGACTGAAACAGAATCTGCTTACAATGTCCCTCTTCTAATGAAGAGAGAATTTTTTTCCAACAATTAATTGTTGGGCAAATAACTCCTCGATGGCAAGAATATATGCAGACGACAGTGTCAATGAAGTCAATTCGCTTATCGTTGAATCAACTTGGTCTAGTTTACTTTCACCTCCAAATGTCGACAACGTTAGAGTGTGCAGCTCACTTGCAATCATTTCAACTTGACGATGCATATCGACTGCTTTCCATTCTTAAAGAATATCGATGGTATTATTATTTCTGTACTATGTTTGTATTTATGTATTATCACTGTTGAGCACAGACAATATCCAGCAGCGCAGCTGCTCATAAAGTTGTGTTCTTCGAAACAATTTTTATACTCTGTACCGTGGGTACATAGAGTTTGTGCAAAAGTATGTAACAGCCAGAAGGAAGCATCTCCGACCCTATAAATTATATATTCTTGATCAGCATCAACAGTCGAGTCATGTCCGTCATGTCCGTCTGTCCGTATGTCCGTCTGTCTGTTCGTATGAACGCACAGATCTCAGAGATGGTAAGATAGAGGTTTGACATGTATGGGACATATGCTTCTTATGTCTGCAGGCAGATCAAGTTTATTTTTATACTCTGTACCGTAGGTACACAGAGTATTATAAGTTTGTGCAAAAGTATGTAACAGGCAAAAGGAAGCATCTCCGACCCCATAAAGTATATATATTCTTGATCAGCCTCAACAGCCGAGTCGATATAGCCATGTCCGTCTGTCCGTCCGTCCGTCTGTCCGTCTGTCTGTCCGTATGAACGCACAGATCTCAGAGATGGTAAAAGATAGAGGTTTGACATGTATGGGACATATGATTCTTATGTCTGCAGGCAGATCAAGTTTATTTTCAATTATGGCCACGCCCCCTCCCGCCCCCGCAATTTAGAAAAAACGTCATATCTCCCACAGTTTTGAAGATAGTAATCCCGTTTTTTCGTAATTCGAGAACAGTGGGGTTCTCATATTATGAACATTTTTTCGAACGGCATGGGCAAGTTCTAAGACCATTTTGTGCTGGCTATATAAAAGAAAAAACTTAACGTTCCTCGGCGGGGAATTGAACCGGGGACCTCTTGCTTTACCCGAAACGCGGCATCTCAACCGACTCCACCGTCGACCTCACGTGAGACTTTGTGATGAATCACAGTGAAGAATGTAGCCATAGGGCTCAGCACATAACGAGCAACAATCACGGCGGTGTTTTTCCGTGAACGTCGGGCATGTCTTCTAAAGGAAAATTCACGAACGAAATGGTTACAAAAATGAGTCCGCTTGGTCTGGGTTTTGAAACGTCGTTTTTTTCTGAGTGTACCCAGTGTTTCTTGATGCGGCACAGGAGCAACATCTAGTGCTAGTTGAAAACAAATGAATGCCAACAAATTCTATTTATGAAATATTAAAACAGTCCGTTCAACCGTTCAGAACCAACTTCTATTGAAAACTGCCCCACCCCGTATATAAGCAATTCTCAACACTCACCTGCTGCACAGCGGGTGAGCCGGTCATCCATTGTTGAAACAAATCCGAAGTAACAGATGGTCGCTTAGGCAGCTTACGGTTCTCGATGAACTCTTGCAAACGACTCAGGGCTTCTGGTGGCGCACGTTCCGTTAGCCACTTCTCAAAAGCCTCGGGTTTCTCCTCAAACAGACGCGCCACCTCATCCACATCCTGCTGGCTGGCCGCTTTGCTGCACTTGACGGGCAGCTGGTTCGTCTGAGTGCTTATGCTGGTACTGGAGCTGCTGGCAGGTGCACCTGAGTCGTCAATGCTCTCATCTGGTGGTGACGTTGGCATGGATTCGACGGAAATAACGAGATCTGGGGGGGTTGCGCCTGGGGCGGATGGTTGATTATTGTTGCTCCTGCTGGCTCCTACTGCCGCCGCCATTGATGCTGGCGTTGTCTTTTTGGCGCCATTGGTCAGCGGTTTGGCTGTCGTGGGTGACATTGTGGCTGGCGCTGAGTCTGCTGTGGAGCCGCCAGCTGCCGCTGACACATCTGTCATATTGTTGCTCAATGTCTGTCTGCTGCCGCTGAGCTCGTGCATGAAATCATTCCGCAAATGGCCCGGGCGCCGCCTCGTTAGCTCTACCTGAAGTCGGAGTCCAGTCGATCCCGCTGCGAACGCTGATTAAGTCACGTACACACCCACTTATGTGGCTCTGAGTCGTGGATTTGTAATGGCACCGGCAACCTGTTGCTTTGCCCCTCTCCAGGCTTAGTTTTAATGGACATAAAGTGGTTAGCTGGGAGAAAGGGTAATTGATGAGGCCGACTCAGCACTTGGTAGGTCCAGCGCCCGGGTTAGCCTCCAGACTTCACTGCATGCACGTTTGCCTCACTTTGTGGTCCGCTGTTTGTATTGCGAAAGCTTTAAGTTCGTCTCTTTCTCTAATCCTTGACAGCTATTTAACAGTTCATTGCAGTGTTTGATTTGCTGTCCCAAGTCGAGCGAGGCCAACTTAATTTAAGCTCTCCGGAGTCTGAATTAAGTGATGGCAAAGGAAGAGAACAGAGAATGGAAAGTTAGTATTTGATGGCGGATTAGATGATAGTCAAATAAAACAAATGGAAAGTTGAGGCGGAACTTTGACCAGGGCCCAGAGTGCCGCATTGCTACTTGACTTTAATGGCTGGGCTTTTAAGAAATCGCTTTAGAACTTTGGAATGGGATGGGCGTGGTCCTTAACCAAGCCATTATATGAATGGACTTTCAGGAAGTTTTAATGATTGTGGACATTAGTTGAAAAATAAATGATCCGAGTGGGTGGACTTCACAAGGTTTGCTGAGCTTGTAAATATTTGTGTACAGTTTTAAAGGAGCGAATGAAATGAATATCTTAGCATAATTAATGGTTGACAGCTGATCACTTTGGTATTATTAAAAACCTATTTGCAGCCCTGATTATAACCTTTATTAAAATAGCTGGTAAGCAGTCACAGAATGGAAACAAATATATTGGGTAATATTATGTTTTGATTCCAGTGGTAAATTTATTAAGTGCATTCACAATTGACACAATTAACAACTGCATATGTATATATTTGTACACAAGAATTGGCTGCATTGTTGCAAATGGACACAAGGGCATCTAGGGAACGAGAGAGAAGACTGAGCAGCTTATCAAAATCTTTACCTTTCACATGTTTTCTTGCATTTTTTATAGCACCGTCAAGTTGGACCTTGTCGAATGTGTTGAAAGTACTCAGTACATCTGATTGCATGAAGTTTGACCAAAATAATCTGTATATCATATTTTTTTAAGAAAAAAGCCCTTATGTTAGCATGAAAACCACACACGGTGTGCTTCAGCTATTCGTAAGGCTAAAAGTATGCAAACTAAGAAACTTGACTTACAGTCAAAAATTTGTATCCCTTAATTTTAGGAAATTGTGATAATTGTGACTATAATGAAAATAATTTGGTGCTTACCTAACCTGCTGAAATGTGGTCTATAACGCAACAAATATTAAGTTATTCTAAGCCTAAAGTCTAGGACCACTTTCCTAATAATGTGTGCTGTGTATATTAGACACATCAAAGTTGATATGATAGGTATGATTTGGTTCTACGAATCCGTTTCTTTCCGGGCTTAACAATTCCGCAAACTATTCACGCCACGTTGGTTTTTGACATTTTTTGCCAACAAACCTGTGATTTTTTTTCAAGGTGCAAGTAAAGAGTACCGTTATTTCTTTACTTCATAGACAACCACATAAGACCATCAACGCGAAATCGTTAGACCCCAGAGAGACATGCTTTTATATTCTTTAAAAAAGACCTCTTGAACCTTATAAGTAAAATTTGTTACTAAAACTATCACAAATGCAGTGCTAACATCGTGCACAAACATAACAATCTAAACCAAATGTTTAACTCATTTTAAATAATAATAAAAAATAATTAATCACACCTCCCGAAAAAGCAACAGTCCTGTCATCTACACCACGTAGCTCTTTTTGCTTTCTGAGTGTTTAGGTGAACTTAGTACTGTGATTTCTCGTCTGGCTCAATTCTTTACTAAAAATAATAATCAGTAAGAATTGTATACCCTTGCAGAGGGTGAAATTGTCCAGATGTTTGTAACGCATAGAAGGAAGCATTTCCGACCACATAGAGTATATATATTCTTGATCAGCACGACGAGCTGAGTCGATATAGCCATGTCCGTCTGTTTCTATGCTATCGCCACCAAACTTTGCACGAAGTCTTCTGGTCCAAATACGCTGCACATTTGTCGGAACCGGCCGGATCGGATGACTATAACATATAGCTGCCATAGGAACGATCGGACGAAAAACTAGTCCTTTTTTTGTTTTTAATGCAAACGTCTCCAAACGTCATCGTATTTACTAGTTTTTATACTCTGTACCGTAGGTACATAGAGTATTATAAGTTTGTGCAAAAGTATGTAACATCCAGAAGGAAGCATCTCCGACCCCATAAAGTATATATATTCTTGATCAGCATCAACAGCCGAGTCGATATAGCCATGTCCGTCTGTCCGTCCGTCCGTCTGTCCGTCTGTCTGTCTGTATGAACGCGTCGATCTCAGAGACTATAAGAGATAGAGCCACAAATTTTTGCACCAAGGTAGATTTATGCTGTACGCAGATTAAGTTTGTTTCAGATTTGGAAAATTCCCCGTCGTCCCCCTTTTATCCCCAAAAAACCTAGACCTCCTCTAGTAATTCTAGACCTAAAAAGCCGTCAGATCCATAATTTTAGATCCTCGTGGTTTAGTGTACATCAAGCTAGGCCCAATATCTATCTATTCTGAAAAGTACAATCAGATCGGACAAAAAACACCGGAGTTATAAGCGAACCAGTTGAGCTGATAAGATTAAACGGTTGCTGCAGTTTTGTCCGAGCTTAAATTGGGCTCGATGTCTGAAAATTTATTGCTCTCAACGAATTTAGCCGAGCTTTGGTCATAGAACTTCTCGAGTATGACAACAATTTTCTTATGGTTGAAAATGACCTTTCAGCAGGGCATGTCGTTAAATTCGATTGGTAACAAATCTAGAATGTGGTGTTCACTTTTCCAATCGAGTAAAATCTCGGCAAAGCTTTTCGTCGAGGGTTTTTCTTAAATTTTTTCGCTCGCAAAATGTTGAAAAAACTGTTTTAGTGTAAAACGTCGACTCTCGTCAATTTTCGAGCCAAGGAACTCCAAGAAAAATGGCTCTCCGCCTGGTCAAGATAAGTGTATAGTTTTGTTACGAATCTGGCTGTTAACAGAGACTCTACATATAACATCTATAGATCTTTGCAGTTACGCAACCCACAATACTATCAATATTCTTAATATTCAATTGTATAAATTTGTACACTTTCATCGGAATTATATCGAAACATCTCTAACAGCAACAACAACAGCAAAACAATTCGGTCCAAGCAGAAACAACAATAGGGGCATTGCCCCTCCAATTAAATGAAGGCCCAGAAAAGTTACAAATTAGATTCGGCATTTTGATCGAAATTTTCCATCAAGAGTGGACAATTCTATCAAATCGACTCTACATACTCCGACCCAATCAAAATTAGCTTGGATTTCTAGGAGTTTGTGACATTTGAGCAATCCTCCTTCTTTATTTACTTATTTGTGCACTTCTTTAGATGCTTAACACATTTGATTGGCTAAAGCAGTCGATCCAGCGACACCATCTCTCCCATTTATATGCTATCCTTTAATTGGTATTAAATTTAAAAATTTGAATGATTTTCCGATAAAGCAATTTTGTTGCACGGTGATAATCCCTTGGCCATTATTTACAGTTCTTTGGTCCCCTAAGCTTTTGTGATTCTCAAAATGCCGATTGCTTTCGCCACAATACAATGAATTTGGAATGCATACGAAAATGTTTCAAATGGAATTTATTTTGTGGGTAATAAATTTGTGCCGCCCATTTTCCCATAGACTTCCATGGGGAATCTTGGTGGAATGGAAGCACATATACTTAAATGCTTAAAAAAAACAGAATATATTTATGACCCCCTCCACAGTTCCTGCTGACGTCAGATGAAAATGGCAGGTCGCAGGACCATCCACTCGAAAGGCGGCTGCACTCACATTTCGGAGCAGACAAAAAAGTATTTAAATGAAAATGCGCGGGGTCGAGGCGTGCGTACGGTTGCTTTGGAGCGAAGGTTGCCAACGTTGCCATTTATAAGCATTTGCATTAAAATGGCTCTCGACATTTGCATGGATACACTTTTGGCATTTGCCACGTGCCCAGGTTGCTGTTGTTGTGGGATGCACTTTGCTCGACTTTGCGTAACGTTTTAAGTCATAAAGTTGCCATCAGCAATCTCCGCCTGATCTACACATCACCTTCATTTTCTTAAACCAACATCAAAGTTGCCAACAGCTCGTGCTGCTGGCATGTTAGTGTATGTGCTTGCATCCAGCCAACGTCCTTTGTTTGCTTGGCAGTCGGGGCACCTTGACCAGCAATGACTTTAGCAAGTTACTTGCATCCTTTCCACTTCCTATATAAACAAAGCTATTTTGAATAAAACACAAGAACAAACAACAATGGCACGGACAACAACAGCAACAAGGACTTTATCACGCACTCGTTTGCAATTTCAAATTGGGTAATAAATTCTACAACTCCTCCGCTGTAAGTGTGCGGGTGATTGTGTGTGTATAAAACTGCTTTGTTCTCGGCCGAGCACTCATCCATCCGCTTCTCCGCTTTCCTCGTGTAGTTCCTATTGTAAATTTAATGTCAACACTAAAGATTAAGAATTTAATGCGTATTTTGGTTAACAAATTTTTTTATAGCGCAGTAGTCTTTGCTCAGTCTCAGGCGGTGGAGGAGTAGTCCTTGACTGCCATAAATCGGAAATTAAGTTACACACTCTGATGGGAAAAGAGCAACTGGAATTGAAATCCCTGTGAACATTTGCTATGTAAGGTTTATCAGGTGAAATGAAGTTGAGAAAATGCAAATTCTTGGTCCATTAAAGGAAGCACCCCCCGGGGAGTTTCTAGATCAAGGCAGGCGCGGTAACGAATCTAAAGCAGATTCACAAGAACATAAATCAAGTATTCTTGAAAAAGTCGATAGCTTTGGCGTGTAATTTGTTAGTGGTGGACTTCGGCTATTGCAAGCGCCTGCGAAATGTTCGATTTTCACGACAAGAAGAAGTGATTTTTCGTTCGTCAGCCATACATTTGCAAAGTAATTTTCGGGGATGACACGGAAACCTCTAGAGTTTTTCCTATTTTCAAATGCTGTTGTGAAGCAGAGAACTGCGTGCGGTGCTGATTTTTTGACTTAAAGTATAAACAAACATTTTTTACAGACGCTTGTTTTTATTGTCTTGTTTTACCTGTTGCGAATATTATTTGTCCTCAGAAAGTGCGTCTTCAAAAAATGTTAACGGTCGTGTTATTCGTGTTCATTCAATTTAATAGCATTTATACTAAGTGTGACCAACATTTTTAGTTCGGACCAAGTCTGTTCATGTTCTCAGTGATAATGTTTCCCGTCAAAGAAAACTCACACTCTCCTGCTGCACTACTTGCTGGTATTGCGTGAAAAGTGGCCCTAAAGTCATGAGTACAACATCCATTCTTCGCCATGTATAAAAAATATTCTGAATTGGTGATTGATTCGTACACAAACCCACTGAGCTACGTACACTAGAGCGGCCCTTAAAGCGACATAATGCAAAAAAGGACGTCTCAGCATTTCCAAAGCTAATTTTTGATGTACAATTAATAATTGTAAAAACCAAAAAATGTTCTTTTAATTTTAAAGTGGCGCGCCATGGCTTCAAAGTTTTTAAAAAATTAATCATACGACTCGTGAACCAAATACAGCTTTTTGCAACGAAAACTTTAGTTCATTTCAATTATTGTCATATTCTAAAACTAATTTTTTTTGGAAATATGGCAGAAGATCCTTCTGTGTTTTTGGTCGGCTTATTGAAACCAATTTTCGATAGTGAGTGTTCCTTGCCAACGAAAAGGTGCGTGGTAGAAAACCTACAGAAAAACGATTGGATTATTTCATTTAAAAAAAGTCTCAAATTTTTTAATCGACTGGAGATTTCATCCGAATTTCTTAAAGAAGATCTACGGTCGTGGTTAGAAGACGAGGAACTGTTTAAAGCAATCTTTTACAAAAGACTATGAATGTGTATGTGTATGTGTATGTGTTGGGGAGATAAGAAGATTTTTAAAATTCAAGTCAAGGAGTCAGGGGCATGGCAAAACTTGAAAATAATCTTGGTCTGCCTGCAAATATAATGAGTTTATGTTTGCGATTTCTCTTTGCCTATAAAGACGGACAGACGGCTAAATCGACAAGGCTGTTAATGCTGTTCAAGAATATATGTATAGTAGTTAATGTGCTCGGAGATGATTCCTTCTAAGCGTTACAAACGACTGAACAATTTGAATATTCCATCTGCTTATAAATAGGGTTGGCTCAGTTAATACCGCAAATTTTTTGCATCTGTGATTCGATTAGACGTCCCAAACTCCAGGTTGTTATTAATAACATAGCCAGATATATCTTTAATAAATAAGGACATACATTTAGCAAATTTCGAACTATTCCATAAAAATATTTGATATGTCATTAACGTCATGGATGAACTACAGAACTCTTCCACTGTTACACAAAATTATTAACAATAAGGAAGCATTTGGGCTCTCAAGCTCAAAAAAAACCTTGACATGTGAAATCTATAAGGAAAGCACCATTGCTTCGTACAACTTATTTAACACACCTATAAACAGGTATAAAGAAAAAAGACTAAGCAACTGAATAATAATTTTTTTAATTTAAAAACAAGAAAGAAAGTCGGTCTAGCCCGACTATAACATACTCTGTACCAAGAAAATTTGTCTTTTGATCATAACTCGAAAACCGTTCATCCGATCTTCTTCATTTCTTTGGTGGATCGATAAGTTATCCTAATAACTAAATATGTCCAGTAGGAACAAGCCATCTATCTTCAAAACTGTGGGAGATATGACGTTTTTTCTAAATTGCGGGGGCGGGAGGGGGCGTGGCCAAAATTGAAAATAAACTTGATCTGCCTGCAGACATAAGAAGCATATGTCCCATACATGTCAAACCTCTATCTCTTACCATCTCTGAGATCTGTGCGTTCATACGGACAGACAGACAGACAGACAGACGGACAGACGGACAGACGGACAGACGGACAGACGGACGGACGGACAGACGGACAGACGGACAGACGGACATGGCTATATCGACTCGGCTGTTGATGCTGATCAAGAATATATATACTTTATGGGGTCGGAGATGCTTCCTTCTGGATGTTACATACTTTTGCACAAACTTATAATACTCTATGTACCTTCGGTACAGAGTATAATTATTTAACCGCGTGAATCAATGTATACTTCATTAATGTATCTTGTCAATCTTAGGCCCAATGTCTCAAAGTCCGGTTGGTCAACTTGACAGGCAGTTTAACCGAATTTGAGTGTCTCATGATGTATGTGGCGTAACCGGAGGAACAAACTTAAACGCTGCTCATCCACCGGTCAACTTTAACCGCGAGCTCAGCCCCGATGAAATTATCGATATTCT
Source organism: Lordiphosa fenestrarum (assembly GCA_035044985.1). Taxonomy (NCBI): domain Eukaryota; kingdom Metazoa; phylum Arthropoda; class Insecta; order Diptera; family Drosophilidae; genus Lordiphosa; species Lordiphosa fenestrarum. The sequence continues at coordinate 239,060 of JAWNNO010000685.1, forward strand.
TATCGATTTACAAACAGCTGGCCGCTCACTTACTTTGTTTATTGTTATATTTGCTGCACAACAAAATGTTCCACGCAATGGAAATGCAATTCGATGAGGCAGAACATAGAATTTTTGTCAACTTTTACGCAAAACAATGACCAGCAACAACCAATTGCATTAAAAAACAAACAAACCAAACAGAGTCAGCTGTTCATTCGTTCGTTTGGTCAAACAGTATGGTCACATTGAAACATAGGCATTTGCCGATATCAGGCGAAACTGCTGCTGAGAAAAGCAAATGACTTAACCGCTCGTCATCTTGACGAACAAATCTGACCGGTGGTTGGCTAACCGGAACCTTTGAGAAATCGGTTAAATAGTTAAGCCATAATGTCGTATTATTTGTAAGTGCTATTTTTATCAACATTTTGCGATAAATTAAAATACTTATACATTTTGCGTTAGACATAAAAAATGCGGCAGTAAAGCGGTGTCTACGATATTGAAATTCAGAAATAGGTGATTTTTAGCCTTCTTAAAAATGTGAATGGTTTGAATTTTGTGTGTATTGGATCAACTCACTAAATATGTTAGGGCATTAGAGGTGGCAATAAAAGTGCGATACTCAGCTGCAGTTCTCTGTTGCGAAGCTTGGATCATATATATGATTTTATAATAAAAATCCAAGATGATAAGCTTAAAATACAATTTTGTCTACTTTTTAAAATTACAAATGCCATCAGAGGATGTGAGCCTTGTAAGTATTGGTTGAAGCGTCTGTTGCATAAAATATGTATCAAAATTATAGAATCTATAAGCTTTGGGATTAATTGAATTTTTTTGTAACTTTTAAAGCTTGAATTTGCTTACATATAGTATATGAGAGGTGATTTACTTAACTTCCGAACAGCATATTCTATTTTAGAATGGTATACTTTATATTTAGGTCCGATTTCATATTTTTATACCCGTTACTTGTAGAGTAGAAAGGGTATACTTAAGTCGTGCAAATGAATGTAACAGGCAGAAGGAAGCATCTCCGATATCATAAAGTATATATATTCTTCATCAGCATCAACAGCCGAGTCGATATAGCCATGTCCGTCTGTCTGTCCGTAGGAACGGACAGATCTCCGAGGTGGTAAGAGATAGAGGTTTGACTTGTATGGGAGAAAAACTTCTTATATCTGCAGGCATATCAAGTTTATTTTTAATTTTGACCACGCTCCCTCCCACCCCCGCAATTTGGAAAAAACGTCACATCTCCCACAGTTTTATAGATAGATGATTCGTACCTGCTAGACATATTAACTAATCAACATTATTTATCGATCCGGCAAAGGAATGGGGAAGATCAGAAGAACGGTTGTCGAGTTATGATTAAAAAAATGTTCGCTGCTGCAGCGCTGCTTTCAGCTGCTACTACAGCGTCAAGATTTAGGGTGAGCGTTTAATGTCGTTGGTACAGAGTAAGTTATAGTCTGGCATGACCGAATTTTTTTTTCATTTTAAATAATTTTAACATTTTAAATAATCACAAAAAAAACCAGTCACATATTTAAATAGTTTGTTTCATTTTACATAACAGTGAATGGAATGATTTTTTGCTGAACATTTTGCTTGTTTGAGGCAAAACAAAATGAAACAAGAAAGAAAGTCGGTTAAGCCCGACTATAACATACTCTGTACCAAGAAAATTTGTCTTTTGATCATAACTCGAAAACCGTTCATCCAATCTTCTTTATTCCTTTGGCGGATCGATAAGTTATCCTAATAACTAAATATGTCTAGAAGGAACAAGCCATCTATCTTCAAAACTGTGGGAGATATGACGTTTTTTCTAAATTGCGGGGGCGGGAGGGGGCGTGGCCAAAATTGAAAATAAACTTGATCTGCCTGCAGACATACGAAGCATATGTCCCATACATGTCAAACCTCTATCTCTTACCATCTCTGAGATCTGTGCGTTAATACGGACAGACAGACTGACAGACAGACAGACGGACAGACGGACGGACGGACGGACAGACGGACATGGCTATATCGACTCGGCTGTTGATGCTGATCAAGAATATATATACTTTATGGGGTCGGAGATGCTTCCTTCTGCCTGTTACATACTTTTGCACAAACTTATAATACTCTGTGTACCTACGGTACAGAGTATAAAAACTACCTTACATTGTATAGTACTTACACTTTTACACAAAACCCTCACATACAATTGAAGTAAGCTATGCTTATGAATATTACCATTTTAGAAAAACAATTCTGTGATTGCCTTACTATTTTATAATTTTGTGTGGCTTAACTGGCATAACTGACCCTCAATTACTCACTTAAACTGATAATTATTTAAGGAAATAAAGTTGGCATACTTTTAGGGGCGGTTATCATGATATTTTATTAAATTTATAACCGGGGTACAACAAACAAACAACATATTTTGTGAAGATTAAAACAACAGGAGAAAGAAAACGGGTGGGCTTTTAAAAAATCAAACCAACTGGCGGTGGGCGTGGTCTCGCAAATAGTTCAAGGAAATTTATGCAAGTCTCTGCAGGCTTTGTTGGTTGTTCCGGAGAACAAAAGAGTGCGCACTTCAATTTTAAAATGAAAATAGTTATCGTCGAATCAATCCAAAAGCAGAATTATTTAATTTGGTTCTGAAAAACTACGAATTACATAAAGTATAAACTTTTTACATACTGTGGGGGGACTCGAATTCGATACTAAAATACTACTGTTATTAAATTGCCTAAAAGCATTCATCAATATATTTCTGACATTATGCAAAAAAAAAAACGAGCGCTTGTAATTTTTAAATTGGAACTTCCTGCATTGGGAATAGAACAGACGTAACTAAAACTGGTCGTCTTAATATGTTTTAGTGACTTTCAAGTGATTTTTATTAAATTTTAAGACAAAAGGGGCATAGTAAAATTAAAGTATGATTGTTTTAGGTTTTACTTTGCGAATTTCCCTGAGTGTATATCTTACCTCAGGCCATCGAAAATTCCTGTCTATTGTGTAAATTCGGGCTGGGATTGCTACCATATACTATATGTACATAAAATGGCCAACAAATTAAGAGCAGCTGAAAGCAGCTACAGTTTTGGAGAAAAATCTTGGGGAATACCATGTGCTATTGGTGCTGTGGACAGCTGTCGTATACGAATTAATGGGATTTGCTGTTTTGTTCAGTTATTTTTACCGACATGGCCCCCTTTTATAGTTATGTGGTTCGACACAAAATGTTAAGTTTTTTGATCAACTGTCATGGTAATCGGAATCAAACCATTAGTTCCAACTGACTGTTACTTATATCTCTCGTCAACTTAAGGGAATGGCGATAGTTTACGGGGAGAGTTTGGAGATAGTTTGTCGATTTGCACAAACAAACATATTAGGAATCGCATTTTTATCAAACAAAGGATATATGGCGATATTTGGTATCGCTTTTTATACTCTATACCGTAGGTACATAGAGTATATTAAGTTTGTGCAAAAGTATGTAACAGCCAGAAGGAAGCATCTCCGACCCCATAAAGTATATATTCTTGATCAGCATCAACAGCCGAGTCGATATAGCCATGTCCGTCTGTCCATCTGTCAGTCTGTCCGTCTGTCTGTCCGTATGAACGCACAGATCTCAGAGATGGTAAGAGATAGAGGTTTGACATGTATGGGACATATGCTTCTTATGTCTGCAGGCAGATCAAGTTTATTTTCAATTTTGGCCACGCTCATATCGTCATATCTCCCACAGATAGATTGTTTGTTTAGTAATCGGGATAACTTATCGATCCGCCAAAGGAATTGTGAAGATCGGATGAAAGGTTGTCGAGTTATGATCAAAAGACTGTTCGCTGCTGGTGCTCGCTTACTAACGGCATAACGAACACAGCAAGCACCGAACTCAGGCAAATCTTTTTCGTCTCTGTTTTGAGACAAATCTCTTGGATCTACATTGAAATTTTCTCAGTGTTCTTATACTTAAAAGCTGTTGATATGATGTCTTAAAATCACTCAAATAAATGTCTTTAATTATTTAGTGATTCTTTCTAGAACTTTTACCATAAATTAAGGTCTATCCATGATGTGTGTAAAGCTTCAATGTCTCGGCAAAACGCCGACAGTTAACCATAATTGAAGCTATGCAAATGTATTTCGTGGTTTGCACAAAACTCCAAAGCCAACATTGGCTCGTCAGACAACAAAGCGTTTGCAGTGAAATTCTGCATAATTTCAAATTGAGGCACACCACGTGGCTAATTTGCCATGCAGTGCATACGGTTTGGCAACAGTGTCTACTTCCACAATTAGTGTTTAACATGAATATGGACAAATTATGCCCATGGATCGCCTGTGAGCCTGCTCCTGGTCACGCACTCTTTCACCCGGAAATTAGTGCCGGATATCGCACGCATCAAGCCGTACAAAATGGACCAACGCAAACACATCAACATGCGAGGTGAATAAATTAAAGTTGTGTTTGAGGTTCCAGCAGTTACATCTGCAGTACTCCGTGTATTTGGAGACTCTAAGGTGAGCTGGGCTTGTGTTATTCATCCTAGGAGGGCCATGCCTTGTAGGGAAGCCTTGATTTCAGTACCAGGCCTTCCAAATGAGGGCTTCTTTACTCCCTCGATGTTGATTTTGTTATTGCCTACTAGTGGGTATCAAATGGGCGAACTCCCGTGTTTTCCTATTACTCATTTGCCAAAGCTAATGACAAGCAAACACGACACCGCCACGCCGGGAATTCAAAATGGTTGCGGGCTGAGCTCAAATTAAGTTCTAAAGTATTTATTTATTCCAAATTTTTACAAACAGCCTCACACGCGTGCACCACGGCAGGCTCTACTCGTGTGGCCGTTAATTAAAAATGTGTTTTGGTTTCAGCGGGAGTAGTTATTTTTAATTAAAGTGCGCCACTAACATGTCAGCAACAGGAGCCCGAAGCTGGCCAGCGCCGCGTTCCGGTGACCACGCCATTAGCTGCGCTGGGGGCTGCAGGCATGCAAATGACTGGTACGGTCTTGCGGTGAAAGCTGCCCACCTGTCCGCACCTGCCCTCCCTAATGGCGAACATAAATAGACGACGAGCGAGACTTGGCTTTGTAGTTGTGCACTTGGCTGGCACGTTTGAAATTATAGAATTAGTGGCCGAGGCAGCAACACATTGTTGCAAGTGTGCGCCATTTTGCCGGCGGAAGTGCCTATTACATGACGTGCGTGCAGTTGCAGTGAAGCCAGGGCAGGATGTGTGGCGGGCAAGAGTGGGGGGAACACGCACACGATAGGGTAAATTAACTTTGCGGCTCGCACTTAGCTGCGCTGGCTTTGTCAGCGCCTTTGGTTTCATGCTCATGATTTCAATTCGGCAAACTGCAACGTTGCATTTTGGCCGAGCTCGGCGCATACCTAATTTCCGCGACCTTTCCCCTCTTCTGTGATGAATGGGGCGGGGGCAGAGAATGAGTGCTGCATTAGCAAAGCAGTCACGTAGCACACACCCACAAGCGCGGTATGTTGTTGCACGTTGTAAGCTTCCAGCGGCATTTGCCTTTTTGACTCGACAGCGTAAAATGCGCCCAAGGAGAGATAGAGAGAACGTGAATTGTTCTGCATAATGACGGCCCGGTGTTAACATGTCGGCCGCTCCTTGTAGTGTTGTTGATGCAGCGCTGACTTAAATTTTACATCCAGCTTCATCAGCAGCGTAACGCAATACTTGTTGCATAATAATTTGCAATCAAATTTCTGGGATTTGTGCAATTTTGTGCAGAGCCATGGTGCTTTACTGGCCTCGTCTAAGTACCTGCAGCCACAAAAGACTAGAAACTGGTTTTGACACTTAATCTGAAAATTGAAATGTTATATTTGCTTCCAGTTATTCATTCACTGTCATTCACTATGTCAAACCCTTTGATATGCAAAGGATTCCAGCTTCCACTTGGCGTTTTGCTGAAGGTGAAATAAATTGGAAATTGTGGCCATAAACGAAATGTATTTGAAATTACTTTTGCTTGACTTTTGGTTCAAGGGAATGTCTCCTGCATTCTTTGGATGTTAATTGAAATGTTACCTCGAACTTATTATAAATAAATAAATATAAATAAATAAATAAATAAATAAATGAAATGTTGGGTTAAGCCAGAAGGACACCCTACACTTAAAAACAGCCAAAATCTCCCTAAAATTTAGAAATTCGACTTTAAAAAGGGGTCAAAGGCGACTAACCATATATTTTAGAAAAATTATTTCTTTTAATAAGATTGAGTCCGTGTGTCTGTATGATCACCTAGATCTCAGAGACTAGAAAATCGAGAGCCAGCAAGTTGTAGATGTAGACTAGTATTGTTTGCACGCAGATCAAGTTTGTTTCAAATTTTGGCCACGCCCCTACGATAGAGCTGGAGAAACATCGATGTATTGCTACATCGATGTTTTCGATGATTTGAAAGTAAAACATCGATGAAACATCGATGTTTTTTCAAATTTTAAAAATTTGCTAATGTACCTTCCCAAAGCACTTTTTTGCTGCAGATTAAATATAAATAAATAATAAATGTACATTGTAAATTTTAATATATTAAACAAATTATAAATCTAATGACCCTTCTAGGGCTCTTGATCAATTTTTTCTTATTATTATTAAGACTTTTAAAAATCAATAAAATTTTTATTCGGGAACATTAAACGCTCCAAAATCTTCGGTTCTAAGGTGCAGCGTCTATCCGATAGGGTCTGTCCAGCTTTACTGAATGACCTTTCAGACGCGGTGGATGTAGCCGGAATACATAAATATTTCTTTGCGACTTCTTTTAGTGGGCTCATGTCTTCATCAGTATTTATCTAAAAAATAATTATTGGCAATATACATGTAAGATTTATTTAGTTATTAAATCATTTATTGTTAGAAAATTGGCACGAACAGTATAATAATAGATTACATTGATGGTTGATAGTGAGTTTCACAAAATAAATAGGTGATGCATGTCTAAGGTTACCACTTTACATACATATATTCCGATTCATATATTTATAAAGCCATCCTTCCCATTTTCGCTTGGCCGCTTTAGATCCGTCCGCAATGTCCAAGTTATCCACTCTTCTGGCTGTAGCTGTGGCTGTAGCCACTTCGGCCGACTTATAATTTCACACATCACATTTAATTTTCTTAGATACTTACTTTGCAAAAATATATCCATGCTGACGCACACACTCCAATACCCCCGCAATTGATCAAAATCTCGTTCAAGTCACATAATTATAATACATATTATACAAAAATGTTTAAGACATCTTATAACTTAATACCTTTCTTAAAGACGCCAAGTAAATTTAGTAAAAAGTATTGTGACCGATGCATCGATAGTGGAAAAAAACCATCGATGTTTTTAGCTTCGATTAAAAAATTTATGCATCGATGTTATCATCGATGTTTCCCCAGCTCTACCCTACGGCCCCCCAATGAAAAAAGTTGAAAACCTCCTACATTTTTGAAGATATCGAGCTCAGATTTTTAAGTGTAGTGTATGTGGCCAATATCTATAATCTCACAAATTTTCATTAAGATTGGATAATAAATGGCAGGGTTAAAAAACGTTGCATACTTATCTGAGAGGCATGAGGTTATCAAACACTAATTGCCCTGAGTAACGGGTATTTTGAAGTCGGGCAGGGCCGACTTACGCTCACGTTTTTAATTCACTGCGGGCGCACTCTGCGAGCATCCTATCCTTGTTCTTGTATAATGGTCGGATGTATCTGATACAGTTTGTTGCAAGCTTATTTCATATTCACTGGTCTATCCAATTCCTTTCAGTTGAACCATTCTCTGAATTCTTGATCTGATTTGAGCATCGCTAATATATCGCGCACTGTTTTCCTTTCTTCCAAAGCAGCAGTTTAAGTAGCAACCAAATGTTTAAGTTTAAAAACAAAATTACTGCTCAGTTAATCAGAAATTTAAATATATGCTATGAGATATAGTTCCGACATATTAGTAGTGTGCAGCAAAAAGAAGACTCTGTGCAAAATTTCAGCTCGATAGCTTTAAAACTGAGAGACTAGTTCGCGTACAAACAGACAGACAGACGGATAAACGGACGGACAGAACTCAATCGACTCAGCTCGTCACCCTGATCAAGAATATATATAGTTTATGGGGTCGGAAATGAATATTTCTATGCGTTGCAAACTTGTGGGCAAAATTATAATACCCTTTGCAAGGGTATAAAAATGAATAAAACTCTTTAAAAGTCATTAGCAATAACTTGCTCTTTTTTATAAGGGGAATAGCGATGGAGAAAGAAAAACCAGAGTCGGATTTTTTAGGCTACTGCGACATAATCATGGTCGTAATCATAGCCAGAGCCACCGTTTTAACTCAAGGTTTTGTCTCGTACATGGTTGTTACATACTTTTTACCTTTGTACCTTTGGACAGAGTTCAGCGAACCAATTTTTAGTTAAGTAATTTGATCAGCTAAACACGAAAAACGACATGAAAAGAGATATGTCGAAAAGTTATCGAGATATAATCAGTTTAGATAATCATTTTTATACTCTGTACCAAAGGTACATAGAGTATAATAAGTTTGTGCAAAAGTATGTAACATCCAGAAGAAAGCATCTCCGACCCCATAAAGTATATATATTCTTGATCAGCATCAACAGCCGAGTCGATATAGCCATGTCCGTCTGTCCGTCCGTCCGTCCGTCCGTCTGTCCGTCTGTCCGTCTGTCTGTCTGTCTGTCCGTATGAACGCACAGATCTCAGAGATGGTAAGAGATAGAGGTTTGACATGTATGGGACATATGCTTCTCCCGCCCCCGCAATTCAGAAAAAACGTCATATCTCCCACAGTTTTGAAGATAGATGGCTTGTTCCTTCTGAACATATTTAGTTATTGGGATAACTTATCGATCCGCCAATGAAATGAATAAGATCGGATGAACGGTTTTCGAGTTATGATCAAAAGACAAATTTTCTTGGTACAGAGTATGTTATAGTCGGGCTTGACCGACTTTCTTTCTTGTTATACCCTTGCAAAGGGTATTATAATTTTGCCCAGAAGTTTGCAAAGCATAGAAATATTCATTTCCGACCCCATAAACTATATATATTCTTGATCAGGGTGACGAGCTGAGTCGATTGAGCTTTGTCCGTCCGTCTGTCCGTCTGTCTGTCTGTTTCTACGCGAACTAGTCTCTCAGCTTTAAAGCTATCGAGCTGAAATTTTGCACAGAGACTTCTTTTTGCTGCACACTACTAATATGTCGGAACCGACCGGATCGGATGACTATATCTCATAGCTCCCATAGGAACAATCGGTCGGAAAACTAGTCTTTTGATGACTATATCATATAGCTCCCATACGAACGATCGGTCGGAAAATGGGAAAAAAGTATTTTTTGAAAATATTTAAGCGAGCACTTGCAAGGGTATAAAAACTTCGGCACAGACGAAGTTAGCTTAGCTTTCTCGTTTTTTATTGTTTTCAGTTGCCTCCACATAAACTTACAAAACTTCTATGTTTTTTTAGCGGTAAAAAAATCTAAGAAAAAATGGAATGAAAAATGGCCGAAAGTTTAGTTTTCAGGCTGAAATGCGTCAGGATGAGTGCTTTTAGTGCTATGAGCTTTGAGCTTTGTGCGTCCGCTTGACAGAAGAATGTTTCTACGCGAGCTAGTCTTAGCTTTGAAGCTATCGAACTGAAATATCTCGGAACCGCGCCGATCGGACGAATACATACTTTTTGTAACCGCCATTGAAATGATCTATTCCAAGGGTATCTAAACTTCCACACAGACTAAGTTAGCTCTGCTTGCGCGTTTTAATAGTCCCTCGGGCAATACTCAAATTTGAATAATGAATATATTAGAATAGCTTTCCCCCTGGGGTATCACTTGTAAGGTGAACAGAACTCGAGCTTAAAAATCCCGAGGTTGGGTAATAGCAAAGGATGTACAATACGTTCATTGTATAATCTTCGGTAATATCTTCACAAAATATGTAAGCCTATATGTTAGTATTTGTACCCATTTGGGACTCCGCTCGCTGCATCGTTATAGCAACCATTAACCATTCGCCAATCGAAATCGCATTAAAAAACCTCCTTCATTCCGATTGAATGACGACAATTTAAATAGCCCAGTGAAGCGTCAGGAAGTAATAAAAAGTTTCATTAAAAGAGGGCTCACAGTTTATGCCAAGCTGCTTAACTGCCAGTGAATGGGTATAATTTGTGAAACACGAGTATCTTCCCGAGTATGTGAGAGTGCGAGAGTGTGTGGGAGCGCCAATATAATTTGCGTGTGTGCGCACGTTGGGAAAGTAATTTACATTTACAACGCGAACATTATCAACATTTTAGCGACAATTCACGTTCATTATTGGGATAAAAATAGCCCCAGAAATGACAAATCGATAAGTGAAGCACCGTCGAGAACAGTCGCTCAGTCGCTGGAGAAGCGGGAGCTTCGAAATCGACAATCCACTTTAGCACTTGGCATTCGGCAGGCAGAAGGAGATAAGTGGCCTTCGGCAAGTCGCCTTCTGTTCAAATAAAGTGCTACAAACTAATCCGTTAAAGCCAAACTCAGGCCAGAGAAGGTAAAATGACAGAGATTCGACTTGAATGGTTGACAAGAATGCCGCAGTCCCTTTTTTCCAGCCCAAGTGTTTAATTAATAAAAAACTACACCCACGTGTCACTCACAAGAAAAGAGACCGTCAGGGCGGTGGGGAAACTCACAAAGGCCAAAGTTTTAGGGCGAAGTCAAAGAGCATTTTTGCGACAGTTTCTCCTCATGAAACTAAGGTGAAAAAAGCTATTAAAACTTTCCAATTTGACCTTCTGTCAGAATGAACTATTTTGAAAAAAATTGCCAAGCAATGAGAAAAATATTTTATTATGCTCGCACAGAAGAGGAAACAAGGAAAATGAAATGTTTACGCCGCATTGGTTCATACCTATGCATCCAGGCAATTGGCAATTATGAATCCAGCAAAGAAAACAATTAAAGTAGAATCAAAATGTACTATTCAAAGCAGATTCTCTGCGAAGGGCTTTAATTAGTTATCAACGCTGCGGTCATTTGTGCAACAAGCACAGAACTTGTGGTCGCAGTTCCAGTTTGATGTCCTTCTCACGTTTTTACCGCAGTTGTTGCGGTTCCCAAGCTCAGCATGGAATGGACATTCTAATGGCATTTCAATGTCCGTGACCAGTGGTTGCGTTTTTGCGGGAGTTGAGTGATTGGTCGCCCGTTTAATGGCGACTCTTTGAATATTAAGTAAATTATTGATGAGCTTCCGTGATTATGATTAGAATATTTCCTTTTGCGTCTTCTAAATGCTAAATGCTTTGGTAACTTTAAGTACTTTTGTAAGGTGTGAGTGACTAAGCCCTCTTCGCAAGTATAAATATAATATTTTTAATATATATTTGAGCTACAAATTAGTATTGTGTTGTTCAAAATTGATGTCATTGCGTCAAGTTCTGTTTGCAGGTTCGCGAAGTTGCCTCGTTGGCTATATATTTTCTTGTCGCTTACAGATCCCTTGCTATTGCAGCAAAACACAATGGCCATAGATGGGGGAATATGAATTCGATACAATAACTACAAGGTAGCGCACTTATCGAACCCAAGGGCTCACAGAATAACCAGGGCATACATGCACTCAGGCCCAATTTCTCAAAGTCCGGTTGGTCAACTTGACAGGCAGTTTAACCGAAATTGAGTGTCTCATGATGTATGTGGCGTAACCGGAGGAACAAACTTAAACGCTGCTCATCCACCGGTCAACTTTAACCGCGAGCTCAGCCCCGATGAAATTATCGATATTTTTATCGATATACAAACAGCTGGCCGCACACTTGCTTCGTTTATTGTATTATTTGCTGCAACACAAAATGTTTATAAATAAACGATTTTTTCCACTCCACGCAATGGAAATACAATTCGAAGAGGCAGAACATCGAATTTTAGTCAACTGTGTACTCGTTCGTTTAGTCAAACAGTATGGTCACACTAAAGCAGAGATAGGCATTTATCGATATCAGGCGAAACTGCTGCTGAGAAAAGCAAATGACTTAACCGCTCGTCATCTTGACGAACAAATCTGACCGCTGGTTGGCTAACCGGAACCTTTGAGAAATCGGGCCTTAGTCGATTTTTTTTAGTATTTGACAGTTTTAGATAACAGTTTCTTGCTATACCAGGAATTCCAAAGCTTTAATGACAGCTCCATTTACCGGACTGCAAATTTGAATCATCGAACCAAGGCCGACTTAGAATTATGATCTTGTGCGCTGCAATGTGTTCGATAAATTTACTTTGTATTATGCTATTTGTTAGTTTATCTGATAGAGAGTCCTACTAGAAGATGAGAAATCGGAGAACACATAGACTCATTTCGGTGGACTCCCGAGAATGATAAGACATTCATTCACTTAGGGTAAAAACGCATAATAAAAACTTAGACAAATATATTAGATTTTAGTATTAATTTTTTCTACACATATTTGAACACTGAATTTCAGTTGGCTATTTTATTCTCGCCAGGTGTGCAGAAGGTCGTGGTTTCGTTCCCGCCTCGAAACATATAAAAAGCTTCTCAAACAATTCCATTCCCATTCTCTTGCGCGAAACTTAGATGTACACAAGCCAAGAGATCAAGAGGAGCTCAACTTGACCCGTTGTGCTGTGTAAAGCAAAATATAAGTCCCACAGAATTCAAACTTTAGTATTATAAGCGGTTTTATTTGAGCATTTTTTAAGAATAATATTCATGCATACTTTTAAACAGTTCTATCTTAGTGTAGAAATCAACGGCATACCAATCATATCCAAGTCCAAAGGTCCCGAGTTTCAAGTTCGCCCAGAGTAAGAACAATTTTAATACATATTTAAGGATACAAAGTTTCTCATAATCAAATCTAGAAGAATTCTGCTCTTTGATTCATTACAAATTAAATTTGACTATAGGTTGGCAGGACAAATTTATAAAAAGGAAACAAATTTCAAATACTAAATTAAAGTGTGCACTCTTTAGATTTCCGAATATCATATTTCAAGCTAAGTCAATGGTGAAAATATTGTTATCAAAGTGTAAGTAATACAATATCAGAAATATCAGAGTATTTTTCCCTGAGTTTACATACCCTTGCAACAACAATCTCAAAAGAGACGACAATTGTAAGTAAAATGTGCTTAATTGTGAAAATCTCACGACCTCTTGCCCAGCAGGCACACACACTACCCGCTGCACCACAACTGACTTTGTTGTGAGAACTTGGGGAATACTCAAGAGGAAAGGGGGAAAGAATTTATAGCTACCAAACTTTTAAAGACAAGGATGTCGATAAATAGGACAAGGGTTTGAATTGCTGACTAAATATTAGCAATAGCCATTTTGACTTTTTGTCAGTATTTGTAATTCGGTCTTAGTCGCTAAACTTGACTTTAAACACAAATCGAAAGTAAAAATTAAACAGTTTTCATAAAATATGATTTGATCAACCAGTCTTTGAGATATGAAAAAATAAACAAAGCTAGAGTATCGGCCATTTAGTTGTTTCAGTTGAATTGACTTGACTATTAGACACTTAAAATTTGAACAAAAAATAGAAAAATTTATATAAATAAGGGTCTAAAAATATGTTCATACAACAATTTAATTTTCGCTTTGAACGATGTCAGCGGAATGAACCAAACTAACCAGTTGATTGACTTGTGCGACCATTTGGATGACCAGATTTCTATAAGACAGCTATTACCCTAATTAAAGGAACTTAAATTCATATTTTCTCCAACTTTGGGCAGTTTCAAAAATGTGATTTAAGACTGGACCGGTTAAGAGAGTAAAGAAAAACACGCATTCAAAATCAATGTTTATTGGCGGGTCTTTGTCGTTCCTGTGTGTTTGATGTGATCTCTTCGGTACATTTAAAGCAGTGTTTCCCCGCCATAGCCCCTGGGGGCCAAACACACTAGTCAACTCACACCAAATGCTTGCCGAAGGAATGCATCAGTGAGTGGCCAAGAGAGACAGAGATCCACTTTTCTTGGTCCGTCTGTCCGTCCGTCCGTATGAATAAGCAGAGCTCAGAGATGGTAAGATATAGAGGTTCGATATGCATGGGACTTAAGTTAACGACCTCTGCCGCCTCCCTCCAAAATCGTCGTAACTCTTTCAGATTTGTGGATGGATTGGAGAATGGCTAAGGATCGGATAATCGATAGTCAAGTTGTAATCATACAAAATCATTTTTAATACCTCTTTTAAGCCGTACATTTAGTTTCGCTTTACTGGAGACATCGAACCTAAAGGAAACTTCATTAGAAACTGTTCTCTAAGTTGCTTGATACATAATTGCCTACCTGAACGTAGCCAAATCATGTCACCTCATTGCTCAACATCGGCAAACAACACCCAGGGAATTAGGCTCAAGTCAGGTGTAAAAATGCAACTGCACACCAATCATAGGAGCTCATCTTGTTGGGTGGCCAAATTGACCTTTGTGCTTAATGGGAATTGTGGGTGGATTGGACACGCTCTGTTGGACACATGTTCAATTTATATCTCAAGTCGAATCTCGGTCATAGTCATTAGGGCGCGTAGCTCAAATCTCAGATTTGAATTTAAATTGCGACTGCAGTCTTTGACGCAAGTCTCCTTGGTCACACATGCGTTTTGCGTTGGAGAGGATTTACTTTCAGATAATCAACTGAATTGTGAGCCAAAGCTGATGTCATGCGGAGACTTAAACTTCATGACGACAACATTTTGTTATTTATAAAAATAAAAGCAGCCGTTTTGTGCTGAGTCAGTGCTTCGCTTAAAAGCCTCGAATTATTTGCAGAAAATACTAAATATAATAAAGAATAAAGCAAAGAAGAGCAGAGAATAAAATGTCAAAGTGAACGTTTCTTTATGTGAGAAATGACAACCGTTGATTTGATTTGCTTTATGAGGCGTTCACAGCTCAGCCAAATCCTTCGCAGTGTGTGTGTGCTGCATAGTAATGAGACAGAGTTGAAAGTTTTCCCCTATTTGTGTCAAGCAATTAATACGCATTAGGTTCTTCATATTTTTCTGACTTATCATTCGACTTCTTTGTAGTCTGCTCTTTGTAGTCTTGTATCCACTTGTATTTCACTGGAGATGTTGTATAAACTGACTTTAATTTGGACATTGACATTGTCTGCCGGCGATACTTTGCTTTATTTCCATTTATGTTACGGCTTTTCCTGGCTTTTTAATTGAGTTAGCTGCCACTCTCTCGGTGCAGCATTAAGTAATTTATTATTCAATTGGTGTTGTTGGTCAAAAGTTTTGATTGCAAAGTTCTTAGGCGAAACAAATACAAATTATCCCCTGCCTCTGTCGCTCAGTCTGGGATATCTGTATAAGCCAATTTGTGATTTTTCCATCTTCCATTACAAAAGAATTAAAATTCTACTCGCAATCACCCCAAGAACGAGCCAATTAAATTGGGTTTTGTGTTCGCAGCAGGAACATGACGGGGCGTAGCACGGAGCACACAATGGGCATGGCTTTGGCTGGTAGACAAGTGCGTTTAATCAATCAATGCAATCAAGCATAAATTGTCTTAAAACAAAGCCAAAGCTAAACATTGTGAAGCCATTAACAAACCAGTGTCAATAGAGGCGTGAGGCACACAGCAGCGAGATCAGAAGCAACTGCAGCACCGCCACCTTCGACGGCTCCTCCACACCCATTTAGCTGAAGGCCCCAAAGCCAATACCAATGCCACTTAAGCTTGTGCAAACACAAAGCGTTGCGGGGCTGGGGCCGGCTGACGCTTCATGTGACAACCTCGACGCCATCAACGAGACAACGAAGCATCTTCATCGACCTTTTCCATCCCCATCTACAGCTACTCATCCTGCTTCATTCAATGTTATCAAATTATTCAAGAACGCTATTAATGTGGCTTGTTTCAGAGAATATTCCTTGTGTTTTTGATGGCAAATTGAATAACAAACATGGCGCATGGAATGCCCGACGGGAGGCAATGGAGCAGAATCGTAATTAGATTGCCACTTCAGGCCAAAAACTGCAGCCTAAACATGTGTGAAAGACGAGAAATAAAATCAATTTCGTTGCCATTTGATCACACTTACTGGCTTGCCCAAAAAAGTAGACTTCACCTTCCGCTTTTCATACTCTGCAACAAAGGCACAAAGTGTATAATAAGTTTGTGCAATCGAACCATGTCCGTCTGTCTGTCGGTATGAACGCACTTATTTTAAAGTTGGTAAGAGATAGAGGATTGACGTGTATGGGAGCAAAACTTATTTTATCTGCAGGCAGATCAAGTTTATTTACAATTTTGACCACGCCCCTCCAGCCCCCTAAATTTGGAACAAAATGTCATATCTGCTACAGTTTTAAACATCGATGGTTCGTAGCTTCTAGACATATTTAGAAATCAGGATCACTTATCGATCCGCCAAAGGAATGGTGACGATCAAAAAACGGTTCGTTTCTGTAGCGTAGTATAAGCGCTGCTTGCAGCTGCTACTGCAGCATTAAAATGTATGCTGAGCGTATAATTTCGTTGGCACAGAGTCTTCTTTCTTGTTCTCAATCGTTTTTGTTCATTCGCCGATCTTTTCTGACCTTCGCGTACGACTTTCAATCATTCAGATTAGAGCTGATTCCCATTCAACAGCACAATCCTGAAACATTTCGGTGTCGCGTTGCATTCTGAGAACGGCGTCCAATTTTAAAGTATTTACTAAATAATAATTTAAGTTTGAAACCGAGAAATAAAGAACGCAAGCGATCAAGGAACAGGCATTTGAAATTTGAAAAGCTTCTGGAAAAATAAATTGAATAAAATTTCCATAAATAAGAAAATAGTTTTCTTAGTTTTGGGGTGAATCGCCTTAGGACGGATTTCATAGATGAATTTCTAATTTTCTGGCGAATTTTTTTTATGTGTGTATGCTGAGCTTGCTAATGGAAAGAATTTTAATTTAACTACGCGAATTTTCTCTGAGTGTATGACATTTTCATCTCAAAAATGAATGCTGCATTTCAGTATCATTTCAGCACGATCGGCTTGGTTTTTCATTCAGTGTTGGTATTTCTTTATGCAACTCATTTCTATCTCATTCTTGTTTCCCTTAAAAGAGAAGTGCGCCTGTCTGGGAAACTTCTGGGAGGAAACAAGAAAGAAAGTCGGTCAAGCCCGACTATAACATACTGTGTACCAAGAAAATTTGTCTTTTGATCATATCTCGAAAACCGTTCATCCGATCTTCTTTATTTCTTTGGTGGATCGATAAGTTATTCTAATAACTAAATATGTCCGGAAGGAACAAGCCATCTATCTTAAAAACTGTGGGAGATATGACGTTTTTTCTAAATTGCGGGGGCGGGAGGAGGCGTGGCCAAAATTGAAAATAAACTTGATCTGCCTGCAGATATAAGAAGCATATGTCCCATACATGTCAAACCTCTATCTCTTACCATCTCTGAGATCTGTGCGTTCATACGGACAGACAGACGGACAGACGGACAGACGGACATGGCAATATCGACTCGGCTGTTGATGCTGATCAATAATATATATACTTTATGGGGTCGGAGATGCTTCCTTCTGGATGTTACATACTTTTGCACAAACTTATAATACTCTATGTACCTACGGTACAGAGTATAAAAACGATTATTCTAAAAGATAGAGAGAGGTAAGCAAGGAAATATTATATTTCATATTCCTACGGTGAAACACTTTAAAAATACCGCAGACGCGTTCGAGAGTTAGTCTTCAAAGGGTCTATGAAGTGTTTCTAGGCAATAATAATCGATTCTTCCTTTATTTATAAAATATGATTTCATCACTTAGGATTGGAGATGTGAACAAAACCTTATCTAAATTATGGGCATTAGTAGTTTTGTTACATTTGACTACTGACAATTAAGTGGTTTCATTTGAGTTTACTATCAACTAAGTAGTCGTGTTTAAACATTTGACCAACGACAACGGAAGTCAGTGAAATAGGTTGACATTCAAAGAAAAGACTACTAGTAACTATAAACCAAACTAGAATCAAATATTTGATTCGGTTCATACGTCTACATATACATATTTAGTAATCAGGATTTATTTATTTATTTATTTATATGCTGTATGCTTATAGTTACAAACTAAAGCTACAGAGGGGAGACAGCCATAGCTACTGCGGCTTTCGGCTGATATTTGTGATTATGTACAATGTGTTTGGGTAGTAACAGAGAATAACAAGTTAAAGTGTATTATAACTATATATAAAAAGAATATTTATGATTAATTTAAGTGAATAATGTTGGACGATTTGAGAAATTGAATTATGTCTAAAAGGTTTTTTGCAGAAGGATTTTTAAGGAGGGTGGTTAGGTTGCGGTCTGTAAAGCTGTGCCTTTGGCTTTGCAGTGAAATACATTCATTTAAGAGGTGTTCTATTGTGAGAGATTCAGTTGTGTTGCAGAGATGACAGTAGTTACTATTGTTGTTATTGATTTGTGCAAATCTGTACTCGTGGGTGAGCCTTGTATGTCCAAGCCGTAGTCTGATCAGTTTTACCTGTTCTTTTCTTGGTAGGCGACGGATTTCTGCCTGCTTGATGTAGTGGTCTATATTGTTTTTGTTCTGATTTAAGGACTGGTACCAGAGTGAAGTGTTCTGTATTAGCTTTGTATTATTATTTGAGAGAGCATGTTTAATGTATCTATTAATGTCTGTTTTATTAATGTTTGGTGATGTGATAAGGTCAGGATTACTTATGGATTCGCCAAAGGAATGGCGAAGATCGAATGAACGATTGTCGAGTTAAGACCAAAAGACTGAGTGTATAATTTCGTTGGTACAGGGCATGTTATAGTCGGGCTTGGCCGACTTTCTTTCTTGTTTTTTTGGTTTTTGTTCATATCAGTAATCCTAGGTGATCAAATCATATATTCTGAATACTAATTCATTTTTGGTTTTTATGATTTGTGTTTAAAGTCAAGTTTACGGTCTTAATCGACTTACAAATATTGACCAAATGAAAGTTTAGTTTATAGTCAAGTTTTCTGACTATTGCTAATATTTAGTCAGCAATTCAAACCGTGTTCTGGAGTACAAAAATGTTAATTTTTTAAGAAATTTTAGGGTGAATATTTTTATTCGTTTTAAAAGCCAAGTCTAAGAACGAAAAGATTTAAGTTAAAAAATCTACCGATTTCGTAATCAAATTTCCATTCGAGTATCTGTCAATATGCAGCGTTTTATTCTGCATGTATATCAAGTGGTGTCTAAGATCTAAGATTTCAACATTTGTTACAAAGCGCAACCTGTCCACTGTGGCACAATGACGTGGTGCCCACTGTGGCACCCAGCTTCCAAGTGGCCTATTGGTTTTACTAAGCTAAGCAATCATTTTAAGTCTATTGGATTGTAGAATAAATATTGCAATAATTATACCACTTGCCCACTATCGATCTGCTTTCGTATTTCCATTTGCAAATTTCAATTTCTCAGACAAAACAAATTTACGAACCCACAAGCCTCCACCCCCTTGTCTCTTTAATGAATTTCAAATTGGTTTGCGACATCACAATGCGACTAACTGTTTAGCCATGCAAGTCCTTTCCTAACCAAACATACAAGCCACAAATACCTCAACATTGAAGTGGCTACTCCCATTTAAAAGCCGCTTGTCCTGCACCAGGACACAATGCAGTGCCA
Organism: Lordiphosa fenestrarum; assembly: GCA_035044985.1. Lineage (NCBI taxonomy): Eukaryota > Metazoa > Arthropoda > Insecta > Diptera > Drosophilidae > Lordiphosa > Lordiphosa fenestrarum. The sequence goes on from JAWNNO010000685.1 coordinate 258,801, forward strand.
GCTGGGCAGCTCCTGTCGCATTCACTTTGCTCGGCTGCCTGAGCGCCTGAGCCGGTGCTGCATTATTATGTCAGCGGGCAACTATTTTCTGTCAACAACGTTGACATTTCTGCGCCTTGTTGGCCGGGTCACGAGCTCCAGCTGCTGCAGCAGGCCAGTCAAGAGGTCCTGGCAGGCGAGCTTACCCCCAGAGCGCTATAGATGTAATCTCGAATATGCGCTCCGTTGGCAGAGTGTTGAAAGTAAAGTGGAAAATTGGTTATTGTGTTGCATTAATAGACATTATGGTGAAGATTCGCCTTGATGTGTGTCGTGCGTCCTCGGGCAAATGTTTTAATTAACGCCTTACCAGCAGCGTCTTTGCTTTGTCCTCAAAGTTTTTCAATTATTTCGCTTTGACGAGATTTGCACTCACCGCATCGTATTTCATTAGAGAAAGTGCAAAATTCTACAGCTAAGACAAATATAAATGGTGTTTTCGCTGGCCTTCATCTGCTTCGTGGTGGGTGCAATGCTGATGCATTGGTTTAGTTGAATTCTGGTTTTGGCACTGACGTTTCTCAAGATTTCCATGGAATTTCGCTGACTGAGTCAATGGGCATAAAAGCACGACCCAAAACTTTTTGGAAAACCCCCCTTGTTTTGGTGAAAAAAGCTGCGGCGGTTCATCCAACATTGAGGTACGCAACAAACGGGAAATTTGACGTCTTGCGGTTCGGAAAGACATGTCAATTAGAAGACGTTTTCAGCAACTCTTAATTGAAAACAATAACATTTTACATACTTCCATAGTGATTATAACAAAACCACTGAAGGCTCGTTCGGCATTTTCTGAATTTCCATCAAATGATTTTCACAATTAGGTGAGGTTTGGGATCCAAGCTTGGTCGCCTTTTGAGGGCTAAAAGAACAAATGTCAACAAATAAAATCCAACTTTTGCTGGACTAAAACCAATTGCCCATTTTCCCCCAGCACGCCTGTTCTTTGCAATATTTCTAGCTTTTCGGCTATTTTCGGCGGACTTAGGAAGTTAGCTGATTGCTTGTACTTTAACATCATTCTTCAAAATAAATTCAGAATATTAAAGATCTTTCGTTTTCGCAATAGAGAAAGGGACTTCTTTCCTTTTTTTGCCAACATCGGAGCTTCATTTATTTTCACATTGCAAGTGAATACACAAATCAGAAGAGAATGACGGCCAAGTTCCGTTTAGGAAGAACCCATATTGTAAGTGATATGGGTCTGAGATCTGAATGTTCACTACTACTTTTCTCTAAACGATTAAAAACGTTCTTAAATTTAATTACAGTACATTCTATACAGTCCTGTTCCGGTATTTACTTTCACTAAATTTGCGCTAGCTCGATTTGGTTACCTCGATTTGAATTCGCATTCAAAATAAACGCGTTTTCTTACATTAAAGCGTCAAAATAATGACTTAAAGCTATTTTTGTACCATTGTTAAGTGAATTAAGATAATATTTGCCGTCTTACAGTCGCTTAAAAATTATTTTGAATACAAAATTTTTAGTTATTATGAATAGGATCAATTTTACCATGTGCCAACCAAACCGAACTCACATTTTTCGTTCAAGCTGTTCTTGTTTTCACTAATTTATGAATAGCTGGTAACATTTTCATAAGATGTCGTTAAAACAAAATTTACATTTGGAACAGCTTTATTATAATAGTATTAACTTTTTTGAGAGTATTTATTTGGTTTGTTTTGCTAATCCAGCTGATTAAGTGAAAGAGTAGGGAAGGGAATAATTTGGAAGTGAAACATTCGAATTGTTCGAAAAATCGATCAAATATGTGACAGCCGAATCAAGCCTGATAGAGAATTTCACGAATAACTTAAGTCATATATTTTAAGTTTACACGGAAGGGATATTTTTGGCAATGAAATGGAGCCGCATCCTTGAGGATTGGAGGACTGGGAAAAAGAATACGCAGACCTTGTAGCGCATAAAGCCAGAGGATTACGAAGTGAAAATGCTTTCGATAACTACACTCTAACCAAGATGCATGTAAAAAACGACAATAGATGTAACGACTTCGATGATGCCTCACACATAATCTTCTGCTGAGAAAAATACCTCACGACCGCGATTCCCATCTCTAACTCTGTACAACAACATCTACAATTTCTCCAAACAGGAAAGCATCGACGCCTATCAACCAATTTTCGACTTTCTAGACGAAATCAACGTTTAATTATAACTAAAAAGATTAACAATCAACCTACTTAAACCTGCCGTGGCGATTTCCGATTTACCATTAAAGTGGGTGGCCAAATAATCCTTCATTACCTACGGGTGTTGGGGTAACCTGTACTCACAAAAAACATATATTTATAGAACTTGAACTTGAACCTGCCCACAGCTAGCATGGCTGTAAATAACAATTGTGAATTTATAAACCTTAATGTTTTCTTAAGATTGGTACGGATCAAAAACCGCAATATCTGCAGCACATAATAACCGAAAAACACAAATAAAATACTGCAAATTCCAATGCTGAGACATCAAATGACAATAGGGACATCTCATTCTTTACAGACTTTAGCAAAACCATGGAATCACTTAAGTTTTCCAATTAACTTCCCAATTCAGGAGAAGGTATAGCCATGTTTTGAATGCTATACTGGCTAAATACTCATCCTGCATTCAAGCAAACAATTATGTTGATCTCGGTGAAGGAATAACTCCTAAATTTATTACAGTTTGCTTTCGACATATTTAACATATTTATACCCGTTACTCGTAGAGTAAAAAGGGTATACTAAAGTCGTGCAAATGTATGTAACAGGCAGAAGGAAGCATCTCCGATATCATAAAGTATATATATTCTTCATCAGCATCAACAGCCGAGTCGATATAGCCATGTCAGTCTGTCCGTCCGTCCGTCTGTATGAACACCTAGATCTCAGAGACTAGAAGAGCTAGAGCAACCAAATTTTAGATGTAAGCTAGTATTGTCTGTAGATCTGCCTACAAGTTTGTTTCAAATTTTGGCCACGCCCCCTTCCGCCCCCGCAATAAAAAATGTTGAATAACTCCCATAATAAGATATCGAGCTCAGATTTTGCAGTATAGTCTATGTGGCCAATATCTACAATCTCACAAATTTTCAAAAGGATCGGATAATAAATGGCCAAGTTAAAAAAAATTTTGCATACTTATCCGAGCCTCATGAGGTTATTAAACAGTAATTGAACTGAGTAACGGGTATTTCGAAGTCCGACTTTAACTTACGCTCTCGTTTTGCATAAAAAAGTGCATATTTCTGATATGTCGCGTTTATTCAAACCGGAATTTAATATCAACACTAAATGATAAATTTGAGCTTCTTCAGTGCAGAAATGAAGAAAAACATTCAATCCGGGGTCTATTAATGACTATCGATAAATTGGTCTAGTGTAAGGTTTTGACTATAAGACATCACTGCACGGACGGCTCCAAATAATATGAGATTTTCTAAGTCGATGGCCGATTTCGAAGACCCAACCACGAAATTTGGATCATGAAAGGTATAAAATTGCATGGGTATTTGCCTACTGCGCGTTTTTAAGATTGCACATCTATTGGAATCAACAGAAGTTAGTACCGTCAAATGAATTTTGTCAGAATCTAATTTGCTAGAGAAGAGAGAAAACAACAAGAGAAAACTCAAAGCGTTTTGCATTCGGAGTTCCTACGCAGTTTTTATTTTAGAATTCTATCCTTACATTTAAATCTATTGGAAGTCTACTTAAGTGTGGAAAAAAGTTCAGAGCCTCATCCACGACCGACATATAACAGACAATTACCCCCTTTACTAACCAGTGATTACAGAGCGTGTGCTTTGAATTATTTAACAGCACTGCCAGAACCTCTCCTGTTGATGGTGGTTTTCCCAAATTATTGACCGCTTTCATAGAGCCAACCAAATACAGGGAGCCAGTGGTACTTCCTTCTTGCATATTGGATATAAACGAGGAATCATTAAGTTGGAGTCCACCCATCGAGTTTCCAGCTTAACAATTCATGAAGTGTTTAAATAATTTGTTCGCCATTCTTGCAAAAGGTCAAAGAAAAACCAATAAGAAAGTCGGTCAAGCCCGACTATAGCATACTCTGTACCTTTCAAGGTTTTTAGTAACCACACAAAGTGTTTAGGTGTGTTAAGTGCTGCCCATCGCTGTTCTAGCCAGTACTGCCCATCATAAATGTTTTTTTTCCCTATAACTCGAGTATCGCTCATCCGCTCTTCACCATTCCTTGCGCGAATCAATAAATATTTCTGATTACTAAATATGTTCAGAAGGTACGAACTAGAGCCCTGCATGAGATAAATCAAACTTCCCCTTGACTTTCTTACTGATTTGATCTATCTATGAATTTCTAGTCATAGTTCACAAAATTATTGACTCATTAAATTATAGCTCATGACAAGAGGCATGAAATATATGATCAGCTCAGCTCATCCTCAACTCAAATAGCTCATAGGGTTCAATACAGGGTTCGTAAAATGCACAAATGATATTTTTCAGTCATGATAATTAACATCAATGAAAATAATTTTTATTTTCACACGTGTAAATAACATTTTTTTTCAGAAGAAAAAAATGATTTTTTTCATGAAACTAACACGAACATTTTTCACACGCGTGTGAGAAATTTTTGCAGCCTTCTGTAAAAAAAAAATGCGAGCAAATTTTTTTCACAAAATTTCTCACACGCGTGTAAATAATTTTCAGAATATTGATTGGTCAGAACGCAGCCGATCGCAATTTTTATGGCCCTCAGGCACAGGCACTCGCGTCTTAAAATTTTCCACCCCCGTTTGTCAGCTCAGTGTGCCTGGCCGAGCCGCAGCCGCAGCCGCCGCCGCAGCCGCGCCCGAGAATACGACACACAGCCGACTCTCATATACACACCAACACCAATGCAGTGTAAAAAATATTCTGAAAATTATTTACACGCGTGTGAGAAATTTTGTGAAAAAAATTTGCTCGCATTTTTTTTTTACAGAAGGCTGCAAAAATTTCTCACACGCGTGTTAGAATCATGCGTGTGAAAAATGTTCGTGTTAGTTTCATGAAAAAAATAATTTTTTTCTTCTGAAAAAAAATGTTATTTACACGTGTGAAAATAAAAAATTTTTTACACACTGTATTTTTTCATTGTGTTAATTTTTCTCGTGTTAAAAATAATGTGTGTTAATTTACGAACCCTGGTTCAATATCAATATGAATAGCTCAAACAGCTCAGAGCCTTAATGTCAAAAGTTTCTGAAATTGTTTTTATAAAAAATTTTTAATTTTATTGCAAAATCAAGAACTATTAACAAGAAAGAAAGTCGGTCAATAACATACTCTGTACCAACGAAATTATACGCTCAGCATAAATTGTAATGCTGCAGTAGCATCTGAAAGCAGCGCTGCTATTGCGCTGTAGCAGCAAAAAGTCTTTTGATCATAACTCGAAAACCGTTTATTCGATCTTCACCATTTCTTTGGCAGATCGATAAGTTATCCTGATTACTAAATATGTCCAGAAGGAACAAACCAAGTATATTGGGAAATATGGTCAACAATTTTTTTGTGTCGACTTAATTTTTGACTTGATATGATCTAATGAACCACTGGAGCACAGATTGAAGCTTGCTCTATTTGGAGCTTGATCTGCTTGGAGTCATTATAAATTTGACCTGACTAACTCGAATCAAAATAATTTCACAATTGATTTACTTGAACCTTTTTTAAACATGAATCAAAGGGCACTTGGATTCCACTCATGCAGGGCTCTAGTACGAACCATCTATCTATAAAATTGTGGCAGAAATAACGTTTTCCTTGAATAGCGGCGGCGAGACGGGGTGTGGCCAAAATTTAAAATAAACTTGATCTGTCTGAAAGTATAAAAAGTTTTTGTCCCATACAAGTCGAACCTCTATCTCTTACCATCTCTGAGATCTGTGGGTTCATACGGACAGACAGAGGGACATGGCTTTATCGACTCAGCTGTTGATGCTGATAAAAAATATATGTGTATGCTTTTCGGATCGTAGATGCTTCCTTTTGGCTGTTACACACTTTTGCACAAACCTATACTCTGTATACCTTTGGTGCAGAGTAAATACAATTAGGAGGCAATTGGCAACTTTGAAGCCCCGGGGGCACCATCAAAACTTAAAATATCTGATTTTAGATTCGGTAAATTCTCTATAAAATATAACGAGTTTTTTGAGCTATGGGCTGCAAAGAAAAAGAAACAAATTTTTCTTCATACAAGGCAGGTACACTCTAATGTTCATACGCACATATAGACAGACTGACTTGGCTTGGGGTCGGCTGTTGAATTTTTACTTTGTAGGGTAGAAGATGGCCTGCTTAAAATATAAAACAGCTGTCCAATTTCAAACTGAATCCTTAAGCAGGAGGATAATATTATTTTCAAATTTAAGTCGGCTTCTTTTCTTCACACCGGCTTGGAATATTTCTCGTGAATCATATAAGAGTGAAAGCTGACGTTTTTTTATTCAACCTGATTAGTTTGCGTTTTGGTCTCACCTCTCAGAACAACTGAGAGCTTGTAAGTTGCTACACAAATGAAAACTTTTATGGAATTTGCGGTAAGTGCAAATGCACAACAAATGTACTTACCGCAAGTAAAATACTTGAGTTGGCAGGTAATGGAAATAAGCTTATTGGTTTTCAATTTACGTTTCAATGGCTCAACTAAAAATGGATTTCTTATGCAAATGCTGGAAATGTGTATGGAGTTTGAGGTTTGCTTCATTTTATGCTGAAAGTTTAATAAGAAAAGTTAGGGTTTTGACATGTCCACATTTTGTAGGGATGTGGGCAATTCACTGAATCTTGTATTCCAATTTGAAACGTTCTGAATCTTTAACATTTAATGCAGATTTTAATTGAATGCTCCACCCAAAATGAGAGCCTCTCGAAATCACAACTTAATTGCGAAATAGCAACTCAATTGACAATTTGCTTTGACCATTCTGTTGTGCAGCAGATTCCGCAGCAAATGCAATTAAAATTGTGCAGTCCATGTAGTCGTATTATCGCCCGCAAAACTGAAATGGCAACCGTTTAAGCCGAAAATAAACTGCGGGACCAACGAGACCATATCAAATTCAGGATGCAGCTGCTCAACCACCGTTGATTACAACCAACCATGTCCCGTGCACATCGGGGAGTCAAAACAAAAAAGAATTTTAAAACAAAATACGAGTTTTGTGGACGAATTTTTTACGACTTGTGCCAACACTTCAATGTGTGTGTGGGGGAAATTTATGAGATCTGTGAATAAAACTCGTGTGTGTTTTCAAAGTATAAGAGACGCCAGCACGTGCAGAAGTCACACACACACATGCGCACTGTACGTGCGAACTTTTTATGTGTGCCAGCACAGATGTTCCCCCGCATAGGTGATAAGCATATATGTTTTACAAAAAAACTTTTCCATGTTACACGTACCAAAAATAACAAGCAAATTAATTAATTAAACGTTAGTTAAATCCCATGTTCGAGTGTCGCAGCTGCCGCCTCTGGAACTCATTAATGTCACATGCACGGCTGAGTGTGCGTGGCCTTAGACGCGTACATAAAAACCAAATCAAATTGACAGCTTTGACAGATTTATGTGTTCATGAACACAAATTGAATATCCGTACCAGGAAGCACTTCCTGATGCTTTAGGGTAAGACACTGCCGAACCGGTGTTCAACCACAACCGAGAATGCAGGAACAAGGCTAACCGTCAAGGACTTCTGGAAAAGGCATAGTAAATTCAATGCTGGGGCGAAATTTGCAAGAAACATTCCACAAAGGCTCTCCAAGGCCAACGCATTTTTGGTTGCCAACGCACGTGAGTGATTTCGCTGTGAAGGAAAAGCTTCAAGGGAAATTTACATGACAGCCAAAGCATTCCACTTGCTCATAAAGTGGCAACTTCGGCTGGTTTTCCCAGAAAAGAGATATGCAAGTGCCTTATTGGACTCACATTCAATCTCAAATGTCCATTTATATGACAAGGGCTGTGCGCCTTGGTACAAAGAGGTGCTAACAGGTTCGATTAGATCATTAACCCAATAAACTTGCGACCTTTTATTTTTATAAAAAGTTCAAGAAACGTAGGGAGTCCCAGTCTAACCGAAACTGAGCGCAAAAAGAAGAACAAATCTCAGCCAATTCCCCCAAATGACCGAAAAGTAAACGATGCAAATGCAGCCAAATTTGCCAGAGAGTTTGGTTGGTTAACATTAATTTTGATTGAGATTAATAGCTAAATAAATGCTGAAGTTTATTATTGGAGCCAGGCTGGGTCATTAGCAGAGAGGACGATGAAGGAGAGCGGAAAAATTTGAGGCTGTCGGCCAAGTGGTGCTAATTTTTGACTTGGTTCGAGTTAATGCAATTTCGTTTACGGAAAATGTCTGTGTAATTAGCATAAATCAGACGCCTGGGCCAAATGAGAACAAATGTCAACTTGACTCTCCTGGCTATAAATTGGTTGCTTGGCTTCGGCTTGAATAAACAATTGTGTAATTTCATATGCGGGCTCGCTGGCCAATTGACATTAGAAATTTATGTGTTGGCCAGTCCAAAGGAGGCAACGACCCAAATTTATGTGGTCAGGGCTCCTTGTCAGTCCGTTTGTGGTCCCCAATGAACTACATACGATTGTCCTGCTTGTTGGTTTGTCAGTGTGTCCGTCTGTTTGCCTGGCTGCTATTTATCATGCGACAAACGCGCGTTTATCATTCAACTCGCTCGCTCATGGGTGTGTGCCGGGCGCATTAGCTGAGCTGCTGCTTCTTGCCCTTTGCTCAAGCAACGAAACAATTTTAGCGTACATAAATTTCATTTATGAAAATCATTTGCACAAGCTTTCGGCCCCGAAAAGCGTGCTACAATATTCCCGAGTGCTGACAACAGTGCGTATGAGCCCTGTGTGTGACGCACATGATTGATGTGCTTGAGCTACGCACGCCCTTCGCGTTTATTTTTATGTCGCCAGTTTTGCGTCCGCATTGGCAATTGTCGTTTTATGATTTCAATCAAGTCAAGTGGATTTGCATTCCTGTTGAAGTTTTCACAGCCCTGCCGGTTCGACCGCCGCATTGTCATTATCGCCCGCTTAGGAGGGCAGCCAGGGGTTCGCCTCGCGTCCCGCGCACCTAACTGGGTCAACATTGCCAACAACAATGACCTTTCCGGCAGCGCAGGGCAAGCTTACTTCCTTTGATAATTTACCAGACACACTTGACCACGTTTTAATGCGTCAGTTTGTGGCAGGGGAGCGCGTTCTGGCTGCTTATTAGCATTAATTAGAATTAGAAGCTAGCAAACGTGACTGTCGCTTAATTATAACGACTTTAATTTGCCTTAATTAAGCTCAACTGTGTGGGAGAGCTAGCGAGTTCGGGCGGGCTTTGATCCTGGGTTAATTGAGTGATCAGCTTGATTGTCATTCACTTACCCTTCACTTAACTCCTTCGTCGGCTGCAAAAGACAGAACACAGGAATGCAAATTAAATTGTGGCATTTATTTTGGGCATCGCCTATAACTTAAGTTTACTTTGATTTATAAATTAAATGTTCAATTTGTGCACAACTTTCTGGCTGCAGGCAGACTTTAACTAAAAAGTTTTATTTTACACGAATTTCCCGTTGCCGCCTGGTGTTGGGACGTCGAGTCCAGCCTCGTCAAAGGAATAGTTGAAATTAACAGCAGGATAGCTCGCCGGGTGGTTGTTAACCAAAGCGAAAAGTTAAGCGAACCCCAAATAAATTTAAATAAACTTCGGACACCAAGGTAAAGCGGGGCACCACCCGCATGTGTGTGCGTAATAATTCCATTTGAATTTATGGCGCGTTCAGGCCAACAGTGGCAACCCACTTAAATGACCGTAATTAAATTCATTTCGTAGGCCGCTCATACCGCAAGCTGACTTGCACTGTCACTTGTTGCGACTCGATTGGAGGACACAAGCCCCGCTCGCGGCATGTCGCTTGCCATTTTTATTGTGCCCTGTTAATTTCCTTGGCGATGGCAGATTAAGTGCAGCTGACTCTGACACCGAATCGCAATTGCCCGGAAGCGGAAGCGCCGCCGACTCACCGGCAGCACTTCGATATATTTATTAGGCGTCGCACTTCAACATGTGAACATTATAAGCCGCCATCTTAAAGGGAAAGGATAAGAAAAAGTGGATCTTAAGTTGAAGAAGAATGAATAGAGCAACTACCGGAAACTGGAAACAACAAATTAATAATTTATAACAGGCTAAGAGAGAAGAAATCGAAGGTGTCGGGCTCTCACCTCGGAAAACTCCTGCATTTTTGTGTTGAGCGCTGATTTCCTGCAATACAAAAGCCGTAGGGGCTAGTGTTATTCGGCTTGCTGAGTGCTTAACATTTGACTGCGGACTGTGACTAATGCGAGTGCTTGATAGTCGACTGCGCTGACATGCCTTTTGTGTTGAGGTCCCGACTTCGAAGGTAAGCTCACAATAAAATTATTATTACCATTAAAGAAAACTTTGGTGAACTAACAGAAAGAAAGTATACTAAAAAATATCTGCACTTTCCATTTTACTTAAGTGTTTACACTTTTTGGTGTAGTTTTCTTCCTCTCCCTCTATTTTTTCTTCCCTCAGAAAATATTTACTGGCTTATCGGATATGGGCAAATAGACTACCCAAAGTCAATTTGTAAAGTTAGGCCATTGCAATCGAAACGAGAAAGCTACGCTAACTTCGTCTGTGCCGAAGTTTTTATACCCTTGCAAGTGCTCGATTAAATATTTTAAAAAAATACTCTTTTTCCCATTTTTCGACCTATCGTTCTATATGATATAGTCATCCGATTTGTCCAAAAATTTGTAAAATTATGTGAAAGCACGTAAAACAAACAATTACAAAATTACAGGATGCTACCATTAAAAACAAAAAAGTTTTTCTAACAAAAACCTTTTTTTCAGACCTTTTTTTTGTATGGCAGCTATACCATATAATTGTCCGATTTTAATAAAACTTGGTAGAATTGTAAAAGAACATCGAAAACCTACGATTTCAGTTTCAGTTTGGAGACGTTTCCATTGAAAAGAAAAAAGTTTTTCATACTAAAACTAGTTTTCCGACCGATTGTTCCTATGGGAGCTATGAGATATAGTCATCCGATCCGGTCGGTTCCGACATATTAGTAGTGTGAGATATAGTCATCCGATCCGGTCGGTTCCGACATATTAGTAGTGTGCAGCAAAAAGAAGACTCTGTGCAAAATTTTAGCTCGATAGCTTTAAAACTGAGAGACTAGTTTGCGTAGAAACAGACAGACAGACGGACAGACGGACGGACGGACAGACGGACGGACAAAGCTCAATCGACTCAGCTCGTCACCCTGATCAAGAATATATATAGTTTATGGGGTCGGAAATGAATATTTCTATGCGTTGCAAACTTCTGGGCAAAATTATAATACCCTTTGCAAGGGTATAACGAGAGCGTAAGTTAAAGTCGGCCCTGCCCGACTTCGAAATACCCGTTACTCAGCTCAGCTCGGATAAGTATGCAAAATTTTTTTAACTCGGCCATTTATTATCCGATCGTTTTGAAAATTTGTGAGATTGTAGATATTGGCCACATAGACTACACTGCAAAATCTGAGCTCGATATCTTAAAAATTGTGGGAGTTATTCAATATTTTTTATTGCGGGGGCGGGAGGGGGCGTGGCCAAAATTTAAAACAAACTTGATCTGCCTACAGACAATACTAGCTTACGTATAAAATTTGGTTGCTCTAGCTCTTGTAGTCTCTGAGATCTAGGTGTTCTTACAGACGGACGGACGGACGGACGGACGGACAGACGGACATGGCTATATCGACTCGGCTGTTGATGCTGATGAAGAATATATATACTTTATGATATCGGAGATGCTTCCTTCTGCCTGTTACATACATTTGCACGACTTTAGTATACCCTTTTTACTCTACGAGTAACGGGTATAAAAATATTGGCCTGTTTAGGCCACATAAGTACATATGTTTTCATTATGTGAGAAAGAATTTTTGTAACTTTTAGAAAAAATTTGGTGTTGATTAATATTAGAATTATATAATCCATAATTAGCTTTACACAGTCCAAAGAGGGTAAAGTCGAGCTCCCCTCAATCTCTTGGCTTAACGCTGAGTGCAAACGACACAGTTTAAGAAGCTTTCATGGCTAGCTACTTTAAAGCTGGAGAAGATGACCGGGTATTTAAGTTTTTAAAGAAAAAACTTCTTGACTAGATGTCATTGGTTTGGGGCCAAAACTAAAATCCACCAGTTGCAAATGTTCTTGAAAAAGTATTGGGTATAACGACAAGTGCTTTGTGTCTTTACACTGTGTAAAAAGTTTAAAGTTTGCTGTCCCTTGGGGATAAAGCTGGAAAAGAAGTAACAAGTAGCCGTATCTGGTGACAGGGAGGTTTGCATGGACACCACAGGCCACATAAACGCTATTACCGCTTTGGTATGGGGATATGGATATTGTTTATAAGCAAGAACAATTACGGCTGGGCTTGATGCTCGTATTCTTAATTTACTGAAATATTCTGAATCAAGAAAAAAGTGTGATAATAAAAAATAAATTGAGGAAAAATTACCTAAACCCATTTTATATAACTCTGACAGCGTCACTACTATTAATGGTCTTCCTGAAAGTGATTTGGATTTCGCCGATGAGCTGTTCACAGCTACTCGAGAAAAGTTATATATGTACCACACAGAGTATTATAAGTTTGTGCAAAAGTATTTAACATTCAGAAGGAAGCATCTCCGACCCTATAAAGTATATATTCTTGATCAGCATCAACAGCCGAGTCATGTCTGTCTGTCAGTCTGTCCGTCTGTCCGTCTATCCGTCTGTCTGTCCGTATGAACGCACATATCTCAGAGATGGTGGGAGATAGAGGTTTGACATGTATGGGACATATGCTTCTTATGTCTGCAGGCAGATCAAGTTTATTTTCAATTTTGGCCACGCCCCCTTCCGCCCCCACAATATGAGAAAAACGTCATATCTCCCACAGTTTAAAAGATAGATGGTTCGTTCCTTCTAGACATATTTACTTATCAGGATTACTTATCGATCCGTCAAAGGAATGGTGAAGATCGGATAAACGGTTGTCGAGTTATTATCAAAAGACTGTTCGCTGCTGCAGCGCAGTAGCTGCGCTGCTCTCAACTGCAACTGCAGCATCAAAATTTATGCTGAGCGTATTATTTCTTTGTACAGAGTATGTTATAGTCGGGCTTGACCGACTTTCTTTCTTGTTATTTTTGGCTTCTTTAAACTGGCCAGTAATTACTATTATCTGCTTCAGCACAATTTTGGCCAATTGCAATCATCTAGCTGCCATACAATAAAGTGGCCAACCAAATGATCATAGTAAAGCGCCATCTATTGAGAAATCACTCAACTAGCATTCCCTAAAGCGAAATGATCTTATTGAACGATTCTTTTTTAACCCTTAATTTAAATGAATTATACGAACAATTTCGTTTTCAATTGAAACGCCTCCAAACATCGAATTTACTAGATTGACGTGCTTGTCCATGATTCCACAAAGTTGATCGAAATCGGACAACTATATAGCAGTAGCTGCCTTAGAAAAGATGGGTTTAAAAAATAGTGCTAGTATGGAAAACTCTTTTGTTTTCAATGTTACCGTCTTTAATTTTTGTATTCATTTATTTCTTGACCGTAACATATAGCTGCCATATTAAAAATCGCTCAGAAACTTGTTTTAGTGAGGAAAATGTGTTTTTAATATTATCTGCTTCAGCACAATGTTGCCCAATTTCATCAAAATCAAACGATTGTATCATACAGCTGCCTTACAATAAACAGACCAGCCATATCATCGGCATATGCAAGTAGCGTTATATCTTTCATATGTGCAATCTTAATACACCCGTGACATGCACAAATGCGTACTTGCAATCAAAAATACTTTCCCGCCATCGTCATGGCAAAGTAAATGTACCCTGGGCTAAGGATATTTCCAATAATAAAGGAGAGAACAAACTTCTGACTGACATAAAAGTTTTGAAATGGCTGCCCGAAATGAATTCAACAACAATACATTCCAAGGTTGGCACAGCAGCTGCTGGTACGTGTATCAAGAACATCAACAGCAACGACGACTACAACAACAAGTTCAACAAGCACTCGCCGTGTAAGCCACGCGCAGTTCCATTGCACAAAAACAAGAGCCTTCAGCCAGGGATACGGGGGCGTATGAGTCTTCACTTTTGTTTGTGTGTCTGCAGGATAAGCTTCGGCTTCAGCATCCGCTAGCCAGGTTTGCATGCAACTGGATAGCAAATTTAATAAAAAGGAAAATACATTTCACCTGAACAATTACGCGAGGGAGTTTTACTTGTTGATGTTGATGGATGTTCTGCGGTTGCCTTGATTACGGACTCGGATGAGGTCTCGGTGGCGGTGTCGGTTTCGGGCAGAAGCTGGCTCATCGAATCTGTGCGCATCTGACAAGCTCATCAAGCAGCAGTTTTTTTTCCAAGCAATCGAGTTTTAAGTTTCACTATCTCGTTTTTTTCCACTTGATATTTGCCTTATGCATTTTGTGAACTCTCAACTGACGCTGAACATCCTCTATTTACTCAAAATTCTTTTTGTTATTTAGTGCCCTGAAGGTATTTGCCCTACTACCAGCAAAAGTTTTTGCCAAGCATAAATTATTATTGCAATCAGACTGCCAGTAGCTTGAGGAGTGGCAGCCAAGCGGAATGCGCAAATTGAATGTTGCTGCATGCGTGAATTAAGTGCGTTTATGGGTTAACAAGGATTCACGAAGCCGTTGACAAAGTATTTCAATGAGAATATCTGTTTTTCTGCTGGTAATGAAGATATATAACCATTAGATTAATTGCATAATTTATGGAAGCTGTTAATACCTTAAATGGGCATTGTTGCCGTAAGTCAATTGCTAGTACAAAAATGCTCGCAAAAATGCTTCGTTAGAAAATCTGAAAACGCAGTTCGGTCTACTTTTTATACCCTGTTCCCATTGAAAATGGGAAAAGGGGGATCATGAAGTTGTGCGAATGTATGTAACAGGGAGAAGAAGAAAATTTTCCGACCCCATAAAGTATATATATTCTTGATCAGCATGAACAGCCGAGTCGATATAGCCATGTCCGTCTGTCCGTCTGTCCGTCTGTCCGTCTGTCCGACTGTCCGTCTGTCCGTCTGTCCGTCTGTCCGTCTGTCCGTCTGTCCGTCTGTCTGTCTGTATGAACGCGTCGATCTCAGAGACTATAAGAGATAGAGCCACAAATTTTTGCACGAAGGTAGATTTATGCTGTACGCAGATCAAGTTTGTTTCAGATTTGGAAAATTCCCACCCGTCCCCCTTTTATCCCCAAAAAACCAAGACCTCCTCTAGAAATTCTACACCTAAACAACCGTCAGATCCACAATTTTCAAGTTAGAGCCTCGTGGTTTAGTATGCATCAAGCTAGGCCCAATATCTATCTATTCTGAAAAGTACAATCAGATCGGACAAAAAACACCGGAGTTATAAGCGAAACAGTAAGAGCACAACCCCCACCCAGTTGTTGGCAAGGACTACCAAAAGTGTTGCCTACATTTAGGATGACATTTTGTCAACAAAGAAATAAATGAAAACAAATGAACAGGGTATTTTGTGGTCGGGAAACTCGACTACAGCGCCCTTACTTGTTAGTCTAGTTAATGGCCCATATTGCGTGGTTCGTGGGTGGATCTTTAAATGGTACTCCATATCGCGGTTTTTTGGCTGAGGAGTAACATCTCTTAGGCCCACGAAATAGTCCGTTATGCCATCTTTAATTTAGTTTTTAATAAAATCTACCGTGCGGCTTCAAAGGTATTCAAGAATATGAAGATACCTTAACCAATTGAACGACTAACGCGATTTTTGGATAATACGTTCCTAGTGATCCTGTCTGTTTTTGCTGAATTTTGTAGATTTTAGTTCGGAACCATTAACAACTAAGTTAAAATTGTTGTCGCTGTGTGTTGCTACTACAAAAGTTCCCAAAGAACGCGATCCGAGGGTACAGTTGAAAAACTGGGTATGAGGCTATGCTTACAGAAAAAGAGTTTGGAAAAGTCCTGGTATTGTTTTCATTTGCGAATTGAATTGGCAGACAAGCATAGATGAACTATATAGATACTAACAATTTTGATCCTCTTCGTTAGTTTATTAATTTTTTCGAATAGCAAAACCTAACACAATCATATTTGATTTTACTATGCCCCTAACGAGAGCGTAAGTTAAAGTCGGCCCTGCCCGACTTCGAAATACCCGTTACTCAGCTCAGCTCGGATAAGTATGCAACATTTTTTTAACTCGGCCATTTATTATCCGATCCTTTTGAAAATTTGTGAGATTGTAGATATTGGCCACATAGACTACACTGCAAAATCTGATCTCGATATCTTAAAAATTGTGGGAGTTATTCAATATTGTTTATTGCGGGGGCGGGAGGGGGCGTGGCCGAAATTTGAAACAAACTTGATCTGCCTACAGACAATACTAGCTTACGTATAAAATTTGGTTGCTCTAGCTCTTCTAGTCTCTGAGATCTAGGTGTTCATACAGACGGACGGACGGACGGACGGACAGACGGACATGGCTATATCGACTCGGCTGTTGATGCTGATGAAGAATATATATACTTTATTATATCGGAGATGCTTCCTTCTGCCTGTTACATACATTTGCACGACTTTAGTATACCCTTTTTACTCTACGAGTAACGGGTATAAAAACAATTTGAATTGACTAGAAACATATTAAAACGGAGAGTTTCAGTTACCTCTTTTATATTCCCACTTCAGGTAATTCAACTTGAGAATTACAAGCGGTCTTATTCTTGCAATCAATGCAAGAAATATAATATATTCTATGGGGAAACTCAAACGGCCTTAAATAACCAGCCCAACTCATCACACATTGATCACTAATTAGATTATAATCAAATGCCTCTGGAAGAAGCGCCCAATTGTACAAGTTTATCTTCAGGAGAGAAGGTAGCTTTAAATTATCGTTTCAGCAAAACTTTGTTTGTTTTTGTTTGGCATAACGACTTACAAAAATCACAGCTGTCCACGTGCTTAACCGTTCTAAGCGGGCGAAATGCATTTTTCTCTGCGACATTTAGCAATTTATTTTGTGAACCTCGCTGCAGCTCGTGGCACAAATTGCTTTGGTGTTTGGCAATTCGTCAGGCATGTTGTTTTCACTATTTTCATGAGCTGCACTTGGCTCCTGGCGCATTGAGCGGCGCATTAACACATCAGTGTTAAAATTTAACGACCATTTCTCATCTCACATGACAATGCCAATGCATTGAGCTGAAGGAGCGGGAGAGTCGTAAAAGGCCATGCGAAGGCGGCCGGAAGTTGTAAAATATCCGCCATGTGAGAGGAAACGGAAAGCCGACATTTGTGTGGCCAGGCCAGTTGGGGGTTGGGAACGAGAACTGTTGCTGTTTGGTGCCCTGACGGCTGCCAGCCTCCGGCTGTTCGGGCTTTGCCTGATGGCCTTATAAAATGATATGTCTGTGCATCAACATTTTTATCTCTTTTCGGTTTCTTACTCAAATATAATGAAAACGTTGCCGACCTTCAAAGCCGTGGCTTGAATTACACCTTTTAAGTGCTGCATTTTATTTCGTCTTTCATGTTTGGGTAACATTTGGTACGAGCAGCCATAAGGGCTATCGATCCGGAGAGCTTTTAGCTGCTTTTTAAGGCACGCTGAAATATTTATGCAAGTTGTACACAAAACTGCAAGTCAATGTTGTTTTTGGCAGAAACTGAAGGCAACGTGCTGGACAGAATACATTTGGAAAGGCGACACATGTTGACTTTTATAGAGTGTCAGCTGGAAGATTGCACAAATAAACATGTCCAGAATTAAATAGATGAGTGAAACTTTGGACTGGACAACAAAAATCCACATTTCCTGTCTGACAGAGATGGGGAATTTAGATGGTGCAATAAATCAGATGGTGGAGGGTGGTATAAATAACATTTTGTCAGTATAATTAAATCGTTTAATTATCCCCTCATTATTCTGCTTAGAGCTGCCGTACAGGTTAGCAACCTAAGTTGTTCTACTTGACATTGCTATTACGCCTACTTGAGGTATGCTTGCCACTTTGCAAGACAAGCTCTGTAGTACCAAAGGATGTAGCCGCTCTTTGCTCGCTGGAACTCGCCTGCTGCTCGTATTCGCCCAACTCTTCTACGCGGATTTTATCATTGTATGTGTGCAGTCACCGACTTTCCTATATTTGAGGAAATCTGCGTACTGGAAATCTCTATGGATCTATGAATTATGTAATTTGGAGATAAGGTTGGGTTACTAACTCATATGGAAAGTGAACAGCTCGAATGCAATCTAATTGACTCTTAATAGTCGGTCGAAATTCGCGAAGCTTTCGTCATCTGATAAAGTACCAAACAGTTTTTATTCGAAATGAAAGAGCCTATATAAAGCAAGAAAGAAAGTCGGTCAAGCCCGACTATAACATACTCTCTACCAGCGAAATTATACTCTTAGCATACATTTAGATGCTGCAGTAGCAGCTGAAAGCAGCGGTGCTACTGCGCTGCAGCAGCGAACAGTCTTTTGATCATAACTCGACAACCGTTTACCCGATCGATAAGTAATCCTGATTACTAAATATGTCTAGAATGTACACACCATCTATCTTTAAAACTGTAGGATATATGACTTTTTTCCAAATTTCTGGGGCGGGAGGGGGCGTGGCCAAAATTGCAAATAAACTTGATCTGCCTGCAAAAATTTACCGAATCATTTTCCGGATCCAGAACTCTAATGATTCAGTTGTCGTGTTACACACTAAACTTCAAGTTCACAACTCAAATGACTCTGAGATATTGCTCTGAACCACTTTTGAACCAATTCGCAACCGATTCTGAACCATTAGATTCTTAGCTCCATGCTACTAGGTAGGGCACTAAACCATTTTGACATGAATATTCTGTGAAAATTACTGATGATCGGTTCAGCGGATTAGATGCAGAAATGAAACAGACATGCCATTTGTTTAAGTGAAACACCCAAAGTAATTCATATATGGAAGCGGAGAAGGTAGTTAGGAATGCCTTAAGCGCAGCAGACGTGAACTTTAAAACGTCTAGATTCCATTGCATTCGCATATCTAAATTCACAGTAGAAATAACATTTATTCAAAATTTGATGCACTAATATATGATTCACTTAGCCACGCCTCCTACGGTTTTGCCTATTTCTTCTCCTTCTTGCAGCTTGCCTGCGTCTCTGGTTTCTCTGGCGGCGTTGTCGAGCCCTTCTTCTGGCTCTCCTCCTGGCAGCACCATTGTTGTTGCTGTTGTTGTTGTTGTTGTTGGTGGGCTCGGTATCTTCTGTGTCATCAATATTGGATGCCGGACTCGTTGCTCCACCTCCGGGGGCCAACGTAGTGGTTCCTACGGGATCTGGAGGTATCGGGCCACCTGTTGCTTCAGTCGTTGTCGGTCCAGCTGCTGGCGGACAATCTGGAGAGCCCGCGTTGACCGCGTCTGCGCAGTCCGTACAACCATCAACAGCGGGAGTTTGGCCAGCAGTACAGGCAGCCGCATCCGTTTTTACAAGGCAAATGCCCACCAGAATGGCACAGCCAAAGATCAGCGTAAAAACTCTCATCTCGATTCAACTGAATTGTTGTGAGTAATGAACTCTGATCTACAACTCTTCCTTTTATAGCGATTCGGATTCGGTCTCAATGGGCTACACTAGACAGCAGAAAAGATTATGTCAGATATCCTTCAACTTTGAATGCCATCACAAATTAATTTTGTTGGACAAGTTTTGGTGTTTAATCAGCTGGCTAAGTTCTTTGTACTTTCATCAATTTATCTGCATATTTACTCAGCACTTGACGCGTGCGATACTCACAATTGATGGTTAAGTTAGCTGAGTTATTTTTATACTTTGACCTCTTTTGAAACATATGGAAATAGAATACATTGCTTTTATCAGCCTGTCATATACGAAGGCTAGCTTTTAAATTTCAAGAATAGGTAACTTTAAGTCTGACAGATACATTGAAAAGTTCGAAGTGTTTGAATATAACAAAGTTTCGTCTCTGTTGTTTGTGATGTTAATGTAAAGTCGGATACAGAGCTGGTTTGCGAACCAGACTGTTAAATAAACTTAAATAAATTCTTAAATAAAACGAACTTAAATAAATTCATGAATCTAGATTTTGGTGAGTAGGTTGGAAATGGGGAATTAGAAATGTTCTGGCTCCAAGACCGTTGAGAGCGATAATTGATAGTTTTTTGTTTTTGATATGATTTTGATGTTGGGAACAAATTTGGCGAATGGAAAGTTATTTTTTCAGAACCGCTTAAGGCTGTTTAAGATGTCGGGTCCACTTGAACCAGATGTAATGTGGAAAGAGATAACTAGATTATAAGTTCTCTAATAACTGTATGGAAATTAAAATTTATTTCAAGAAAATCAAGTCAATGCAATTCTTATTATACGATTGATGCCAGGGATTTTGTATAGCTTGTTTAGCTAGTTTAAGAACCCAGCTGGTGATCGCGAACAAAATTTTATCAGAAACTCGCGTAATTTGGAGATAAGAAACAGGAAAAAATAAACACCAACAGAAGAATTTCTAAAATATTATATTATAAATACCAAAGAGTGAAATTTGAAAATATATATAATGTCAAAAATACAAGATAATAGAATGAAATTCCAAGAATTACCTGAACTTTCTAAGCCCATCTTATCATTCAAAAAATCGGTATAGCCCTATAATAACTGCTTAGTTTAATCTTGCAGTGCGATGAATTGATATTTTAGGTGTTCGGTGGAAAGCAATCGTTTTCTTTAGACACACGGTAGAAAATGTTTTACGATCTGTGCCTCAATACTGTAATGTAACATACATACTTATATCTTGAATTCGAAAAAGCAACTGATGAATTCTACTAATATTTTGAGATTCAAATAAACTACACTAAAAGATAATATCAAGCCGTCAAATCAATGAAATCAAGCCAAAGCGGGAACAATAAAGCAAAAACCGACCATTCACGCTAGCTAGAAATGACAAAATTTTGCCACATATTACAATAACCACTGTTGGAAATGATGATTAGTTTTTAAATTAATGGAGTATTTCAAGCTGGAATTAAAAACAAAACAAAAAACATAGAAGAAAGTTAACTTCGGCTCGGTCTGTTTGTATACCCTTGCAGCACATATTTTTTACTAATTTGAAGGACATGTCCACTGATAACAAACAAGTTTTTCCCAATAAGACTACTTTCCTGGCTCCACTTTTGTATGACAGCTATAGCATATAGATGTCCGATTTTGACCAAAATTCGCAGAATCGTAGAGAAGCATAGAAAGCTAGTAAATACGGAGTTTGGATTAAAAACAAAAAAGTTTTTCTCACTAGAACTAGTTTTTCGACCGATCGTTCCTATGGCAGCTATATGTTATAGTCAGCCGATCCGGCCGGTTCCGACAAATGTGCAGCGTATTTGGACCAGAAGACTTCGTGAAAATTTTGGTGGCGATAGCTTTAAAACTGACGGAGGAGGTAGCATAGAAACAGACAGTGAGACGGACAGACGGACGTGGCTATATCGACTCAGCTCGTCATGCTGATCAAGAATATATATACAGGGTGCGCCATATAAAGTGTCGGTATGGCAACACTGAATAACTTTGACATTTACCAACCGATTGCTTTTGTTAGACATGTTTTGGAAACATCAATCTAGTACAATTTTGACCATGGAACGCTTCACACCAAAACAACGTGCCGAAATAGTGACGCTGGTCACTACGCCGACGCCGACACAGAACCAGATTTTTGGAAACAAATTTTGATGACCGATGAGGCCCATTTCACGCTTTCTGGTGGTGTTAATAAGCAAAATTGTCGCATATGGGGCACGGAAAATCCACACCGCATCCATGAAATACCTTTACACGACCAAAAAGTGACTGTTTGGGCCGGCGTTTGCGCCAAAACCAAAATGCCGCAAAAAGGGCACATTTTGTTGTGGCCAATAAAGGCGGCCACTTGATTGATGTTGTGTTCAAAAAGTAGTCGAAATAAATTGTACAGGACCAAATTAAAGGAACAAGATCAACATATAGCAATCGGTTGTTTGTTTTTATATTTATTCAGTGTTGCCATACCGACACTTTATATGGCGCACCCTGTACTTTATGTGGTCGGAAATGCTTCTTTCTATGCGTTAAAAACATCTGGTCAATTTCAATATACCCTCTGCAAGGGTATAAAAATATATAAGAAGGAAGGGAAGCGGAGACACGACAGGACCACCTTTTTCAACCCGCGACAAGGGTATTAATAATAGTTTACTCTTTAAAATCTGCAAACACTTCTCGCATACAAACTCTTCCACCGAACTGGCACTGCGCCCAGAATTCTGAATTGTAAATTGCATTCGTTCGTTGGTGCGTTCCATCGCTGCGCAGTCCGCATATCATTACCAGTTGAAACCGGTTGGTAAAATGTTGCCCTTGGGCTAAGTAAGCATCTGCCAGCACATTGTTACTTGAAACAATAACATTTACGATATGTATATGGAGTATGGCGAGCGACTGACAGAAAAGGAATCAATTTCTGCCGCAATCAATTCGGAAATACATTCAACTGATTTGTGACACGTAAAGCATTTTAATTGAATTTGTTATCAAAGCTCGCATAGAATTTTCAACACGACCGTCGACTGTCGGGAGGCAGGATGGTCGGGGTACCCCCAATGTAAACAGCATTCATAGCGAATGCCGCTACGGAAGGAACAGCAAACGCACGATAAATATGCAAAACGCGAACATTTCATATTTTTCAACTGCAGGCGCAGAAGTTAGAGTCAGGCGGGAAAGGACTCTCACACGCCGAGCATTGTGACAGGGGAGTGACAGCGGAGTGACAACTGATTGATATGCAGATGGTGTGTGGCCTGTGAGTGTGTGTGTGCAACAAGATGTTTCAAAATCAACCACAAAGAACAAAACTAACTTGATAGCACGACATGACAGCGGCTGGGAGACATGGACTTAACAGCACATCAAACAATCCGAAATTCATGTCGATTGCTCTTAGATTTATGCAAAACGATGTGATGAACAAGATGAAGAGCGCGTTCAGCTTGTTTCGCGGCAGCAATTATAAGCTCATTCAGCCTTAAACATTTGATTAGCTTAAAGAGGCTTTGCACTTGTCACGAGTCGCCCAGCTGTGAATATTCGAGCTGGAAATTTAATTAGCAGCCATTTAGCAAGACAGCACTCAAGCGGGCCGCTCTCGCGCCTCATGTGACTCCAAAAACTCGTAGACTGCTCGCCTCCATAGCTTCAAATTATAAAAGTCAATAGGGAAATTATTGATTGAAAATGGGTGAAGTGAGAAAAAAGGGCCAAACAAAAGGCAAAAGTGGCATGTGCGTAATTTGCTCGAGGCAGGAGGTGGCGTATGCGTAATACGCCTGTGCTCGGGGAAAGACAAGTTCGGAAAGCAAGTTTCAGCGAAGGGTGGGCTGGATTTCGTTGTTAAGCAAATATAATAGGTAATATTTTACTCAGTAAAAGTGGTCGATTTGATTTAAAGAACACCCTAATTACAGCGAAGCAAAGTGTTAAGCAGCCCATAACAAATATTTTTCCTCCCTTTAAAAGCCGTTGCAGCCAAGACTCAGCCGTAGAATGATAATTGCTAAAACATAAGTCTATCAAACTGCTTTGTAAAACGATTTTATAAATGTCTGCATACTTTATTGGAACAAATGATATTGCTTTCGAAAATCTTGAAGTGGGTAATGAATTATTGTAAGATTGGCGTACATCACTATATTTTGATTGTTTCCCTATGAAAGTATGAAAAATATGTCTTTTTAGGTACAGGGTGCGCCATCTAAAGTGTCGGTATGGCAACACTGAATAATTATATAAACAAACAACCGATTGCTATATGTTGATCTTGTGCCTTTAATTTGATCCTGTACAATTTCGACTACTTTTTGAACACAACATCAATCAAGTGGCCGCCTTTATTGGCCACAACAAAATGTGCCCTTTTTGCGGCATTTTCCATCACTTTTTCGAGCGTCTCAGTCGATAAAGTGGCGATTTCGGCACGAATGTTGGCCTTAAGCTCTTCAATGGTCTGTGGATCGATGGCGTAAACCTTGCTTTTTAAATAGCCCCACAAAAAGAAGTCTGGGGCGGTCAAATCTGGAGATCTGGGTGGCCAGTCAATATCGCCTCTTTTTGATACCAGGCGTCCAGGGAATTTCCGTTGCAATAAGTCGAGTGTTTGATTTGCAGTGTGGCACGGAGCACCGTCTTGTTGGAACCAGTAACCGTCAAGACCTTTTTCGCGCATTTGCGGGCAGACAAAATGTGCCAACATCCACTGATATCGATTTCCATCGACTGTTTCGTTTTCACGAAAAAAATATGGCCCAATGATGGTTTTGGCGCAAACGCCGGCCCAAACAGTCACTTTTTGGTCGTGTAAAGGTATTTCATGGATGCGGTGTGGATTTTCCGTGCCCCATATGCGACAATTTTGTTTATTAATACCACCAGAAAGCGTGAAATGGGCCTCATTGGTCATCAAAATTTGTTTCCAAAAATCTGGTTCAGTGTCGGGCATTCGCGCGACTGTTTGGCCGTATTTCAAACGACGTGGGCGTTCCATGGTCAAAATTGTACTAGATTGATGTTTCCAAAACATGTCTAACAAAAGCAATCGGTTGGTAAATGTCAAAGTTATACAGTGTTGCCATACCGACACTTTAGATGGCGCACCCTTTACTTTGAATTTTTGGTTCTCGGTGGACTTTTCTGTGGAAGTGCCCATGGAAATTTGAATGTGGTCTGAGATGCTTTCTTCTGTGCGTTACAAGCATCTGGATAATCTGAATATACTGAGAGTAAGGGTAAAGGGTAAAAAATATAAGAGTTTGGTTCATATCTGGGATTCACAATGGTCTATTAACTGGTTAGTTTATGCAAATTAATTTCTTTAATTTCCTACCCAGCGCTACAAGTACATTGGCACTTATAAATTAGAGCGCTAGTCACGACATTACATTTTGGCTATTTTACTTAAGTTATTACAATTATAAAATCTAAACACAGGAATATTTGAACTTAAGTATTTATGATATTATAACTACTTAACTCTATTAATGTACTATTTCCCTATTTTGCATGTATTCCCTAATCTTTATCTTAAATTGATTTACGCTTCCAATAGATTTCATATTATGAGGTTGATCATTCCATAGCCGAATAGCATTTATCATAAACTGTCTCTCCGAGCATAATAGCTTCCATCTAGGGCATATAAAATTATTAGTGCGCTGCGAAGCTGCGGGTGTTAGCAAATTATATAGATATGCTTGTTATGATTTTATGTATGAAAGTCAGAGTTCTAAGGCTAATCCACGAATTCAGGTCAAGGTCAAAAATCCTCCGAGTTAAGTGAGATACGTGGTCGAATCGTCTGCTATAAAATACGTATCTAGCTATTGAATTTAGTGTCACATTGAGCTTTTGAAAATCCCTAGAGTCACAGTGGCCATAAACTTCTACTCCATAGAAAAGTGTCGGCACGAGAATTTGTCTAGCTATAAGCATTTTGATATGAACAGGTAATTCCGACTTTGAAATTGCGAGTTGCCGCAGCATGCCATATATTTTTTTTCCGGTTGCTTTTGAGATGT
Source organism: Lordiphosa fenestrarum (assembly GCA_035044985.1). Lineage (NCBI taxonomy): Eukaryota > Metazoa > Arthropoda > Insecta > Diptera > Drosophilidae > Lordiphosa > Lordiphosa fenestrarum. The sequence goes on from JAWNNO010000685.1 coordinate 284,652, forward strand.
GGTTTGTCTAAGTTAAATTATTGTTAAGTGTAATGCCGAGATTGACTGCATGTTCAACATAATTAATTGGAATGTTATTAATTACAACTTTTGGTAGCTGGCTTGTTTCAAGTGACTTCTTGTAAATAACCAAACACTTGGTTTTAGCCGGGTTGAGCCCTAGTCCATTCTCTTTTGCCCAAGTATCGATTTTAGCAAGCACATTATTGTGGCCTTTTTTCAATTTCATAATAATTTCAAAATTAATTTTGATCTTAGGAAAAGAATTTAGTATTTCTGAATAATGCTTATTATTCACATTTAAATCAAATCAGTTTAATCTTAAGAACTGGAAGCAAAGTGTGGTTTTAGTTTTTCGTAATCCTTATTTAACTCAGCTTACGCAGACACGAAATTTGTCTCAAATTGGGTAAATTAATTTAATTCCAGGGGGAAAACGGACAATTAAGTTGAATATAAATACCAAAAGTATGTAGGAAACGTTTGCTACCTTCTGTGGTGCAAAAGTTGGACTAAATTTGTGTACCTGTGTAATTACTCACACGCATGGCTAGCTGCATCACAGTTTTAACAATAAAATCAATATTTCATTTTTCGGCATTATAATTATGGAAGTCTGGAAGCTTTCAGACGAGGTCAATGCCGAGATACAATTTCTGTGTCAAAATTGTAATGTAAGTGCCAACTCTGGATACTTACTTGGGGAACTATTTATATAAACAATAAAAAAACAGTTTTTAGTTGAAAATGGCATTTTTGATTTCCAAAATATTCCAGATGAATATTTATGCAATTTTGCATTCGATCAAACCAATTTTCGAAGCACTTTGCGGATTCAGCTCTTATCAGCTCAACTGTTTCGCATATAACTCCGGTGTTTTTTCCGATCTGATTGTCTTTTCTTTTCAGAATAAATAGATATTGGGCCTAGCTTGATGTATACTGAACCACTAGGCTCTAACTTGAAAATTGTGGATCTGACGGCTTATTAGGGCTAGGATTTCTAGAGGAGGTCTAAGTTTTTTTTTGGGATAAAAGGGGGACGGGTGGGAATTTTCCAAGTCTGAAAGAAACTTGATCTGCGTAAGGCATAAGTCGACCTTCATGCAAAAATGTATGGCTCTATCTCTTATAGTCTCTGAGATGGACGCGTTCATATAGACAGACAGACAGACGGACATGGCTATATCGACTCGGCTGTTCACGCTGATCAAGCATATATATACTTTATGGGATCGGAAATGTTTCCTTCTCCCTGTTACATACATTCGCACAACTTCGGAACAGGGTATTAAAAGCATTTAAAACAAAGTTATTGTGCGATGGAAGGGATTAGTATTACAATTAAAGGTATTAACTATATTTATAAAACAAATAGTATATGTACTTCCTGCTGTGTTTTGTGTAAATCGATATTGTGTTAAGTACTATATTGTGGACGTTCTGTGATTGTCTTTGCTGTGTTTTGTTAGAGTTTTCGTTACACAAACACCTCACAACTCAATAAATCTTTTTGCACATTGTTTATTAACCTTTTAAGATTATAATATGTTAAATTCAAGTGCCGATAGGTGCCCAGGCTCTTGCTTTATACAAAAAGGCAACGTAACCTCAACTTAAAAAAATGTATTTAACAGATTGCTTTTAAGCCTGATCCTTTCATTACGGGTCAAAGAAAACTTCCATGTAAGCCTAAGTCGAAGCTGTTACCATCAGCTATTGATGTACTGGAACAATCTATATAACATATCTATTTTTTTCTTTCTTACATATATTTGTTGCATTTTTCCTTTATATTTGTTGAATATTTACTTTCTAATTAAATCGTCTACATTTTATATGAACTATGAAAAAATCTTTTATACTTTTTTGGTTGTGCAGTGCAAGAACCAGTATGCAGTGCCCACAACAGACGACCAATTGCTTCGCAGTGGTTCGAGATCGAGCAACTTCTGTTGGATTTTATTTAGTCTTGGAAAACCCACATTGTCGATTGCTATTTTCTTTCCGGCTCAAACGTATATACCATGATTCGTCACCTGTGACAATCTTATAAACGTCCTTAGAAGCAAAGCGATAGTATTTTTTCAGCATTTCTGCAACCTTCTTTTTCAATAGTTTTTTCAACTCACTGTGAGCAACGCAAATGGTGCTAGTACATCAAAACGTTGTGAGACCGTTATTTAACAGGTTTTAACCAGTGCAACTAGTGTCACCAGTTCCAGACATATAAATATTATCTCACATTTCTGACATATAAATATTATCTCACATTTCTGCGCAAGAGCGAGTGGCACTAGAAGAGACAAGAGCTTTTATTGTATCCATGGAGAACTTGACTTCAGCTAGAGCTATAACATAATTTTAATGGTGCGAGATGCAATCCTGTTGAATAAGATGATTATCTGGAATTATCTCGAACACAAACTTTCCCAAATCTGAAAAGGAAAAAAAATCGAAGTGATGTGACCCTTTCAAATTTATCGATCGTTTTGCAAACCAACTAAGACCAAAATCTCTACAAATCTCTGGATTTCTTCTATTTTCATTTACACATTTAATTTAAGATTTAATTCCTTTCACGCTATGTGCAAAGAAGCCCACCGCTGGTATTTTAGTTAAAATTAAATTAAGTTGGATAACTTGAGTTCTTCTTCAGATTTCTTTTGAAGCTAAACTTTTCGCATCCGGCATTTAATTGCTTTATATATTTTGAAATTTTGCTAACGCTGTGGCTTTATGGTAAAGTTGCGCTCTCTCCCTTATTTTATTTTCAGAAGTCGACATCAACCAAAAAACGATTTTATCTATTACTTTGCACGCCTCGATGCGTTTTTAGTCTGCTCGTAAAATTCGGTTACATATTCATACGCCCTGTTGGCCAACCGAATGACCAACCGACCGCAGCGGCAATTATTTATGGGGAAAGTGCCAAGCCATCCCCAATGCAAATGAGTATCGAGGGTTTTTGATTGCATTTCGACTCGGAAGCGAAGGAATTGTGATTTTTTTCGCATATACTTGTGCAACAAGGCTGTGCGGCCAGGAAATTGTAAAAATAGAATGAATACTCAAGCACTGCGTATTGATGGTTGGGTAGCCTTATAATCGTTTCGGTAACCGTCAGCCATGGAAACTTGGTTCACATGTTCGTGTAAGCGTGCAATGTGCACAGAGATTCTCGTTTCATTTCTTTAACTTTAACTGTGTAGTTTCATGTTTGGTTCCCTTTCCCATCGCTACATTCTCCCCCTTTTTCCACAGCAAACATTAACTGTTCGGGGCAACGCTCACGCACATCCGAGCAGTTAATTCTTGCGTGTGCTCGCCTCTACCCCTGGCAACGGCTACAAGTTCAATATTTACCTTTGTCCGCTGTCCTTGATGATTGGCCCGAGGCAAGTAAATTTGCATATTGAGAGGCGATTATCAGCTAATAGATTAATATTTTGTTTGCTTGGTTAGGTAAAAGCCAATTTAATGCCCGAGGTCAAACTTGAGATATTCGATATAAAACTAACTCGACATAAAGTGACAAGCTGAAAATCAAATATTCCCCTTTTTCGCATTCGCAGGAGAATGGAACGGAAATGGCAAACTTGAAGCTTACCCGAAGCAGGAACCTTTGTACTTCTCCCACTGGCCCGCCTGCATTGAGTTCCCTGGCTGAGAGTGGCACTCGATGGCGGTGCGTGCGAAAGTTGTTTGCCACAGTTGGAAGATTGATTGAATCCAGAAGTGACGATAACAAGCGCCAAAGTGAAATGGAAAAGCAAATAGCAATGGCGATGGCAACGGCACGGAAACTGAAAATATAACTATTGTACCTGCCATCCCTCGAGTACAGTGAAGGCTCTTGTATGTCCTTGAACGGTTATTATGAAATTCTATTTTTAATTTCATATCTGAGAACTGTTGAGCCAGCCCTGTGAATGCCATTTACAAATTATTAAGTTCTAAATTTCAGCCTCAATAAATGATTCAAATACACCCTTCCTTGGAATATAATCCAAGACTGGTTTTGGCTAGAGTCGGAATACAACCTTTCGCTATTCGGCCAATTGACAGGTTCTCCTTAAGGAGAGCTCACTGCACATGCGTGCGTGTTATCCAAATGTTAGCTGACGCCATTGTTTTTTTGCAGAGCCGTTTCCATTGCGTGCGCGATTTAGCACGACACGAAATGTATGCACCCGCCCATTGCTATTCACATGGTGCGTACGTGTTTGTCTCAGAGCAAAAATTTATGTGTGTGTATTAAACTATATTTCTTTTATTGTTATGGTGCTTTTCTAAAAACTCTTCCACTTGAGTCCACCTTGAACTAGGTATTTCGTGTGGTACAATTCAAATTAAAGAACACTTGGTCTTTTGTATCCCATTCACTCAACCCCCATTCATATGCTCTTAGCCCCTCTACAAAAGTAATTAATTCCATTTTTATTGCATGTGCTTTCACGTTTTCTTTCTCACTCCTCGCATACTTTCGGGCGTTACTCATCTTTTGCAATTGCTTGGCCACTGGGCCACCCTTTTAATGTGGTCGCGAATCGTTCGTCGTGTCCATTGAGGCCATAAAAATTGTAATTAAGCACGAAAACTAGTGTCACATGGCGTATACGTGATGTGGGTCGATTTTTCGATTTAATTGCCACACAGTGCACTGCTCATACGCTGGTTGGCAGTACTTTAAAATAAATTTCTAATTGACTTCCCTTTTGTCGATTTTCATTGGTCATGAATGCATTTGTAGAAAAAGGTTTTATTTGCGTCGGTTATGTAATTGAGATGTAAACTTTCTTATATTCATTTGGGGGATTCTTCAAAGGGTATATTTAGCACATGCAATTGTGTGTAACGGGCAGAAGGAAGTTTTTGCAATAATCTTATCGACCTAGCCCTAGGTATCTGTATGCCCGTCTCGGAAAAACACCTAGATCTCATCAATGACGAGAGATGGGAAATCCAGAACGTTGCTAATTTTTGGCCAAAATGAATGCAGCTTACAAGCAAAAAAACTACGAGCGACAAATTTATGAGAAGTTGCACGAATACGTTGAAGAAAAAAACAACTTTAACGACACCCTTACAGTTGGCATTTTAGGGCTAGAAGATAGATGCTGAATGTACATTTTGTCCAAGTATCCCTTGCTTCAGTTTGGCAGTTTTGAAAGGTCGACACCACATAAATTTGTTAGTCAGTCTTTAAAATGTAGAAAGTCAAATATTAAAGGGAGATTTTTTTCCCATCTGGTTTCTTACTGAGAACACTTGAGCGATCTGATTTCTGGTTAATTAGATCCAAGTAATCGACAGACGGTTCCTATTTATATAATTAATTTATATCCTTGGCTCTTACTTCCATATGAAATAGGTAAGAAAATATTCAAAGTTTCCCATTTTATAGCTTTACAATTGGCCAAAGTTTTTGGGTGTAGTTTTGTGGCAAACCTTCTAGTCATTAGGATGAGTTTTACGAACAGTTTTAAAATGTAAGTTTGTTACCAATTTTTGTGTCTCATCCAGTGGCTAAAACTAATCCGAATGATTTGAAAAATGATTATTAGTTGGAACTTGTTATAGCTCCGTTGGTTCAAAGTATATTAAAGATATAAACAGTCAAATTTGATCTTTGTTTTCTGTGTAGTTAAGGTAAAAGATATCCAAAATTTCCAGTACCTACACTCAGAGAAAAAATATAGAATTCAAAAGCTGATTTACACAAAGAGTGTATCTTTTTTTTGTATAGTTAAAAAGCTGAAAGCGCATTACGCACTCCTAGTGAAAATATCTTATTATACTTGTTTCAAGAATCTTCAATGTAAGAAGTTCGATAAGAATGAGATTCTTGATCCAAGAGTGAAACTCTTGAGCGAAGGATGAATTTTTAATCCCGTTTAAACTAAACATTCTCAAACCAAGTATAAAAACTCTTGAATCATGTGATAAAAACACTCAAATTGAAAATTGCTCATTCTTGAATCAAGAGCATAGTGCATTGTCAAAAAGCGATACTGCTCTTTCTAGTATCAAGAGCTCATCAGGTTCAAGAGTAAGATCGTTTGCTCTTGAATCAAGAGCTTCACAGATTCCAATCATACAACAATTTAAAATCAGTTCGTTTTGCAATTTGTTTGAATTTATTTCATAGAAAATTTATTGTTAAGCCATGTTAACCATTAACTTGCTCTCTCCATGCCAACAATACCTTAACTATTGTTAGCTTCCGCTCTCATTCCTCTTCCACAAAAATCGAAACTGTGAGACCCAACGTTGTTTTCTCAAATGGTCTTACTCTTCTCTTCCAGTTTCTTTTCCCCACTCCCACCTGAGATCTAATTTAGCTCGATCTCATGATTGAAATTCTAGAAAATTTAAGAACGAATAGAATTTTTCTCAAGAGCGTTCTTATTTAAATTATTCGTTCTGCTTTTTCTGCGTGTACCCTGCAGTTATACCTTTCAGTTTAAAATTGTTCAGGGCAGAACTACATCAGTTTTAGCCTTGAATTTAACAAAGATGTGTCCTACCACGTATTGACCTTAGCTGATTTTAGTATTCAAGTATGGTCCACGGGCAGGGTAAGGTCCACTTCCAAGTCCAATTCCAGGTTCACTTTCTGGTCCAATCCACGTTCTATTGTAGGTCCAACTCCAATTCCAAGTACAGTTCCAGGTCCGAAGAGACATCGCTTGCAAATATGCCTGGCTGTAGAGTCCGAAACATTTGTTGTGCCTAATGACGGCGAGCTAACGAGCTAACGGAGGGCTGTTGCCCACTTCTGACGGCGGGTATCTAAATGGCTACCTATACTTTTCGGATCTGAGCTGAATTGTGCTCACTTCAAGAACATTCGGAACATTTGTTCGAATAAAATTTAGAGAACATTGTGTTTATAATTTGTGATGAAATAATCTCATTTTCTTTGCACGACTTTTCCCTCTGTGTAGGTACAAAAACTTTGGTACTTCCAAACACTGGTCTCATCATTATCATTTCGTGTGAAATACCAAGTCATACGATCACAATCCTATTTTTCTTAGTTATCCATTCAGGTTACATTGAAGCCATCATTGCTAAAGTTGAATTTATCTTCTAAGGACTTAAATTTAGTAAAATCGCAATCAAGTGTTGAGTGATATCTATCAGTTTTTTTGGAGTAGAAATGGAGAAAGGTGTTCCAGTCGGACTGTGGGAATCTCCATTTTATTTTATTAATTTAACAATCGTTTTTCCTCCCACTTGGTCTAAAACCTCTACTCCAGAGAGCTGCTTATCAAACATGATATTTAAGAGAGCGTAAACATCTTAAAATTAGTCGGACTGTTTTAGAATATATAAATTCATTACAGTGATATATAACACCCTCACACGTGAGAGCAATAGTCGTCTGCGTTGAGATGCTATGAGAGCATACAGGTCCTCCTACTCATAGTATGTCCTAAAATTCAGGACCCCATAACATTGGCGCCGCTCTTATGTATGTACTTCCTAAATTTTAAGGCCAATTTTGCCAGCTAGAATTTCGTAGCATCTACAACATATTTATTTCCAAGCTAACCTTCCATAAAACAACTTAAATTGAATTATTTATGGTAATTAATTCGCTTAGAGCTTTGATTATATTTCAGTGTCGTTAGAGGCTTCTACAACAAGGGTGGAAAACAACATGCAACTAATTTTACACACTGCTGAGATAAAAACTAAGAGGACAACTCAATCACGAGATGCCCAGCAGCATGCAGCCTACGTTGGACTTAACAGGAAGGATAAAACCTATTTTAGCAGCAGTCGAGAGTCCGACAAAAAGAATTTTTGGACTCATAATTGCATGAACACTGTGTGTTATGATGAGGAACATGTTTAAAGCTTTATGCTGATGCTCTTTTGTGCACTTTTTGTGGACTTGCTACTGACATGCCTTGGCTGTAACTAAATGGCCGAACATGCGCATGAAACCAGCTGAAACTGTGCCTATGTGTGACTGTCTGTCTGCTCGCTTGGCAACCTCAAGCACACTTCAGAGCCACACAATGCCAAGCAGAGGCATATGAGGCAAACAAAAGCGCAACAGCAACAGCAGCAACAACAATAACAACAGGACCCTTGAAACAAAATAAAAACAGCAACAACAAACATTATGATGATGGTTAAAGCTAACGAACTAAAGTAGCATAGGTTTTAAGCATAAACAGCAAGCAATCGTTAATGGTTTATACATGGGCACACAACGCATGCCCGCGTGAAGGAAGTTCCTTCTTGAGGGGTTCCTTACGGTTAATTCAGTTTTTGTTCAATTAATTAAAATTTATATAAAATGTAATTTATTCCGTGATATTAAATTGCTTTCAGCAATCCTATGTTTACCTTGCACCCTGCCAGGGGCACGCCACTGTTCACACCCACCCACACCGACTCGCCCGTGCAAACACAGAGAGAGGCAGCTGAGCGTGGGCACTTAGGCAAAGCCACAAGAGCAGCCGAGCAACAGACTTAGCTTGCTGCGACATGAGCAAGGATGGGAGGAGGGTTGGAGGATATCTTCTTGAATTGCAAAACCGCAAAACACAAGCCAGCCTCGCTGGCAAACAGACAAACACCCAGTCACTCACACACACAGGACATTTTACAGATTTGACGGGTATGGCAGGTCCTGCGGCATCGCTTATGTATTTAGTTACATTTGCGAAATGAAATATTCATACATTCGTGTGCACTTAGTTAGAAGTCGTGTACTATCGGCGCTCACTGTTGCGCCTCCATGACTGCAGGCACAACTTTTTAAAAACGCCGGAAATTTTGCCACCCCCAACTTTGTATGTCTGTGTGGGTGCGTGTGCGTGTGCGCCCTTTTATAAGTATTTTATCTGCACGTATCTCGGCGGGGCCTGTAGAATTTGCTTACATTTCGCAAAATTCTTCTTTCTGTAGTCAAATTTACCGTTTTCTTGCTGGTAGAGTGTGAGCGTACTTTGTGTGTGTTTCTGGCTGCCTTCACGTTTCAGTTAAAAGTTAGTTTCCGCCCAGTTTGTTGGTCCAACAAATGCTATGTGCAGCTTGGCCAAAATTGTCGGCGCCATTTTCATGCAACAAATGTGTAAGACGAAATGAGTCGAAGCAGCGAACATACCCTGTAGATTTATTACAAACAAGAAAGAAAGTCGGTCATGCCCGACTGTAACTTTCTCTGTACCATCGAAACAATACGCTCAGCATAAGCTTTGATGCTGCAGTAGCAGCTTTTGAACATAACTCGACAACCGTTCATCCGATCTTCACCATTTCTTTGGCGGATCGATAGGTTATCTTAATTACTTAATATGTCTAGAAAGAACGAACCATATATCTTTAAAACTGTGGGAGATATGACGTTTTTTCTACATTGCGGGGGCGGGAGGCGGCGTGGCCAAAATGGAAATAAACTTGATCTGCCTGCAGACATAAGAAGTATATGTCCAATACATGTCAAACCTCTATCTCTTACCATCTCTGAGATCTGTGCGTTCATACGGACAGAAAGAAGGACAGACTGACAGACGGACATGGCTATATCGACTCGGCTGTTTATGCTGATCAAGAATATATATAGTTTATGGGGTCGGAGATGCTTCCTTCTGGCTGTTACATACTTTTGCACAAACTTATGTATTATACTCTATGTACCTACGGTACAGAGTATACAAACTCGAAGAAAAGATTGAGAATCTCAAAATCAAGATTTATCATCTCTCAACTTTTCAAATCTCCTACAGTTCACTGAGTGCCAAAAAATAAACAAAATACCTTCTCTGGGGTTTGAACCCGCAACCTCGCTGTTTTAATGTAACGAATCTGGAATCTCTAAAACCGGGCTGAAATATTTAACTCAGATATTTTGTTCATATTAAAATATCAGATTGTTGCATCCTACATTCGAATACACTTAAAAAAAAAAACTGTAAAGATTCTTTCTGAAAATCACATTATAATCAATATTTTATTTTCTTACTTTACCTTGCCTGAGAGACTTGAACTCTGGACCTCGGGGAAACTTCAACACGAAAGGCATTTTATCGCACTCGACTACCAAGCACTCGCGTGAGTCACAGTAAAGAACGCAGACAAATGCTTAGCACTCAGCTGCCTCTTTTATATGCCGAAAGCAGGGAATTCGAACTTGATGCGGTGTCTTTTTCTATTTTTCTAAATTTTGGGGCGGCTTTCTAGATTATTTTTCAATATTTTAGGGCGATTTTCTCAGAATGCCGAATGTTAGTTGCCCCTTTTATATTCCGAATGCACGGAATTCGTACTTGAGAATTACAAGGGGTGTCTTTTTAATATTTTTATATTTTTTAGGGCGATTTTCTAGACTTTTTTTTCTATATTTTAGGGCGAATTTCTAAGTGGCTTGTCTAAATTAAAGAAATGTGCTTTCTTAAATTTAGGGCGATCCGCCCTATTTTAAGACACAGTGCAATGTATTTTTTTCTAAATTCAAGGGCTAAATTTAAGAAAAAATAAACCGAATTTCTTAATTTAAAAAAATTATTTTTCCAAATTTTTTTTTTAAGGCCTGTATCCAGCACTGCAGAAAATTCCTGCCAGGAATTTGCTATTTATTTTGAGTGTGTGGAACCCAATTGAAACAAACTGTCAAGCGGAGCGTTCTGTGTCTCTCTCTGTTCTCTATATTCAAGCGTTGTTACAGTCAGTCGCTAGCAAGCATTTATAACATTAATGAATTTAATAATTTTGAACATAATATTCTTTATTTATTTGTGCAGCAACACTTTCCCAAGCACTTTTCACAGAAATGTTATCAAAATGCTTTTTCTCTGTGATTCGCCAAAGACATGGTCTTGCCTCAACTGCTTTTATTTGATTTTATTTATCTTCTCCTCACGTTCAAAATTTCAATTCTCTTTTTAGTCTTGCGCACAGTTTTTGCCTCCATCTTTTGCCTAATCACTTCCAAAATAATTGTCAGCAATATATTCCTGGCCTGAATATCAGCTGGTTCTCGTTCCACACACGCTTCCGAAACGCCGCTATTGATACGCTGCTATCTATACAAGTGTGGATTTCGTTCGTGGGATACAGGATACACAACAAACGGAAAAGCAAACTTAAAAATTCCTGGCACATTTTTATACTCTGTACCAAAGGTACATAGAGTATAATAAGTTTGTGCAAAAGTATGTAACATCCAGAAGAAAGCTTCTCCGACCCTATAAAGTATATATAAGGTTGTCAAAAAAGTCTTGCGGTATTTCCGCAAGCTTGTCTTTGCAAGCGCGTAGTTCTAGTTGTATTCGTCGCATCGGTTCACGCTAGAGCTTTTTGGAAAGCTCTTTTCACGCGCTAACACGTGTTTGATTTATTGTTGTTTGTTTTTAGTCGTTCGTGAGTTATAGCGTCGCAAACATGGAGCAAAATAAAGACAAAATACGGCATATTTTACAGTACTACTACGATAAAGGCAAAAATGCATCTCATGCTGCCAATAAAATTTGTGCAGTTTATGGACCCGATACAGTTTCCATTTCCACCGCACAACGATGGTTTCAACGTTTTCGTTCTGGTGCAAAGGTGATCGAAGATGCGCCACGGTCCGGAAGGCCTGTCGTCGAAAATTGCGATAAAATCGCTGAATTGATCGAAAGAGACCGGCATAGTAGCAGCCGTAGCATCGGACAAGAGCTGGGCATGAGTCATCAAACCGTTATAAACCATTTGAAGAAGCTTGGATTCAAAAAGAAGCTCGATGTATGGGTGCCACACGACTTGACGCAAAAAAACATTTTGGACCGTATGGATGCATGCGAATCGCTTCTGAATCGCAACAAAATCGACCCGTTTTTGAAGCGGATGGTGACTGGCGATGAAAAGTGGGTCACTTACGACAACGTGAAGCGCAAACGGTCGTGGTCGAAAAACGGTGAAGCTGCCCAGACGGTGGCCAAGCCTGGATTGACGGCCAGGAAGGTTCTTATGTGTGTTTGGTGAGATTGGCAGGGAATCATCCACTATGAGCTGCTCCCCTATTTCCAAACGCTCAATTCGGACCTGTACTGCCAACAACTGGACCGCTTGAATGCAGCACTCATGCAGAAGAGGCCATCTTTGATCAACAGAGGCCGAATTGTCTTCCATCAGGACAACGCCAGGCCACACACATCTTTGGTGACGCGCCAGAAGCTCCGGGAGCTCGGATGGGAGGTTCTTTTGCATCCACCGTATAGTCCGGATCTCGCACCAAGTGATTACCACCTATTTCTGTCCATGGCGAACGAGCTTGGTAGTCGGAAGTTGGCCACAAGAGAATCCTGTGAAAATTGGCTCTCCGAGTTTTTATACCCGTTACTCGTAGAGTAAAAAGGGTATACTAAAGTCGTGCAAATGTATGTAACAGGGAGAAGGAAACATTTCCGACCCCATAAAGTATATATATTTTTGATCAGCATGAACAGCCGAGTCGATATAGCCATGTCCGTCTGTCCGTCCGTCCGTCCGTCCGTCCGTCTGTCTGTCTGTATGAGCGCGTCGATCTCAGAGACTAAAAAAGATAGAGCCACTCAGAGGGAAAAAACCAAGAACATTGGACTCAAAATGAGAACATTCGGTGTCAAAAACTAATCATGACCGGATTTTCTCACTTCAAGAACAATTTCTAACTTCGAGAACTTTTTTTTGAGAACTCAAAATCTTGATGTGAGTTAAAATGTTCAGTTTTTGAGAACATTTTAAAATCAAAAAAACAAAATGTAGATCCAGGACCCAGGATACCAGGGGCCAGGCTCCAGTCCAGAAACCAGATCCAATTCCAAGTCTAGGTCTGATTCCAGCTCCAAATCCGCAGAGACCTCCGCCTTGTACAACACCACACCTGCCTTAGATAATTAAATTAAAGAAAAAAAATTGTTCGGACTTACTGGGAGTAGAGCCCAAGACCCCCGCGCGCAACGACGCGACGGCGGACGTGTTAGCTCGTTAGGCTATTGCCCACTTCTGCAGCCGCACGTCTGAATGGCTACTTATACTTTTCGGTGGTGAGCTGAATTGTGCTCATTTCAAGAGCATTCGGAACATTTGTTCTCAAAAATTTGAGAGCATATTCTGTTCTTGTTTTGAGGTGAAATAATCTTATTTTCCAAACTCGATTTTTCCCTCTGTGTACAATCAGATCGGACAAAAATCACCGAATTATAAGCGAATAAGTTGAGCTGATAAGAGCACCCCCCAGTTGTTGATCAGGACTAGATAAAAGTGTTGCCTACATTTAGGATGACATTTTTGTTACAAAAACCAGTTACATTCATCTTCTAAAATTCAAAAACAAATAAATGAAAACAAATGGACAGGGCATTTTGTGATCGGGAAATCGATTTTGCGAAAGTTTGTGGTTAAGAAAATCAAATGACTCAACCGTTGGTCTTCTTGAGCATCAAATTTGACCGGCCTTCGGCTACCCGTAACTTTTGGGATATTGGGCACTCCCTGCTTTCGCGGTCGAAGGCCTTAGCGAAGTCCACAAAGGCCATGTGCAATTCTGATCTGTTTTCGGTGCATTGCTCGATCAAGATGCGCACCGTGTTTGTATGTTCCGTGCACGGCGAGGCCTTTCTGAATCCGGCTTGATCTTCTCCTATGGTGTCCATGATGGTGTCTCTCAGGCGATCCAAAACTATTTTGGCTACGAGCTTTAAGATGGTTGGCAGCACACAGATTCCACGCCAGTTGTCGCATTCGCCACGCACGTTTTATTACCGGGTACAGTAAGTCCACCGCGGTTGCCGGTTGGCATTTGAAGAACTCAACCGGTATGCCGTCAACCCCGGCTGCTTTGTTGTCGGGCAGCGATTGGATGGCCGCTAGGATTTCGAGTTTTGTGGGTGCTGATGTCTTTACCCTGTGGTGGCTTGAAATCTGTGGCAGCTTCTTTTGATCTCGCGGTTCTTGGCGCGATATTCCTCTTTCATGGCCGTTAGTTGGTGTGGTGGGTTCGGATTCTGCAGTTTCTGCCTAATCTCCGCACGTTGCGTAATCAAAGCCCATGTTCATTCGCTCATCCAAGGGCGGTCACCTCTGGGGACTTTACCAATTATGCTGTTGCCAACATCAAGGTAAATTTCCTTGACTTTGTTCCATATCTTATCAGCTGTTGGGCCATCGCTCAGCATTAATGATCCTGCCCTCTGATTAAGCGCCTCCTTAAAGCTGTCCTTAACTGCCGTTTGCTTCAGTCGGTCGGTGAAGTATTTCGCCTTTGGTCTCACATTTTCAGGGCTAATTACACTGAGACACATCTAGCACTTTGACGCCAAATGGTTCCATACAATGCGACAAAGAGGTGCTCGAGCTATTTCTGACATGATTCTACGCAAAGAACCCAATTGACATCAATTCCGAAACTTCGTGATAATTAACCGAATTTATTGTTTTGGTTAGAAAAATTAAAATAAGTCTTATGGGTAAGGCAAGCCGAACGAAAGTAGAATCATACCCCTTGCTAACCTCTGGGAAAACGATAAAAAATAAAAAAAAAATGAAGTCGCCATTTAAATAGTAACAATTTTGCATGGACGACCGCAGTAGGGCATTAACTAATATCTTTGGCATTTTATAGTGCTTGCGGGCAAGGTCAACAAAAGGGACTAGCAAAAAAAGGGATTTTCCCTTTGCAGGGACTCTACAATTTGAGCATTTGTCGGCGTCAGCAAACTTGTTTTGCTATGGCTTTACACAAAATAATGAAATCATTTGATTTCGTAAAAACCCAATTTAAACTAAATTGAATGACCTTTTATTTGAATCAAATCAGTATATTGTGATAGAATATGGGGCCATTCTTGCATAAGAGAACTAAGTATGCTAGTTTCGACATACAACATCATTTAATTTAAAGCTACGTATGCGAATTTATTAGTAAACAACTTTGAAATTGTTATTTAATTAAATCTGCTCTCCAGGCGAATGTCATCAGCAAAAAACAGCAATTTATGGTTATGTCATTTAAATGCAAGTGCAAAAATACGGACAAAAACATGGCACTGCACAATATCAAATTATGCTAATTAAATGAGAACTGGTTGACTCTTTATTGCCGCACAATTTAACCAAAAAGCGGGCGACGGAAGGGCGGGCGCTGCTTTGTATTTGTTTGCAGTGGAGGCGGGTTAAGTCGTTCACAACACTCAACACACTTTTAATCCTAATTAATCCTTTTGCTAAAAGTTAAGTTCGCCGACAAACCAAATGACCAGCAGCCGAGGTGAAGTACAATAAAGGATAGTCAAATACTGGAATGTTGGCAAAGCGAAAATGTTGACTCGTCGCAAATTAACTCAACGACCAACTCTTGTTTCGCAAGCAATTGTTGTGCAATATTTTGAATTAAGTGCCCGACAAGGGCGTGCACTAAAAAGCAGCAGTCTGCTTGGTAGAAGTAATTGTTTGTGAGCCACATAGTGTGCCCACTCGATGAATATGCCCAGAAAAGCTTGTGACAAGTTGGACAACTTTTTTGTTAGCCAAAGCTTGCACTCGTGAAGCCCTGAGAAACTATTAAGTGCCTTTATATTGAAATTATTTTTCACATACAGTTTTGTGCAAATTTTATAATGGTGAATAGCTCAATTCGAAAGGAGAACTTTATATACCTGTATATCGGACATTGCATAGCCACCAAGTCAGCCACCACAATTTTATTTTTAATATTTATTTTAGTTGCTTTTATATTGAAGAAGCTTAGATAGAAAAAAAGTTCGGTCCCACTAGTCCCAACAAACAAATATGTTTTTTGGTTTTTTCTTCAAGAGGTCCTCTCGATATATAATTCCAAAATTTTTTTTTATATAGAGCATATATTTAAGTACATTTTGAAACATATTTCAAGATGGAAGACATCCTAAAAGCTCGGGACTGTTGTTTAAAATTCTATGTCCCATCAAATTAACAATTACTAAATTTTGTGTTTAATTTGTTGTACCGCTATATAAGAATGTAATTACGCTTGAACGTAATCAAAATTTTGACCAAAGAAAACCAGAAGGCAAACAAAAGAAGAAGAAAACATCAAATGTGAATGCATGAATTCTTTGGGAAAAGCGTCCTTATCAACTGCTGCAGAATAACGCTTGAATCGCGGTTGTTTATCCCATTCGGGAATGAAGCATTGCTGCTTTCGGATACCAAGAATGGGCCTAGCACTGTCAAACCTTGTCATCAACTATGCTCTGACATTGTTGTGCTTGTTTGTTTACAAATATACATCAATCTCTTGAAAACTATCTTTTGACCATCGAAACAAAGCATCTGGACTCGGTATAGGTTAAGCTTGGGCGGTTTGAAGACTTCTGTTTCTGTTTTTTTTACCCTGTTCCAATTGAAAATGGAAAAAGGGGGATCATGAAGTTGTGCGAATGTATGTAACAGGGAGAAGGAAACATTTCCGACCCCATAAAGTCTATATATTCTTGATCAGCATGTACAGCCGAGACGATATAGCCATGTCCATCTATCCGTCCGTCCGTCTGTCCGTCCGTCCGTTAGTCTGTCTGTATGAACGCGTCGATATCAGAGACTATAGGAAATAGAGCCACAAATTTTTGCATGAAGGTAGGTCAGATCCTAGACCCAACAATCCGTCAGATCCACAGTTTTCAAGTTAGAGCCTCGTGGTTTAGAATTCATCAAGCAAGGCCCAATATCTATCTATTCTGAAAAGTACTATCAGATCGTACAAAAAACACCTGAGTTATATGCGAATCAATTGAGCTTGTAGAAGAGGGGGTCGTTAGTTAGGACTAAAACAGCTAAAAGTACAACATAATTCGGCCTACTTTTAGGATGACCCTTTAATAGCTACTACAAAAACCCGATACATTCAAATTCAAAAACAACGAAATGAAAATAAATGAACAGGTTATTTTGTAGTCGGTTCACTCGACTGCAGCTCCCTTACTTGTTTCTTTTTAAAAAATGAGCCCACTGCATCACATGCTCCTTTATGTGCCGCATCTTTCCAGCAGAAATAACGTTTATGACTTAATAAATTCTCCATTTGGAAACGGTTTTAAGAATGCTGTCACGATAGATGATTTGGTTTGCCGCTTTACAGACCTGTTCCAGTATTTCCCTTTACACCAAACGAAAGGCAGCTGTATCATGAGCTGTCTGACTGACGGACAGGACAACCAATCTCTCATACGATAATATTAGACCGCTGCATGGACTGTTCACTGATCGTTATTGTAGTGGAACGATTCAGCATCATTTTGCGCAACGAACGCGTCATTTTCAGAGAAATTACAGTGCACCAGCAACTCTCCTTCAGCCAAATTATCCTTCCTCTGCTTTTTACAAAAGCTGAATGCTTTCTAGCGATTAAATGATGAGGCTTCAATTCTTTTAATCGTTCACTATGTTTATAGACAATTTTTATTCGTCGGAAGTAATTGTGTTAGTAGCACTCGAACCTGCACCGTCTCAATCATGGCACTTTACAGCAGCTTTTTTAGTTCAAATGAAAGTAATTCGCACACACCAACCCAGCAAAAAAAGCCTTGTAGTCCATGATAGGGCTTGGCGAATTCCTAGTTAAGCTCGAAATGTTAACTGCAATTACTCATTGTTTTGGTCTTAATTCGGCAAATTTACCAAAACCATCCACAGCTTCTGGATACTCTGTCCTACACTACCGGTGGATTTAAGAGCTGTCCTATACTCTCGGTGGATGTCATTAAATTATCAATAAGTTTTTATACTCTGTACCGTAGGTACATAGAGTATTATAAGTTTGTGCAAAAGTATGTAACATCCACAAGGAAGCATCTCCGACCCCATAAAGTATATATATTCTTGATCAGCATCAACAGCCGAGTCGATATAGCCATGTCCGTCTGTCCGTCTGTCCGTATGGACGCACAGATCTCAGAGATGGTAAGAGATAGAGGTTTGACGTGTATGGGACATATGCTTCTTATGTCTGCAGGCAGATCAAGTTTATTTTCAATTTTTGCCACGCCCCCTCCCGCCCCCGCAATTTAGAAAACGTCATATCTCCCACAGTTTTGAAGATAGATGGCTTGTTCCTTCTGGACATATTTAGTTATTAGAATAACTTATCGATCCGCCAAAGGAATGAAGAAGATCGGATGAACGGTTTTCGAGTTATGATCAAAAGACAAAATTTCTTGGTACAGAGTATGTTATAGTCGGGCTTGACCGACTTTCTTTATTGTTTATACACCCTCTTGTCTCAGTTTAATTCAAGAGACACTTTCTCCTTGAATTGCTTTTTTCAAGATAAGCAATTATCTGTCTGTTAAAAATAGTTATAAAGTATATTTAAAATCAAAATTCATTTTCTACCAAGCCGACCAAGTAAGGAGAACTTGTTACGATATGCCCCTACTTACATCGGTTGCCCGGCGACGTAGAATTACAAATTTTATGCAGACAAAGTAGATAAAAGATTACGGGAATTGGTATAGTGGCAATGAAATGACAGTATGTGGTATAGGTGATTATAGTTATCACACAGGATTCGGAAAAGATCATGACGGGCGTTATTTGATCTGCACACTTGCAAAAACAATGGGAAAAAACGGCGAATTACTCTGCAGGGTACGTTCCAGATAAGAAGACTTAGGAGGAGAGATGAGTCGACATCACCAGCAACAAGTTATGCAGAAAAATCACATCGTGACTAGTCCTACGGTCTTTAAGAGTAGGCAAGTTCAATAGACGTAGCCTATTTAAATAGGGAGGCAAACGGCAACCAGCATCCCAGTTTAATCCGCTAAGCGCAAAAAGAAGAAACTGCTTTTGAACCGACTCCAATAAATCCTGATAGTAACTATAACAATGGACACATAAAGTAGCCTTCTTGTGTATCGATCAGCAAACTCCATTGACCAACGCATTATGAAACCCAGCAAACTCTTACCTTTGTTGGATACCTTTGCATATGACAGAGATATGGCAATATTCGACTATTCTCCAGGTAGAAACTCCGCACTATTTCTACAAATTCACTTGATAGAGGATGGCCGCGTTCAGCAAAAACTCTTGCCCCCTTTTCAATTAGACTTTTTCATTTTGTGCACTAAAGTTAAAAATTGCTTATTTTATAGGCGATTAATAATTTGAATGAACTAGACAAATATGCTAAATCTGAAGTTTGACTACTTTATGCAATTTCCATTTTGACACGGAGCGGCACCAATGTCAGCACCACTTTTAATAAATTGTATTTTAAAGTCCTTGTCCAAAAATGCAGCACTTCGTTCAGCAGAAACTATTCGGTGTATCATTTTCTGATACCTGCTCAGCGATCAATCATTCTGCTAAACACGCCAATGACTTGGCTTATTAGATATAGAGATATTTCGAGCACTCCAATACCGCGGGGTAAGTGTTAAAATATGCAGGAGCTCGGGATATGTCTGCAACACGTGGAATTTGGCTTTCAAAGCATTCAACATCTTCTCCAATTCCAACTCTCTTTCAGACCGATACCGTTTTAATGGACGATTATCCTTGTCGCTTTGGTCACTCTTTAAATATGGTGATACCTGGAATTCGTCGTCAAGGGGGTGACATGATCTACCTAATCGCAACTATTCATGGCATTAGAGAAAGAGTCCGATATTTCACAAATTAATACAACGGTCTAATATCCAGAACACACATCAAATATTGGGTCAATTCACCAGATAATTTCGATTACTGACTTGCAGAGGTCGAAAATATCTCACTCTACTGTTGAAGTGTTACACAAACCACTGTTATTTTGGGACACATTGAAATATCTCACACAACAGATAGAATGCCTTGTTTTTTGAGTTTAAATGTCTCGCTAAGTGCGAAATTCATATTTTGGATTTTTTGTTTTTTTGGTTCTGTTGATCAAAGACACTTATTTTTGAGAGAAAATAAAAGTGTCTTGCATATAACTTGCCTATCGTTCATCCGATCTTCCCCAACTCTTTGACGAATTAATAAATAATGCTGATTACTATATATATCTAGAGTGTTCGAACCTTCCATCTGCAAAACTGTGGGAGATATGAGGTTTCTTCTGGCTGTTTCTACCTCAGAGATATGATTTTCCATAACGACAGACAGACGGGCAGGAGGACATGGCTACATAGACTCGGCTCGGCTCCTTCTGGCTGTCACATGCGTTTAAACTAGCTTAATTGCCTTTGGTACAGTGAATATGTGAAAACTGGTAAATTATCCACCAAGTAAATGGTCACAGCAAAACTAATAGAATAATTCCAGTTATTTTTATCCACTCTTGTTTTTCTGTTATACTTCAACTGCTAACAAAAATCACTTTGAACTTATGTGTCTTTACAAAGTGTTTTTTAAGGACATACAAATTTAATAGTTACGATCACTGGTTTTCCATTCTCTCTGGAGAACTATTGACGGGAACAAAATCTTAGCTTTTTTTTATCTATCTAAACCACGTAAATAAAAAAACCTTAAATAATGTTTTGGAAGAAACAAAATAATTCAGGTGGCTGAGTTGATATGGAATGTCCCACAAATATAAAAGATTTTACAGTCCCAAAAGGGCCAAGCCGAGCTTCTCTCAATCTCTTTTCTTTAGCGCTTCCAATTTTCTCATGTGACCAATGTGCACAACCTCATAAAGATCGGATCAAAAAATGCCGGACTTTTGAACGTTATAAAAGTGTTGCATACTTTCGGCGCAGGATGCTCTGTTTGCTAATATAAAGTTAATGATTTGCTGAATAATTGTTAACCATTCACTCCCCTAAGTAACGAGATTATCGAACTTCCACTTACGCACTAGATTATTTTGTTTACTGTTTCAATTATATAGCTTAACTGTTATTTGTTTGATTGGACTTTGATTTAGAAATCATCACCACAGACTGATTGAGCAAATTAAGATCATTAAGCAGCTCCTCAGCGATGCTCATGCGACGGCACCGAGTAGTTGATTTTTAAACACGAAACAAAATTTAAGTCATCTGAGAAAAGGACCTAAGCCCCGTCTATTGCCCAAGCAATGAACAAGCCTTAAAGTAACCGTTCGTCCCATTCTTGAATTCACTTTCAATTCACCTTCCAGTTACACCTCTGCCTCTCTCCTTTTCTTCCTTTCACATTTTGGTATTATATAATCGATATGCAAGCCATAGGCAAAGTAACGTTGAAAGCTTTTAATTGAATTTATCCTTTGTAAACATTGCGGTTTTTCTTAGCCAAAACCAAAAGTCAACTTTTGTGTGACAAAACATAACAAAAATAAAACGCAATCCAATCGACCAAAATAAATGTAGACTAAAAATAGAAAAACCAGGAAAGAAAGCAACCAAACAATGGTAAAAACAAAAAGCCGCCAGTGAAAATTGTATGTACATAGCTGGCAAGGAAAGGGGCGGGAAATTTATGCGTTGGGTGCCACAGCGACACAACCTCAGACGCTCACTTCTGCCATGCGAGGCAAAAAGCGAATGCAGGAGCAAGCTGCGTTTGTTATTCTTATCTTCTCGAACG
This sequence comes from Lordiphosa fenestrarum, assembly GCA_035044985.1. Lineage (NCBI taxonomy): Eukaryota > Metazoa > Arthropoda > Insecta > Diptera > Drosophilidae > Lordiphosa > Lordiphosa fenestrarum. The sequence goes on from JAWNNO010000685.1 coordinate 306,174, forward strand.
GGCCAAGGAATCAATGGCCACAGCACAAAAAGCCAAGGGGGAGAGCCAAGTAAACGTGGCGTAAACTTTTCGTAAAATAACGCCAAGTGGCGAGAAAAACACAACTCAAAGTGGGTAAGATGGATAAGCGCCATACAAAACGGCTAAAAATTAAGTTATTTTGCACTACTTTCTATTGAACGAAAAATGGCAACTGAAAGTCTGCAGCGGAACAGTTTGCCAGACAGTTTGCCAGGTTGTGTCCTGGGCAGATACAGACATTGTTGACGATGCCAAAAGGCAATCTGTTTTTGATAGCGCCTCGCAACTGTTTGCAGTTGAGCCACAGTACGTGGAAATCAAACAGCAGTATTAATAAGTGGGGATTTTTTGTTCTAGACTGAAAGTCAATTAACTTACAACATTTTATGAAAATATTTAAACTTATTCATAGGACTGCAACATTCACTGCGTAAACCTAACAAAGCACTAAATGAGTTTTTAATTAATTTACTTACCAATCTGCAATTGAAATGCTTCACACAATACTTTTTAATTGTACCTGAAAGAGAAAAAAAGTTGTTATTTGTTTGTCAGGAGAAGAACAATCGCACACGGAAATACTTGTTAGAGTTTCCGCAGTTTTATCCAGAACAACCACAGACATGACCGTACAATTTGTTTGTAATGACATCTGGCGTAATGATTTAAAATGCTTAATTTCTTTTCTAAATGTGAAAGAGGGACGGTGTCAGGTGCATGCTATATGTTTATGCCGTATGATGTCCAATATGCTCAGTGTGAATTGTTTATAACAAACATAATTTTCCGAATGCGGCTCTCCAATCAAACAGCTCTTAATCAATATCGTCTGGATAGGTGGCCGTTCTGGCATACTGGCCCACGTGGTAGAGAGAATTAAAATTTTAATTTTTAGAAATTCGCCCTAAACTAATTTTCCTTTCTTGTTTATAGACAATTTTTTCTTAAACTTAGAAAAAACAACCCTAAAAAAGGTTTTTTAGAAAATAATTTCTTAGATTTAGAAATTCGTTTTATTTTTTCTTAAATTTAGGGTCATTTTTCTAGATTTTTTCCTCAATACTTTCTTAAATTAAGGGCGAATCGCCCTAAATTAAAGAAAGCACATTTCTTAAATTAAAGAAAGCACATTTCTTAAATTTAGACAAGCCATTTAAAAATTCGCCCTAAAAAATATAAAAATATTAAAAAGACACCCCTCGGAATATGAAAGGGGCAACTAATATTCGGCGTGCTGAGAAAATCGCCCTAAAATATAGAAAAATAGTGTAGAAAACCGCCCTAAAATTTAGAAAAACAGAAAAAGACACCGCATGTAATTCTCAATTTCAAATTCCCTGCTTTCGGAATATAAACAAGTAAGAGCGCTGCAGTCGAGTTTCCCGACCACAAAATACCCTGTTCATTTGTTTTCATTTATTTGTTTTTGAATTTTTAAAGATGTCAGCCTAAATGTAGGCAACACTTTTATAGTCCTGATCAACAACTGGGGGGTGCTCTTATCAGCTCAACTGTTTCGCTTATAACTCCGGTGCTTTTGGTCCGATCTGATTGTACTTTTCAGAATAGATAGATATTGGGCCTAGCTTGATGTATACTAAACCACGAGGCTCTAACTTGAAAATTGTGGATCTGACGGTTTTTTAGGTATAGGATGTCTAGAGGAGGTCTTGGTTTTTTTGGCAATAAAAGGGGGACGGGGTGGAGTTTTCCAAATCTGAAACAAACTTGATCTGCGTACAGCATAAATCTACCTTCATGCAAAAATTTGTGGCTCTATCTTTTAAAGTCTCTGAGATCGACGCGTTCATACAGACAGACAGAAGGACGGACGGACGGACGGAAAGACGGACATGACTATATCGACTCGGCTGTTCATGCTGATCAAGAATATATATACTTTATGGGGTCGGAAATGTTTCCTTCTCCCTGTTACATACATTCGCACAACTTCATGATCCCCCTTTTCCCATTTTCACTTGGAAAAGGGTATAAAAAACCGATGGCGGCCTATTTTTGATACCGATTTTGTTTACATGCAGTCCAATGTTCTCGGTTTCTTCTTCTTGTCGTACACGATGTTTATACCCGTTACTCGTAGAGTAAAAAGGGTATACTAAAGTCGTGCAAATGTATGTAACAGGCAGAAGGAAGCATCTCCGATATCATAAAGTATATATATTCTTCATCAGCATCAACAGCCGAGTCGATATAGCCATGTCCGTCTGTCCGTCCGTCCGTCCGTCCGTCCGTCCGTCCGTCCGTCCGTCCGTCTGTATGAACACCTAGATCTCAGAGACTAGAAGAGCTAGAGCAACCAAATTTTATACGTAAGCTAGTATTGTCTGTAGGCAGATCAAGTTTGTTTCAAATTTTGGCCACGCCCCCTCCCGCCCCCGCAATAAAAAATATTGAATAACTCCCACAATTTAATTAAGATATCGAGCTCAAATTTTGCAGTGTAGTCTATGTGACCAATATCTACAATCTCACAACTTTTCAAAAGGATCGGATAATAAATGGCCGAGTTAAAAAAATGTTGCATACTTATCCGAGCTGAGCTGAGTAACGGGTATTTCGAAGTCGGGCAGGGCCGACTTTAACTTACGCTCTCGTTTTCTTGTCGTGTGGTCGCGATTAAGGATTTGTTGAGCTTTGATGGTCCTGCTGTTGCACTTTCCATGCTTTGCAGAGAAACATCTTCAGGTCTTTTGACCTATTAAGTTTAGCGACGATGTATTCGTAAAAATCAACAATATCTCATGGTTGGGACAGCTTCCCTGAAACTATCGCTGCGAAAGCCACGTAAATGGAACCTTTGCACACCTTTTAACAGCGTCAACAGCCGGGTCGATATAGCCGTCAGTCACCATCCATCACCAGCCACTCAGTTTTGAGAACCAACTATCCGGACAATTGCGCAGACATCTGCTAAATCTGAGATAAGACACACGTTCAAAAGCATAATAAATTATTTATGTAAGTGGCTTCCTTCCGGCTAATCGCGAACAAATCGACACAAAGTTCACCCCAAAGGGTCAGCATCAAATGCAATTAAACGGCTTTGGATTTATCTATGGCAATAATTTTGGACGAACGAAATCGAATTAGTGTCCGTTTTAGCTGAGTGAATCAATAAACCAAAATAAAATGTTCCAAGGCCACGAGAAGACCGAGTCGTTCTACTAAACGAATTACTGATTAGATGAAGTTGGTAGGAGCAGAGGCGAAGGCAAAAGCAAAGACTACACAGCGCGATAACAAACAACAATATGGAATGCAAAGAATGCTAAAGAATTTGAGGAACAAAATAAACTTGCGGAAAGTGGGCCACAGGCGGGAGGAACGGTTCAGAGACAGGCCATAAAACCATTGGGCAAGGTTAAGCCAGGCAAAAAGTCTGCCACAGATACCAAAGCGACCAGCGAAATGTGCGCAGGGACACCGTTTTATGTACGCAGGTTGTGGAGAATGGGGATGTGGATGGAGGGGAGCTAGTCAAGGCAAAGGCAAATGGCGCTGAGAATGAAGGAACAATAACAAAAACCAACATCCGCACACAGAGACGGGCAACGTGGGCACGTGCCGGGCCCACCTCTAGCGAAATAGTGCAAAGCGAAATGCATGTGAATGGCTATCGTGGAAAAAAGCTGAGGCTATTTATACCCCGCCAGCACAAAAAGCGGGACCGGCTCCTCACAAATCCGTGCGTCCTTAACCCTTGCCTAAAACAAAAGCGGCAAAATCGCAAAGCTAGCGAAAATTGAAATGTGGTTGAGTGTCCTTTAGGGGAGAAATGGAACTACCTTGAAAGCATTTAGTCCGGGATTTCTTTTATGACGTACTGCACTTAGTAAATTGAAGGAGATAGCTCCGGTTTCAGACAAAGCCGCTCGCGAAGCTGGTTAAACGACCTTTGTTAAAGGCAATCAAGTGCTGTCAATGGTTGTGGACCTTGCACACTAGAAACTAGGGATGCCGGACTTATCTTTATCGAAGTCCAATATTTTTTGTGATATTTTCTGCGTTATTTTTGTCTTAGTTCACACTGTTGAGATTCACTGTTGCTTGTGGCGTTCAAAATAAAAATGTTTAAAATTTATTCTACAAGAATTAATGCACAGTAATCAAAATACAAATTGTGTAATAAAGTTATAGAGACCATCTTTAGAAATGGTAAATGTAAATATAAATGATTGTGACTTCTGGCAATTAATGTTTATTTGTGTGTGAAATTGGCGGTTTAATAATACCAAACGATTAACATATCAATTATCTACTTATTTTACCCTCCAGATGTTTGTAAGGAAACATTTCCGACCACATAAAGTGTATAGAATTATACACTTTAATTGAGCACGCTTGTAATGTAATATCTGTACTGAGTCGCTCTTGCGAGCGATCCTTCTTTTATTCTATTAAAATCATCCCTTAAATCTAACTTATCTATTGCTTCGTTTGTAAGACGAGGCATGTGTATGTTTATGTGCTTGTGCGTTGGTAATTATCATATGCGCACATATGTGTCGGTCTAGTGGGAGGGGTACATCGCCTGTGCATCTCAAGGATCCCTACGCGTGGGGTCAGATACATCCTGACCCTTGTCAATGTGGCTATTAATATTTATGTTATTACTACGCAACATGTTTATGGGTTAAGCAAATGATCTCTATCGCTAGATGTGAGTCGTGGGATCGTGGACTCATGTTTAGATTCAAAACATAAAGTATATGTATTCTTGATTAGCATGACGAGCTGGGCCGATATAACCATGTCCGTCTGTTTCTATGGTATCTTCGTCAGCTATCGTCTTTAAAGCTATCGCTACCAAACTCTGCACGAAGTCTTCTGATACAAATACGCAGCACATTTGTCGGAACCGGCCGGATGACTATACCATATAGCTGTCATAGGAACGATCGGTCGAAAAACTAGTTCTAGTGAGAAAAACTTTTTTGTTTTTAATCCAAACTCCGTATTTACTAGTTTGTAATGCTTTTCCACGATTCTGCCAAATTTGGTCACAATCGGACATCTATATAGTATAGCTGCCATACAAAAGTGGGGTTAGAAAAGTAGCCTTAGTAAGAAAAACTTTTTTGTAAACCTCTTCAAAATTGGCATATATTAATTCTATAAGCTTTCACACAATTCTTCAAGTTTTTGTCAAAATCGGACGACTTTAGGATATAGCTGCCATATGAATGATCGGTCGAGAAACTAGTTTTAGTGAGAAAAACTTTTTTGCGTTCAATAAAAACGCCTACAAACTTTGTATTTCTTAGTTTGCAATGCTTTCCCATAGTTCCACTAAGTTTGTTCGAAATCTGACATCTGTATAGTGTAGCTGTCATAGAAAAGTAGAGTCAGAAATCTAGTCTTAGTGAGAAAAACTTATTGGTTTTCTGTGGACATGTCCTTCAAAATGGTTAGAAAAACGTGCTGCAAGGGTATACGAAGTTTTTATACCCTTGCAAGTGCTCGCTCGCTTAAATATTTTCAAAACTAATTTTATTTCCACAACGTCCCATTTTCCGACCGATCGTTCGTATAGAAGCTATTTGATATAGTCATCCGATTTGGACAAACATTTTAAGAATTATGTGAAAGCGTGTAAAACAAACAAATACGAAATTTTGGGATGCTACCATTAAAAACAAAAAAGTTTTTCTAACTAGGACTGTTTTTCAGACGTATGGCAGCTATACCATATAGTTGCCACATTCTCATCAAACTTAGCAAAAAAAAAAAGCATAGAAAACCTATGAATACAAAGTTTTTAGACGTTTCCATTGAAAAGAAAAATGTTTTTCCTACTAAAACTAGATTTCCGACCGATTGTTCAGCTCGATAGCTTCCAAACTGAGAGACTATTTCGCGTAGAATCAGACAGACAACCGGACAGACGGACGGACAAAGCTCAATCGACTCAGCTCGTCACCCTGATCAAGAATATATATAGTTTGTGGGGTGGGAAATGCATATTTGTATGCATTGCTAACTTCTGGGCAAAATCATAATACACTTTGCAAGGGTATAAAAACGATTAATCACAAAACTGATTCAATCACTTCATTCCAAATCCAGAAGTTGTGTTTAAGCTGTATTCTCATTTTCAGTTATGTTTTTATACTCTGTACCGTAGGTACATAGACTATATTAAGTATGTGCAAAAGTATGCAACAGCCATAAGGTATATATATTCTTGATCAGCATCAACAGCCGAGTCGATATAGCCATGTCCGTCTGTCAGTCTGTTCGTCTGTCTGTCACGGATCTCAGAGATGGTGAGAGATAGAGGTTTGACATGTATGGAACATATGCATCTTATGGCTGCAGGCAGATCAAGTTTATTTTCAATTTTGGCCACGTCCCCTCCCCGCCCCACAACATGGAAAAACCGTCATATCTCCCACAGTTTTAAAGATAGATGGTTCGTTCTTTCTAGACATATTTTCTTATCAGGATTACTTATCAATCCTGCTGCTGCAGCGAACACAATTGTTAAGTCCTAACTCAAACGGCTTAGGCTGTGGGTCGATGATCACAGAATGTATTTAACGTCTTAATTAATACTAGCTTTATTTACCAGCGGCTTCGCTCGCTTTGCATCAATTTGTTAATTATTTATCATGCTGGTAAAATTTTTATACTCTGTACCGTAGGTACATAGAGTATTGTAAGTTTGTGCAAAAGTATGTAACATCCAGAAGGAAGCATCTCCAACCCCATAAAGTATATATATTCTTGATCAGCATCAACAGCCGAGGCGATATAGCCATGTCCGTCTGTCCGTCTGTCTGTCCGTATGAACGCACAGATCTCAGAGATGGTAAGAGATAGAGGTTTGACGTGTATGGGACATATGCTTCTTATGTCTGCAGGCAGATCAAGTTTATTTTTTTATTTTGGCCACGCCCCCTCCCGCCCCCGCAATTTAGAAAAAACGTCATATCTCCCACAGTTTTGAAGATAGATGGCTTGTTCCTTCTGGACACATTTAGTTATTAGGATAGCTTATCGATCCGCCAAAGGAATGAAGAAGATCGGATGAACGGTTTTCGAGTTATCATCAAAAGACAAATTTTCTTGGTACAGAATTTGTTATAGTCGGGCTTGACCGACTTTCTTTCTTGTTTTTAATGTGATGGTTTCAATATGTTTCAATATGCTGATCAAATAAAGATCAAAAGAGTTGCATACAACAACTTTCCGCATATTTTTATACTCTGTACCGTAGGTACATAGAGTATTATAAGTTTGTGCAAAAGTATGTAACATCCAGAAGGAAGCATCTCCGACCCCATAAAGTATATATATTCTTGATCAGCATCAACAGCCGAGTCGGTATAGCCATGTCCGTCTGTCCGTCTGTCCGTCTGTCTGTCGTATGAACGCACAGATCTCAGAGATGGTAAGAGATAGAGGTTTGACGTGTATGGGACATATGCTTCTTATGTCTGCAGGCAGATCAAGTTTATTTTCAATTTTGGCCACGCCCCCTCCCGCCCCCGCAATTTAGAAAAAACGTCATATCTCCCACAGTTTTGAAGATAGATGGCTTGTTCCTTCTGGACATATTTAGTTATTAGAATAACTTATCGATCCGCCAAAGGAATGAAGAAGATCGGATGAACGGTATTCGAGTTATGATCAAAAGACAAAATTTCTTGGTACAGAGTATGTTATAGTCGGGCTTGACCGACTTTCTTTCTTGTTTAACTTTGTGGGTTGAATTTAAAAATATTAAAAGTCACGTATTCCGTACTTTTTATTCAATGTAGCTCATAAAATTCGTTTGGAGCTTATCGCTGGAAACTAAACTTTTATACAGTCTTGACCACCAATTTTCTACCCATGGTGCTGAATTTGTCGAAACAACAGTCGTTGTTCAATTTTCAATATCGTCATTGTTCTCGTTACCGTTACTGTGACCGCTATCGCTATAATTTTCGTTATCGTTATCGTTATCGCTATTTCTTATACTATCCTTACAAACTTAGTTTCATGTCAATCGGATGATCGGTTATTGCATTCGAAGTTTCCGGAGGTTTTCCGACCCTAGGGCCAAATTTCCAAAAAAAAAAACGGAAGATCACATTACAAATTAATTTTTTTACGGTCCTTACAAACCGAGTTTCAAGTCAATCGGTTGAAAAACAGTTTTTCGGATGCATAATTTTCCTAGAGTTTACGGAGCCTACTGTCGAATTTTCCGACATCGCAAACAGATATCTCAATTTATTTTACTAACCATCCTTACAAATGAGTTTCAAGTCAACCGTATGAAACTTCACTTACTATTCTTTCAAACCGAATTTCAATTGATTCGGGTTAATTATAGTTACGTAGCTTGCAGACTTTTCCGTGAATTTTTCTACTCTTCGGTCAAATTTTCCAACATCGGAAAATGACATGTCAATTTATTTCACTTACTTTCCTTACAAACCGAATTTTAAGTCAATCGGCTGAAAAATTGATTTTTGCATATCAAATTTTCCCGGGAATTTTTCTTGTGGGCGGACTTTTCGAAATCGGGAAAACACGTGTCTAATTATTTCGCATACTTTGCTTACAAACCGAGCTCCTAGTCAATCGGATGTAAAATAAAATTTTCCCCATACAAACTTTTCCGACGCTTTTGCGGGAATTTTCCGGCCCTACTGTCAAATTTTCCAACATCGGAAAATGACATTTTAATTTATATCACTTACTTTCCTTACAAACCGAATTTCAAGCCAATCGGATGAATTATAGTTATTTAGCATGCAGAATTTTCCGGGACTTTTCCGACCTACCGGTCAAATTTTTCAACATCAGAAAATGACATCTCAATTTATATCACTTACTATCCTTACAAACCGAATTTCAAGTCAATCGGGTGAAAAATAGGTTTTTGCACATCGAATTTTCCAGCAATTTTCCTTGTGGGTGGATTTTCCAAAATCGGGAAAACACGTGTCCAATTATTTCGCATACTTTGCTTACAAACCGAGTTTCAAGTCATTCGGATCAAAAATAAAATTTTCCCCATACAAACTTTACCGACGCTTTTCCGGCTTTTCCGGGTGGAATTTTCCAAAACCCCGCCACTTTCACCACATAAGGAAACTTCTGTCAAAATTTCATCCTTCTATCTCTTATGGTTTGGGCTGCACTACGGTCACCAGTCAGTCAGTCAGTCAGGTTGAACAACTTTATATATATAGTAGATAGATGAAGGTGTCCAGTCTGTAAGGAATTCGATTTCGTTATATTTGCGCAGTCAGACGGTTAAGCGCGAGCTTAACTTGATGCTGCGCTTGACAAGTCCGCATTTCCGGAAAAAATTCTTTTTTTCCTCGTGCCTGTCCAGCTAAAAAGACGATCGGAAAAAACTTAATGTTTATATTATCATAAATTTAATTTAAATCGAGCCCACCTTATTATATTCAACTTTCGAAACTATCATTTGCATGTGTTAAATGGCAAACGCCTTCGCAGCTGTATTGCTACTCATTTGAGGTAAAGTTAACTAAATTTTCTGGCCTGAGAAGCTAATTTAGTTAACTTCTCATAGTGGCAGTCAGTGCCACCTTTATACATTAGTCGACAAGGAAAATATAAAAGACACAAGTGATGTGCGTTATGGCCCATCAGTAATTCAATTTTACGTTGTCACAGGCACTGACCGCGGCAGCCTACCGCCCCTCAGACAAGTTCTTTAATTGCGCCACCCCAAATTGAGAAGGGCAAAAAAGGAACTGCAATCGTGCCAAGGCGTCAGCAGATTTTGGCAATGTCTCTGCTCTGCCGCTAAAGACAGACGTCATCGGTCATACCTCAACTTAAAGCCACGCTCCAGTAGCTTACATCAGCGAACAGTGCAAGGCTTGCACTGCAAGCCTATTGAATCTGGGCCTCAACCACGCCTACTTTAGACCAGTCCAACTAACTCATCCTGTGAAACTCCCAAACAGAGTAGCCTGCAAAAATTCAATTCAATTGATTTGTTTCAATTATTTTCCTCAAGTCGTGTAAGAATCTAATCCCAAACCATTCAACTTAAAAAGTAAAGGAAAACAAACATAAAGTATAAACATTCATACCCAAATTTTGGGGGTTTTTGATCCCGGTTTTCTTGATCCAAGAGCTTTAATACTTGATCCAAGTACGAATCTTTCCCAAATCAAGCAGAATAGTTCTTGAATCAAGTGCTAAACATATTTCAAATTCAAGATTACTCATTCTTAAATCAAGAGCATACAGCGTTGTCAAAAACCGAGAAAGTACTTTCTTGTATCAAGAGCACGTTCTCACTCCCCTTGCCTTAAAACACTATACTGAGAACGATTTTAGCTCGATTTCAGAAGCAAAATTCTAGAAAATTCCAGAGGCGTTCGTTCTTAAGTTATTTTTTCTGTTTTTTTCTGGGTGTAGTACTCGCAGTTGTTTCGGTACACGGTCGGTTTGTAAGCAAATAATGTAGTGTTGAAAGGATTCATAAACCTTTCAAAATGTCGGATTGGTACACCTTTGCAGAAGTATACTACTTTTTTACAAAAGTTAAGGTTGTTGACCCCAACAGGACCCCATCATGGCGACTCCACGCCAAACTATTACTTAAGCCGGATAGTGACCTCTCGCAATGAGTTCAGACTCTTATTTTGCACTCTATTGTTCTGTTTGTTGAACGACTCCTTTATGGTGAAAATTTCCTCGTCAGTGAACAGAATTCGCGCACTGGCATGCAATGCATTCGATTTTGTGCTGAGTTTTTATTTCAATGGTGTTGTGAGCAAGTGGGCGGTGTGTTTCTTGTATGCACTGAGGCTCAAGTCACGTTTGATGATGCGCGACATGCTGTCCTTGCTGATATCATCTCACGAGACATGATTTTCTGTTTGCGCAGTAGATTTAGACGAATTTGATCTTTCAGGGCTTTGATATCTTGTGACGTTCATACAGTTCGCGGAAGGCCGGACTTCGAGCGTTACGACACACAAAGTTTCGCACTTATCCAGGCCAATAACGTCCACAGAATATTTGAGCCAGCCCGTTGCATTATTGCAAATTACTTAAGCCAAGATCTTTTGATGCCTTATAAAGCATAAGTGTCACTTGTCAATTTGCCGTCAATTCACACAAGATGGGTTCAATGGGTGTCGTGAACGAATGTGTTCGATACGTGTACCACAAAAATTTAAACTACTAAGTGTGTCATGTCTAGACAGCGGATTTTGCATATTTTTAAACCGATTTTAATCCTAGTAGACTTAAAACTTTATATATCTTTTGGTAATATGGAAAGGAAGTTTATCTGGCTTAGAAGCGTATGCGTAAGTGAATCAGAGCTATATATTTTAGAAGTTACTTAAGCTACGATCTTGAAATTTGGTCTGTAGCGGGGCTATGGAATTATAAATTTTACTGGTTCAGATTCGGTTTCGAACCAGTTCATAAATGGGACCGGTTGAAAGGTGGTTCGGAGCCATATCTAAGAATTTGAATATAAATAATTGCACAAGAACTATATTCTACCAATGAAAAGCGGAAATAACAAAAAACCAAATGAAACGAGAGCGTAAGTTAAAGTCGGCCCTGCCCGACTTCGAAATACCCGTTACTCAGCTCGGATAAGTATGCAACATTTTTTTAACTCGGCCATTTATTATCCGATCCTTTTGAAAATTTGTGAGATTGTAGATATTGGCCACATAGACTACACTGCAAAATCTGAAATCGATATCTTAAAATTGTGGGAGTTATTCAATATTTTTTATTGCGGAGGCGGGAGGGGGCGTGGCCAAAATTTGAAACAAACTTGATCTGCCTACAGACAATACTAGCTTACATCTTCAATTTGGTTGCTCTAGCTCTTCTAGTCTCTGAGATCTAGGTGTTCATACAGACGGACGGACGGACGGACGGACAGACGGACATGGCTATATCGACTCGGCTGTTGATGCTGATGAAGAATATATATACTTTATGATATCGGAGATGCTTCCTTCTGCCTGTTACATACATTTGCACGACTTTAGTATACCCTTTTTATACCCTGTTCCCATTGAAAATGGGAAAAGGGGGATCATGAAGTTGTGCGAATGTATGTAACAGGGAGAAGGAAAATTTTCCGACCCCATAAAGTATATATTTTTTTTATTTATTTATTAATAGTCGACAAACAAACGCTGTCAACAAATTTAAAAGCACGTTATAAAAAGGCTTATTTACTAAGGAGGCATAAAAAGAAAGCCTAACAAAATTACAAAATAAACTAATAACGACTCCGACTCGGTGGGGGATTTTTATTTGCCGGTCCGGCCAGCTATGCCCCGATTCACAGCCTGTTGTGGTCAGAGTCGATATTAGAGCTAACAAAACCATTTAACAAATATACAGGCCTGTTCAGTTTTTCACTTACATTAAATTTTCTCTATTTCGACTTGGCTACCTGTTCTGGTTTTCATAATTTGATAGAATTACTCGATTTGAATTCACATTGCTTGGAGCATGTGAAATCAGATGTAAGTTCGTAATTTTCATTAAGTGCTATTAAAATAAAGCGAGATATAATATTAAACAGCTATATTAAGCTATTGCAGAGTTTGTATTTTGATTGTTTCATCCAACTGATTAAGTTCAGCGAGTTGTTAAAAGAAAAACAATTTGGAAATGAAACAGTCAAATTGCAAGTCGAATACCAGAACAGCGAACACAAAATCGTTCGAATTTAATTTCATTTGAAGTTTAATAAATTATGTGAAGCCCGGAACAGGCCTGAAGAGATGTGAAGAGGTAAGAAAAAAAGAATAAGAAAATGCAGGCTTACAAATACATGGAGGAATAAAGGCATAAAACTATAATTAAAGATAAAATGGAAGAGTGACCAACAATAGAAAATTACAAATTAAAAATATATTAAAATAAAACTAAAAAGATAACCGAAAAATCTCTGACCCGGTGGGGGAAGATTTATTAGCCAGTCCGGCAAGCTATGCCCCTATTCACAGCTGGGAATGGTCAGAGATTTTCCCGGAGATAAGTGTAAAGGGACGTTTTTAAGGAGAAGAGAGAGAGATCTGTTGAGAGGAGGTGATAAAGATCGTTGTAGTCTTGACATAAAACCCGAAATCTATTATGCTGGGCATAATCAGTTGTGCATCTAGACAAGATTAAAGGAAAAAAGTTTCTGGTTGGCCTAGAAGGAACAGAGAAGTTAAGGCGACGTAAGAGTTCAGAAGAATCTACATCACCGATAATTAACTTGTGAAGAAATGAAACACCTAAGACTGTTCTACGGTTAGCTAGCGAAGGAAGGTCTATAAGCAAGAGTCTTCTGGAGTACGATGGCAAACGGAGGTTAGGGTCCCAATTTAGGCCACGAAGGGCAAAAAGCAAAAATTGTTTCTGAACTGATTCAATACGATCAACATGCTTTTTATACTGCGGAACCCATACGGATGAACAGTATTCTAGCACGGGACGGACTAAAGCAGTATAAAGAAGTTTAGTGGTGTAGGGATCATTAAACTCCTTTGACCAACGTTTAATGAATCCAAGTACACCATTCGCTTTGTTAACAATAGTGGAGATATGGTGATTAAAACTCAATTTGGGGTCAAACAGAATTCCAAGATCGACGACAGACGAAATACGTTGCAACGGTTCATTACCAATCGTATAGGAAACCAGAAATGGTTTGCATCGATGGAAAGTCATAAACATGCACTTGGAGCAATTCAGATGCAAATGATTTACCAAGCACCAATACTGCAAGGAGTTAAGATCATCTTGCAATCCAATAGACTAAATCGGGTTGTTGAAAGATAAAATAAGTTTAACGTCATCGGCATACATGAGTATCCGAGAATATGATAATATTGTAGGAAGATCATTGATAAATAGAGTGAAGAACAGAGGACCCAGGTGGCTACCTTGAGGTACACCAGAGGTTACAGTCACAGGTTTTGAAGTGTTAGAACGAAGCAGAACTTTTTGAGTTCTATCTTTTAGATAGGACGAAGCCCAAAGCAGAAAAGAAGAGGGAAATCCTAATCGATCAAGCTTAAAGAGGAAAGCATGAACAGCTTGATCAGCATGAACAGCCGAGTCGATATAGCCATGTCCGTCTGTCCGTCTGTCCGTCCGTCCGTCTGTATGAACGCGTCGATCTCAGAGACTATAAGAGAGGGAGCCACAAATTTTTGCACGAAGGTAGATTTATGCTGTACGCAGATCAAGTTTGTTGTAAAAATTCCACCCCGTCCCCCTTTTATCCCCAAAAAACCTAGACCTCCTCTATAAATCCAAGACCTAAAAAGCCGTCAGATCCACAATTTTCAAGTTAGAGCCTCGTGATTTAGTATACATCAAGCTAGGCTCAATATCTATCTATTCTGAAAAGTACAATCAGATCGGACCAAACCGGAGCTATAAGTTGAGCTGATAAGAGCAGCCCCCCAGTTGTTGATCAGGACTAGAAAAGTATTGCCTACATTTAGGATGACATCTTCAAAAATTCAAAAACAAATAAATGAAAATAAATGAACAGGGTATTTTGTGGTCGGGAAACTCGAGGCAGCGCCCTTACTTGTTACTCTACGAGTAACGGGTATAAAAACACCTTTGTGAGGATCACTCCTTATATCGGCAATGTGCCTCAGATAAAACTAAAATCCAATCTTTCTTGAGATATCGATAACAAAGCAGAGTATACAAATAAAAATCATGATAATAATATTCTTTGATAAATGGAGGGAGAGAGTAACCAATGTTTTTAGAATAATTTAATGTTCATTGAATATTAATTATTTTGCTTCAATGATGCCTACACCGAAGAAAAAATTAGAAAGATACTTTTTCAAAACTGCTCACATCTTTAAAAATTTCCGTATAAACGATTGATTTTTGATCCAAGCTAGGAGAGTTTTAGACCATAGAGAAGGAAAACCGTACGCATCAAATCTACTGGGCCATGAACAGTCGGTTTCAAATCTCTCAATTTTGTTATCGAATCTAGTAGCCTACCATTTTGTTGCATATAAGGGATAGCGGTTTTAGCTGTAAATGAAAGCGCTTATACGAAAATCTCTAAAGATTTCTGGAACACCCCGAATTTAACTGTTCATGTTCTCGTGCACCGTTCAGCTCCACTAAGGCATCGTTGAAGTTGTTAGGGCATATCTTTTTTAGTTAGCCATTTCAATCTGTCTGGTAATAGTAGAGAAATGTAATAGCTAGATGGGCCGAAAAAGTGTGCGAAAGGCATTCTACTTTTACATTCAGCCACATCAATTCAATATTTTCTATTTTTGCAATACCTCACACAGATTTGTACCGGATGAACGGTAATCAAATTATGGGCAACACAAATCCTGTACGGCAGCGATGCTATTACACTGCAGCAACAGCAGAAAACATACAAATGTATGGAAAATTTAAGCCACTTGATTGGTTAGTTTATGGTGTAAACTTAAAGTGAAAAATATGTTTAAATAGTTAATTTGATGAGAGCATTAAAGTTCCAAAGATTTTGATTTTGCTCATACGTAGTATTTGCCTCGATTTTTGCAGCTGGTATTGACTTCAATTGGTTTCATATTTCCAAAAGTATAATCAGATTTAAGCTTTTGTTTCAGAAGAATAGGGTATCAATTATTACTCATACACACAATGGCCGTTGCTTAATTTTTAAAGAAAGTTTGGATGAATAATTTTTTTCTTAACACTCAATGTGTGGAACATTTTTATATTACCCTAAAGTATTGAAATATCTTGGAGATCCAGAAAGTGGCTTAGATATGGCTGGCATGCCATTTCCCCAATATGATACACCGACCATGTGTCCACCATTCGAGCGTCAACTTCGGCAGTTTAACCGAAGTGTTTATACCCTTTTTTGAAGACGCCACCATAGAAAACAAAAATGATTTATTTTTAAGCCTAGCTTTTCTATAGCAGCTATACTAAATATGTAGTCTTTTGACTTTCACCAAAATTGGCGAGATCATAAACAAGCATTAAAATTTCACATATACGAGGTCTGATAATTTCATTTATTCCTTCATTCCATTCAAAACTAAAAAGTGCCTACGAATTTCCTATGGAATATGGCGGAAAATGCTACACAAAATTCCCCCATGAACGAAACCATGGCACTGCCAACGTCTAAATATATCTTTGACATTTGAACCATTTCCTAGGGATACTATAGAAATATAACTTTAATATTACTAAATACACCATTGGTAATACAGTAATACCCCCTTGATATTATAAAAATATATATTAAATATTTCAGCCATGTCGTACAGGTATTGTGAAAATACTGCATTAATACTATAAAAATACATCAGGGATATTAACAAATATCAGATTGTTGATCTGAAACATTTCACTTTGATATGTTCGAAATGTACGAGTGATATTTTCGATCATATCAACTGGGTATTCTTCTGATGAAGGCCGATTCAATACTGAAAAATACCCGATTGATAATAAATATCGTGATCTTATTTTCTGTGCATATTTATTTTTAAAAAATTCCATTTTTTTTTCAACTTGAAATCAAACACTTAATTAAGTCATTTAAATGAAATAATTTGCATACTTAATTTTAATTTTCTCCATAATTGAGGTACATATAAGATAAACATATTAAAACCAAACTTTAAGCATTGCAACAGATTGTCCAAAATGTGTAGACTCTCTGATTCTCGTTACTTCGTCTTATCCTTATAAGTCTTGACTGATTCTCTCTCCTATTTTGAAAACGTCCTGCTTGCCGCCCGATCATTTAATGCGATAATATCAATAGGCATATGCAAGTAGCACTATTTTCTTTAAGTAATGGTGGCCGATCTGTTGGGATTTGGGCACTGGTGTAGAAAATACTCTATTAGCAGATTATCGAAGTCACACGATAAGGTGTCACACCGCCTAATTCCTCTTTTGGTATCGAATGGTTCGGAGATTTTTATACTCTGTACCGTAGGTACATAGAGTATATTAAGTTTGTGCAAAAGTATGTAACAGCCAGAAGGAAGCATCTCCGACCCCATAAAGTATATATATTCTTGATCAGCATCAACAGCCGAGTCGATATAGCCATGTCCGTTTGTCAGTCTGTCCTTCTTTCTGTCCGTATGAACGCACAGATCTCAGAGATGGTAGGAGATAGAGGTTTGACATGTATGGGACATATGCTTCTTATGTCTGCAGGCAGATCAAGTTTATTTTCAATTTTGGCCACGCTCCTTTCCGCCCTCGCAATATGGAAAAAACGTCATATCTCCCACAGTTTTAAAGATAGATCGTTCGTTCTCTCTGGACATATTTAGTGATCGGGATAACTTATCGATCCGTCAATGGTGAATGGTGAAGATCGGATGAACGGTTGTCGAGATATGATCAAAAGACTGTTCGCTGCTGCAGCGCTGCTTTCAGCTGCTACTGCAGCATCAAAATTTATGCTGAGTGTATAATTTCGTTGGTACAGAGTATGTTATAGTCGGGCTTGACCGACTTTCTTTCTTGTTTTAAATATTGAAAACAGAACACTTGGTGCATGCACATTAGTTGAAAGGCAACACTACGTATGAGTAATATTAAAAACTTTGGAGCCCCGTCGCATCCACTAAAATATATCTTTTTGACCTTTTGTTTTTATTCTCGTTAAATGTACACCATAAACTGGTGAATCAAGAAGCGCCAAAATGACAGTAAGGGCGCTGCAGTCGAGTGCCGCGACTACAAAATACCCTGTTCATTATACTCTGTACCGTAGGTACATAGAGTATTATAAGTTTGTGCAAAAGTATGTAACATCCAGAAGGAAGCATCTCCGACCCCATAAAGTATATATATTCTTGATCAGCATCAACAGCCGAGTCGATATAGCCATGTCCGTCTGTCCGCCTGTCCGTCTGTCTGTCCGTATGAACGCACAGATCTCAGAGATGGTAAGAGATAGAGGTTTGACGTGTATGGGACATATGCTTCTTATGTCTGCAGGCAGATCAAGTTTATTTTCAATTTTGGCCACGCCCCCTCCCGCCCCCGCAATTTAGAAAAAACGTCATATCTCCCACAGTTTTGAAGATAGATGGCTTGTTCCTTCTGGACATATTTAGTTATTAGAATAACTTATCGATCCGTCAAAGGAATGAAGAAGATCGGATGAACGGTTTTCGAGTTATGATCAAAAGACAAAATTTCTTGGTACAGAGTATGTTATAGTCGGGCTTGACCGACTTTCTTTCTTGTTTTTCATTTATTTTTGTAAGAATGTATACACGCACACTCACACATTAACACGAACGCATTTCCTTAAGCATGAATTATAGATTGAGTGTATTAGTTTTTGAATTTGGGGGGAATTTTGCGAAGCTGAAAGAAACTTGATCTGCGTTCGGTATACACCTACTTTTATGCAAAAAATTTGTGGCTCTATCACTGATAATCTTTGAGATCATACAGACAGACGGACGGACAGCCAGACATGGCTATATCGACTCTGCTGGTCATGCTGATTAAGAATATATATACTTTATGCGGTCGGAAATGTTTCCTTCTCCCTATTACATTCATTTGCACAGCTTCATAATCCTGCTTTTCTCATTTTTAAAGCGAACAGGGTATAAACATTTCGCTCTATTGTGCACATCAGGGCTGTAATATCGTTAGTTTGTATTCGCATGTTTATTGAACCTTTATCGACTTGGCATTTGTTTTCACCTGCAGCGTGATGGTAAAGATTTCTGGTAACATTTTATTTGGATACCTTAAAATGCTCTAAAACGCATTATTACAGTTGTAATCTGTGCGGAACTAATTGTACATCAAATAATACTTCTCTTTTGAACCGCTCGTCTTCAATTCGATTGAAAAAGATTCTCGAGCTGTGTTTTTTTCCCCCTTACAACTTTTACTGCCACCACACGTTCAGTTAGTGAGACGAATTTGTTCAACAGTCGAGCAGCCGAAAACGCCGGATAATACAAAAGGCAATAACAAAATAAGTAAATAAAATTGACAACAGTTTTATTTTAAATTCTCTCGCTCTCTCTCCCTCGCTGGGACGGTTGCTAGGGGTGGTGGAGCAGGGGGGCAGTTGACATAGGCAGTGCTGTTCATAAAAAACGAAAACAAAACTTAATGGATTTCACAGACACTTTGGCTGCCTGGCGGGTCTCCAAGAGGCCAATGCGCGCTAAAAGCGAGAAAATGCGTGGAAAGAACTTTGAAGTAATTTGTGACAGCAATTGCACGTCAGGGCAAAGTTCTGGCTAAGATGTGACGATTTTTATTTATGTTTGAGTTTTAAGGCAAAAAGTTGCCTTCTCCACTCTCGCATTCAAGGGTGAAATATTGTAATTTCCACATTGGGGTTTGGCTCGCTTTGGGCGGGGGGAGGTGGGTCACCTAATTTGTGTGTCTGTTTTGTGTTTGTGTTTGGTTTCTGGTTGAGTTTGTTTACCCAGCTCTCAGCTGAGCTGGAAGCACACACACACGCACTCACCTACAAACACTCAGTTGAGTTCAAATGCATTCGCAGCTTTATTTGTTATTTATTTTGACGAGTTTTGTGTTTTTGTCTCGTTTCGTAAGCTGATAACACGCGCGAATGCTGGGCTGTGTCTGGGGGAGGGGACGGTATCTTTTTGAATTAGAAGCGTCGGCAAATTACTTTGCCCAGCTATTGACAAAATACATTAATGCATTTGATTTAAGCGCCACAGATTTGGATTTGTTATCGTTTTCTTGTTGTTTCCAAATTGATTGGATTTCCCTTCAGTCAGGATTATGCAAAAAATTGGCTTGCCACACTTTTCTTCTTCTGCGTTCCTCTGTGGGTTTTACAACCGGCGGCAAATTTCGATTCCGCAACACGCGCACGCATAGTCTTGTAGCAGCTGGTGGGTCCCCCAGGGGGCGGAACGGGGCGTTGGGCGGTCACTTGCCCGATTTCCGAAACACGACCCACGCGTTTTACACAGCACGACGTCAACTTTAGCACTGAGAAAATAAATTCTGTGCGGGTCCGTGTCGCCTCTCACGTTTGGGGTTCAACGACGCTCTCTCGCTCGCTCAGTGTCGGTGTCTGCAGCAGCGATTGGAGCTTTGAACGGGCTCTACCAGCAGGGGCTTTGCTTCGTTGCTCCAGTTCGCTTTGGCGCCCAGACAACAACTGATACGGCAGGCACTGGGGCTAGCAGTAAAAGCAGTAGCAGCAGTAGCAGCAGTAGCAGTAACAGCAGCTGTGCTTGGGTTTGTTTACAGTTATTTGGCGCACGCGGCTTTCTCTCTCGGATGTTGAGCCTTATTGTGGCTCTCACGCATGTTTGCTGCAAAGCAGTGCTGGAAAGCAATGCAAAGATTTGCATATAGAAATGTAACGGTTTCTAATGAATACGAGTGCAAGTCCAAAACGCAGACCTCACATTGATGACATTTGCTATCCTCAG
The DNA here is from genome assembly GCA_035044985.1 of Lordiphosa fenestrarum. Classification (NCBI taxonomy): domain Eukaryota; kingdom Metazoa; phylum Arthropoda; class Insecta; order Diptera; family Drosophilidae; genus Lordiphosa; species Lordiphosa fenestrarum. Next base: position 326,645 of record JAWNNO010000685.1, read on the forward strand.
GATATACATATGTAAATGAAATGAAAAATTGAGCACGTCCATTAACAAAGAAAAATCCCTGCTCGGAAAATAATTGGCCTTAACTTAAAATTAGAAGAATATTTCTGTTATTTTTGGGAACTAATGTTTCAAATGTTCTTCTGACATTTAAATGTGGGCAATGGCGTAGTCAGCTAACTTCTCGCCGTCGTAGTGTGCAAAAGACATATTTAATAATCAAGATTACTTATCCATCCGCCAAAGGATGGGTAAACATCGGATGAACGGTTGTCGAGTTATGGTCAAAAGACTGTTCCCTGCTGTAGCGCAGTAGCAGCGCTGCTTCCAGCTGCTACTGCAGCATTAAAATATATGCTGAGCGTACAACTTCGTTGGTACAGAGTATGTTATTGCCGGGCTTGGCCGACTATTGAAATTGTCCAGATGTTTGTAACGCATAGAAGGAAGCATTTCCGACCACATAAAGTATATATATTCTTGATCAGCATGACGAGCTGAGTCGATATAGCCATGTCCGTTAGTCCGACTGCTTCTATGCTGTCGCCTCCGTCAGTTTTTAAGCTATCGCCACCAAACTTTGCACGATGTCTTCTGGTCCAAATACGCTGCACATTTGTCGGATCCGGCCAGATCGGAAGATAATAACATATAGCTGCCATAGGAACGATCGGTCGAAAAACTAGTTCTAGTGAGAAAAACTTTCTTGTTTTTTATGCAATCGTCTCCAAACTTTGCATTTACTAGTTTTTAATGCCTTTCCATATTTCTGCCAAATTTAGTCGAAATCAGACATTTAAATAGTATAGCTGTCATACAAAAGTAGAGCCAGAAAAGTAGTCTTATTGGGAAAAACTTGTTTGTTATCAGTGGACATGTCCTTCAAATTAGTTCAAAAAAGTGCTGCAAGGGTATACAAACTTCAGCCGAGCCGAAGTTAGCTTTCCTCTACTTTTTTTTATAAAAGTAACCAAGGCATGTGGGTGTTGGGCTTTGCGTTAATGTTGTTGTACGTATAAGATATGTATAAGATTCTAGAGCAGTATTATTTAACATGTCTAATTTGTCATATAAATATCCCATATGAGAAATCAATCAATCAAGTGAAATAGTCAATCTGAGAAGCACAAATTATTAAAGCTGCTTGAGAAGTAGCCTTCTGAGTTCACATATGAGTCTTTTGACTCATGAGGTAATTTCACCCATCTCATATGCGATCAACAATAGCTTGGGGAATATTGGTGGGCGCAGCTGCAGCACATCTCCAACGCTAGTAAATAATATTAATCCAATAGAACTGATTTAATATATCTGAGCCAATTGATCCAATCAATTGGGATCCCCAGATTGTGAGATCCATTTATGAACGACAAACTCATTACAAACGAGAGCGTAAGTTAAAGTCGGCCCTGCCCTATTTCGAAGCCCGTTACTCAAGGCAATTAGTGTTTAATAACCTCATGCGGCTCAGATAAGTATGCAAAGTTTTTTTAACTCTCCATTTATTAACAGATCTTTATGAAAATTTGTGAGATTGTACATATTGGCCACATGCATACTGCAAAATCTGATCTCGACAGCTTACAAATTGTAGGAGATGTTTAACATTATTTATTGTGGGGGCGGGAGGGGGCGTGGTCAAAATTTGAAACAAACTGGATCTGCCTGCAGACAATACTAGCTTACATCTAAAATTTGGTTGCTCTAGCTCTTCTAGTCTCTGAGATCTAGGTGTTCATACAGACGGACGGACGGACGGACAGACGGACATGGCTATATCGACTCGGCTGTGGATGCTGATGAAGAATATATGTATATACTTTATGATATCGGAGATGCTTCCTTCTGCCTGTTACATACATAGGATCGATAGGTTATCTTAAATACTTAATATGTCTAGAAAGAACGAACCATATATCTTTAAAACTGTGGGAGATATGACGTTTTTTCTAAATTGCGGGGGCGGGAGGGGGCGTGGCCAAAATTGAAAATAAACTTGATCTGCCTGCAGACATAAGAATCATATGTCCCATACATGTCAAACCTCTATCTCTTACCATCTCTGAGATCTGTGCGTTCATACGGACAGACAGACGGACAGACGGACGGACGGACGGACAGACGGACATGGCTATATCGACTCGGCTGTTGATGCTGATCAAGAATATATAGACTTTATGGGGTCGGAGATGCTTCCTCCTGCCTGTTACATACTTTTGCACAAACTTATAATACTCTGTGTACCTACGGTACAGAGTATAAAAAGTTAACTTCTGCTCTGCCGAAGTTTGTATACCCTTGCAGCACGTTTTCTAACTAATTTGAAGGACATATCCACTGAAAACAAACAAGTTCTTCCCAAGAAGACTACTTTTCTGACTCTACTTTTGTATGACAGCTATACTATATAGATGTCTGATTTCGACTAAATTTGGCAGAATTAAAACAGAATTTAAATACGGAGTTTGGAGACGATTGCATAAAAACAAAAAAGTTTTTCTCACTAGAACTAGTTTTTCGACCGATCGTTCCTATGGCAGCTATATGTTATAGTCATCCGATCCGGCCGGTTCCGACAAATGTGCAGCGTATTTGGACCAGAAGACTTCGTGAAAATTTTGGTGGCGATAGCTTTAAAACTGACGGAGGAGATAGCATAGAAACAGTCGGACAGACGGACATTTCTATATCGACTCAGCTCGTCATGCTGATCAAGAATATATATACTTTATGTGGTCGGAAATGCTTCCTTCTATGCGTTACAAACATCAGGACAATTTCAATATACCCTCTGCAAGGGTATAAAAAAGTACCGAAGAACCCTTTGAGCACTAAATACGTGAATTTTAAAATGTTAGTGGTAGTACAGGGTGCGCCATATAAAGTGTCGGTATGGCAACACTGAATAACTTTGACATTTACCAACCGATTGCTTTTTAGACATGTTTTGGAAACATCAATCTAGTACAATTTTGACCATGGAACGCTTCACACCAAAACAACGTGCCGAAATAGTGACGCTGTTTACTACGCCGACGCCGACACTGAACCAGATTTTTGGAAAAAAATTTTGATGACCGATGAGGCCCATTTCACGCTTTCTGGTGGTGTTAATAAGCAAAATTGTCGCATATGGGGCACGGAAAATCCACACCGCATCCATGAAATACCTTCACACGACCAAAAAGTGACTGTTTGGGCCGGCGTTTGCGCCAAAACCAAAATGCCGCAAAAAGGACACATTTTGTTGTGGCCAATAAAGGCGGCCACTTGATTGATGTTGTGTTCAAAAAGTAGTCGAAATAAATTGCACAGGACCAAATTAAAGGAACAAGATCAACAAATAGCAATCGGTTGTTTGTTTTTATATTTATTCAGTGTTGCCATACCGACACTTTATATGGCGCACCCTGTAGAACTACGCTTCACAAATCAATGTTGGAAGGGTGTTATTATGGAACTACATTTCAAATTCCTAAGTAATTGCAGACAACTTGGAAATATCCTTATAATTCTCAGCATCTGACTCATTATCTTCTTAATGGATTGGAATATTAAAAGATTCCTTCCACAGGGAAAAAGGATGACCCCAAAGACATTTCAAATAATTTTGAAAAGGATTACAAAGTGCATCCGCACAGAACCAAAGTAACCAATAAAATGGCAAAACATATTGCTTCTTCATTCCCCATTCCCCATATTCCATTTCGTCTACGGGACGATATTCCGACTTTAAACAGTAAATTATTTTTCACTTTACTAAAACAATCCAAAAGATTTATGCATAGGTTCGCAGTCAAATCCCTATGTGGCAGTAAAATAAATTAAAGCTATAAAATTAAGAGTGAAACACTGAACCGACATCAAAAAACCATGTAATCATCCGAGCCGAGAGTTCTCAAGCTTTGTAAACCATTGAATCGAAACAATGGATGCAGCCCTGTTTATTTATTTACAATGATTTTATTTTCGTTTTGATTTCCCAAGCTGATAAATTAGATGTCGACTCTTCTGTTCGAACAACAAAATATATCCCGAGAACGTTGATCCTTAAGAAAGCACAAGAAGTGATTATTGCAGTAAAAGAAGAGATTTCAGCTTATGGAGTTGCATGTTGCACAAAATAAAAGATTTGACTCAGATAACTCAGATAATTAATATCCGATCTTTAAAATAAACTTAACGATTACTTATATTGAAACTATAAAAATTTGCTTGGTATTTCTTCTCTTAAGGATACTGAGAATAATTTTTGAAATCTTAATTAAGAAGCTATTAAAAAACATCCCTTATTTGAGGCAGTTTGTGTTCTGCGGCCTTTCAGGTCTGGGTCTGTGCAAGTTGGCTAGGCTTCAGTTGGTTTATTCGCCAGTTGGCCAGCCACTCTTCTACGGGGGCTAGGTAAAAAGTAGGCTTGCCAAAAGTTTTGTTGCGTTAATTGGACATCAGACACCACTAAATACTGCCTTTCTCATTTGATAAATGATAAAATTATGACTTTTCGTACTTGGGGCAGAAATCCTTAAATAGTGCAGCGATTAAAATAGTATTATATGGTGCAGTAATCGAACATGATCGGAGTCCAGCCTCAACGTAGTAAACAGCCAAAATGAAATGTTAGACCGATGCCTTAGTACATTTTACTGCAGCATACTTTCAGGCTTACAATGAATGACTAATTACCCCAAGACCACGTCTAATCAGATAAGTTCACTGTCGCTTATCAATTTGGTGTTCTGCTTTTCTGAAGGCGAAGTCTCAGCTGTAGTCCCAGTATTTTCGCCACCATCTTCCTCCTCCGCCTCTGCGGTAGCTTCAGTTTCAGTTTCTCGTACTCCATCCTCGCAAACGGTTAAGGGCTTGCGTTCCAGCAGCGGACGCGGCAACCGACTGAGAAAAGCCGTACAGTATGTCTGAATGGACTCACATTGGCCGGGTGCAACGGTGACGACAAAAGCGCAGGTTTGAATGATGTCGTGCGGAGTGTTGTCCATATACTGGAACACTATATGCTGCTCCTCCACGTCACCATGCGTAACGACTTTGCCCTGCAAGCTGAGAGAGATTAAATTTGGATTTGCTGAACAGCAGTTGAAATTGGTGTGCAAAAATTCAATCACCCGACGGGTTCGCCAGTAATTTTCATTTCCAGCTCTTCATATTTCGACAGAACGTAATCGAAGCGCTCCTTGGCATCAGTCTGCTCCATCTTTCGAAAGATTAGGTGTTAAGTAAAGCGTCCAAGCAATAAAGGAAAGATACCTACATCTTCAATACAATGATTTGGAGGAATGCATATGGAAAGCTGATTTAGTAGGAAAACACAAATTTAGTTTGGAAGTTCAATTGGAAGACTATTCGTTGGACTTGCCGACTCTCCAGCTAAGATTATAATCCAACAAACGCGAAGCGATTTTGGTAACTTCATTGCTGATCCGCTCGATAATCAACTTCGACTGAGCAAAACCAGTGGAAGTCAAATGGTCATTAAATAGAGACAGCAAACTGAATGTATTCATAACCATTGTTCTCGCATCGCTTCATTGTCGGATGTGACGTCATGCTAATTAAAAACAAAAACAACAGCCCTTTCGGCCATGCACATTCTCACACGCTAAATAACAAATGGAAAATGGGCTAACAAAAATATGAATATCTCTCAAAAGAAGAATTCCGCATTAAAAAGATTTTATTATTTAATTGTACAAAAGCAAACTATTGTTCTGACAGTATTTATACCATGTACCACAAATAGTAAAATCAGTTGCAAATGTATGTACCAGGCCGTAGAAAGCATCATTCAGTTCGTGGCAAAGTGCACATCGAACACAAGGCATAAATAAAGCCCAATATAAATTCGAGAATTCAATGAAGTAAATCTATAACACGGGGGAACAAAACAACTATTTTTGTATAGTCTGGTCCACTGTTGTCCACTGGTTACAAAACTGGTCTCGGTTTGACTCCATAAGCTTTTGTTTTAAAGATATGGCGGAAAATGTGTTTTGCTTATTTTTTTGATTTGGAAAAATTATGGAGGTCACACTAAGCAAACATTTCTGGGCCTATGAATTTTATGCGACGGAACGCAAGCTCGAAGTTGCCCAAATTGGCCTTTAAAGAGAGTTTTTCCTTAGTTAATGGCAAATTTTTCAAATTTGACCGTCATGAACAAGCCAGAGCTGGGGTCGAATTTAAACTGAAACCACTATAGCATACAGTTCAAAGACCCTTCTGTTTTCATAAATTTCGTTGCATTTACATCAGCTTGATGGACAATGCTTCAGGCGGTTAATCCCGAAAAAATTAATTAAAATTTATGGCAGGCCAACTAGATTCAAACACTAAATGTTTATAGGAAACATTAAAAGTCTGCGTGATCTAATATAGACCTTACATTTAAAGTCAAAACAAACAAAAACAACATTCAGTAAGAAACTCAAACAATTTTCGCATGATTAATTTTGGCTTAAAAGCAAACCACCTCGCGCGAATGGACCAAAAGGGTCCTGCACTCACCATCCTCATTTAAACTATTTCTGTTTTCTTGGCGAACCCTGCTCTAAACTATAACTTCATCCCGTTTTCTAAATAAATAAAAACAAGGAAGCTAAGCTAACTTCGTCTGTGCCGAAGTTTTTATACCCCTGCAAGTGCTCGCTTAAATATTTTCAAAATTTATTTTTTTTCCACAACGACCGATTTTTCGACAGATCGTTCGTAAAAACAAAAAAGTGTTTCTAACTGATTAGTTTCGACTCATTCCCATCGTCCCAACCTCATCGTAGAGATTTAAGCTTAGAATTAGAATTAGTTTTATGGCCAAAAGTTGTATCGAAATGAATGAAACCTATCGAAATATATGGTCACTCTGAGAAACCAGTTGAAGCTACCAAGTCACGCTTAAGTTCTTGTGCGGAATTACCCTTACAAATTATAGTGAAAAGTCACCCCCTTTTTCGACCAGAAGACCACATCTTTGGAAGAAGCCACCCCTCAACATTTCACTAACTAAGACTGTTTTTCAGACCTATCTTTTGTATGCCAGGTATACCATATATTTGATTTGATTTGTTTTATTAATACTCAACCTAGCGCTACAGGTTGCTAACCTATTTTAGGGCACTAGTGACAATGATTAATGTTCATTAATTGGTATAATACTAAACTTAAAACTACTGATTATTATTGTAATTTATTTATCAGTTTAAGTTAAGGCATACTTATCATTTGATAATTCGTTATTGATCCATTCATCCATATAACTCTGCATAATTAATCTATTCTCTGAAGATTGCTTTTTAAATTTGATTGCCTTGTAGTCATTAATTTATGAAGGAATAATAGTACCTTTTAATTAGTCGAGGCATTAAGGTTTGGATCAAATATTTGCGAGGCTGATGTTGTGACATGGTCGGTTCTTGATAGCCCATAGGCATATCTTGCGATACTATTGAATGCCACCTTAATTATGTGCTGACTAACAGAATCACATTTAGCATATATTTCGACTCCAAAAAATAGTACAGGTAGGACATAGGCCTTTACAATCTGAACTCTAACGCTGGATGGCAAAAACCTCTGCGTTATCGACAGCTGTCGAAGCAGAGCATACGTTTTTCCAACCGTCTTATTCGTGTGATTTTGCCAAGAAAGAATTTTATTAAATGTTACGCCAAAATTGTCAGCCGAATTAACGTACATTATTTGTGTGAAATACTGAAATTTTATTTAGGTTTTTTGTGTCCAGGGTTCTTTCGAAAATGATAAGACACTTAGATATAGTTGGATTTATACGTAGACCGATTTTTAAGGCCCAACCACTAACATTCAACAAATCATTGGAACAAGCATAAATACATTGGTCAATTTGAGACAAAGGACGACTGACATACATTTGAACATCATCTGCATACATATGAACTTCACACATTGACAAAACATCCGGGAGGTCATTTATATAAACAGTAAACAAAAGTGGCCCTAAGACTGAGCCCTGTGGTACTCCACGAGTGACTGGTAAAAACCCGGACGTATTTGTTTTGGTTGACACTGCTTGAAATCATTAGGTTGGTAGCAGTATCAGAGAAGTTGTAGTACTTGCTTAATTTGGTTAGGAGTATATCGTGGTTGACCGAGTCAAATGCCTTACTGAAATCAAGTAATGTTAATACAGTAACATGGCTACTGCCCAATTTTCTACGAATATCTTCAACAATTTTTATACCCTTACACATAAAGTATACATCTATATTCTTGATCAGCATGGCGAGCTGAGTCGATATAGCCATGTGCGTCTGTCCGTCTGTTTTTATGCTATCTCCTCCGTCAGTTGTAAAGCTATCGCCACCAAACTTTGCACGAAGTCTTCTGGTCCAAATACGCTGCACATTTGTCGGAACCGGCCGGATCGGATGACTATAACATATAGCTGCCATAGGAACGATCGGTCGAAAAACTAGTTCTAATGTGAAAAACATTTTTGTTTTTAATTTAAACGTCTCCAAACTCCGTATTTACTAGTTTTTAATGCTTCTCCATATTTCTGCCAAATTTAATCGAAATCGGACATCTATATGGTATAGCTGTCATACAAAAGTAGACCCAGAAAAGTAGTCTTATTGGGAAAAACTTGTTTGTTATCAGTGGACATGTCCTTCAAATTAGTTAAACAACGTGCTGCAAGGGTATACAAAATTCGGCCGAGCCGGAGTTTACTTTCCTCTATTTTTATACTCTGTACGGTAGGTACACAGAGTATTATAAGTTTGTGCAAAAGTATGTAACAGGTAGAAGGAAGCATCTCCGACCCCATAAAGTATATATATTCTTGATCAGCATCAACAGCCGAGTCGATATAGCCATGTCCGTCTGTCCGTCCGTCCGTCCGTCTGTCCGTCTGTCTGTCCGTATGAACGCACAGATCTCAGAGATGGTAAGAGATAGAGGTTGGACATGTATGGGACATATGCTTCTTATGTCTGCAGGCAGATCAAGTTTATTTTCAATTTTGGCCACGCCCCCGCAATTTAAAAAAAACGTCATATCTCCCACAGTTTTGAAGATAGATGGCTTGTTCTTTCTGGACATATTTAGTTATTAGGATAACTTATCGATCCGCCAAAGGAATGGAGAAGATCGGATGAACGGTTTTCGAGTTATGATCAAAAGACAAATTTTCTTGGTACAGAGTATGTTATAGTCGGGCTTGACCGACTTTCTTTCTTGTTATTATTGCTGTCGTGCAGCTTCTATTTTTCCGGCATCCGGATTGTTTATTGCTTAGAAGTTTATTGGTATGAAGGAAGGTGCTTATCTGGGCTGCGAGAATTTGGTCGAAGATCTTCGAAAAGAACGGAAGTATGGAAATTGGTCTAAATTCATCTTTTCCTTTCGGAACTGGTAATATCTTCGCAACTTTCCACATATCTGGGAATGTTGACGTAGTTCTCACAGTGTTCATTATGTGAGTTAAGGGCTTTAATATTATCGGCAAAACAATTTTAATGAATTTGGGATTCTGACCATCCAGTCCTACAGAATTTGACTTAATTTTTGAAATTGCATCTAAGACATCACAAAAACGTTCACAATTAAACTCTAAACAATTAGAACAATTATTAACTGGCAAGGCTGTTAGTTATAGGTTGCTTGTAGATTCATGTACGTTTATTTTGGTGAATTTAGGGTTAAGCTCGTTTGCGTCTACGTCATCAATAATCTTAGTCTTAGGTTTGCCATTTCCAATATTTCTTTCCAGCGTTGCCTGTAAGTTATTGCACTGCTAAACTTAGATGTATAGAATGATCGTTTTGATTTTGCAATTAAATTATTTACATGCTTTCGCTTGGCTTTAAATAGTGAGTACAAGTATTCGATTTTGTAACGATTCTACTTATTGTAAGACGTGTTTCGCATTGAAATTGCCCTCTTGATTTCGCTGTCGAACCAAGGTTTTCGGCTACTTTCAAAGTTGGAATATATACTATTCAGATAGTTTGTAAGATGGTTTAATTGTAAGACAACTGATTAAAGAGTATAAATTTCATCCCAGTCACAAAGAGCGCAAGCATTACTCAACCCAATATAGTCAATATTTCGAAAGTCTCTATATTGAATAATTTCGACAGGTCGGTCTAAGTTCACACAGTATGATATAAATATAAGATCATGTCTAGAAAACGATGGAACAGATAATTGGTCATATAGCAAAACTTTTTCGTCATTATTCACAAAAAGTGTTGTCCGACTTTCATCAAACTTGGCAAAATTATAAAAAAGCATAGAAAACCTATGAATACAAAGTTAGGAGACGTTTCCATTGAAAGAAAAAGCCTTTCATTCTAAAACTAGTTTTCCGACCGATTGTTCCTATGGGAGCTATGAGATATAGTCATCCGATCCGGTCGGTTCCAACATATTGGTAGAGTGCAGCAAAATGAAAAACTCTGTGTAAAATTTTAGCTCGATAGCTTCAAAACAGTGAGGACAAAGCTCAATCGACTCAGCTCGTCGCCCTGATCAAGAATATATATAGTTAATGGGGTCGGAAATGAATATATCTATGCGCTGCAATTTTCTGGGCAAAATTATAATAGCGTTTGCAAGGGTATACAAATGTAGCTAGTGTTTCACCTGGGATCATGATGATAGCCTCAAAGGGACCTGGGTCACAAAACTTTTATTACCAGATATGTGGGCTGACGAAACCACAACTCACCCAAACGCTTATTACATATTTTTCTCAATTGGTACAATGAAAATCCAATCTTGAGAGCTTTCAGGATTTTTCATTTTCAAACAAGAAAGCCGATCCAGCCGTTCTGTAATATACTCTGTACCAACGAGTTCTGTGCTCTGAATGTAGCTAGTTGGTTGCCGCAGTAGCTGGCCATTACCAATTCTTTGGCTGATCGATGAATAATGCTAGTTCCTGATCATGTCCAGAGGAAATAAACCTTCTTTCAATAAAATTGTGGGAGATATGTATGTCGATTTTTATACTCTGTACCGTAGGTACACAGAGTATTATAAGTTTATGCAAAAGTATGTAACAGGCAGAAGGAAGCATCTCCGACCCCATTAAGTATATATATTCTTGATCAGCATCAACAGCCGAGTCGATATAGCCATGTCCGTCCGTCCGTCGGTCCGTCTGTCCGTCTGTCTGTCTGTCTGTCCTTATGAACGCACAGATCTCAGATATGGTAAGAGATAGAGGTTTGACATGTATGGGTCAAATGCTTCTTATGTCTGCAGGCAGATCAAGTTTATTTTCAATTTTGGCCACGCCCCCACCCGCCCCCGCAATTTAGAAAAAACGACATATCTCCCACAGTTTTGAAGATAGATGGCTTGTTCCTTCTGGTCATATTTAGTTATCAGGATAACTTATCGATCCGCCAAAGGAATGGAGAAAATCGGATAAACGGGTTTCGAGTGATGATCAAAAGACAAATTTTCTTGGTACAGAGTATGTTATAGTCGGGCTTGACCGACTTTCTTTCTTGTTTTTTTTAAGTTTGCAGGGTCGGAATGGGTGTGTACACATTTTAATACAAACTTGATCTGCCTGCAATTATAAGAACGTTTTCTTTCATAAACTTCGAACATTTATCTATTAGCTCTGTGAGATCTTTGGGCTCATACGAACAGACAGACAGCCGTGTAGACTGACATGGCTAAAGTGACTCAGCCGCTGATGCTGATCAAGAATTTATACACTTTATAGGGTCGGAGATGCTTCCTTCTGGTGGATTATTTTAGAAGAGCGCGACTGGGAAACAGAAGTCTGTGTAATAACTTTAACTTTCACTGTCAAACGAGTGCAACACGCTACCAGCTTTTAGAGCTTTTCGACTAAAACAGCTAAAAGGACAGAATAATATTGCCTACTTCTAGGATGACCATTTAATGAGTGTTGCCAAATCGAATAGCCTACTTTTCCATTCAATTCAAAATAAAGCTGGCTTGGTCTGTCCCGAAGTATTAATAGACTTGAAACCTATCGTTTCTATTGGATCTACAATAAATAGTCATCCTATCCGGGCGGTTTTGATACATAAGCAGTGTGTTTAGCTTCCTCGACTGGTTCACAAAAACAGTTATTTTATGTTCCAGTTGTCATTTTAGTGAATTCGAACTCCGAACATGTAACCTTTTCTGGTAAACAGTCAAACCTTAAATTTTTTTCCTTTAATCGGAGGTGTCCCAGAAATCCCTCTCAACTAAATTCCAACCCAAGACCATTTCTTGGTGTCCTAGAAATCTCTTTCTGTTGCTTTCAAGCTTCTCGTATTTTGTTAGGAAATAATGACATACCAACCAAAGCCAATACGCAAACCAATCAAAACAAATTCTCAAACCAACGCCAGTTGTCATGGACACAAAATATCTTTCCAGGGCTGGCCAGTCTATCTCGCTCGAAATTCGTTTTAAAATGTTAAAACGAGTTAAAATGCTTTGAATGAATACGTGAACAAACGAAATTGTCGTATTTGGTGGGAAGAGCAGCAAAAAGCTGTGTGGCGTGGATTATGGGCCGGTTGCATCATTGGACCGTACTATTTTGAAGATGACGAATGCAGGATCGTTACTGTGAATGGAGAGCGCCAACGAGCGTTGACAACAACCTTTGTATACCCGTTACTCGTATAGTAAAAAAGGTATACTAAAGTCGTGCAAATGTATGTAACAGGCAGAAAGAAGCATCTCCGTTATCATAAAGTATATATATTCTTCATTAGCATCAACAGCCGAGTCGATATAGCCATGTCCGTCCGTCCGTCCGTCCTTCCGTCTGTAAGAACACCTAGATCTCAGAGACTAGAACAGCTAGAGCAACCAAATTTTAGACGTAAGCTAGTATTGTCTGTAGGCAGATCAAGTTTGTTTCAAATTTTGGCCACGCCCCCTCCCGCCCCCGCAATAAAAAATGTTGAATAACTTCCACAACTTGTAAGATATCGAGCTCAGCTAGTCTATGTGGCCAATATCTTCAATCCCCCAATTTTCAAAAGGATCGGATAATAAATGGCCGAGTTAAAATAATGTTGCATACATATCCGAGCCGCATGAGGTTATTAAACACTAATTGAATTGAGTAACGGGTATTTCGAAGTCGCAGGGCCGACTTTAACTTACGCTCTCGTTTTTGCCTAAAATGGAAGAACTGGACTTGGCTGACATGCGGTTTCACATGACACACACACGCGAAACAATGGCCCAACTAAGAGACGACTTCTGTGAGACTGGTCAATTGGCTTTTTGACATATTTAGTAATCAGTATTAAATATCAATCCGACAAAGAAATGTTGAAGATCGAATGAATGATAGTCGTGGTAGGCAGCACTAAATTAATGATAGTGATAATGATGACACATAAAATCTTTAAGTCGGGCTTGACTGACTTTCATACTTGGTATCTTTTTTTGTTACCAAAATATAAGGTGGAGTGTGCTTGGACTCACGTATTAATTTTACGACACGGTCTGACAAGAGGAGCGAGAGCAAATACTGAGACTGGTCGGTCACTGAAATGCTGCTTGTTCCATTGGCACAAGCCAATGCTTGCGATCGGCTTGCTTCGCTACGCACATATAGTGAAATGTGGACTATCGAAAATGGACAACCCTTGCAGCACGTTTATAGCCGTTCCTCGTAGAGTAAAAAGGGTTTGCTAAAGTCGTGCAAATGTATCTAACAGGCAGAAGTAAGCATCTCCGACACCATAAACATTCTTGATCAGCATCAACAGCCGAGTCGAAATAGCCTTGTCCGTCTGTCCGTATGAACACCTAGATCTCAGAGACTAGAAGAGCTTGAGCCTCCAAATGTTTCAATATTCAAATTAATGTTAATGCACTGTAATTAAAATAAGGAAGGTTATTAAGCACTACTTCCCCTGAGTAACGGGCAGGGCCAGGTTTTTCTCACTAAAATTACTTTTCACACTCTAATTTTCTATGACAGCTATACTATATAGATGTCCGATTTCAACCAAACTTACTGGAATCGTGAGAAGACATAGCCAACTAAGAAATACAGAGTTTGGAGGCGTTCGCTTTAAAAATAAAAAAAATTTTCTCACTGAAACTTGTTTTTCGACTGATCATTCACATATTAGCTATATGCTATAGTCATCCGTGCAAAGTTTAATGATAGGTTTCAAACTGACGGAGCAAATCGCATTGAAACAGACGGACGGACAAGGCTAAGTATATCGACTCAGCTCGTCATGCTGATCAAAAATATATATTTTATGCGTTTGCAGATGCTTCATTCTATGCGTTACATACATCTGAACAATTATAATATACCCTCTGCAAGGGTATAAAAATAGCTGTACCAGATCCTGTATACGGGTATTCCGAAGCTAAGATTTCGGCTCGGTCTTTTCTGAGAGAAACCGTCCAAACGCAAGACAAACAATATGGATGAAGTTATGGAAGAGGTGTTTAACTCGGTTCCCATAATTGCCTATATTTTTCGATACTCAATTCAAAAGTTTATTATCTGATTCACATGCGAGAAGCTAAGAGACATATGCATAATATATTATATTTCTTAAATAAGCTTGAATCGCTCACAAAAATGGGTTTGACTGAATGATCTAAATGATCATCCACTCAGTTGCTTGATTTTGTGTATTTTGCATATTTATTTGCTTTTAATATAAAATGGGGAAACGTAAGCCGCAGTTGGAACCAAAACCTTGAACCTCAAAGTTTTTAACATTAATCAGCCCGCTAGCCGGAGCTGCGCCAAAATTTGTTTGGTTTGCAGCCCTGATGTCTTCCTAACATTGCCAAAAATTTGACGTATTCTCGTCCAATAATCGAAGCAAATAAAAGAAGCAAAAATTCCGCTGCAAAACATTTAAAAAACGGCTGCCTAAATATGCAAACATCCCATGAAAGCCGAATACAAATAGAATCAATCGCGTATAAAAGCAATAAAATTTCGCGAATTTACACAATTTCTTTTTATCATCAGCAGAACATGAAACTCAGTACAACTATTGTATGCTGTGCCGTCATATTGGCCTTCTGTTTCGTGAGACGCAGTGATTCTCAGGCCTGTTCAGACACTGTGACCACCGATTGTACCGACTGTACAGACCCGGCAAATGCAGACAGTCCAGATTGCGTGGAAACTACCACAGAAGAGCCAACTACCACTACAACAGCAGCAGCAACTACAACAACAACTACCACGGCTGCCTCAACAGTCACAAGACGCCCAGGTAGAAGAAATCCGAGGATTTTTCGTATACGAAACTTAACTTATAGTAGAGTAAGCCGTTTCCGAGTGAATCCGAATGGCGGCCGAAACAATGGCCGAAACAATGGCCTAAACAATGGCCTTAATATTAACCGCAACTCGAGGCGCAATAATGTAAGAAACGTAAGAGTTATCAATGGGCTCAATGGACGTACTCCTGGTATTCGGGTGATTGTTGGTTAATCGATTGCATTGTAATCACTTTCAAGAAGGTATAACGCAATAAAATTTGAACTACAAAAAAACATCGAGTTTTTACTCAAAATACACGAAATCACAGACCAACTAAGCAAAAGACATTATTTTTGAGCATGGACAAAATGAATCACAAATGTCGTCAAACAGACTGAGAGCATTTATGCAGGTCAAAAATTGTGTGATGCGATTCTTTGTGTTCACCCAAGTTTATGGAAGATTCGGATAAAACAATTGATTGATGTTGCTTGCGTTTTAAACTGAGAAGGTGAGTAAGTTGTGGTATTTACCTTATCTGCCTGTCCATCTGGCCATATGTACATACATATAGACAGAAGAAAGTCAATCCCAAACGATGTCAGGAGTCGGTCAATCCAGGATTTTCTTAATCCAAGTGCGAGCAGCGGTGACTTGGAATTCTTGGCTTGATCCCAACTTTGGTTTAGCTTAATTCAATCACACACCGAATTAATTTTGAGCTTAGTAACCAAACTTGACTTGATCCCTTAGTAGGATCCAATCAAGAAGGCCCGATATTGACTTAAGCTCAAAACCCTAAAAAAATCGGATGATCGTTAGTCGAGTTTTAGGGAAAATACACTTTTATGCTGGGCAGCACCGGTTTTGTGTAATAAATACAAACTTTGGGAAGTACAAAGGCCATGACGTAGTAGGATATGTCCGTGTTAAATTAATGTCTGAAACGCATATGAAGAATGCTCACTACCATCCCTTCCATTTCAGTGCTGATGCAGCTATTATTCAAGTGTGAGCCGAACTGAGGGGAAAATATCAGAACATTTTTTTAAAATGCATAAAACAATTAGATTATGATAAGGAAATGATAATAATATTTTGGAGACTTTGAGAAAACAATTTGCCCACTTCAAAAAGAATTCCCCATGTATGTATTTTGCTTCTGTTTTATTTTCCATTATTTAAAAAAAAAAGTAAGGGCGCTGCAGTCGAGTTTCCCGACCACAAAATACCCTGCTCATTTGTTTTTGCAATTATTTGTTTTAGAGTTTTTGAAGATGAATGTAACCGGTTGATTTCATCCTAAATGTAGGCAACACTATTTTCTAGTCCTGACCAACAATTGGGGGGTGGTCTTATCAGCTCAACTGTTTCGCTTACAACTCCGGTGTTTTTTGTCCGATCTGATTGTACTTTTCAGAATAGATAGATATTGGGCCTAGCTTGATGTATACTAAACCACGAGGTTCTAACTTGAAAATGTTGGATCTGACGGATTTTTAGGTCTCGGATTTCTAGAGGAGGTTTTGGTTTTTTGGCAATTAAAGGGGGACGGGTGGGAATTTTCCACATCTGAAATAAACTTGATCTGCGTACAGCATAAGTCGACCTTCCTGCAAAAATGTGTGTCCCATTTTCAATGGGAACAGGGTATAAAAATAGAGGAAAGTTAACTTCGGCTGGGCCGAAGTTTGTATGTATACCCTTGCAGCACGTTTTCTAACTAATTTGAAGGACATATCCGCTGAAAACAAACAAGTTTTTCCCAATAAGACTACACCCAGAGAAATGTAGCACGAATCGGCAAGCACGATTTCTGCTTCAATTTAGAATTTTTCTTCTTGATTTTTTTAAGACGAAATCTGCTCGAATACAAGCAGACAAACGTTCTTGACTTTGAGCTTGATGGAAAGGGAAGTGCGGGGAGCCACAAGTGGAGAGAGCAAACAACAAATGAGAACATTTCTCTCTCTCACTCTCAGAATTGCCAATGGATGTTGCCTACAATTTATACCGAGAATTCGCCGCTGCTTTGTCTAAACGCGTTGTGGCGGTGCCGGCTGAAATGTCGGTGTCGGTGAGTGTTGCAGTCTTCGAGGCCCTGAGTTCAAGTCCCAGTTGAGGAAAGTACAAAATAAAATTCTTAAATGGCATTTAAAAATTAATCACAATTTATTAGGAGAGGAGAGTGGCATTGGGGTGTGAGGATTTTGAGGTGGTGTGGTTGTTTGCGTGTTGCGATGTATCTTCCGTGCTACTCTTGGAATCGAAACTTTTTTATTTTTGCAACCAAGAGAAACTATTCTAAGAGTCGAGAATATTTATGCTTGCATCGAAGAAGATCTTTTCTTGGATCCAAGACTATTTATGCTTGATATCAAGAAGACTAATTCTAAGACCAAGAATATTCTTCTCGAAAATCTATGCTTGATTTCAAGATTTTTCTTCTAGGATCCGAGAATATTCGATGTTGCCGTACTTTTGACATCGAATCTTCTTGATATCAAGCACGATCTTCTTGATTTTTTCTCTGAGTGTACTATTCTGACTCTTCTTTTGTATGACAGCTATACTATATAGATTTCCGATTTCGACCAAACTTGGCAGAATTATGGAAAGGCATTAAAAACTAGTAAATACAAAGTTTGGAGACGATTGCATAAAATACAAAAAAGTTTTTCTCACTAGAACTAGTTTTTCGACCGATCGTTCCTATATGCCATAGTCATCTGATCCGGCCGGTTCCGACAAATGTGCAGCGTATTTGGACCAGAAGACTTCGTGCAAAGTTTGGTGGCGATAGCTTTAAAACTGACGGAGGAGATAGCATAGAAACAGACGGACATGGCTATATCGACTCAGCTCGTCATGCTGATCAAGAATATATATACTTTATGTGGTCGGAAATGCTTCCTTCTATGCGTTGCAAACATCTGGACAATTTCAATATACCCTCTGCAAGGGTATAAAAACTACAAAAAATAGAGGAAAGCTATCTTCTGCTCGACCGAAGCAATAAGCATTTGTGTTTACACTTCCCAAAGGGCCAAGCCGAGCTGCTCTCAATCTCTTCGCTTGTGTGCTTCTAATTTTGCACAAGAGAAACCCGATGCACCACAACATGTCCGATACACCCTTGTCGTTAATTCATATAAATAGACGCGTTAAACGATTTTCGCATAACATTTTAATTTTTGCTCAGGGCACTGCTAGTTGAAGAATTTCCCAAATTGACCAGTAGGCGGAGCCTCTTTTATGGCCATTTGGTTTTTTATGATTGTTCGATTTTCATCAGAGTCGTCAGTTAATGCAGTTAATGCTAATACCTAGCCAGATTATGCCACCATTGAAAATAAAAAGTTTTCTCAGTACTACTAAATTCCGACCGATCGCTTACAAAACTTTGTACAATTGTGCGAAAGCTTAGTAAGTAAATATTTTTAAGTGTTAAGTGCGTTTTCATTGAAAACATAAAAGAAAAGAAATATGCAATTAAATTAATGCAAATTCTTAAACAATTTCGAACTATTTTAAAAATTCCGTCTTATTTCCTAGTAAAAATTCATTAAGTCTTGTGGTCTTATTTTATTTCTTCTTTTCGAACTGCGGATTGCAGTAACATTGTTCCATTGAATGTATGTATGTTCGACTCTTATCTGAAAAGCAATCATTAAAAAGTAATATAATTGAGGAAAGTTAACTTCTATTTGAATGATTTTTTTATGAATTTGGGTATAGATGGCTTCCAAAATATTGCTATTTATCTTCCGTGTAAATATCATCATTGACCTAACAATTTTAACAACAAAATTGGTTGAATTTACCAACCAGTTTTAGTCTGTGATAGCGAAAAAATTGGGTTTGCAGAATTGAAATTCCCAAGAAGCTGTTATTGAGAAATGCCAATCTTTCACTTTCTCTTGTGCTAACAAATTCACAAAGTTGTTCACTCTTAAATTTGTTTTATTTTAAATAAATTCTTTCTACAATTGCCAAAAATTTGGCAAATTCTCGACAAAAAATCCAAACAAATAAAATAAAGCAAAATTTCCGCTGCAAAACGTTTTAAGAACGGCTGCCTAAATATGCAAACAGCCCATGAATGCCGAATACAAATAGAATTAAACGCGTATAAAAGCAATAAAATTTCGCGCAATTTCACATATTTTATTCATTCGCAGAACATGAAACTCAGTACAACTATTGTAGGCTGTGCCTTCATATTGGCCAGTTGTTTTGTTGGAAGCAGTTATGGTCAACTCGACTGTACGCTGCCGGAAAATGTTGACAATCCAGAATGCGTAGAAACCACGGAAGCGCCAACTACCACTACAACAGCAGCGACTACAACCACAACCACGGCCACTACAACAGTCACAAGACGCACAAGGAGAAGAAATCCGAGGATTGTGTATCTACGAAATTTCAACTTTCGTGGAGTCCGCCGTTTCCAAGTGAACCCAAATGGTGGCCGAAACAATGGCTTAAACAATGGCCTTAACATAAATCGCAACTTGAGGCGCAACAATGTCCGAAACGTAAGAGTTGTCAATGGGCTTAATAGACGTTCTCCAGGTATTCGGGTGATTGTGGGTTAATTGGTTGTATCAAGCAGGCAAAACGCAATAAAATCGTACTCATTACAAGAATTCAAGTTTTTGTTTATTCAAAATGCTCAAAATGGCAGACTTACCAACGCCAAAGGTAATGGGTATGGAGTCAATGAATCACAAATGTCAACCAACCGGTCGGGAGCATTTAAGTAGGTCATGGATTGAGTGGTTTGATATTTTGTAGTCCCCTAGGTTAAGGGGAGATTCTGTTTGGCATCCCGTTTTGGATAAACAAAAACGGGTTAGCTTAAGCTTTTTTCTCTACGATTGCTTTCATAACATTCAAAACAAACGTTGGCGTCTTTCCAAAGAAGTTTTGATATTTGCAGGTGCTAGAAATATGCGTGTTCTGAGTTTAAATCGATGCCAGCAAAACTGTTGTTTGTAAAATAACACATTATTTTTAACACGGGAAAAACTAACACAATTAAAAAATACAGTGTGTTATTAGCAGAGACCCCCGCCAAATGCAGCTCCTGACAGTTCGTTGATTGGTCAGAACGCAGCCGATCCCCATTTTTGAGGCCCTCAGGCACAGGCACAGGCGCCTTAAAATTTTCCACCCCCGTGTGTCAGCTCAGTGTGCCTGACCGACCCAGTCGGACATGACAGCGTGTCAGAAGCACATCTCGTATACAACTTTTTCCACTAAGTAGTAGTTGAAAAATCCTGCCATCGCCCAATCGCTTTTGTACAGGGGCGAAACGCAGCAGGAACTGTTGTATTAGAAGGGACGTGGGTCGATGTTGTTGGTTCGACTTCGTAAAAAAGCTCGGTTCTCCCTTCCAACTTTAGTTTCCAATAGCACATGAGCTACATGCGTGCTATTAGAAGGGACGTTTGCATGTTGCGCAGAATTCTTCGCTTATAACATTCTGACAAAATGAACGTGCATCAGTTTTCATACAGATTAAATGCCTTTCTTTATACTGCAAATGTTGGGAGTGCTTTCTTCCATGTAAAAAGAAGTGTGCTAGAAGGCATTCTTTTGGGAACCACGTTTCGCCAAATCCGACTGGGCAGCCGACTCTCATTTACACACCAACACCAATGCGATAAAAAAAACCAGAAAGAAAGTCGGTCAAGCCCGACTATAACATACTCTGTACCAAGAAAATTTGTCTTCTGATCATAACTCAAAAACCGTTCATCCGATCTTCTTCATTCCTTTGGCGGATCGATATGTTATCCTAATAACTAAATATGTCCAGAAGGAACAAGCCATCTATCTTCAAAACTGTGGGAGATATGACGTTTTTTCTAAATTGTGGGGGCGGGAGGGGGCGTGGCCAAAATTGAAAATAAACTTGATCTGCCTGCAGACATAAGAAGCATATGTCCCATACATGTCAAACCTCTATCTCTTACCATCTCTGAGATCTGTGCGTTCATACGGACAGACAGACGGACAGACGGACATGGCTATATCGACTCGGCTGTTGATGCTGATCAAGAATATATATACTTTATGGGGTCGGAGATGCATCCTTCTGCCTGTTACATACTTTTGCACAAACTTATAATACTCTATGTACCTACGGTACATGGTAAAATTCCTAAAATCACAGTAGCCACTGAAGGAACTAATAGACGATCTATCTACATACATGTAGAATATTACTGAAAGACTCCACTTTAAAACTATAAATAAAAATCAATGAAATTGTGGAAAAATTGTTTAAACTGGAGCTGATTTCAAGTAGCGAAAGACACAGACTCATAAAAAATTAGGTACTTCCACCTCGATTTTGGATAACCAAAGATCCACAAAAAGGACACTTTTCTCCGACCTATCTGTTCCATGATTTGATTTTTATTTCACTTACTTCCTAGTACTACAAGATAAGCTTATAAATCAATGCACTAGTCACAAACATATTTGGATCGGGGATGGACAAATAGATAAATAACTGACTTTATAACTATGGTTGATTTTGAATTAAATTTGATTCCATTTACATTTGTATTGGTTATACATATTTATTTACTTTTATACTCTGTACCGTAGGTACATAGAGTATATTAAGTTTGTGCAAAAGTATGTAACAGCCAGAAGGAAGCATCTCCGACCCCATAAAGTATATATATTCTTGATCAGCATTAACAGCCGAGTTGATATAGCCATGTCCGTCTCTCCGCACGCACAGATCTCAGAGATGGTAAGAGATACTGGTTTGACATATATGGGATATGCTTTTTATGTCTGCAGGCAGATCAAGTTTATTTTCAAAACCGTCAGATCCATAATTTTCAAATTAGAGCCTCGTGGTTTAGTTTAAGAGCTAGGCCCAATATCTATATATTCTGAAAAGTACAGTCAGATCGGACAAAAAACACCGGAGTTATAAGCGAAACAATTGAGCTGATAAGGGCACCCATTGTGTTGCCTACATTCAGGATGACAATTTTGTTACAAAAACCGGTTACATTCATCTTCAAAAATTCAAAAACAAATAAATGAAAACAAATGAACAGGGTATTTTGTAGTCGGGAAATTTCAGTGCAGCGCCCTTACTTGTTATTTATGTTAATAATATTTCTAGAAATTATCATATTATCAATATTTTTTCCCTATAAACTTCTCTAACTTGTTCGTTACATCAGTTTCTCAATTATATACCGTAGTTTTTTAGGTGTATCTTTTATTTTGTGTTATTATAAAAATCCGTTGCGCCGCTCATACCTTTAAATGAATTTGGTAGCTGATTTCAAATGCGAACAGCATGAATTCCAAACTATCTTTCCGATATAAGGAGATTATGTCTTAAGGAAACTAAATTATTCGTTCGAGTAGATGTTGAAAACTGATTCTTTTGAATTAATATTTTGTATAACAGTATCAGTACTTTAAAGTTTGTCCAAGATTTAAGAGAGAAATCAAATAGTTTGTGTAAAAAACTGAATATATGGTCTCTTCGTCTTAATCCATTGACATATCTTGCTATATTGTTATGAGCAACTTTCAGTTTGCCAAAGTGCATGGCGTCACTGTTTGCAAAATCCTCTATACCATAGAAAAGCGTTGGCAACAGAAATGCCTTAGCTACATATTAGTAAACGAATATTTGTTGGAAGATACCGTTTTGACAGGTTAGGGTTTCTTAGTAATCCATATGTTCTTCGTATAGCTTTCACATATGGGTATTCCAATTTAAGTTTTTATTAAAATAAAAGCCCACATTTTTAGCTTGTTCAACATATTCTATGGGAGAATGTTCTATTAATGTTGCTACATTTAGTTTTTGTTGGATTCAGACAGAGACCATTGTTTTTTGCCCAGCTTTAGATCTTTACTAGCTCATTGTTACATATATCAACACACTCATCTAATTGGCTTAATGGACAGCTTACATACAATTGGACGTCATCCGCGTACATATGACAATCACTATTACACAAAGTATTAAACTTAACACTCTATGTACCTACGGTACAGAGCATAATTACTGATTTTTTACCAGAGAAAAGTTATTTCTTTTAAGGTGATACGCTATTCCCAATAGGGAAATGGGATATCATCGAAAACAAAACAAATACTTATACAAAAAACAAGTAATGGCGCTGCAGTCGAGTTTCCCGACTACAAAATACCCTGTTCATTTGTTTTCATTTATTTGTTTTTGAATTTTTGAAGATGAATGTAACCAGTAAATTGTCATCCTAAATGGCAATACTTTTTTCTAGTCCTGACCAACGACTGGGGGGGTGCTCTTATCTGCTCAACTGTTTCGCTTATAACTCCGCCGTTTTTTGTCAGATTTTCAGAATAGATAGATATTGGACCAAGCTTGATGTATACGAAGCCACGAGACTCTAACTTGAAAATTGTGGATTAGACGGCTTTTTAGGTCTAGGATTTCTAGAGGAGGTCTAGGTTTTTTGGTGATAAAAGGGGGACGGGGGGGAATTTTTTAAATCTGAAACAAACTTGATCTATATCGACTCGGCTGTTCATGCTGATCAAAAATATATATACTTTATGGGGTCGGAAATGTTTCCTTCTCCTTGTTACATTTATTCGCACAACTTCATGATCCCCCTTTTCCCATTTTCAATGGCTGAATCATTTCAAGCTGAAAATTGAATCAAGCTGTATTTATTCAAGTTGATTTTAGTCATGAATAAATTTAACATCTCCGAACTAATAAATAGTTACATATTCAAACTTTGAATCATTCTAAAAAGTTAAGTTGAACAACTGTTTATTTGCTTTAGGGCCGTTTTCTAATGTTCTACATGGAGCTATTCGTCACATAAACCTACAAATAGCAGACCACAATCTAAGTTTATCTGACACATAGCAATTTAGAAGATCTGCCTGCTCTGTGCTCCCCAATCTGCCAGCAAGTGTGTCTTAACGCATCGTAACTAAAATTCGGTGATCAAATATGATTTTAGTCAAATCAAAGTGCTTAATAATGAATTTTAATACAAATGGGTCATATTATAGGCAGAATTCAATAGGAAAGTTTTAGTTTTGACCATGCGTTTTTTTTTTGTTGATCAGATAGATTTTGCCATCCGTTGTTTCTCAACTAAAATACAGAGTAGCTTAGCTCAATAAGAATTAGGTAGTGACATCTGTGGATGCCGGAAATTCGTTCACTTTGTTACCTAGTGTTCTTTGTCAACATTTGATTAGTTAAATGTGGTTTAAGCGAACCGTGCGCATATTTAGATATTTGTATTTATAAAACAGCGAAAAACCCCGCTTTGTAAACAAACCCACATAAAAAATCTTTGGCCGTTCTTAGTTGTTATACAACAAGTCAAAAAAACTTGACTCTAAGTCGCTGGCATTGCATATTTTTCGGAGTTTTCAGTTTTGATAAGGTCAAATAATGATTGGTTTAATCGATGCAATAATTCCCACAGGGCATTGAGCAAAAGAGAAGACCAATACCGCCCAGCGCCCTTGGTGGGTGGGCGAGCTGAACTTAACTCGTACCCAAGATGGTCTGTTCGCCAAATTAAATGGTGATCTCAGAAGAGAAAATTTAAAAAAATGTGGGAGTGTGCGAAAAAACCTTTGGTGTCCATGTTTGAACTCTTTATTGATTATCCTAAATCCATCTGACGAGACCCAATATCACTTGCTGAAAGACTTGCGGTATACTTAGTTTTCGGGCTAAGCATGACGGAGCTATCCTTTGAGCTCAGGATCTCAAATTTCAAATATCTTTTTCAGAAAATTATTTTAATATAGAAGTTCATTACTTTTTATATATATTGTTTGACACTAAGAAAAACAAGCCTTAGCTTCTCCAAAAAATATTTAAGCGATGTGATTAAAACATTCATGCTTTATCTTTCGATATTCTCTCAGGAACATGTCAATTGATGAGCTATCTTCGTTGAAAACATAAAGACCTACTAGATAATCAAGTCATCACGTGTTGTTTCCCAAGCCCAATATGTTTCCCGACAAATATTAGTAAAGCCAATGCAGTTGCATTGAGCACTTTTCGTTTATTGACATCAACTATTGACTTCAAGTAACCCAACACTGAGCAAGTCTGGAGGGCTTAAGTCGGTCGATCGAGGAGGACTATCAAAATCACCATTTTTAACCCTTTACATGGTGGTGATGCAGATCTGCATCATACCGAATTAATACAATTATTTTCCAGTGTGGATTATAAAATTGTCAAACATGAATTTGATGCAGTTCAGCAACATTCCTTTTTTATATTAAAAGTGTTGGTAACCCTAAATTATGTCGATAACTCAACAGCTGATCACTTTTCCCGCCAATTTTGTGAATGTGGTAAACTCAATTGGTTGCGCAGTTTAATTAATCTACATTTTAATCATTTCTATGAAATCCATTGGTTTGATTTGCAAAAAACTAAATTGTGCTAGTTCAGAATAGTTAAAGAAATATATAAAAAGCTACTTTACGGGAAAAAATTGATTAGCTGAATTTCAGGAATATTAGAAAGGTTTTTAGGAATCGTTTTCGTAAGGACGATCTAGGATTCGTGGATCTTTGAAATTCATATCAGTTAACCTTTGAGGCCGTACCACTAAAAATATGAAGTGAAATATTTTTTAGGTCCACCCATTTTAATTTGGAGTTTAAAGGGTTAAATACTAAATCGATCGTTATTAGGGCTGTCGTTGCTAGTTGTACATTTTGGTAGCAGTTTAAATTGGCATGACAAAATCCGTTATCATGGCCCGACAACGCTCTCCATTGACGGCCAGCGTTGTAGCGCCCAGCTCCTTGATCCATATAACCTGTAAAGCAAGGCCTTGTTAATATAAGCATCCTTCGCTGCTATTAATGCCCGTCAGTCGCCACTTTTCATATCAATAAAAAGCCAACAAATATTGGGGATGATGACGGGCTAATCTCACTGCTTTTTCGGCTAAGTATAAATTAATAATTTTTATTATTTTTTTTACTTTACCTCTCCTAGACTGCGGATCGAACTCGGGACCTCTTTTACTTAACACAATTGGAATGGCGTCTTATCGTACTCGACAACCTGACACGCGTGTTTTGACATGCTGCACAGCCTACTAAAATATTTCGTCAAATACGAAACTCTGTCTCTTTTCCTTTTTCTCATTTTCTATAAGACCATTTCTCTTTATGATCAGAATGATAACATCATTCACATATTATGTTATAGGTCCGAGATGATATGCAGAAAATGATTCTTTTCAAAATATGAAATTAATCAGCGAAGATCAACTCGATATTGACATTTTTTTTCTTTGTCCAGTTGTTCTATCTACCTCAGTTTCCTTTCGAAGGCTTTCGCATTATTTTAGTTTTTTGACGGGGGTGGGTAAGCTAGCCACACTACCACTACCTAAGCTAGTTTCGCATGTCCTGGTGAAATTCTGATGAAACCCACTCGTTCCATTCCATTTCATCACATGTTAATGTCATTCTCGCAACATTGTTTGATATAAGGTAAAACGAATTTGGCGGAAATTGTTTGAATCTAGTACTGCCTGTATGTAATTAATAGACATAGGATTTTGCATATTTTTAAACCGTTTTTAATCCTAGTAGACTCAGAAAATTGTATTTAACAAATTTTTTCACATCATTTTGGCTTTTGCTGACCTTCCAATTCATTAAATCATTATTCAAGTCATCTTCGAACTGAGTGCAGAATTTTTGGAATTTCATTAATGTAAAAAGTCAGCACATTATTTAGTGTTGTACACTTTTACTTTGGCTTACTTGGATGGAAATCTGTTAAAAAATATGCAAAGTCCGCTGTCTAGTAATTAATGTACATTTGATGGACTTTTAATGTAACGTCTAGAATCGTCTATGCAAGATTAAGAAGGCTTTTAATAATACCTAAACACATGTATTAATTTAGCTGTCCTGCCATAAAACTTAATTCATCTTTCCGGAATCAAGTGTATTTTTGTCCATCCGACCGTTTCAAATGCAACAAAACTTATGTAAATCAAAGAGGCCTTTATGCTGCGTGCTAAATTGATTTTAGATGAGGATACAAATTTACAAATTTACAAAGAATAAAATTTCTTAAAAAGCCAATTGGAATCATTCGGGCTTGCTACTGCGCTCGCTGGACTGCAATGATATGTGTTCTGTCCCATAAGACTCATAAATCCAGAATTCTAGAATTTTTTTGCTCGATGTGATCTTAATAATTTATTTAATCTGCAAAATTAATTTTCTGCTATGTCTTGAAAGCAAGAGGTGATGGCACCAAACCGAGACCAGTTTTGGAATCTGTGCACAAAACTGGACCAGATTTTTGCAGCGGAACGGCTAGACATCACAAAAGTGGTAATTTTGTTATCCTGTGTTATCATTGATAGATCAACTTATAAAGCTCAGCTCACAGAGAAAAGATACCACTGACCGGATCCTAGTATCTAAATTTAGATTAAGAAAGAAGCGATATCAATTTATTCTAAAGTTATTCGGAAGTTCTAAGAGATCGCAAGAAATTCACGAATGTTATATCCGCAACAATTTTGCCTTGTGAAGTGGAGGTACAGCATCGTCATCTGTGAATACATTTGAAATCGAGGGATAGCGGCAAAGTTCTGACCATAAATGAGAGTTCTTTGCCCACTGTTTATCGTGGAAGCCCCGTTTCACTTTTTATGCTTCGCCTTAGCTTATGCTACATATCATTTTATCAGTAGCAGTCAAATCAACACCAATCAAGAATGTGGATATAATTTCTTAGCTATTTAAAAAAGGACCAAGCCTTTCCAGCATCAGTTATCAAATTACTCACAATAAAGATATTGATAAATTAATTTATATAGCATGTCAGCTACGTACAATAAATCAGATTACTTATCTACTGCTGAGAGACTAGGCGCAAAGGCTGTCGACATTTGTAGATCTCTATCCTGATCAAGAGAGATGTTATGTTATAAGTGCATTTTTCTTTCAGCACATAAAGACGGTTCAAAGCCGAACTGTGCGAAGTGCTTAACAAATAATCGAACAAATAAAGTTTTATCAAAATTTCCGACGCAAAATAGTTCCAAAACAGCTGTCAAAATATGAAAGTAGTCCTTGAATGCCGACCGCAAACATAATCGAACGCGTATAAAAGCAATGAATGTTTGCAAAATTTTATAATATCTTGCAATCTTCTTTAGAACATGAAAGCTAGTACAACTATCGTCTGCTGTGCCATCGTTCTGGCCACCTGTTTTGTGAGAAGCGGTGATGCTCAACTCGATTGTACGTTGCCGGAAAATGTAGACGATCCAGAATGCGTAACGACAACAGAAGCATCTACCACCACCACTTCGACAACTGAGACGACAACAACCACAACGGCAGCCACAACCACTCCCACACGTAGAACAGTACCAAATCCGAGAATTGTGTATGTAAGCAATTTGCAATATCGTGGTGTTCGTCGTCTTCGTGTGAACCGCAACGGTGCAAGCTCCACTAACCTATACAGAAACGGCGGAATATCAGGTCGTAACTCCAGGCGCACAAATTTGAGAAACAGGAATTTGCAAAATCGAAATGGACGTAACAGCCGTGTGATTGTGGGCTAGATTATTGAAATACCCACAATACTAATAGATATTAGGCCACATTGTTATTATTTATGGCATTTATTGAGGCCAATAAACAAATTGAGAAAAACTTTCTATCATTCCTATTATTTCATATTATTGACATAGCTTTAGTTGTTCGCGCTTATTAAATATACCCGTTACTCGTAGAGTAAAAAGCTATACTTCAGTCGTGCAAATGTTTGTTACAGGGAGAAGGAAGCATCTCCGACCCCATAAACTATATATATTCTTGAGCAACATCAACAGACGAGCCGATATAGTCTGTGCGTCTGTCTGTATGGACACCTAGATTTCAGAGACTAGAATAGCTAGAGCAACCAAATTTTAAATATAGACTTGTGTTGTCTGCACTCAGATCAAGTTTGTTTCACATTTTTGCAGTCCAATTTTTGTAATTTCTCATAAAGATCGGATAGTAAATGGCAGAGTTGAAAAATGTTGCACACTTATCTGAGCCGCATGAGGTTATTAAACACTAATTGCCCTGAGTAACGGGTATTTCGAAATCGAAATTCGAAATTAACTAACGCTCTCGTTATTTATAAAATTATGCTTGGTAAATAGATAATGAATAATGTGTCTTTTATTTGCTTAAATGTGGTGTAACGAAACGCAGGCGTCTTTTGAAATGGGCCATTCCAAAAGGAGCGCTCCGGTTTACTGAACCTACTGGGTCTCAAATGAAGCCCAATGCAAATGACTTGAGTTCGCAGACTGATGTACTATTTGGTTAATTTGTTTGCAATTTCAGGAATGAAGTCGTGGAATGTGGAATAGTATTAGAGAACTTGCGGTTGAAATCGAGAATTTCCGAATTGGAAAGAGAAAATGCTAACCTAAAACGGAAAATTGCAACATACAAACCTATGGAAATTTCCTTGAATAAAATATTCACGAGCAATCAAGTACGTCGATTGGCAAGTGATAGGAAAGGAATAAAGTGGACACAAGAAGATGTATTCCATGGGATTTATCTCCTTGCTGCTGGACCACGCGCGTATAGGCATCTGCTAAAAAGGGATTTCCTTTGACTAGCGAACGGACTTTTCGGGAGTGAATGAAGCTGGATGTTCAACCACGAACGTTGGATTTTAGTTTGGAGTTAATGAAGAACGCAGTTGATTTAACTGACGAAGACAAAGTTTGCGTTCTTTCTTTTGAAGAAATGAAATTAGCAATTGTGTTCGAGTACGACCACTCCCGAGGGGCAGTGTAAATAATATTATAAAAGTCAAAGACAATGTTCTAACATCTGAGCCACGTGGCTTCTTTCCAGCTGAAAGCTTAAGCTAACACTGATTCTACTGTTGTATCAAACGTTAAGGAAATGTGACCTTAAATTTAGGTGACCGTTTCCTCAAGAAAAACTGGCAGAAAATGTGTCTTTTAGGTCAGAATCTGGCCGTTTGGGTAAAAAATGTCTTGAAAGCTGAATTAAAGGCAATTTTTCGTTTTAGGAACTGCTTAACCTTAATTCTACGCTTTGTTTTTTTGGATTGTACTTAGAAAATATTTTTTATATCCTTGCAAAGGGTGTTATAATTTTGCCAGATCTTTGCAACGCATTGAAATATTCATTTCCGACCCCATAAACAATATATATTCTTGATAAGGGTGACGGGCTGAGTCGATTGAGCTTTGTCCGTCCGTCTGCCCATCTGTCTGTCTATTTCTACGCGAACTTGTCTCTCAGTTTTAAATCTATCGAGCTGAAATTTTGCACAGAGTTTTTTTTGCTGCACACTACTAATTTGTCGGACCGATACAGTCGGAAAAATTATTTTAGTGAGAAAAACGTTTTTCTTTTCATTGGAAACTCCAAACTTTGCAGTCG
Organism: Lordiphosa fenestrarum; assembly: GCA_035044985.1. Classification (NCBI taxonomy): domain Eukaryota; kingdom Metazoa; phylum Arthropoda; class Insecta; order Diptera; family Drosophilidae; genus Lordiphosa; species Lordiphosa fenestrarum. The sequence goes on from JAWNNO010000685.1 coordinate 357,378, forward strand.
TAGGTTTTCTATGTTTTTTCATAATTCTACCAAGTTTTATTAAAATCGGACAACTATATGAGAAAGCTGCCATACAAAGGATAGGTATGAAAAACAGTCTTAGTTAAAAACTTTTTTGTTTTAATCCTGTATTATCCTGCAATTTTGTATTTGTTTGTTCCACAAACTTTCACATAATTTTACAAATTTTGGCCAAATCGGATGACTATTTCATATAGCTCCCATACAAACGAACGGTCGGACAATGGGAATAAGAGTGTTTTTATTGAAAATATTTCAGCGAGCACTTGCAAGGGTATAAAAACTTCGGCACAGACGAAGTTAGCTTTGCTTTCTCGTTCCTTTCTTAAATCTAGAAATTTTAGAAATATGATGAATCGACTTTGACCCCTTATTTAGGTAGAATTTTTGTAATTTTAAGGCGGCTTCGACTATTTTTTTGGAATGTACGATTTATGATGTATTCATCCAATTTTAATACAAACCTGGTGTTTCAGCCTCAAATTTTTTGTTGCCAGCGGCACTGTTGAGATTACCATTTAATACGTAGTATGCTTTGCCTCAAATTTCATCTTGGCAGAGACCACATACACATCACCATAATGCAGCTGGCAGCTGATTAATTGGTCAGCACCAGGGCAATTTTTTATTTTTTGTCAATAATATGAAATAAAACACTCAAAGAAAATTCCCGCTGAAAATTAGAAATTCTCCTATGAAATCCGTCCTAAGGCGATTCACCCTAAAATTAAGAAAAATATTTTCTCATTTATGGCATATTTTTCTGAAACTTAGAAAATTTTTCATTAATAAGAGAATATTTTTCTTAATTTTAGGGTGAATCGCCTTTTTGGACAGGACTTTATAGAAAATTCTAATTTTAGGGCGAATTTTTTAATGAGTGTATAGAAACTGCAAGGAACTGATCTCCGATCTCCATTTCAAAAGAAAATAAAGAACAGTTTTTCTCAATTTGTTTATTTGCCTCAATAAATGCCATAAATAAAAACAATGTGGCCTAATATCTATTAGTATTGTGGGTATTTCAATAATCTAGCCCACAATCACACGGCTGTTACGTCCATTTCGATTTTGCAAATTCCTGTTTCTCAAGTTTGTGCGCCTGGAGTTACGACCTGATATTCCGCCGTTTCTGTTTAGGTTAGTGGAGCTTGCACCGTTGCGGTTCACACGAAGACGACGAACACCACGATATTGCAAATTGCTTACATACACAATTCTCGGATTTGGTACTGTTCTACGTGTGGGAGTGGTTGTGGCTGCCGTTGTGGTTGTTGTCGTCTCAGTTGTCGAAGTGGTGGTGGTAGATGCTTCTGTTGTCGTTACGCATTCTGGATCGTCTACATTTTCCGGCAACGTACAATCGAGTTGAGCATCACCGCTTCTCACAAAACAGGTGGCCAGAACGATGGCACAGCAGACGATAGTTGTACTAGCTTTCATGTTCTAAAGAAGATTGCAAGATATTATAAAATTTTGCAAACATTCATTGCTTTTATACGCGTTCGATTATGTTTGCGGTCGGCATTCAAGGACTACTTTCATATTTTGACAGCTGTTTTGGAACTATTTTGCGTCGGAAATTTTGATAATTCTTTATTTGTTTCGATTATTTGTTGAGCACTTCGAACAGTTCGGCTTTGAACCGTCTTTATGTGCTGAAAGAAAAATGCACTTATAACATAACATCTCTCTTGATCAGGATGGAGATCTACAAATGCCCACAGCCTTGTACTACTGCCTGTTTATAACTATGCGATCTAGTCTCTCAGCAGTAGATAAGTAATTTGATTTATTGTATGTAGCTGACATGCCATATAAATTTGTTTATCAATATCTTCATTGTGAGTAATTTGATAACTGATGCTGGAAAGGCTTGGGCCATTTCGTTAGTCGGCTCGAGCTAAGACTTAAGAGCATAGCCGAAATTATATCCCCATACTTTATTGGTGTTGATTTGACTGCTACTGATAAAATAATATGAAGCATAAGCTAAGGCGGAGCCATGAAAAGAAAAAATGTATTTTAACGATGTACAGTGGGAAAAGAACTCTCATTTATTGTCAGAAATTTGCCATTATCCCTTGATTTCATGTGTATTCACAGCCGATGCTTCTGTACCCCCACTTCATTAAGCATAATTGATTCGTGTATAACTTCGGTGTATTTGTATTAAGTTACGATAGTTCAACTTTAAATTGTTTGTTTAGACAGTTTTTTGCTGTTATATAGTATAGGGCTTAAATGTTTTAAATCTAAAGTTGATCTGGATGTGGTATACACCCACCTACAACAATGTTGTGACTGTATTTCTTATAGTCTCTGATATCGACGCGTTCATACAGACGTATAGACGAACATGGCTATATTGACTCTGCTGCTGATACTATTCAAGAATATATATACTTTAAGCTGGGGTGATATATAAATCTCTAGGGTTTTGGCAGTCAATTGGTTTGATTGTCTCGAAACTATTTATTAAAAAGTCTAGTTGGAGGGTGTGTAAATAAGATTACGGTCAAACGACAAGAACTTATTCATAACCATTTTGATGTATATCTTGAATTCCTAGAATAATTATTGCGTTCTAAATTAAATATATTGTATTAAATTTAGGATCCAGATGAATGTTAAATCGTTTTCTTAAAACAACAATGGAAAATTGTTAGCAAATTTCACGAGAGATAGACTTGACAAACCTTTAAACATACTTTGCTTCCACGATAAGTGGCGTTGGTTTGAGAATTCCGTTTGGTAGATTGGCGTATTTGATTTGGTCGGCATGTCAGAATCTCCTAATCTCTCTAATTCAACTATCGTTTATTTCTTCCATTCCTTCGGCGGATAGATAAATAATACGGATCAATATTCTGTACACATTCAGAAGGTTCGAACCTTCTAACTATAAAATAAAAAGTTTTTGACCCATTCATATCGCTGCTCTGACTCCTATCTTCTCCGATGTTTGTTCATGCGGACGGGCTAACAGACGGGCATGTCTCTATCGACTTGGCTGTTGATGCTGATCAAGAATATATATACTTTATATGGTCGGTGATGGTTCCTTCTGGCTGTTACATTCTTTAGCACAAACTTAACATACTCTGTGTACCTTTGAAACAGAGTATAAAAATGAAAGTATGTACATATGTATGTTGCTTAATGTTGCGAAATTCCACAGTATGTTCATGTCGATTAGGAAAGAGTCATAGGCTATTTGTAATGTCGGTTAAAATCGGTTAAAAAGTGGCTGAGAGCCAAATCTCAGAAGTGGTTCAGGGAAACACCATTTGATTGGAAAAGTGGTCTGAAGGTTTATAGGGTGTGTGTTTAGCCTATTTCCACCAAAGAAATGAAACATCATTTTTTGAACTGACGAGAAGAGAAGGAAATGAAATAATTTCTCCAATATGTTTGTTCATTTAATTTTTAATTTCATTTCTTGTCATATCTGAAAATATGACATGACATTCGCCCCGAGTGGATTTCGTATTTTTATTTGGCATTCTCGCAGTGACATTGGAGTCATAAGAACAACCAAAGTCTCAGAGAGGTAAGTTTCGATGGATGAGGAACCGACATCGTGGCAGCCAAGAAGTAAGCGAAGAAAAACCTCCCAACAGCTTTCATCTTTCCAGGAAGCTTTGATGGCAGCGGGACAGAGGACCTCTAGCGCATTGGTGCCGAGCGTCTTGAAGTCTTGGAGCGCCTGAAAGATTAATAAACGAGAGCGTAAGTTAAAGTCGGCTCTGTCCGATTTCGATATACCCGTTACTCAGCGGAATAAGTGTCTCAAACACTTCACTGCAAAATATGAGTCTCCAAAAGTCTTTGCCACTACTCTTCTTGCCTTAGACAGGGCGGGGATAAATGTTTTAGAATCGTTATTGAATTGAAGGTTTGCTTACCTAGATTGCTCATTAATCATGAAAACCTTCAGCCAAATAATAATCTACAAAATCAACTTTTCCAAATCTGATACAAACTTGATCTGTTTGGTATACACTAGAATAAAATAAAAAGCATCTAAGTTTTCGGCCATCGATTAGCCGAACTGAAACATCTTTCACTACACTCAAAAAATTTAATTTATAGTTTTTAGAAATTCGCCCTAAAATAATTTTCCATTCTTGTTTTTAGACAGTTTTTTCGTAAACTTAGAAAAATCAAACCTAAAAAAGATATTTTAGAAATTATGCGAAAGCATTAACAAGACCTCGAGCCGGCTAAAAACTGCAGGTTTACTCAGTAGAAAGGTCACAAAAACCAGTCACATATATTTTAGAAAATAATTTCTTAAATTTAGAAATTCGATTTATTTTTTCTTAAATTTAGGGTTATTTTTCTAGATTTTTTCCTAATTCTTTCTTAAATTAAGGGCGAATTCGCCCTTGAATTTAGAAAAAAATACATTGCTCTGTGGCTTAAAATAGGGCGAATTTATTAAATCGCCCTAATTTTAAGAAAGCACATTTCTTAAATTTAGACAAGCCATTTAGAAATTCGACCTAAAATATAGAAAACAAATCTGGAAAATCGACCTAAAAAATATAATAATTATAAAAATTCCGTGCACTCGAAATATAAAAGGGGCAACTAATATTCGGCATGCTGAGAAAATCGCCCTGAAATATAGAAAAATAATCTAGAAAGCCGCCCCAAAATTTAGAAAAATAGAAAAAGACACCGCATGTAATTCTCAAGTTCGAATTCTTTGCTTTCGGAATATAAAAAAAAACAGCTGAGTGCTTAGCATTTGACTGCGTTCTTTACTGTGACTCACGCGAGTGCTTGGTAGTCGAGTGCGATAAAATGCCTTTGGTGTTGAAGTTTCCCCGAGGTCCCGAGTTCAAGTCCCAGGCAAGGTAATGTAAAGTTAGAAACTAACAATATTGATTACTAACTACAATGTGATTTTCAGAAAGAAACTTTAGTGAACCAACAGAAAGAATACATCCTATATAAAATATAATATAAGGGGTTAAACGCTTCTTAGTATAGAGTAGTCTTCTTAATGTTCTGTCTCCAGTCCCTCCTCACTCCCTTTCCTGTCTATGATAGTTGAAAATGTTTTTTTTTTTTCTAAAATCTAGAAAATGCTTTTCTACAATTAAGAAAATATTTTCTAGCTTGTAGTAAATATTTTCTTAATTTCAGAAAGTCTTTGTCTTATTTTTAGAAATAATTTTTCTAAAATATATGGCGAATCGCATTTGACCCCTTTTTAAAGGTTTAGGCCGATTTTGCCTGTTTTTTTTTTGAGTGTTGAATCGCTAGATGCAGGCATGTTGACTTTTGTTTCTTCAGTTTGAACCATTTCATCCATGCTTAATTGACCATCGGATGTTTCGACGGACACTGCTTGCTCCCTAACTTGACTCCCACATCAACAAAACATCGTGACGGATCCTTAAAATTGTGGGAGTTAATCAATATTTTTTATTGCGGGGGCGGGAGGGGGCGTGGCCAAAATTGAAAATAAACTTCATCTGCCTGCAGACATAAGAAGCATATGTCCCATACACGTCAAACCTCTATCTCTTACCATCTCTGAGATCTGTGCGTTCATACGGACAGACAGACGGACGGACGGACAGACGGACATGGCTATATCGACTCGGCTGTTGATGCTGATCAAGAATATATATACTTTATGGGGTCGGAGATGCTTCCTTCTGGATGTTACATACTTTTGCACAAACTTATAATACTCTATGTACCTTCGGTACAGAGTATAAAAAGCGCCAGCAGTCCAAGGAGGCTTCCGCCGACTATGCCAAGCTTTTGGTACAGCGTCATCGCTCTGCCAAATGAAAAATTCTCTAAAGCCTGCGTACTCCACTGCCGCCCGGTTTGTTGTTGGGGAAGAAGTGCACAGCGACCAATCCTGAAAAACTGACAAAGCAGTCGCCTACTTTATGTTTCGAATCACGATATTTAGATAAGTTGCAATCGAATCAAATGATAAACTTTCAAAGCACTGACTGTCCACTGACAAAGCATTCAATGACTATTTGCTTAGACTTACAATAATTCGTAAAGACTCAGTTAATCAAATGATAAACTTGCAAAGCATTGACTGCTGATCTGCCTTCATGGTTTTCTAATTTTGATTTTTTGATTTTAACTTCTGAGATTTTCAAAGCAGCAGTTTAAGTAGCAACAAAATTTTTAAATTTGAAATAAACTTACAGCTCAGTTAATCAGAACTTTACAACTTTTGCTACTTTAAGTAAAGCAATTTAAACACTGCTACTCGATTACTATTTTACTCGTGCAGGTCTCTAGTATACGCCGACCTTTATGCAACAATTTATGGCTCTATCTCTTATAGTTTCTGAGGTCGACGCGTCAATACAGACAGAAGGGCAGACGGACATGGCTATACCGACTCGGCTGTTGATGCTAATCAAGAATATATATACTTCATGGGGTCGGAAACGTTTCGGAAACGTGTCCCATTTTATGATGGGAACAGGGTACAAAAATCGAATCGAAAATAGCGCTTTACAAGTCGCCTATATTTCTTTCCTGCAACTCGGCGCAGAAGCATGTACATTAACAACAGCAAATGAGGCAACGATTGGTTTGTTTGGGAGAAAAGTCCTTCGGAGCTTGTACTCGAGTACCACAATGGCCACAGGCGCGTAAAAAACCACAACATATCAGAGCAAAAGAACTGGTATGGTAGACTATATTTAGGACTAGTCCTGTGTACACGGCTCTCCTTCTTGACTTATGTTTTTATTTTATGGTTTTAAAACTCAACAAAAAATACATAAACGGCTAATCGAAGTGCAGCTTGAGGAGGCTTGCCCGTCGCTGGCGTAAGGCATGCTGAAGATTGTTCAGCAACTGGCAGCGGGGCTTATCGAAAGGTTAGGCAAAAGCCTTAACGAGCTTGTTTTATTATTATAAAAAGCTTGCTCATTCTTACTCATTGTGCAAGCGATCATTTCGCGTGCGTCGAACCAAGGTGACGGGCACAAAAGAGCTTAGTAAATGGAATAGGCTGCATTCAATTACCAACGTTAATGAAAACAGACTAATCTCGGACATTCTTAAGCTGATCTCACATGAAACAATCCTGAAAATATTATATTTCAATTTAAAAGAATAAAACTCTTTGACATAATATAAGTCGATTTAAGCAGCACCAAATTGATTAAACCAGTTTTCTTTATTGTACGCGCATTAGTTTGTTGACATCATCATCATTTTGGAGACGATATCAGACATTGGCTGTTTTATCAACTCTGCATGTATTTCACCTGCATAGGATAAAATGGGTCTGCTCTGCTCAGGCACTGTGCTTCTTCACAACTTTGCCTTCAGGACAATCAAAGGTGACCTCAATGCCATTGTCCAACCAGGGCTGCGACCAGATCTCAACATTACACTTCTTGGTAGCATCACCCTCAACCAGTTCCACAACATAAACGTATTTGCTGCCAGAGACCACTTGGCGAGTTGCCGAAATGATTTTACCCAATCTAGTATAGAGTGTTTGGAATTAGAGTTTAATAGAACTTGAAGTGCTCAATTATAAAACTCACTTGTAGCTGGGCCCGTCACCGCTGGCCAGTTTGGATAGCGATTTGTTTAGGGTCTCTTCGGCCTCTTTCAGATCTTCGCCTTCAAGTTGCTTAATGCCACCGGGAAGCTGTAAACTTTCCATTTGTCAATTTCTTTAATTAGTAGATATTTATTATCTTACGTCAGCAAAAACAACAGCCAGGGTCAGACCCAGAATAAAGATTACTTTCATTGAAAACATTTTTTTCTAAGCGACACAGAGAGCGGCTTCGGACTGAATGCCTATTGCTGGAACCGCAGCTGCTTTTATAGGCGAGACCTCGTCAGAAGTTCGAGAGCATTTCTCGCTATTTACTCTCAAAATGTTTGGCCGGCCGGAGAAGTGCGATAGTGGAGATTAAACAATAAATACTTGCACACATATATGAACTCGCTTAACCTGAATGTCTAAGACTCGGCTGTCATTTTGGACAATTTTGATTTGTTCACCCAGGTCAGGAGTTCTGGCAGTGTATTAAGTGGTTCGAGAGCATATTTTAAGATTTTAACATCACTAAAGTCAACAAGTAGAACAAAGAATGTAATCGAAAAATGACTCAGAAATTAAGGCAAAATAAGTGAAACATCTGAACAATGAGTTTTTACATGGCATGAACGCATGAACGGCATTGGAAATTTTCTTTGATAACTTCTGAAAAGCTTCTATATATTTACGATTCTTTTATGTGTCCAATCTTTGACATTTGGGTAAAACTTTATCAAACGAGCATTCCAAATACAAATTTTTCCAGCCACTATTTCTGTCTATCAGCAGAAGCAAATGTGATATTTTATGAACATTTGTATATACTGGTACGTAGTTACAAAACAGACAGCATCACTTATCTAAATGTGGAGGGGATTTTTCGGCATTAATACATCAGCCAATAGCTAACTTTGGTGGTTTTAAACCACCAGCAATCCGTCACCTGGTTTAAAAATATTCAATTTTCAATAAGTAACCAACTTGACTTTGACTGATAAGCTTGCTACGCGGTCAGTCTAGCCCCCCGTTTGTTTAAAATAATGGATCGGCTTTCAGATTGAACGGGACTTGAGTATTCCTTTCCTATGCTCACTAGACTAGTTTACCGACCGATCGTTCATTTATGATATTTTGTTTAGTAGCTTCCGGACGGATCGGATGACTATAGCATTACGAGAAACGAAAAACGAAAAACTTTTCTGCTTTCAATGGCAACGCCTCCAAACTTTGTATTTCTTAGTTTGGTATGCATTCCAAGGATTCCGCTAAGTTTGGACGAAATCGGATATCTATATAGTAAGGCTGTCATAGAAAAGTGGAGTCTGAAAGGTAATCTTAGTAAGAATTTGAAAGCTAAGCCAACTTCGATTGTGCCGAAGTTTTTATACCCTTGCAAGTGCTCGCTTAAATATTTTCAAATATAATTTATTTCCCACACCGACCCATTTTCCGACCGATCGCTCATATGGGAGCTATATAATATAGTCATCCAATTTGGACAAAAACTAGTAGAATTCGGTGAAACAATCAAATGCAAAATTGCAGAATGCTACCATTAAAAACAAAAAAGTTCTTTTAACTAAGACTGATTTTCAGACCGTTCTTTTGTATGGCAGCTATACCATATAGTTATCCGATTTTCATCAGAGTTGGCAAAAATTTTAAAAATCATAGAAAACCTATGAATACAATATTAGGAGACGTTTCAATTAAAAAAAAAACGATTTTGATACTAAAACTAGTTTTACGACCGATTGTTTCTAGGCGAGCTATGATATACAGTCACCGGATCCGGTCGGTTCCGACATATTAGTAGCATGCAGAAAAATGAAGACTGTGCAAAATTTTAGCTAGATAGCTTCAAAAGTGAGAGACTAGATTGCGTAGAAACAGACAGACAGACGGACAGACGGACTGACAAAGCTCGATCGACTCAGCCCGTCACCCCGATCAAAAATATATATATAATTTATGGGGTCGGAAATAAATATTTCTATGCGCTGCAAGTTTCTGGGCAAAATTTTAATACCCTTTGCAAGGGTATACAAATGAGAAAAGTGCTCGTTTTCAATGGAAATGTCTTCAAATTAGGCAATGGGTTATTAATATTCCTCTATTTCTATACCCTGCTCCCATTAAAAAAGGGTAAAGGTGGATCATAAAGTTGCTCGAAAGTATGTAACATGTGGACTCTTGTTCAAATTTTGTTTACAGTTTTAGTAATAACAGCACGCTTAATTATGTAAATAATCACATGCCACGCCTACTTTTATATTGCTGTTCAACTACCTCAACCTAAAATCTTTATGGCTCTCAGCGGGAGCTAGGAATTGATTTTAGACACATAGTTTCTTGGTGAAAACTTCTTAGAATTCTTCGTAGATTCCGATTCTGGTGGACGCTTACCACGTCATCACCACCGCCCTAATATATATTCTTGATTAGCATTAACAGCCGAGTCGGTATAGCCATGTCCGTCTGTCCTTCTGTCTGTCTGTCTTTATTTATGCGTCGATCTCAGAGACTAGAAGAGATAAAGCCACAAATTTTTGCATGAAGGTAGGTGTCTACCATCCGCAGATCAAATTTGTTTCAGATTTGGAAAATTCCCAAGGCACAGCGAGAGAACGTGCCTTTCACTTAAATTCACTGCAAATTAAGTGCTTATATTTAAAATAAAAGGTTAATAAATAACAATTTATTATATACTAGCTGACCCCGTCAGACGTTGTCCTGCGTTAATATAATTTTGTGTATTATTCTACTATTCTGATGCCAACTTTCATTCAAATCTGTTTAGTACTGAGCATAGCTCTCAGACAAAATTACCAAAAAAAACATATATGTGTTCGAGAGGTACCCGAAAGAGTTGACCGATTCGGACCATATTTGTTATCAGCCTTCCTCTATTCATGACGAATGTCTTTATAAAGTTTCATCCAAATCGGTTAAGTTTAGGTCAAGTTATGGTGCAAAAAAGCCGTGGATGGCAAATTACGCGATCCCTGTGTGACCTACCAGAATCAGCTATAAATATAAACCACCTACGCTGTTACTACTACACTCACACGAAATTTCATCGAAATCGGTCCAGCCGTTTGGTAGGATTGAGGTATCAAAGCCATGTACGGAAGAATTTTATATATTAAGATTTTTGCTGGGTATCATGTCTATTGAAAATCCCAACATTTAATGCCCCAAATTCATGATTGTTGCCATGCAGCCTCACCCGCCGGACTCACTCTACAGCCCCGCGTTTTTCCTGGAGTATTGCGCTACTGCGGAATACTGAATACCCTATATTTCGTGTAACTCTCGGTTGCAATACCGTTTACGGAGGTTCGATCCAGTGACTTGTCCCCATTAACCAAAACTAAATCGCATTATGTGTATGTGTGAGTGTGTGCTAAGTTAAGTTCGGCTCGGCCAAAGTTTGTATACCCTTGCAGCACATTTTTTAACTAATTTGAAGGACATATCCACTGAAAACAAAAAAGTTTTTTTCAATAAGACTACTTTTCTCACTCTACTTTTGTATGACAGCTATACTATATAGATGTCCGATTTCGACCAAACTTAGTGGAATCATGGAAAAGCAAAGCAAACTAAGAAACACAACGTTTGGAGGAGTTTTCTTTGAAAACGAAAATGTTTTTCTCACTAAAACCAGTTTCTCGACCGATCATTCATATGGCAGCTATAACCTATAGTCATCCGATTTTGACAAAACCTTAAAGAATTGTGTGAAAGCTTTTAGAATAAATTTATGCCAATTTTAAAGAGGTTTACATTGAAAACAGTCTTACTAAGACTATTTTTCTAACCTTACTTTTCTATAGCAGCTATACTATATAGATGTCCCATATTTCTACCAAATTTGACAGAATTATGGGAAAGCATTGAATACTAGTAAATACGGAGTTTGGAGACGTTTGCATGAAAAACAAAAAAGTTTTTCTCACTAGAACTAGTTTTTCGACCGATCGTTCCTATGGCAGCTATATGTTATAGTCAACCGATCCGGCCGGTTCCGACAAAAGTGCAGCGTATTTGCACCAGAAGACTTCGTGCAAAGTTTGGTCACGATAGAAGTTTGGACGGACAGACGGACGGACAGACGGACATGGCTATCATCGACTCAGCTCGTCATGCTGATCAAGAATATATATACTTTATGTGGTCGAAGATTCTTCCATCTATGCGCTACAAACATCTGAATACTTTTAATATACCCTCTGCAAGGGTATAAAAATGAAAAAAAATAAAGGAAAGTTAATTTCGGCTCCTCCGAAGTTTGAATACCCTTGCATTACTTTCTTCGAACTAATTTAAAGGACATATCCACTAAAAACAAATAAGTTTTTCTCACTAAGACTACTTTTCTGACTCTACTTTTCTGTGACTCCTAAACTACATATACAGGGTGTCCCGGGAACTTTTACAAGTATTTAAATGCCCAATAGAACACAAAAAGAGGAACATTTTTTGTTCTTGCACCATGTGTCGAAATTGCGCCGTTTATGAGTTACAGCGATTTGAAGAAAATGCAGTTTACTTCGAAACTACTGGTTTTAAAATTCAATAAAATTTATTTTGACATTTAAAAAAAATTAATTTGAAAATTAATTGTTTTTCTTTTCGAAATTTTAACGCAAATGCTCAAAATGAGAACCTTCGACACTAATGCACATTTCGCAACGCCTTCTAATTTCAGTCGTAGTGACGTTTAGCTGAATTTCAGTTTTCATTGTTTGAAATGCATTGTCGATTTTTTCCTTTAATTGTTCAATATCTCTTCAGTGTACACTAGCTCCTTGGCTCTTCCCCAATAGTCCAAGGGACTTAAATCGGGTGACCTAGGTGGCCATTGAATGGGACCGTTTCTGCCGATCCATTGATCTCAATATTGTTGGTTCAAAAAGTCTTTTACGATACGGCTTGTATGCACGGGGCAGCCATCGTGTTGAAAAACGATTGAACGTATTAGCGCTAGGGGCACATCCTCCAACAAAACATCAAGGCGGTTTTGAAGGAAATCAAGATAGTCCGCACTGTTTTGCCTCTGCGGTAAATAAACTGGTCCTAAAATATGGTTTCCTACAGCAGTGCACGTTATAATCTTACTCAAAATACTGAGTTTGAGTTTACTTACCAATGATACCTGCCCAAACATTGCAACTAAATCTTCATTGATGCTTCGTCTGCATTTCCACATGAGGGTTCTCCGTAGCATAATGATGCAAATTGTGAAAATTAACTATGCCTTCCCGGTCAAAAGTGGACTCATCGCTCCATAAAATGCATTTAAAAAAATCTTCATCCTTTTCCACCATAAATAAACGACGCTGACTATCACCTTCATGCAGTTCTTGCACGGGCTGGTAGTGATATGGGTGCATTCTATTATTTTTCAACACTCTATGGACACGATTTCTTTGAACCCCTAAACGGCGAGACAACTGACGCACGCTTGTGGTTGGATCTTCTTCAACAGCGAACAAAACAGACTCCTCAACATTTTCATCGTGTCCTCGAATACGGTCGCCGGCTGGTTTTGACACATTTCCAGTTTCTGCTAGGCGATTGTACGTACCTGGAAATACTCTTTCGTTGGGAATACGCCTTCTGCGTACATACACCGCGCAAAAAATGCATTGCAGCATGCCATGCCATAGTACAACACTATGTCAGCGTACTCCCGATTTGAAAATTTCATAGCTGAATTGACAAATAAATTTTTTGTTGGTTTTCGAAATTCAGAAGATTGAAATGCAATCAAATTCGAATTTTTGAAAGAAAACTCATAAGCTAAAAAAAAAATTTTACTATTTAAACAAGTAGTTTCGAAATAAACTGCATTTACTTCGAATCGCTGTAACTCATAAACGGTCTAATTTAGACACATAAAACAAGAACAAAAAATGTTCCTCTTTTTGTGTTCTATTGGGCATTCAAATACTTGTAAAAGTTGGCGGGACACCCTGTATAGATGTCCGATTTCGACCAAACTTAGTGGAATCATGGGAAAGTATAGCTAACTTAGAAATACAAAGTTTGGAAGCGTTTTCTTTGAAAACAAAAAGATTTTCTCACTTTACATAGTTTTTCGACGGACCATTCCAATGGCAGCTGTATGCAATAATCATCCGATCCGGCCGGTTTCGAAACTTGTGCAGCGTATTTGTACCAGAAGACTTCGTGCAAAGTTTTGTCGCGATAACTTTCAAACTGGCGGAGGAAATCGCATAGAAACAGACGGTCGGACTGACGGACATGGCTATACCGACTCAGCTCGTCATGCAGATCAAGAATATATAATATATACTGTATGTGGTCGGAGATGCTTCCATCTATGCGTCACAAACATCTGAACAATTTTAATATACCCTCTGCAAGGGTGTAGCAAATGAACAGGGTGTTTTATAGTCAAGGCTCTCGACTGCAGCGCCCTCCCTTGCTCTTTCATTTATTAAAAGAATCTGAAAGCATCGATAATATCAACCATAACAATCGAATACCTCGAATAGCGTCAATATCGATATATCGTCATGTTATCAACTTATCATTGAGTTTGTCCAACAGCTCCAAAAATGTGCAGCAACCGCTACTGAATCCAACAGACCGAAACCCTTGTCATCATCCTGCTACTAGGAATCGAATTCCACCTTTTTGGATTCTCGATTTTTTCAGTGAGGCACAGTGGCTAATTTGTCGCCTGCTGATACTCCATTTTGGTGGTGCAGGTTGTGGCCAACATATTCTTGATTTCATTGGCAATCAAGATCAAGGGCCATGACACAAAATGGTTTGTTGAAACTTGACAACTTGACAATTTTTCGGAAGGAAATTGGCATGGGGATGGACAGAGCGTAGTAGAAATTCGTCTGCCCAGTATTCGGAACATGGTATTCGGATATGGACTTTCAAGGATGCAACTTCAACAACCCGTCTCGGTTCGGGGCAAAATTGCCCAAAGAATCCCATGTTATATTGTTAAGAAAATGAAAGCTGGTTGCAGTTAAAATGCTGTCTTCTGATTGTTACCAAACTTTTAGATTAAACATCTGAACAATTTAACTTCGCTTTCTAAATTTCCAAATTTACAACTCACTCAAAAAAGAAATATTTTATAAATATTTAATAAAAAATGTATATGGAATAAATCAGAGCACTTGCAACTAGCAATATTTGTATACAAATTCAGAACTATTTTCTAATTTTTAATTCCTTCAAAAGTTCTGTCGATCTCATTCTCATCGCCCTCGCACTTAATTTTAATGTTTGTTCCATTCTCCTGCAGCCAAGGCCTCGACCAAATCTCCACTGAGCACAGCTTGGTGTCTTTGCCATCGGATAGTTGCACCTGGTAGACATACCTCATGCCAGCCACCACTTGTCCTTCAACCGATATTACCTCAATTACTCTACATGTGGAATGATCTAGAGGAATTAAGTCAACATTTCAAATTCCAATACTCACTGATAGCTGGGTCCATCGCCAGCGGCCAACTTCGCTAGCGAAGTGTGCAGTATCTCGATTGCATCCTTTCGTTTCTCAGCGCTTAGCTCATTTTTGCCGCCCAGAATTGGACTATTTGCGTGCGACATGACTGCGAGTAAAGACAGAACAATGCCAACAAAACAAAGGGAATTCACAGCGTTCATAAAACAAAGTTTGAATCAACAGCAGTTGACAATACACTAAGCTGACACGCAGAGCGGGTGAACGCTTTTATGACCACCAGAGACAAAGCACTGCACCCACAATCCAAACACTCTCGGAGCACGCACCGCTCTCTCACTCACCAGAGAGAGGAGAGCAAGTAAGTATTTTTAGTGACGCCTCGAAATGATATAATTTTAAAGCAAACACAAACATCTGGCACCTTATCGAAACACTCAGCTTATTGTATCTTCTATGTTTGTCAATCGCAGGTAGCACTGATAGCGTCATGGGGTGAGGGTGTGTCCAGCACAACTTAGATACTTTGATAACGATCTTGAAAGATTTCACTTCCTGTTAACAAACACAGATGACGGCTTATTACCTCAACTTGAGAAAAATAGCAAAGTATTGTGTAAACAGTAGACTAGATGGTTCCTGGAGTGCGTTGCTATGACCCTTTAGTAATTCGAACGACAACAAAGAGACGAAGATTACTTAACCATTTATCATATCATTCTTATCATCTTTCTTTACTCAGTATTCAATTGATCAAACTTCTCGATTTTATTGACCGTAGGATATTTTCAATTATTGACACGCCCACTGTTTTCACAGTTTTATAGATATAGCGGATGAATCTTTCAGAGATATGTAGTTAAGCTTAGTTTTCACTTATCTGATACATATATGAGTTTGACATTTGAAATATAAGACAAGTGTATGTAATAGTCAATCTAAACAGCAATATATGAGAAGCTGCATGAGAAACAGACTTTCTCAGTTCTCATTTGCGTTTTTTGACTCGCAGTAAACTGATGAATTTTCATGGCATATTATAGAGATCACAGACAAGTGAAAAAGAAATAAGAATATTTCGGATCAGTGTAAACTTTGGCACTTTTTTTCTACAGCCTAATAAACCTTCCCAGACCATTTGGCTGGCCAGTTTGTAGTATGGTCTATTTTTTCTGACCTCTCTTCTCTACGGCTAGACTAATAGTGATCTTAATGGAATCATGGAAATGCATTGCAAACTAACAAGTTCGGAGTTTGAAGAGGCTTCCATTAAAAACAAAGAATTTTTTTACTAATTGTACCTAATGCAGCTATATGCTATAGTCCGATCCGGCCGTTTTCCGGAAGACTTCGTGTAAACTTTGATAAAGAAGCTTTAAGCTTCTTTTTATAAATTATTTTATAAATAATCATATGTAGCACAGCGGATTATACCATACCGCTTCACATTAGGCTCGAAAAGCCAAATTTTTGGCATAAAGTCGACAAATGCAGCCATAGAGTTGATACTTGGTGATTTTGATAAAACAACCAGAATAACATTTAGAAACAGTTTTAAGCCGATCCTACTACGACTACCTTACCGTCCATATGGTCTCACGAGGCGGATACGTAATAATTTTTATATTTTTTTTTTAAATTAGTTTTCGCATGTTTTATACTATTTTTCGTTTTGGAGCTTACGATTTGCATGTTGATTTGTTGAAAAATCCCTTAAAAAGTATACTTTTTCTCGACTATTGATCTGCCTCACATTGAAAATACATCCTAGGCTGAGCTTAAACTTTCCTAAAAGTCGGAGAACGGGCAAACTCGGGTAAAAAGTGTTGATAACAAGTGAGAATGCATACTTTGAAGACCACTTTAAAAAAAACACTTTGTCCGAAAGTGGGCGAAAGTTAGTTTTAAGTCCACAGGGAAGGGTTGTTTAGTAAGCTTTTTAAACTAAAGGACGTATCACAAAAGAAATTAATGTTAATAATTTCACAGGTTTACACAATTGCTAAATATTATTTACATAATACATAAATTTTCACCATATTTTGCATATTCCCACATTTTATTTGTTCACTATCAGAAATTGTCTCGTAGCAAAGATGACATACATTTTCCCGCTTTTTTATGTAATCAAACTGGCAAGCAAACATCAGACTTTGCAGGCCTGTTAAAAGTCCACAAAGCTGGCGGAGGGCAACGACAGCTTTTATTTTTGGAATTGTTATATTTGAAGTATCCGTTTTTAGAATAAATGACAAACATCATAAAACATTGTCATTAAAATTTCGACTTTATGCCAAAAATTTGGCCATTCAGCCCAGTGTGCGCTTCTCCGACTTAAGTTTTGATTGCTCAAACCTAATTTATATTGAAAATCGATCTAGCATCGCAAAAATGCAAAATAAAAATTAATAAGATAAACATATTTTGTATATGCAGTTCTTAAGGGGGTATTGCTGGTAGGAAGGCTGTTTTTGGGCCTTTTTAAAAAAAAAACCTAATTTGAAAACGGTATTAGTTATTTAAATTCTATTTTTTTATTGTATTAAGAACATATTGAATTAAATAAAAACAATTTTCTTCCTTTGTACGAGGGCTGTTTAAAAAGTTGTCGGCCTTCAAAGTTGGACGTCGAAAAAAAAGGTATGCTGCTGGCGGCATGGGTAACTCCACTTCGGATCATCCGAAATGGAAAAAGTAAGCGGCGTTAGATTCAGTACAGATGTAATTCTGGCCCCTACCTCAATCATAGTTTTGCGATTTTTTTTTTACAAACTGGCGGAAATTGAAAAATGAAAAATCGATTTTGGGCCATTTTTTTTGTAATTTAGTGTAAAAAAAAATAGTAAACATTTTTTTAAAATTATGATTGAAGTAGGGGCCAGAATGGTGACAAATCTGCGTCGATTGCACTTTGTTTCATCAAAATCGGTTCAGAACTACGGGCGCAATCACCGCCGCCAGCTCGAAAAACGTGGTTTCGAGATAAACGAGTTTAAAGTTTGAAGTTGTTTTTTTGCATCAAAAAAAAATTAAAATGAAAAATTGTAGTATGCAGTTTTAGAAATTCGACAATCCTCCGTCGATTGCATTTCATTGGTTTCATCAAAATCGGTTCCATAACGTGATTTTGAAGACACTCAAAGAAAATTTTTGGCAATAAAACATTTTTTTTTTGTGAAATACTTACATATAAAAGTATGCAATGCCAGCAAACGCGAATCTAAAAAGAACGCTTTGAACGAAATTTGGTGGTTGCTTCAAACAGTTGCATTCAAAAAGTAGCCAAACTAAGCAAATCGCATTTTGGCGAAAACATTGCTGGACAAAAAAGGACATATCTCCTAAAGTATTTCGAATTTCAAAAAACCCTTTAGGACAATATTCTCAAATATCCAAGCTATAAAAATATGACAAAAAAAACCAAAAAAAACTTTCGCCAACCAGCAATACCCCCTTAATGGAAGTCATATATTACAGGTATTGAATCAATGCTTGACTTTGGGTTCCTTGATTGCGGAACACCGCTCACTGAACCATCAAAACTATATATTTCCGAACCCTTGGGTTAACTGGCCACTGTTTAAGCCATTTTGTATAATCCTTCTAAATAAAGGTTTTGAATAAGTATCATTCAATAAGTTAATTTTGGCTTTGAGGAATGCTAGTTGAGTGACTCTCCAGGCTGACCAATAGATGGAGCCTCCACTAAGACCATTTTGCTGGCCAGTCTATTTTATGGTATCTTAATGGCCATTTCCGCCGAATGGTCAACCGGAACAAAAAAAATAAATTGTTAATCATCGATTCATTTTTGTTTTTAATCATACAAAAAATGTCAAAATATTTATATTTTTTTATAATACAATGATATCATGTCGTATCTCAGTTGCTTTTATATGGAAATTGGCCTGAAAACTGAAAATTGTTATTTATTCACTTAAAGCTACTTTCAAAGACATATCTATATTTTACTATTCTACATGGAATCCAAATGTAATGCTTGCACTTTTCTACAAAATCTCCGTATCGAATCAATTTAAAAAAAATGCAAAGAGACCAAAAAAAGTTTGATTATCGGTTAATTTTTATTTTTCTTCCTATCTATGTTCTAATCGTACGTTCGCTACCGGTACTTAATTCAGCTTAAAAAATAAAAATTAATATAAGGAATTGTGCGTATTTGAGAGTATCTAAAAAGCTACATTCACTATCACATGCTTATTGCTATCAATATAAAAACTAAAACTCGATGATCCCCATCTTTTCCACTAAACATATAGCTAACAAAATGCTATCGAATCGCAAAACAAAAGGTTGGGAAAATTGTAGTTTGTACATTAAAAGCATACGAACGTACGTTCGCGACCCGCGGAAATGCCTACATGATATTTTCATCAGACTTCGATGCAATTGTTCAAAATTGTGCTGAAGCAGATAATATTGATAGCTGGTAAATTCAAAGACACCAAAAATTAAAACAAAAAAGTTGTTCTTGACTTAACTAGTTTTTCGACCGATCGTTGCTATGACAGATATATGCTATGGTCATCCGATTTTGACAAAACACATAAAATAAGTAAATGCATATATTCCCACTATCTAAAGCTATAGCTATCTTTTCTATGGCAGCCATACTACAGGGTGGAATTGAAATTGAATTTGGCTATAAAAAAACTTTTTGATATTTTTGAAATGTTGAACATTTATTGGAAAGGTTGGTTCATGTCATTTATTTATGAAAAACAATTTCGGTCAACTGACCACCACGGCTGACTTGGCAGTAGCCCATTTGACCCACCCAATTTTTGAGAACATTTTCAAGAGTTTCGGCACGTATGTCAGCAATAACAACTCGAATCTCGTTCTTCAACTCATCAATTGTTTCAGGATTCATTGCATAACATTTGTCCTTGACCGCTCCGCAAAGATAATAGTCTAACGGTGTCAGTATCAGCAGCTTCATGGCGGCCAATTCACATCTCCATGTCTGCAGATTATTCGATTTTCCAAGATAGGGCGCAGAAGACGATTCGGATGGTCAATTGGCTTTAGCTGCTGCACCAATTGAACTTTGCTTAAGGGCAAGGACTTTAGGCAAAATTCGCGTCAAAGAAGTGTGCGAAATGTCTAATTGTTGAGATCGATGGCGAGTTGACGTTGATGGTTGTTCACGCACATTTTCAGCAACCGCAGCAATGTTTTCGGTCGAGCGCGGTGGACACGGGTTGGTTTATCCACCAACATTCCAGTTTCTCATATTGATCCACAAATTGTGTTTTCGAACCATTGTTTTTTTGGTTAAATGTTTTTTTAAAATTTGGCACAATTTGAGGTGTGGACTCACCACATTGCAAATATGCTTTTAATATTTCCCGAACTTTCATCAAGCGAATAGCGGCCCATTTCGTAAATGTCAAAGTTTTTACTAAATATTAGCCGCTTTCCGAATGATATTTGAGTCGAATTATGTTTGAATAGTTCTAATTCCAAATACTCGATGGACCACCCTGTATATGGTTGTCCGATTTTGACTAAACTTTGTGAAATCAATGCAAGCATAGAAACTAAAAATTGTGGTGTTTGCAGACGTTTTTCATAGAAAATAGTTTTTCCTACCAGAACTAGCTTTTGGGCCAATCTGTCCTTTGACAGCTATATAATGTAATCAGGTGATCCCGCCAGTTTCATCAAAGTTCCGTAAAGATTTCGTGCCAAGATTGGTTGATATAACTTTAAAGCTGAGATAGCACAGAAACAGACAGACGGACAAACGGACAGACGTTCTCAAACGGGAAACAAAAATCTGTGAGAAGAGGTTCCACAAAATGTTCTTTGCTCATCTATTTATCCTACCTCTTTTAGCCCATTAAAATACCACTAAGAACGAATTAAGATCAATTTTAAAAACCAAATTCTTAAAATTGCAGTACAAATAAGATTATTTTTCCAAAGCTTTATTCTCTATATCAAGAGCAATAACCCTCCAGAGAGTAATGAATAACTTTGTGATAAGATGCTGACCGAAACTTCGAGGTCATTCAGAAACTAAACAAATATTTATTATTTTCAAAATGAACAAACCGCAAATGGTTGATATGGAGTTATCAAAAGTATTTCTGCATTTCTGGGCGGGTCAATAATCATCTGGATGCCTGATGAATCAAATCAAAGTCTCGAAGTCGGACAGGGCCGACTATAACTAACGCTCTCGTTCCTTTTAGAAGTATGTAGCACTTTAAAATCCAAGTTGTGTTCGGTGAACATTTGCTTTGCAATGTTTCTCCAAGGTATCTTTGAGCATTATGAAACATGTTTCAAACAAGGTCTTCAATCTTTAACCGATTTTACTAATTGAATTATTAGTCTAAATCATTTTATAAAGTTTCTTTCCTTGTTTTGCAAACCATAGCTTGAGTCAGAGTACCAGAGGCAGAGAATGAATGTAAAGCACTTAATTGAAATCGTCACATACAAAAATATCTATGGATTAGGGGAACACCAAGAACGCTAGTGGCCATATATGATTACATAATGGCACTAGGATTTTATCGGCCTAAGTTACACCGAACGTTCGTGTCACCCACTTAAGGTCGTCAAGACAGAAATTGTCAATAATATTGAATAGGAGTGGCCAATTAAAAGTGTGGAAGGTCCCAGAGGCTATGAGCCGTTCTGCAAAGTAGGTGGATCAAATTTCAATCGAGTGGCTGTTGCGATTTGCTCGAATGTTGCGCCATTAGCTGAATTAATAGAATTCAATTTGTTTATTTTATGCACCCTCATAGTCTTTCCTTCAACATCAAAGTCAACAATTTGCCGTTCTGTGATATTTGGGGGCCCATCGCTGGAGCATAACATTGCCTCTTGTTTTTACTTGACCTGCAGTAATCACTCGTTCTGTTTAGCAAATGAAAAACCGTTAAGTCATATCTTTATTTCAGCATACCAAATATCTTCAAAACAAAAGCTGAGGTACAAATTTAAAAGCCTTACAATCTAATCTCTACATACAAAGTTATATATTCAAGTTAAATAACGCATAAATCAACGATTTTCGATGTTTCCATGGTACAACAGAATTCCATCTATCCAATTTGTAATTGAAATCATAGTGTCTATAATATGTGTATATAGATTAAGATAACGTACGTTTCAAAAAATACCAGACTCCCCCTGTGGGAAAGTACTCGTAAGATGCATTCAACCTGCTGTGGTGAGCACACATTTGAATTTACTAATACTAAAGTAAGAGAAATTCCAATTGTGCAAATTTGTAAACAACTTATTGGCCTGAATGTCGTTAAGGCGAGCAGCGGGACCCGAGAAACGCAGGTAACAAAATGTATCCACGTCTAGATGTGAATGTGAACATGTTCCAGCAACTGGGCGCGATCATAGAAAATGGCCGAGCACATTTCGCACTCAAAGCTTCGCGTCCTCCGATCGGGTTTGCTAGCTGCCGCTGCCTTAGCCGCAGCATCAGCTGCATCGGCGGCGGACACCACCTCGGAGATTGAGAAAAAACCAGAACTCACATCGGCAGCGCTGGCGCCGGCAGGTACATTCACATTGTAGGCGTCTACGCCCACACCGTAGCTGAGGTAGGAGTTGCTGGCCTTGCTAACTGGCGCCGTTGAGGGCGTTGATTTTTTGGCAGAGCTGGTGGTGGGGGCAGGCTTGCTGCTACTCGTCCGTTTGCTGCCCACACGCCGACTATTAGCAGTTAGCTGGCGAAGATGCCGCGAGGTGCGAGCCGCTGAGGAACTGGGTGTGGCCCCTGCGCCACCTGTCGAAACCATTTCCCGCAGATCGGGGGAAGTGGGTTCGATTTTGATGAGGTTTTGTTCCTCCTCCGGCAGGAACTGTGGAGTCGTCGAGGACTCACTGGTAAAGCGCAGGCGGGCATTGCGGTCATGTTTGAGCGGTGAGCGCAGAATCTCTTCCAGATCATTGACTATGCTTGGATTGAACTTCTCGTAGGTCTTCTCCCGAAGCAGCGCGGCATCAATGAGAAGAGTGTCATCGTACATCAATTGCACCCGTTGCTGCTCTTGCTCCTGCTTGATGTGCAAGGGACTAGAGCTGATCTGATTTGGTGGTTGAGTGGCTGGTGAAATAATCTCGTAGTCATCGACAATGTTGGAGGAGGAGCGAGCGGCCCGCGAAGACAAATTGTTTGTGGTCTCAGTGCGGGTTATGTAGGTCCTGGAACGCGTCTTTTTAGAACTTTCGGGAGCTTTGGGGACCTTTGCCTTCTCAGTGTGAATCATGCGCGGACGCGACGTGACAGCAGACGCTGCTTTGGTACTCGCCTTTTTTCTGCTACGACAGCTGGCATTGGTGGTGGCCAAGGCTGTACCA
The DNA here is from genome assembly GCA_035044985.1 of Lordiphosa fenestrarum. Taxonomy (NCBI): domain Eukaryota; kingdom Metazoa; phylum Arthropoda; class Insecta; order Diptera; family Drosophilidae; genus Lordiphosa; species Lordiphosa fenestrarum. Next base: position 380,783 of record JAWNNO010000685.1, read on the forward strand.
GCATTGGCTTTACCCGCAACTGGTGATGCCGGTTTGGCCTGCACTTGCGCCGGTTGCTTGGCTGCGCGTCGCGACTTTGTAGGCACAGAAGAAGCAGCCGAAGAGGCAGGCTGCAGTGTTGTATCATTAACCACAACCAACGAATCGATTTGAAAAAACGCCACTTGGCTATCCTGCAGGAACTTCTCCTCCCAAATACGATCCGATTGGCTGCTGTTGGAGTCACAACGCTGTTTGGATTTATCCTGAGCTGGCTTGACTGCTCCATTGGCCACTGGCTTTTGACATTCCTTTGACGCACCTTTTTTGCGTTTTTCTTTCTTTGGAGTCGACTCGGCCATATCAAAAAGATCGTCAACATTTTCTACATCAAAATCGCAGATATCAATATCGCTGGCGTAATCCTCCCCCTCACCCAAACATTCATCAGGAATAACGGCGTCCTTATGTTCGGCACGCATATGGGCTATTTCATGTGGTTGAAGTTTGCGTCGACGTTTGTACTTGCGCGGACCAGTCTGGAAAAGTAGAAGGAAAATATATTTATAAGTACGAAAATATCAAAGAAAATGTCACATAATAAGGTTTCTTGAATGCCTTATACGGCTTGGCATTTGGACGGAAACATACCTGCAATCCCCCAGATACGACAAACCGTTCATAATAGATGAAACCACACCCATCAATAGATCCGATAGCCATTTGTGGCATTGAAAAAAGAAAGTTTAAGGGGCGATATCTTACCTTCTACATACAGTTATCTTTATCTGTAAAGTCTAAGATTATCTGACACTTGAAGACATCTAGAAGGTGTGAAAATGGTCCGAAGGAATTTGCTCAAGAGACAGAAATAACCTCAGGGAGTCAAGCAATCAGAAGCATTTATTAAAGCTTGATGAAAGCAAATCTCTAAAATGTTGATTAAGGTCGGTCCGGTCCGGGGGTTCGAGCCTATTATGAAGTGTTAGCTTTGGTTCGCGGACCGGTTACTGTTCTTACCGAACGAAAGGTTTTGAATCGAATCTAGGTTCAAAGACAGCAAGATAATAGACGGATTTATGCCTTTTATTTCTATTAAAATTTAGACATATTTTTTCAAAGGTCGAATAGAACCACAGATAATTTTATTGAATAAGGATTCATCGCGAGTTTTTAAGCAAATAGTGAATCTTATTTCTTACGAAATTAAATTTATTTACCACTGAGACAACCACAATAACCGATTTTATCGGCCAGATAGCATTGAAGCCAACATTGTCAAAATTAGGGTTTTCGGAAGGTGAATCGGAGGCGGAATCGATGGCAAGGTGCAAAAAGCCGTCACATTAGCAAATCAAATCCATATTGGAGAGGTCTTCGAAAAGTTGAATTTTCTACAAAAAATTCGCATTTTTTGGATGCCTCACTAATACCCGAAAATACAGGGAGACTACGATTAATTTCCACAGACCAAAGGTACTCACACCTACTTCACACTACAATGTTAGGATTAAAAAAAAAATATCTCACTGAAACGATTGTTATAGAGTCGATCTTTTATATACCGAATCTCAGGGGGACAAAAATAAACGTCTTTATATAGAGAAGGTCGACTGTAATTGGTTTTTCTCCATTGTAAAAATCAGGGCTGCCAACCTCGAAAAGATCAGGAAGGGTTCACTCCGGGGTTCGAAACCGCGAAAAATTTTGCGTTCGGGTTCGCGGAGCGTGTCCGAAAGGTCGTTGAACCCAAGTTCTGGTTCGAACCGGGGTTCGGACAATTTTATACCCTGTTCCCATTCAAAATGGGAAAAGGGGGATCATGAAGTTGTGCGAATGTATGTAACAGGGAGAAGGAAACATTTCCGACCCCATAAAGTATATTCTTGATCAGCATGAAGTCGATATAGCCATGTCCGTCTGTCCGTCCGTCCGTCTGTATGAACGCGTCGATCTCAGAGACTATAAGAGATAGAGCAACAAATTTTTGCACGAGGGAAGATTTATGCTGTACGCAGATCAAGTTTGTTTTTTTTAGATTTGGAAAATTCCCACCCGTCCCTCTTTTGTCACCAGAAAACCTAGACCTCCTCTAGAAATCCTAGACCTAAACAACAATTTTCAAGTTAGAGCCTCGTGGTTTAGTATACATCAAGCTAGGCCAAATATCTATCTATCCTGAAAAGTACAATCAGATCGGACAAAAAACACCGGAGCTATAAGCGAAACAGTTGAGCTGATAAGAGCACCCCCCAGGTGTTGGTCAGGACTAGAAAAATGTGTTGCCTACATTTAGTATGACATTTTGTTACAAAGACCGGTTACATTCATCTTCAAAATTCAAATACAAATTAATGAAATCAAATGAACAGGGTATTTTGTGGTCGGGAAACTCGACTGCAGGCCCTTACTTGTTTTTGCTGTTTTTGTTCTAAAATCAAAAGCATTTGGTTTCTTGGATCCAAAAAAACAAATGTGAGAATTGGGACTTAACTTTAAATGTGGGAACGTTTTTTTAAACACTTAGATAAGATATTACAGTATTATGCCGAAGACTCCAGAACTTGTGTTCGACAAATATACCAAGATGAGTGGAAATCGTAGGGAAGAATGTGAAATAATAATAATTTTGAGCAGAACCCTTTTTTCCAATTTTTTTGCTCCGGTTCAGGTTCGGATTCAGCAGGGAAATATTTTGTTTCTACGGTTCGGGTTCAGTTGCGACCTCCCAAAAAAACTCGGAATCTCCGACTCCGGAGCGGTTTGACTCTCGAACCGGTTTGCAGCCCTGTTAAATATTGCTCTTGATTTTCAAAAATCATTAATTTGCAGAAGTTGATGTTAATAGTTGGTGTACCAATAGGGTTTTGTGTAATCAAGATTTCTGGGAGCCAACATTGAAGATTGATGTATTAGTGACCTTCTGACAAAATTTTTTAATGTTTTGAACCCTTTTGCAAAAGGGGTTTATGCCTTAAGAATGTAAAATATTCAGAGCTCGCAAACAAGTGCCAACACTTTTTTAAGTGCCAGCACCCTCAGAGAAAAACAGAATCAAACGCAGCACAAACGCTCTCTCACTGAGCGAAACACTTATTATCTCTTCTCTTCTGTTTTCTGTTACGTGTTTTCGGTTGAGCAAAACAAACGAGTCGGTTTGCCGAAGACCACTGACGGGGACACTTTTGAGCGAGTGCTCATCAAACAACTGTTTTCAAATGAGCAGAACAGAATAAGTGTCTGTGAAAAGTGTTTTTGTTTTGTGCGTTTAGTAGGCTGTATGTATGTATGTGTGTGTATGTACACGGGAGCAACACACGAACCACTCATACATACGCAAAAAACACTTTGGAAGTTTGCTCTCGGCAAAACGGTCAGTGAAAGACACGAGAGAAACAGAAACGAAAAAGTGTGTCTTTGCTCTGAGCAAAACAGATTTGAGCAAAAACAGAACTGAAGGTGTCTTTCGCTCCCTCTTTTCGTTGTGTCCGTAACCAAACTATTTTTTGCCGACACTAGGAAAGTGTTGAGAGTTAAAAAAAGTGATTAAAAGTGATTAAGTTAAAAGAAGATCAAGATCTGTGCAAAATTAAAAAATGATAGCTTTAAAACCGAGGGACTAGTAGAAACAGGCAAAGCTTAATCGGATCAGCTCGTCATGCGGAGATGATTCCTTATTTGGATGATCCCTTCTGGTAAAAATGAAAATACGCTTTGCGAGTGTATAACGAGCGAAGAAGTTTAAGTCTGCCGTGACCGACTCGACTTCTTTTGCTTCTTGTTATTTATATTTCTTGAAAAGTGCGAAACATGTGTACAGCCTTTATAACGATTTTTTCCGATATTTTGAGAAATTGGTCACCTATATTTCATAACTTAAAATTTGTAGGAGTTTTTTTCCAGCAAACTTTTCAATATATTTTTTATCACATTCGAGCCCTTTTCGTCCTCGGTCTGATTAAAATAGTCCTAAATGCGCTCGCTTTCTGATCAGAAGGAGAAAATGGTACCCTAGCCGAGACTCTTCATAAAGGGTCAATTTTAGTCCGCTCTTCTGATAACTTTGGACTCATTTTCAAGTCATTCGTGAGTATTTTTCGAGTCGAAAAACACATTTTGAGCATGTGCATGAGTAATTTTCGAGTCTTATTTTAATCGCATATGATAGTAATCTCTTTTTAATTATCAAAGGGCTGATTTTAAAATAAAATAAAATTTATCTTTCAAATGTTGGGTGGGAATCCTAAACTGACTGCAGACTTTACTAGTGTATATTTAAAATTTAGTTGCTTTAGCTCTTCTAGTCTCTGAGATATAGATCTAGATATAACGCCGATCAAGATACCGATTCCCTAAGATAGTTTTAAGGAATTGATCACCAGCGATGCCGGATTGACGAAGCCATGTTTTATTCATTAACCTTGTTTTCGACTAATCACTCAATTTTAAATATTCTGTAGTGCTTCTTCTCGTTAACCCAATCTTAGGCTGGATATTAAATATTCTACAGTGCTTTTTTCGTTAACCCTATCTTAGGCAGGAAGAAGAATAGCCTGACACCTAATTCAACGGGGCATTCCGAGCAAATTGGTTTACGTTAATGCCCTGGTGGCAGATAATCCAAAACTTTGTGATTTCTGGAATTCAATTACGAAAGTTTACGAAATGTCGCCTATTAGGGATTGACATCATAATATACCATTATGGGATTCAATAAAATACGTAATAAACTAACAGTGAACCGTTGAACCTATTTGAAATCGTAGTTCATTAAACTAAATATCAAACAAAGAACCGAATGGAACAGGCGGATCAAAAACTAAGAGACCATCCAGTCCTTATTTTCGAGCGGTATGCATTCCTGATAAAATCGATGATTAAATACGGAAGATGGATTTTTGAGTAGAAGCGACTCCACTGTGCTCTAATGTATCAGTCAACTTACAATTGGCTGCCGCTGTTTGGCCGTGTTGCTGTCGCTATGTTGGATCAGATGCTGGATCAGCTCATTTGAGGAGGATAAATTGTCCGAGCAGACGGTGCAGTGGTACGTGCCCGTTGCCACATCCAGGCCCGAGTGATGGGAACGAATATGCTCACGGAGCACCACACGCTGATTGAAGGCGCGCGGGCAGACCGAACAGGCATATGGCTTCTCGCCCGTGTGGATGCGTTCGTGTTTACGCAAAGTGCCGCCATCTGCAAATGCCTTCCAGCAGTAGCGGCAGCCGTATGGACGTTCGCCCGTGTGGATGCGCACGTGGATCTGCTGAGAGCTGCGTGAGCCGAAAGTCTTGCCGCACTCATGGCAGGGAAATAGTTTACCAGGCGAGGTGGTGCTGTGCGAGTGTCGATGGTTCGAAAGTGTGCGGCCATCGGGGAATTCCTCTTGGCACACCTCGCACACCACCGACTTGTCGCGATGCGAGGCCATGTGTCGCTTCAGCCGAGCCTTATTGTGGAAATTCTTGCCACACTTTGAACACGAGTGGCACTTCTCTCGCGAATGATCCCAGGCGTGCTTAATGAGTGCCTTGCGATCGCGGCACTCCTTTCCACATAAGACACAGGAGTTGGGCTTCAGTTCGTGCGATGGCGGGTATTCAAGTGACGTTTAATGGCCTGCTCCTCATAGAAGCTCATGCCACACAAAACACACCTGGAAGTTTGAATTCGGTTAACATTTTCTTGCGGAAATCTTTTAGGGCAGTTACTTACTTGAAGGGCGGGAATCGGGCATGGAATCTCGGCATGGGCAAGCAGCTCCAGAGCGCTGGGAAATGATTTGCCACATGTGTGGCAGCTGTGAGGTGCATCTTTGGCAATTTCTGCTTCTTCTGCAGCTGCTCCTCGGCCCCAGCCTCGGGCTGATCAGCTGGTGACTTAAAATGCTGTTTGGCATGACGATGTAGCAGGTCCTGCCTGTGAAAGGAAATGCCACATTCGCTGCAATAGAATTCTCCATAGAGTTGCTCCGATTCCGATTCGCTGCCACTGTCCTCTGCCGAGACTGGATCATATTCAGAGTTGCTTTCCTCGAACTGATGCGTCTTCTGATGCTCCTGCAGGCTGTTGTTATCCCAAAACATCTCCTGGCATTGGTTGCATTCAAAAGGCGAGTCCACGCGGTGATTCTGTGAGATTGTCAATATTTTGAGAAATTGAACATGTAAAGGATGATGTAACATTACCTTAATGTGGGAGACAAGCGCCTTCTCACGGGCAAAGGCTAGGCCGCACTGCTGGCACACAAACGGTTTGCTCTCATCCAGCACAGGGAATTTCGGTTGGGAAGCATCAGGAGGGGCGATGGAAGTGGGTTCAGGCATCTCATCCTGAGCTGGCTCACTCTGCAAATTCTCTGTAATCACAATATACTGTGAGGTCTCCTCCTTGGGTTTCAGACGACTTATCCTGCCCCGTGAAGGAACTGGAGCCGACTCTAGGCTGGCATCGGGCAAATAGCTTATCTGTTGCACCACTTTAGCAGACTCGCTGCTGGACACCACCAGAGTTTGCTGCACCTGCTCCTGATTCCTGTTGATACAAAGGCCAATCTTGTTCGTAGTAATGATCGTCCAGTGGCCGATGCTGCTGCTGATGCTCGAATTTGATTGATGAGGCGGCTGCGGCTGCTGCCTCTGCATCGGCTGCATCCTGGGCCTCGGCATGAGCTTTAAAGTGACTAATGAGTTCAGCCCGACGAGAGAATCGAGCCCCACACAGCTTGCACAGATGCGGCCGATCGTTTTGATGCGCGAGCATGTGATTGTTGAGGGTGACCTTTTTGCGAAAGCGTCGACTGCAGAAATCACAGGGATAGGGACGCAAAGCCTGTGTACTCATCCTGCTCCATGTCCAGCAGCTCCTGGGAACTGGTGGTGCCAGCTATTTGGTCCGCTGCAATTTCCACCCTGGGAGGCAAATTAAAAGCTCACTTAATACGTGAAGTTGGAGGAATTGCCAAATCACTCTCACCTTTCTGCCCCTTGATGCTGCACCCAGTCATCAGTGATGACCTCCTCGGTGACCACTTCATCGTCAAAGGCCTCGGCATAGGCCACCGTACCATCGGCTGTGACCAACACTGTTCCACCCGCCCCCGTCTCGACATCGGTGTCTGCCATTATCTCACTCAGCTGGCCATCCCGCGCCATAAAAATAAGATTCTCGGCAGCCATATGGTCCAGATCCTCATCCGTTGCGTATGCCGTTCCTCCTTCGCCATCCCCGTCGCCCGTGTCAGCGCCGTTTTCCAGTATGTCGACTTCTGTTTCGCTCGCGGAGGCGTGGTGCTGTATCCATTGGATGCCGCCATAGCTGGGATTGTTCATTACTCACTTGGCCTGCAATCGAATTTGACATTTGTTAATCTTGCCCAGACGCACAAACTAGGGGCTACCCTACGCAGTCGTACAATTCGCAATTTGTTTAATTTTTAGCAGTGAGCAACAATTGGTGGCAACATGTGCTTGTGCTCTGCCCTAGTTCGTGGGAGAGTAAAAGAGAGCTAAGAGCTCAAGTGTGAGCGTTGCCAGAGTTTAAATTTTCCAATAGTGCTGACAGTTTAGGCGTCTTTCCGCTAATATTAGCTATTTTCAGGCAAATTTAGCAAGTCAACTTAAAGCCAATCTAAAGCAAGATTTTTAATGCAAGCGAAAACTGATTAGATTTGGAATTTGCTGTTAAAAAACCTTTAAGACAGCAGATTTTACATATCTAACATAACATTTACATGCGATTGTTGGATTCATATTTATTTTCAGCAATATTCATTTTTGATAGGAATTTGTGGCATTGTTTTAAAATGGCATATTTCGATTAGAATTGAAACGTAGGGACGCCAGAAATGATATCGACTAATCGATCAATTTGATCCAAATATATCGGATAACACATCTTTTTTGCTGGCACTTTGGTTTTAGCTTCCCAATGCTTTATATTGAACGACTTGAATTTTGATAGCATTGATGTCTTTTTGTATACAAAGTTGAGCTTCGATTGATGTCACGATTCTGTGAAGTACACCTAAATATGGCACTTTTTAAGAACAAATAAAAATCATCAAAATTTGAACTCAACGTTTTCTTTTCCACATTTTTTCAACGTCTTGCATTACATGAAATAAGAAACCTCAACAAACCTCAGTTCACGGACCGTTTCCTTCCTTACCGAACCTAAGGTTTTGTTTCGAATCTGGGTTCTACGATTTTTTTAAAAACTTAGGCATATTTTGCATAAAGCAATTTACTTTACTGAGCTATGTAAATTGAACTTATTGTTCCTTATTGTGATCATTTTTTTGTTATTCTTTAATGACTTTCAAAAGTGCCTGGTCATTTGAATTTTATTTTGAAAGGTAGTCTAGAAAAAACACACCTTTTGGCACACTTAGAAAAATGTATTTAGTCCATATTTTGGAGCTTTCATCTCTAAACTTGAATGTAGTCAGAATGTTTATTTTTATTCCGACATTTTGATTACCTAAATGATATAGCTATTCGGGGGTGTAGTATAAACGATTGAACTTTGAACTAAACTAGGAGAACTTTAGATGTGAAGTGACAGCAACGCTGCTGGCTACTAGATAATAGAGAATGGAACCGTACGCATCAAACCTATTTGACCTTGAACAGTCGGTTTCAAATCTCTCAACTTTTGTCAACTAATCTAGTAGCCCTGCATTTTGGGAGACAATTTACATATAAAGGCAAGCAGTTGTGGCTCGTAATGACACCCCCGATAATCTTAAATTTCGAAATGACACTTTTTCAATATCGTTAGATATTTATTGATTATGCGGTAACCCTAGTAGTTAAGTAAATTTCTTATTTTGGGAGTAATATTCACACCACTTAAAAACATTTTGTCACGGCCATTTTTGGCTTCTTTCAACCTGCGCATCACTAATTCTTTCCAGCCCACAGACACTGGCTGTCTCGCTCACACTCACGTCTTGCTCAGAGCGTTCGGGATTGTTGTTGCTTTGTCTATGGCCGAGCCGTTCTCATAAGAAATATTCCAATTTATAAACACCAAATTGGCCATAAATGAGGTTAAGTCGGCGTTTTATTTATATTCCAGACAGTTGCACCCAAATAAACATAAACAAACCCTCGGAGGGTCTATTTGGTGGCAGCTGCAAAATGCATGCCAACTAATTTGCCGCCCCACGAGCCACGCGGTTACATCACGCCCGTATTTTGTGAGACGAAGTGACAGAACGGACAATTTAATTTTCAATTTGGATTGAGGTTGGTCGTCATTTTGAGGTTAAATATGTGCCCGAACAATTAACCACTTGGAAGGTTCAATCTTTACCTTTCAATCGGAACTTTAAGCTGATTGCATACTTTTAAGTGGACGTTTTTAAGCGCGGCACAATGATTTCTTGCAAAATGTCCACGAACGCCCGGAGAAAGAAGAATTGCCATTGCCTGTCTTTGTCTTGTTCGTTTTCCACTGCTGTTCGTCTATCGATAGCACCGACTTTAAAACCAAAACGATATGTAAAATAGCGGCAACTCATAGCGTCGAAATGGAATGGTGGAGTAAGGAGCATTACAATTGTTTTGATAGTAGGTTTGGAGTATTTGAGCTTTGAAGGTGCTTAAGATATCAAGACAGGAATCGCCTGTCTTTAAAATGTCCTCAAAAGAGTAAATAAGAAATATAGTGCCGACAAATTATAAAGATTTTCCCACTGTTTTTGAAAAAGCAATGTATAATGGATCCAATTACTTGATAATCAATCAATTTATTGAACAATTTTTTGAGAATACTGCTACCGAAACTTTATTTTTGCTCTCTTTCACGTCGCGTCACACTGGGACACAGTCAAATTTACGTCACGGGTGCATCTCTAATAATAAGTTTATGTCTGATACATGTCGAACCGCAATCTCTGAGATCTGTTCAAAAACGAAATGTACGTAAAAAGCCAAGAAAATTTCACCAAAAAACCATAGTCAGCTTAAGTCGACTATGAATTTCGAACAGAGGCATCGACATGGCCTTAAAAACTTTACTTGCAAATTCGCACAACCAATTTAAGCAATTTCTTCAATATAGTTCCTATGCGTATTGTTCCTTTTGCTTTTTGTATTTTAACTGTTAAATCTGTTTTGAAAAAATATTGGTATTTCAACATCCTTTCGATTCGTTCCTTTCTGAACTTTATGGAACGTTTCTGAAGGGATATGTCTTATATTGTTAGCTTACCAAAAAACATCAAAAAGAAAGCTAACTTCGTCCGTGCCGGAGTTTTAGTACAGATCATTCCTATGATAGCTACAAGAAGTAATCATTCGAATCGCGCGGTTCCGACAGCAGTGTGCAGCTCAAAGATACCTCTGTGCAAAATTTGCGTAGGAACAGACAGACAGAGGGACAAAGCTCAATCGACTCAGCTCGTCATGCTGAACAAGAATATACACATAAAGTGGTAGGAGATGATTCCTTCTACGCGTTTCAAACTTCTGGGAAAAATTACAGTACACTTTTCAAGTGCGTAAAAATTATTTTGGAGCCATGGTTTCGAGGTGAAATGGTCTTAGATTTTAACGAAGGATTTTTTTTTGGTAGACGCTTTGTCAATTTTTTCCAACCTTACGGCTTTGCTGTTGATGCTGAATATATAAATGATGCTTTACATATATGTGTACGCAATAAGGTTGGGAAATGGATCAGTTTTACTCTGGTACACGGTGTATTGTGGCTCAACATCTGGAAAGAGAGTTATACCTAATGTAGGATGATGAGTCTTTGAATAATTTTTTTAGTACCAGCAATGCTCAAATCCACTTAAACGTTAGTCAAAACAAAAGCTGAATTAAATTTGGTTCAATAGTTTTAGTATAATTTCTTGTAAAGTAATATTAGTATTTCACCATTCCAGTTCGACGCTAAGCGACCGACGCTATCTTAACGCATATGAATGGCCGTAATAGTTCCAATTTATCGATGTGATTACATTTGTTGTATCGATAATGTAAATATTAGCGCTAGCATTTGAAATTCATCTAGCATTGGTTTTATAGAATGGAGAATAATATTGCAAAATGAAAACTCATTGGTATAAATAAAAGTTGTTGTTGCTGTTGTTCAGCCCAACAGTGTTTTTGATGCTGGTCTGTTTTCATCTGATTTTGTTCAAATCAGGGCTGCCAGTCCAACCGTTCCGGAGTTGGAGACTTTGAGATTTTTCGGTGACAAGAATTGATTCCATGACGAGCCTGAACCTGAACCGGAGCCAAAAACGCGAAAAATCGGATTCGGCTTATAAAATCTAATTATGACATCTTAAATTATATTGCCAATGATTTTTTGAAGTAGATTAAATTGGATATATCAAAGAATCGCCCTCTTCGTAGGAAGTTGGGAGCAGCCACAATTTTAAGTCTAACTTAAAAATAAATAATTTAACTATAAAAAATAAGGCGAGCTAAAATCAACCTCAAATTGAGTGATTAGATCTCTCCATTGGTATTACATTTTAACAGTAAATTATAAAATCTTGGCCATAAGGTGGCTGAGTTAATTTTAATTGATTTTTTGAAGTAGATTAAATTGGATATATCAAAGAATCGCCCTCTTCGTAGGAAGTTGGGAGCAGCCACAATTTTAAGTCTAACTTAAAAATAAATAATTTAACTATAAAAAATAAGGCGAGCTAAAATCAACCTCAAATTGAGTGATTAGATCTCTCCATTGGTATTACATTTTAACAGTAAATTATAAAAACTTGGCCATAAGGTGGCTGAGTTAATAAATGAATTTTATATATAAAAATAAAAAAAATAAAAATTCCATTTCAAATACAACAAGCTTTAAAATCTTTTGCAAAATACATTAATACCTTATATAAGTGTTTAAAAAAACGTTCTCACATTTTTAATTGAATCCCAAATCATACCGAGACTGCAAGCCGGTTCAGTCCCGGAGCTCCGACATTTATTTTAGTGTGAACCGAACCTCTTTAGAAATAAAAGCTCAACTTGTTCCGAGCCTAAAATGGTTGACATCAGAAAGTTTTACCTACTGTCTACTAGCGACTTCATCTTTTATCTGGTTGGATTTAATCGACTGAGTCTTTAAATGCTTAAGAAAGTGTAACAAAATACCTGGAGTAACATTAAGAACTACTTACTCATAATAGCCTTTGTTTATAAGATCCTCGGCTACAAAGCTTTTTCAATGATTCACAAAATCAAGAGCTTAACATTACTTTCGACATTTTTTTTTAAACAAAAACTATGAGTTCAGTTTTACTTAACAGTAACCTATATTATGAATATTCCATATGTCCCACAAACTGCTTCCGACCCAAAAACGATTCGATTCCCAAACGATTTGAGTAGTTTTTCGTGGAAGAATTGTGTAATCGTCAAAAGGAATGAATTAAGGGATTGTTTACTTTGTTCATCTTCAAATGAAGATGAAGTGGAATCTTCAGCTATGTGGCAAGAAAGTCCCAAGTGACAAATATCCTTTCTTAGACGTTTTGACTGAACTCGAAGATTGTGTAAAAATTCTAGTAGTTTAAAGTTTAGGTTAAACTTTCATTGTAGGGGCCTTAAAAATGGCACAAATGTTGTTTTAGGCGTTCCTGCAGCACAAGTATCAGTCGAGCTCGCTTTTTCTACTCTTAAGTTGGTTTTATCTGGACAGAGAGACAGTATAGATTAATTATTTCTGGAAGACATACTAATTACTAAGCACGAAATTTAAGAATTCTATGAAAAAATGGTTCAAAAAGGCAACCATGTCTGAACCCGCTCCGTGAATCCGAACCCAAACAGTATTGCAGGTTCCAAACCCATAGGGAAAACCCTTTCGTATAAGCTTTTGTACTTTGAACTAAGCTAGTAAAACTTTATATGTAAAGTGACAAGAGCAATGTAGGCTACTAAATGTTAGCGAGGGAAACCCGCACGCATTAAGTCTACTTAGCCTTAATCTGTCTATTTCAAATCTCTCACCTTTTGTCATCTAATCTAATAAAGTAACATTTTGGAGACACTTTACATACAAACAATAGAATTTTAGTAAAATGTTTATACGAACATCCTAGAGATTCTTGGGACACCCACCATTATATTCCATTAGAATTTGTGAAATGAAAGGGCGATGTAAATTAATAATATTAAGGGAGTACTAGGCTTTATACACTCTGTACCAAAGTAACTAAATTGAGTTGTTCACCTTTTCTGCACCAATTATTCTTTATTGTTCAGTACGAGTTGTTCAGTCACTTTTGCTCAGTGAGTTGATCAGGGCTTAGTTCAGAGATATGTTCAGCGACTTGTTCAGTGACTGGTTCTTAAATACCTCCAGCCCGAGTTCCTCCTAAACTAAGCGAAGAAAGCTTTTTGGAAATATATTGGGAGCAAGCTTCATCCCGATTTAATGCTTTCACAAATTGATTTATTAGGCCAATCTTAATATGCAAATAAGAGGTAAAACCAGGGCTGCAAACCCATACATTGTTTTGGATCTCCGGAACGCTGGTTCGAAGGTACAAAAATGTTTCACATGCGAATCAGCTTTAAAGCTTTGAAGTCAAGGATCTTGAAATCATAGGCTACTAGAAATGGCGATATTGTAAGTAGTTCGGAATTAGCTTAGTTTTAGCTTAGTTTAGCTTTAGTTGTTTTTAAATTCACTTTGCTGCCCATTTTAAGACTGAGTTGCTCAATACCCACCACAGGTTTGGGCTCAGCTTTTAATTTTAAAGAGGTTTGGTTCATGGTTCGGTTCACAGTAAAATAAAATTTAGAATTCCGGGTTCGAGCAAGAGCCCTGCATGAGTGCACGCTAAACATAAAAATATTCTCTCTCGTTCAAGCAACTCGTGTGCTACATGTAACTTTATCAATGCTAACACTGTCAAATCGTTCAATTTTACAACGAAACTAGTGTAAGAATGAGAGTTAATGAATTCCGGGTTCGAACTTCGAACCGGTTCGGTTCAAAGTCGGTTTGCTGCTATGGGTAAAACAAACAAATTCTGTTCACTACAGAGTTGTGCACTATATTTGTCTTTCCAAATGTCAAAATGTCTCGAAAAGGCCAAAGGTACAAAACGAAAGTTTCGGTGAAAGGTTGTATTTAGGTTTACATTTTTCATCCGGTTCTCGGTACGGTATGGTACCTAGTTATATGTACTCTGTACCGTAGGTACATAGAGTATATTAAGTTTGTGCAAAAGTATGTAACAGCCAGAAGGAAGCATCTCCGACCCCATAAAGTATATATATTCTTGATCAGCATCAACAGCCGAGTCATGTCCGTCTGTCTGTCCGTATTAACGCACAGATCTCAGAGATGGTAAGAGTTAGAGGTTTGACATGTATGCAAGGGCGTAGCCAGCTTTCGGCGAAGGGGGGGGGGGGGCAAAACAATTTTTCCAGCCCTTAAAACTCCAAAAACTTCCAAAAAGTAACCGTAAATTTTTACAAGCCAATTGAAATTATTTAAGGGGGGGGGGGGGGCAACGGCCCCCCCCTGCCCCCCCCTGGCTACGCCCTTGCATGTATGGGACATACTATATGCTTCTGCAGGCAGATCAAGTTCATTTTCAATTTTGGCCACTCCCCCTCCAGCCTCCACAATTTGGAAAAAACCTCATATTTCCCACAGTGAAGATCGGATGAACCGTTGTCGAGTTATGATCAAAAGACTGTTCGCTACTGCAACGCTTTAGCAGGCTTCCTGTGCGTCAACTTTAGTCGACTTGTCGCTATCGACATGAGCCTTGACATCGCCCCTCAAAAAATGGTCTAAAGGCGTTATATCGCACGATCTAGGCTTCCAAATGACCATCCCCAAACGTGAAATATAGTGTTCACAGACTCTCCTCTCGATTGGGCCATTGTTTCGCATGCTGTGTGTTCTTCGTCAACTTTAAACAAGAAAAAAAGTCGGCAAAAAGTTAGCGAAATTCTTTAAATTCTCTCAAATGATCAGATTATTATGAAGACACCCGGCTAGTTCGGCTGGTAAGGTTCGAACTGTATAATGAGTTTAAATGGAGTTTTGGTTTTATAATTTCATATTGGTTCCAAATTTTGAAGATTGATTAATAAAATTAAAATTAAAATGATGAATTTCAGGGTTCGTAAATAACAGACACTTAAATTACATTGTTCAAAAAAACAAATATTGTTGTTATATATCAAAATCAGAGTGTTTAAACCAGGGATGCAAACCGGTTCTGAACCGAACCGGTTTTGAACCGAACCGAACCGCATATTCCAGCTGGTGAACCGAACCGCAAACCGAACCGGCTTCCTATCGGAATTGCTGAACCGAACCGAAAACCACAAAAGAAAACGGTTCGGTTCGGTTCAGCTTTCCTACGAGTTTTAACTGGAATCGCTTTCCCCAATGTTTTTGATTAATTTGGGAATTTAAATCGAAGATAATTTTTATACATGGGATGACTTGACACAAATTTTACAACTTGTAATTCTGTAAGTCTTCTGCAATGGCCCGCCTATCGCTTAATATTCCTGTCATCAATATGTCTTTTTCCTCTAGTAGACAATATTTTTAATTCAATCTTCTTTACCTTAATTCAATCTTAGACAGCAGAGTTTTTTTCGTATGATATGATTAATAGGGTATGTAAGATGCATGGAACGTATTTTTTTCTAGCTGACATTCTCTCATTTCGAAGGGCATTCCTCTAGGAATTTATAGACGAATTCTGAAAGACATAATAATATGCACATTCTTCTAAAGATTTTAAAGATATTCAAATGGACTAGAAGAATTAAATTTCAAAAGTGTTCGAATAGTCACATTTTTACAGAAATTTTAATATTTCTTTATGTGCCTTTGTGAACCACTGAACCGAACCGAAACCGCGGTTCAGTTAGCTCCAAAAACCATGTACTGAACCGAACCGGCGGTTCAGAAATTCTGCGAACCACTGAACCGAACCAGTAATTATTTTCGAGTGGTTTGCATCCCTGGTTTAAACATGTTTTGTACAGTGTTATTTATAATTTTTGTCATAATTCCGAACACTGATAAATACAACAAAGCATTTTAAACAGTCCAAACAGTAGGTGTTTAAACACAAAAATTGTTAACTCAATAGAAAACATACTATTTTCCATTTTGAACACTTTTTACATTTCGAATACGAAAGCAATTCTTTTTAAGACCACAATTGACTTTACATAAATACCAAGCTATGGTTATACTATACTGAGACGCGATTTATTCAATGAATGAGCAATTATGAAGAACATAGATACAGCACAAAGGATGTATCAAGCAATTCTAAAGTGACTGACAAATCTATAACTGGCGAAAAGATGTCAAAGAGGACTCAAAATGGTAGTCCAAAACAAACTTTGCTCCCAATCAAGGGGAAAATAAAGCCAGGATCAATTCAAAAGCGCAAATCCCAGTTAATAGATTAGATTAGATAGATTCATGGCCCTAAAACCGCTACTTAAGAAACTGCTATCTAAGTCCACAAATGACCTCAGAATACTATCTAGCCATGGTTATGAGTATACTGTCCAAAAATGACCAATTACAAAGAAAATTGATACAGTACAAAGGATGTATCAAGCCTTCTTTGAAAACCACACACCGGACATTGTACAAAATGTTATTGCTTTCGTGTGCGAAATGTAAGAAGTGTTCAAATGTAAAATAACATGTTCTCTATTTGTTAACAATGCATTGTAATCAGGGCTGCAAACCAACAAAAATATTCGAATCTCCGGTTCACTGGTTCGAACCAAAATTAACCAATGGTTAAGGTTCGGAAATTGAAGGTTCAAGGTTTTTTAGGAAAAGGTTTTGGTTCGAACCTTGGTTCAGTCCATGCTTTATCCAATATTCGCATTCGATCTGAAAACTACACAAATGGTATGGGAATCGCGTAGATTTTAGGTTGGAATGGAAATATTGATTCATTTTTAGACTCTTTCTTTTGAGAACTATTTAAAAAGCTTTAGAGTCGAGGAGCTTTATAATCAGAGGCTATTATGGGTGGGGATATCATAAGACATTTTAAACTTTTTTCTAGATTTTTGATTCCACTCTCCTGCCTATTTTAGAAGTCAGTCGCAATAATCCCAACCATATAACAGATGAAGTCAGAAGCTCAAATTTCTTATGTCTACCATTTTTGTTGAACCGAACCGAAATTTAAGGTTCGGAACAGGTTCGGGTTCAGCTTTTATATCTAAAGAGGTACTGTTCAAGGTTCGGTTCACAGTAAAATAAAATTCGGAATTTCGGGTTCGAACCGATTCGGTTCATAACCGGTTTGCAGCCCTGTTTGTAATGTGAGTATTAGAAACACATTTTTCCACCCAACATTTGGAAGATCTTTTTGGCATAGTCAGCATAATGAGTCTTTTTGGAGCCATTTTAATGATTCAAAAATTATTAATTCTTGTGCTAAAAGAAGACTCAAAAATGGCTCATGCAAATGCTCAAAATGTGCTTTATTGAAATACGAAAAGACCCGGAAATGACTCGAATATGAGTCGAAAGTGATCAGAAATCGGGTTAAAAATTACTCTTCACGAAGTGTCGCTGCTAGGGTACTATTTTTTTCCGACAAAAGTATCATTTACGATCCGCTGACGAGCGCATTTATGACTATTTTAATCAGATCGAGGAATCGAAAAAGTCTCGAATGTGGTAAAGAATTACTTAAAATGTTTGCTGGGTTATTAAGAGTGTTTAAAATGCCTACTGCTATTTATCAGGGATTATTTTTCTAACATTTATTTTAAAGAACACGCTTGAAAACATTTTAACATTAATACAACACACATGAAAAAATTTTCACTTGTTAAACATTGTTTAAAACTCAATGTATTTTACTTTGTGTGTTATTTACGAACTCTGATGAAACATGACTCAGTCTTATAATCAAGGGCGTAGCCAGCTTTCGGCGAAGGGGGGGCCAAAACAATTTTTCCAGCCCTTAAAACTCCAAAAACTTCCAAAAAGTAACCGTAAATTTTTACAAGCCAATTGAAATTATTTAAGGGGGGGGGGGGGCAACGGCCCCCCCTGCCCCCCCTGGCTACGCCCTTGCTTATAATCTATTTACACTAGGAGTACGTTATGCGTATATAGCTAACAATTAGCTGGTTTCCCATACAAAAAAAGCTGATTGTTAGCTATTAACGCATAACGCACTCCTAGTGTAAATAGCTTATTAGTTTCTGTTACAAAATTTGAAAGGTAATAAAGCACAAACAACGCGTTTGCATTACATTTTCCATAACTGTATTTATGTATAGGAGCCCCAATTGCAAAAATAGTTGCAAGTCTTAACTAGTCCTAGTCCTGGTCAAAAGTATTTAGTTTTTACACCCAGAAATAACAGAACAAATAATTTAAGTATTAACGCTCTTGAAAAAAATCGATTCGTTTCTAAAATCTCACTAATTTAGATCTTGAGTTAAATTCCTTTTCAGTCGAAGCGAAAGAGGTAAAAGAACTAAGAGGGGTAGCAAGCCTATTTGACAGAACAAGCCCATTTGTATTGTACCTGATTTAAGTATTGAAGATCTTAATTCAACTCAAACTGGATCAAAAATGCAAGATAAAGAATTTCCATTATTTTGGAACTTACGACATCAAACAAATCCAACTAATTCGCCTGGAAGAATGTTTATTTTAATAATGACAAGTTCCTTTAGAACCACGTCTTATTCCTTATTCGATTTATGAGTCTGTTGAAGAAGTTCTGCAGTCTACGACGCCGTGAGGGTCTGGTGGTAATCACGCTACGAACAGTTGTGGTAGTAATCGTTGCCCCAGCCAAACACTCGGCATGTGAGGGAAAGAGTCGGCAGTTGATGCAATTGGTATCCAGGGGAGCCACATCACAGGTAACAGCCGCAACGTCATTCAGGTAATAGAAAAGCGATAGAAATAAGAGAAAATATTTAGCTGAATACATTTTGCAGTACCGAACTTTCAACGAATGGCGAATTTTGACTACTGGATGACGACTTATAGCACCGATCAGACCAATTCCAGTTGGTTCAGGTGTTTTGCACTAACAGTAGACGTATTTGCTTAGCAAATCGTTGGGTGTGCGTGCTGAACCACAATTTGTTCTTAGCTTTTTCAAAATCCATCTTAAGTGTACTCTCTTCTAGTTGTTCAGCGATCTGAATTCTCTTTCCCTCAGCTGTTCGCTCTTTAGTCCAAAGAGCACGAATGCAAATGGCGAGCGTTCGCGCCAAACTTTTTCCACCCGCTTTGGTGCCGATGCTCTGTTTTTATTTTTATTGCTCTGTGTGCTTTCGGCTGTGCTGGCCAGCGGAACCACTATTTAATTTTCGTTTTGGCGTGGAACGGCTCGTGCTGCGTACCGAACGGAAAATTCGAGTAAAGCCGACTGATCGTGATTGCATTTTTGTCTATTTACCGTTACCTGTGAGTGTGTGCGTGAGTGCTTGAGTGGGTGAAAGCAAAAACCATCAACATTGAACTAGAATCCCAACATAGAACGGGCAGCAACATTCAGCTTCGACTTGGCTGTAAGTACAGAAAAACAACAGCAAAAAATAACCGCCATCCTTTTGACAGGCGGCGACGACATAAAATGTCAAACTGTCGATCAACATCAAGGCGAAATATGCAAGATGCGTGTCTTAAATCCCAAGGAGGGGTCGTCGTCGTCGACGTCGTAGTCTGTGGCAAGCAGTGGTTGCCGTTTATGCAATCCCCCACATCTCCATACTCCTTAATCTCCGGCACTGATCTCTGCTTTTGGCTACGCGTTTTGCATGCTCCCTCCGCCCGCTGATTTCTGCTCTTCTCTGGAATGCGTTTAATTTGAATTTGAATTTTTATTCGTTGTTGTTTCTTCTTTCGCCTGTTTTTACAACGCAAAACACTTGTTGTATGCGCGTTAGCCTTTGGGGAAGAAATCAAACTAAGCGCAAACTTTAATTAATATTCCACGCACTTCCCCGCACACACACACACGTACACATTCCACGCGCACATGAAATATTCGAACAATGTAGTTTTTGTTGTTTCACAGTGTTTGTAATTGTTATTACTGTTGCATAGATTTCAGTTTGCTTTCTTGTCCCGACTTGGCACACGCTTAAGAACCAATTTCAGGCTCTGAACGATAAAAAGGAGTATGTCAGAGGATAGGATTGCATTGAACCAACCCACCAAAGACATTTGGCGAAAATTCAACTTTAACAATGTCATTAATCAACAAACATGATTTTTGAGGTAATGATGCAGAAATATTCCCTACATCGTGATCTATATTGTGTCAAATTTGCATTTTAAAATCTACAACAGTCTCCGAGTTAGATGAGAATATGTCAGTACATATATTAATTGAGTGCTTCATTTTCATGTTCCAGATAAATCAACATATCTCATACCCCGATTATACACAAAAGAGTATCATGATAAATGCCCCTAAAAGTCTGTCATCTCCATTTCCTTAAATAATTCTCAATTTGAATAAGTAACTGAGAGTCAGTTATAGGCATATAGGCGTCATACATAATGCAAATTTTGCATTCACTAAGATTTACGGACTAAATACCTTCAGTATTCAAAAAAAGTTAGTAGTCAGCCAACTATAAGAGAATTGTTTTCCTGAATTAGTAATATTATTAAGCATAGCATACTCTAAGGAGCATTCATCATGATAATTATACTCTGTACCGTAGGTACATAGAGTATTATAAGTTTGTGCAAAAGTATGTAACAGGCAGAAGGAAGCATCTCCGACCCCATAAAGTATATATATTCTTGATCAGCATCAACAGCCGAGTCGATATAGCCATGTCCGTCTGTCCGTCTGTCTGTCTGTCCGTATGAACGCACAGATCTCAGAGATGGTAAGAGATAGAGGTTTGACATGTATGGGACATATGCTTCTTATGTCTGCAGGCAGATCAAGTTTATTTTCAATTTTGGCCACGCCCCCTCCCGCCCCCGCAATTTAGAAAAAACGTCATATCTCCCACAGTTTTGAAGATAGATGGCTTGTTCCTTCTGGACATATTTAGTTATTAGGATAACTTGTCGATCCGCTAAAGGAATGAAGAAGATCGGATGAACGGTTTTCGAGTTATGATCAAAAGACAAATTTTCTTGGTACAGAGTATGTTATAGTCGGGCTTGACCGACTTTCTTTCTTGTTTTTGTTGTGTATAATAGGCTACTCACACTGAGCACATCTAACATGCCACATCCTGGAGTTTAAATACTTTATAACTTTATTTATATTCTAATATTTTTAAGGTTTTTGATTTGTCAAATTATTAAGTGAGGCAGTGTCTTATAGAAACATGCTACAAATATGTATGACAAATTTCGGCCAGGCAAAGTTGGATGTTAGATATTAGATGTGCTCATTGTGAAAAGCCTAAATCATCTTATATTCGAATTGGTTTAATGAACATTTCAAACATACCCCAAACAAACTTTGGGAGCTTCGACTGGCGAGCTCGAACCAACATTTTTAAACGTTTAAAGTTCGGAAATTTAAGGTTCAAGGTTTTTGGGTGAAGTTTTTCATAAGAACCTTGGTTTAGCCGCATTCTTTATACAAGTATATGGTAATCGACAAAAAGGCGACACAAACTGTATGGGAAGTGGATTTTGGATCGAAAGTTATTTATAGAACCATATGATGCTCAAAATATTTTTTATTGTTCTGCAAACATTGCATTTCGAAGAATACAAATGAAAAATATTACAAAATTAATGTAAAAATCTTAGTTTGTGAATCATTTAATACGCATGTAATATGGGCGGGGAATTTAAAGGTAATTCTGAACATTCTCAGAGATTTTTTCACTAAACTTCTTGACGATTGTAAGACTCAGTCGTGCAAAACCATCAGGATAACAGAAGAAGAAGTCGCTAGGCGGTATGTACATTTTATCCATGCCTATAAGTTTTAATGAAACGAACCGAAATTTTAGGTGCGGAAGAGGTTCAGGCTCAGCTTTTATACCTCAAGAGGTTCGGTTCACAGTAATCTGAAAGTTGGAATTCCGGATTCGAAACGGTTTGGTTCAAAACCCGTTTGCAGCCCAGATTCCCAAAAATACAATTTTTTACTTGATTGACACAATACTAAAAGAACTATTGTCGCTGGGTAAAATCCAATGAGTCGAATCAATCGAATCGCGATTTGTCCAAAATTCACTATTTTGAGGTTTCACATTGTGATACACAGAAACAAAAAACTCGAGATATCCGGGAATAAATCAATTCCAAACGTTGTCAAAAGTATACGTATATATTCTTCATCAGCATCAACAGCCGAGTCGATATAGCCATGTCCGTCTGTCCGTCCGTCAGTCTGTATGAACACCTAGATCTCAGAGACTAGAAGAGCTAGAGCAACCAAATTTTAGATGTAAGCTAGTCTTATCTGCAGGCAGATCAAGTTTGTTTCAAATTTTGACCACGCCCCCTCCCGCCCCTGCCATAAAAAATGTTGAATATCTCCAACAATTTGTAAGCTATCGAGCTCAGATTTTGCAGTATAGTGCATGTGGCCAAAATGTACAATCTCATTTTCATAAAGATCAAATGATAAATGGGAGAGTTATAAAAACGTTGAATACTTATCTGAGCCGCATGAGGTTATTAAACACCAATTGCCTTGAGTAACGGGTATTTCGAAGTCGGGCAGGGCCGACTTTAACTTATACTCTCGTTTTTCTGTGTATGTATGTTCTATGTGAAAAGTATCAACGGCCACCCTACAGCCTTTACAAATGAAGAAAATAGTTCTGAAGCAGCGACAAGTACACGTACACGAAAGAGACAGCCGTATATTGCCTGGTGATCGTGGCTGTCTGATGCAAACGAAATCATTCCCTGCACAACAACAAATTAGGGCAACCTGATCTTTCTCTTTGTTCCTACCATGTTTATTTAAAATTTGCAAAATAAACTGATTTTAAAGAAACAGGAATGCAACAATTTTACTATTTGTTGGTTGAGAAAATGGTAGCAATGTCTTCAGCTTGACCCTGATCATCTATAATCTTGATGCAACGTTAATATGCTTTATCACAATCATGACAAAAGTAAGTTCCAGAGCTGCAAACCGGGTTTGAACCGAACCGGTTAGAACCCGGAGTTCCGACTTTCAGATTACTGTGAACCGAACCTTGAACCTCTTAAGGTATTAAAGCTGAACCTGAACCCGTTCCGAACCCAAAATTTCGGTTCGGTTCAACAACAATTATAGATTTGAACTATTTCCCAGTGACTTCTTCTGTTATCCTTATGGAATTATCCACATTACTGTGGAAACACTTTTCGTATGTGGACTACGAAATTGCATTTTACTTTAAGGGCTGTATCCGGAACTACGAAGTTTTTATTTCGTCACAATACTTTATATAAATAGAAACACTTTGTCATTGCTTTGATGGTCATGAGCTGTATGAAAGTTTTTCTATTTATATAAAGTATTGTGAAATCCCATCCCAATCCAAAATCGAGACACTTCCCTAACAGTTTATGTCGGTTTTAGGTCGCTTACTATATAAAAATGTATAAAGCTTGGCTGAACCAAGGTTCGAACCAAAACCTTGGCCCAAAAACCTTGAACCTCCAAATTCTGAACCTGAACCATTGGTAAATTTTGGTTTGAACCTGCGAGCTGGAGATCCACGAAATTTTTTGGGTTTGCAGCCCTGGTAAGTTCGTGTCGATTTACCGCACCAAGCCTCCTCTGGATACTTACTTTATTGATCAAAGAGCTCTGGACAGCCTTTGTTTAATGAGGTTGGCCATCCAAACATAACCAGGCCGTTGTAAGTGTATCTCGTTCGCCCATCTCTTGAGTATTGTTTTAGCAATTTCTCATAGCTATTGTCAAGATATACTGGAATTTGTCGGGTCCTACATACTGCTAGTGTGGATAAAGAAAGCGAGAGGTGACCTGCTATGGCTGCAAGGTAGCACAAATCACCGTGTGGCTACAATGACCTTCGTTTAATGCAATATGAATGAGGTTACGTTTTCTAATCAAAGAATTCCGATGATGGTATTTTAAAAATCATATGCTGGCGGGAAATAACAACAACACTAATCGGTCAGACGTACTGAGTGTCACTGAATATACGTTAGCAATAATTAATTATA
This sequence comes from Lordiphosa fenestrarum, assembly GCA_035044985.1. Classification (NCBI taxonomy): domain Eukaryota; kingdom Metazoa; phylum Arthropoda; class Insecta; order Diptera; family Drosophilidae; genus Lordiphosa; species Lordiphosa fenestrarum. The sequence continues at coordinate 404,909 of JAWNNO010000685.1, forward strand.
ATACTCTTAAAAATATGTATAATTTTGTGAATTTGTTTGTACTCTTTCTTTATACATGTGCCCAGAGGGAAAAAACTGAGAGCATTGGACTCAATATGAGCACATTAGTTGTCAAAAACTAATCATGAACGGATTTTCTCATTTTTAGAACCATTTCTCAACTCATAAAATCTTGATGTGATATATCCAAGTCAAAGTCCAATTCCAGGTCCAAACCAGGTCCCTCCAGGTCCAATTGCATTCATCACCGATTGTACAACATCCCACCTACCTGTCTTGGTTAATTTTTAACGAAATAACGAGAGCGTAAGTTAAAGTCCCGACTTCGAAATACCCGTTACTCAGCTCAGCTCGGATAAGTATGCAACATTTTTTTAACTCGGCCATTTATTATCCGATCCTTTTGAAAATTGAGAGATTGTAGATATTGGCCACATAGACTACACTGCAAAATCTGAGCTCGATATCTTAAAAATTGTGGGAGTTATTCAATATTTTTTATTGCGGGGGCGGGAGGGGGCGTGGCCAAAATTTGAAACAAACTTGATCTGCCTACAGACAATACTAGCTTACGTATAAAATTTGGTTGCCTTAGCTCTTATAGTCTCTGAGGTCTAGGTGTTCATACAGACGGACGGACGTACGGACGGACGGACGGACGAACGGACGGACGGACGGACGGACGGACTTGGCTATATCGACTCGGCTGTTGATGCTGATGAAGAATATATATACTTTATGATATCGGAGATGCTTTCTTCTGCCTGTTACATACCTTTGCACGACCTTAGTATACCCTTTTTACTCTACGAGTAACGGGTATAATGATCATTTTGAAATTGACAAATGAGATTTCATTTACACTGAATATCATGTCATAATATGTTCAAATTTAAGCACTAGATCAAACTGTGACCCTGTGAAAAAAATTGTGTTTAATTTTTTATCGATTCGTCAAGATATCAAAATCGAGTCTGAAGTTCAGGGCCAGCTGGTGGAGGCAATTGTTAGCGTTGGTAATGATTTTATTGCTGTTGACGATGATGAGGACCAGCCGAAAACCAAGCGCTCTTGATGGGTGGACGAGCTAAACTTGGCTCACCCCCAAAAGGGAATGTTCGCCAAATTAAATGGTGAGATGCTTCTGAGCATCCCAGTAAGATTTAAAACCTTTTTGAAAATGAGCACCAAAACAATTGACGTGCTGGTGTCAAAGGTAGTTACCCTAACTCAGGCATGAAATTCAGTTATTCCTACTGCTCAGGTCTGAATCAGCCATGAAAACTGTCCATCGAGTGTATGGAATTCGAACTATTCATAATTTGACTTTAAAACCTCAAATGTCATTTGGAAAGCGACTAATATGTACAACTGAAGGGTAATTAAGTATTTATACATATAAAAGAAAGAACATTCGGCGGTTTCCTCATGGATACATAACTCATGGTCGAAGTATTCAGTGTTCAAAATAATAAAAAATCAAAAAATTCAACTACTGAACCCTCTTCCAAAGACCCTAAAGTGGTGACACTTTTAAACTTGATATTTTTAGCGAAAGCGGCTACATCATTTAGCCTTTTGACTTGATCATCCATCATGGATGGTCACCCAAATTTACAGTTACCTCTTATGAGGCCGAACACAGAATGAATGAGGTTAATTAGAACTTTCAAAAAAAGTATGTGTGTGAAAAGAGATAAATATAAGCTAATTTACTATGGAATTTTTAAAATAACAGAGTTTAAGAAGCTTTTTCATGGATACTGGCGCCTACAACTTTGATGCCATCCACGAATCTATCCAATATTGAAGTTCTTCCGAAGAGCGAACCTGCTGATCTTCAAGGGCATTCGTCATTGACGAAACAAACCCCAATAGTAGTCGGGTGGGGCATTGTTTGGGCTATTCGGCGGGTGGGGTAGGACTTTCTATTTAATTTTGCTTCCATGCTAGGCTCAAACGCATCAATTGAGTTTGGTACAGTTGGCCTGTGTTGGATTCACTCGGTGGTAAAAGCTCATTTAGCACTACGCCCTATTGATTCCACCAAATACATACGCGAGCTTGCCACAGTGAATAATCAACTCCCGTGTCGATCATGGCATATGGCCGGGCGGCTCCTATGAGTATGTGTGCTTGGACTCCGAAGAGTCGGTGCCAAATTTCAGCTCGATATCTTCAAACAGAAATAGGCAAACAGACAGACGAACAGACGGACAAAGCTCAATAAAAATGTACTTCTCAAGTGTATTTATATTGTTAAAGTCTTTTAGGCAACTACCACCAGCTTCTGGGGCCAACTTTGAAGTAAATAAGGAACTCTGCAGGAATCTTCGCTTTAGCCCACTAGAGCATAATACTTGCTTTATATTTGATCAAAGACGAAGACTTTCGCAAAGTAGAAGGCAGCTTCTTTAAAGTTTTCTCCAAACAATCGGTTTGATGCAAAGATGGTTCACCCATGTGGGAAACCCTAATCTCAATGCAATTCAAACCATCTGTCAAAATTCCATTAAACAAATTCATTTGCAATTTTCATCAACACCTGAACCACATGTGCATACCACGAGTCAATTGCCAATTACTTGCACTAAGCTGACCAGATGTCCGATTCTGGCCTAGCAAGAATTTCTCATTTGCAAATGCCAGTGCAACAGGTTGCAATTGACGAGGCGCTGACAAGCGTGTGACACTGACAACAATTGAACTAGTTTCTAATTGTTGACCATGTTGCTGCTCCAATTGAGTGACAGCAATTGGTTAGCAATTTAACGAGCTCGTCGAAGTCTTTTAATTATGGTTTTATGCATATGAGCCAGAAACGTGCCAGCAAATGTGTACCGATGCGTCGGTGGTGCTGCTGCTGGTGGTGCACCCACATAAAACAGTTTTCTGGCACACATTCATTGTGGTCGGGTGATCGCGATAAGCGGCACACCAACAACATGCAAACACACAAAAACCGACATGGCATAAATGCCAAAAACGCATCGAATGTTGCGCAAAAAATGTCAAAGTGAAATCCATCAGCAATGTGGACAGCAAACAGCAGAATTCTTGCGAAAAATAATCACCAAAGCTTGTATGATTAATTCAAATTGAAGGGAAAAGAGTTGGCGAAAAGGGGCCAGAAATGCGGTGGGCGACTGAAATGCTTTCTTCGTTGAACAACATTGCGGATGAGTGTTTTCTATTTGGCAGCTGTCCGATTGTGTCTTTCAGCTTGTGCGTGTGTGTGTTTTGATCAGCTGTTTGTTGTGCCACATTTGTACACGCCCCCTCCTCCTTTTGCAGTTCATCCCCATTTTTCTAAATAGAAAATTTTGCTGCCCGCTTTCAATGATTTCCCTCTCTTGCCATGGGCTCTCGTCAGAGGCCGCTGCTCTTCAAATTCAAATTGTGGTTTGGACATCTAGCAAATGACTTTAATTGCTTGCAAACGATATTTTTGTTGTTGCGCAAATAAATTGTCTCTGCTATTATGCTTACTCTCTTATTCTCTGACGTAGTATATTTTTTTGTTTTTATTGAAAATATTTATTTTAAATTTTATTGGCATTGTTTGGCCGCCGCTCAGCAAAACGAGCGCTTGGCGGGCTCTGCGCGATTTGAGTTTTTAAATAAACGTTTATTGGCCGTTTGACAAATTCGAAAACGCTTCAATTGATTTATTTGATTTTGTTCCGTTTTGTGTAGCGCTCAATTGCCCAAACTCTGGTGCTGCGAAACGTGTAATAAATGTCTTGTAAATTGGCTCGCATGTCGTACATTTGCACAATCGGAACAGTTGGATTTTGAATGAATGTAAGTGCGGTTTCGATGCGAATAATACGTGCCGAAATTCGTATAATAAATCCGTGATAAGTCTATGGCTGACATGCCATAAAGATTGCCTTAAAAGAAGGGACCACAGTGCTTGAAATTGAGCAGAATACAATAAACCACACAACAGGGAAAAGGCAAATGGCACAATACAGGAGTGCTAATCGCTTTTGTTAAGTAGTTACACAGAAAAAAAATGATCAAATCGGCCTTCATCTGCAAAAAGATCAATTAAAATATCAAATGTCACCCTATAATATCACTATTTGCATTTCAAAATGTTACTATTTAGTCCTAAATATATGGACTCGATCATATCATATATTTTTTCAGATGATGGCCGATTTGATACTAAAAATATCCATATGATACTAAATGTCGTGATCTTTTTTTTCTGTGTGGATATATATATATGGGGAAATTATGTCTATTTCTGAGAAAAGCTTTCAAATAGTGGATGGGCAGCTAGTGGCCCTTTGCTTAGCAGCAATTCTTAAAATGACAGCATATCAATTCTCTAGTAAATAGCAGCCTTGGAAGTAATATTTGCCAAAAAAGAGTTTTGAGTCAAATAAAATGTAACTTTTATATATACTATATATAATATAACATTATAAGTTGTCAGTAATGGGAAAAAAAGAAATTCGATCAAGCCCGACAGTAATTACCTCTGCACCAGCGAAGGTCTATGCTTTGTATTAATTTTGATGCTGAAGCTGTAATCATTCTTGTGCTCATAACTCGACTTCCGTCCATCCGACTTTTCCCATTCCTTTGGTAAATCGAGCTGCAAGTTGAGAGGAGCGGCTCGTGGCTAGTGATAAACAGCACTCGGCTCTGAGATCGAGAGCCGTGAGCTATCGACCAGCTCGGCTGAGCCACAGCTCTCGGCTCTAAGCACAGCCACCAAAGCTTACGTGTTTATGCTATTTGAGAATGGGGTTTATTTATATGCAGTTGGATGTTTAATACACACATTGCATATTTGAGCAGTCGAACTAAGTTGCTAGTAGTGCCTATTTTGACCCTTTTTAGGCGCCTTTTTCGGGGAATCCATTTTATTGTTTGGACTCTCTTTGATGCAATCGGAAAGTACCACTCCTTAGCTCTGAAATGAACTATCCAAAACAATTCTGAAATTCTGAGATATACCTCTTTTAGCACTTGTGTGGGAATCCCAAAATATCCTATATATTGCTGGTGCCTAGAAATGTGCAATGGATGGTAGAGTCTCTAACATGTTTTTGTTTCCGAGATAACAATAAAGTAGGCTGGTCATTTTTAAAAAGCTCCAATTCCTCCAGAATGGTTTAATTCTTAAATAATACTAGCCAAATATGTACACTTAATTTTCTCTCAGTGCCAAACACTACGATATAGTTCCTGAAAACATACAATTTATTGTCTAAGCATAACATGGAGCTTGGTGACTCCATCATGGGCGACTTCACCCCAAACCATCACATAAGCACATAAGACACTTGGTGACATCTCTGAGTCCTCGTAATGAGTTCGGACGCTTGTTTGATTATCCATCTGTTTTTTAAACGACTGTCCGTCTGTCTTTCTAACCGTCTGTCCGTATGAACTCACAGATCTCAGAGATGGTAAGAGATAGAGGTTTGACGTATATGGGATGAAAACTTCAGAGGTCGGTCGGCCGGAATTCGCGCAGTGTTTTATTAATTCAGTATTCTGAAAAGAACTTTACGAAACGATACACAAAGTTTCGGGTGATTTCCAGTAGGCCCAACATGCGATAGATTTCACCATTTCATAGCTGCATTTATGCACGATGATTTCGATTTTCGACCGAGCCCTATGCCATGATTGCAAACAACTGACACCAAAATGTTTTGATGTAGTAATATAATCAAATGTCACTTGTCAAATAGCCTTCAATTTGGAGTGGATGCGTTTAATGGTTCTCGGGAATGAGTGGGTTCAGTACAACTAAGTAATTATTTTTTTGCTGTTGTGTAGTCTCACCATATTTTGGGCACTAAATTGTATCAACAAGTAGCAAAACAGTGAGAACGACAACAAAATCTATAGTTCATTGCTGTGACGATCGATCTGTCAGATGTAGATATTTTTGGAAAGCTGGATTAACATCATGCATGTTGTCAAGTTTCACAGCGTTGAAACTTACCAAGTGGCGAAGCTTTTAGTTAGGCCGGGTCCTTAATTATTTATAATATATTACTTAAATTATTTTTATTAATTTTTTTTTCTTTTAATAGATACAGTTAAATACCATTCAGAAGTACCAGTCAGAGATCTGTCAGATAAACAAAATCTGTGTATTTAATTTTTTAAAAACTTCTTTTTACATTTTTTTTCGAGGTTTGAAATGGTTTGTAAAATCAACAATAAATTTTGTGCATTAACTCGAATTTCCTTTTGGAGGGTATGGTGAGTCCGGAAATTGTTCGGGTTGAAATTGCTTCCTTCTGGCTTTAAACACATTTGCAAAAACTTTATAGTCTAGGGTATACTAAAGTCGTGCAAATGTATGTAACAGGCAGAAGAAGGCATCTCCGACCCTGTAAACTATATATATTCCTAACTGCCGAGTCGATATAGCCCCGTCCGTCTGTCTGTACGAACACCTAGATCTCAGAGACTAGAAAAGCTAAAGCTCCCGCCCCCGCAAAAAATTATAAGATATTGAGCTCATTTTTTGCAGTGTAGTGTATGTGACTAGCATCTACAATCTAACAAATTTTCATAAAGATCGGATAATAAGTGGCAGAGCTACACAGGTTATAAAAATACGTTGCATATTTATCTGAGCCGCATGCGCTGTTTGCTTACGTAATGTTGAAATATTCAAATTAATGTTATTGCTCTGTTAATTAACATAAGGACGGTTATCAAACACTTATTCCCCTGAGTATCGGGTATAATGAAGTCGGGCTGAGCCGACATTAACTTACGCTATCGTTTTAGTTGGGTCTGATTTGAACGTAAGAACTTTAGTTTTTAGGAACGTTGATAAGTTAATAGACGACACATAATTCATGATATATACGATACAAGAGATTTCAAACTGCATTTTAGCTAGATTTTTTTATCATTGCAGTAATGGAATTTTAAAGATTCAAATTCTAAACTCAAGAACACCGAACTTGGTTCAAAGTCAACTGTCTTACATTCGCTAAAGTTGATAAACCTTTAAATCATATAGCGAAATATAGATTGGATTGGATTGTCTTCCGCCTCCAATGAACAGTGAGAAATGCGTCTCTAAAATTAAAATTCTCGAACTAAGTATGAGTACAAATAATGGACAATTCGCCCGGCCTCTAATCTATCATTAGGCCATAATACATTTATTTAAGATTGGTGGAGGGTGCTACCCTGCAGGATGTTTCCATCCCTCTTTTATCAGCGTTTTATGCATATCAATATAAGGCGTTGTCTGGAGATCTACCAGTCAATGTTCCAATATTCCCTTCATAATAATTTAAATCTGTAAAATAAAGTTGTGCAAGCAAACAATATGTCTTTCTCCTCTATTTGAAAGTAGAGCAAGGCGCATCACTAATTGTTCAATCAGTCACATTCTCACTGAAGTATTTTTAGAACCATTTCCCAATAATACATTTTTGCAGAATTATTCGGCTTTTCCATTTAAAAATTTGTTTAAAACAACTAAATTAAATTCATTTACTCATTACGCACAAACCGAATTTCAAGGGAACTGCCCAAATTAGGTATTGCACACGTTTACGACGTTTAATCGATATGTTCGATGGATTTACGCATCAAATTCGAGCAGACAGCGGGAGTACGCATAACAGGCACGTCAGAGTCTGAATGTCCCATGTCAACTGTCATCTCCAGCCTTGCCATGCTTCACTTGATCTTGTGTAGCGTTCCTGGATGTGGCTGCGGCTGATGTGGATGTCGCCATGGGCAGGCACATTAATCCCGCATCGTGCTCGGACTGTTGCTGTTACTGCAGTCAACGGCGCATTTACCTAAATTGGAATTTCCGGTAAAGCGTAATGAAAATCGTAGCAATCAAGCCGAAAAAAACACACACATCACACAGAAGCGAAATGTATAAAAAACACGAAAATACCGAAAGAAACAAACACAAACGGGGCACTCTCTCGCATTGATATGCAAATGAATGTCACCATCTTAAATGAAATAATCGTCTTAAACGAAGGCTGCTCTTGCCCCCTTTAATTGCTTTTCTCAGTTTCCATCTCTGCTCCCTGTCCTCGCGGCATTTAAGGGGTACATTTACGAGCTTTTTAATGACTTATTTACTCAATAAATTTTTGACGGCAAATTGTATTTGTATTTTTTTATACATACAATTACAAATTCTAACATGTTTCAATGTCATCTCTTGTGCATGGGGGATGTGCCTTAAAATTCTTGACTAAATTTAGACATTGCATTTGTAAACAATTAACCAAAAAGCCACAATATTGAGAACTTTTCTCATAAAAATAAACAGTTTTTTCAATTTGGGTTAGACTGTTGTAAACAATTGGTACAGACATTCGGATTTGTGGATTGAACAGCTTAAAGTTTAGTTTTTATGTTTGGAATCGATTACAGAACTTTTAGACCACTTTTGTTTAGTATCGGCAGTGTCGCCAACATTTCTCTCAACCCAAATCCAATTCTCGGTGTCACCGAAATCTCTTTCGTTTGGTTTAAAATTTCTTTCGAATAGGTTAGAGACTTTGCTAAGTTCACAGTTAAGAAGACCAAAACTAATCTTTGGAAATGTAATCAACATAATTTTTTTATGGATGGGTTGTTTCGAAGGAATTACATATTCAATATGTTTTAAAACAAGGCTGCAAACCGGTCTGGAACCGAACCCCTGAGAACCGGTTCGGTTCGGGTTTCTGCGATCCTGAACCCGAACCGGACCACTTTTTCGTAAAATGAGGTTCGGTTCACCAATATAAGTAATTTTTTCAACGATACATCCAGGGAAATCTTATAAATCTCTGGAGATTTTAGTATAAACGATTACATTTTTAACTAAGCGTGGAGGATGTTTAATGTAGAGTTCGCACACTTTTTAAGAATAACCGTACTCACACCATATTAAATCTATTGCATATAGAAAAACTAAGTAAACCAGTGCTGGACTGTGTGACGCGATGGAACTTAACTTACAATTTAGCTTAGCTTGGAACTTAACTTCTTAGACCAAAAAAAAGTTGCAAAGCAGCACTTTGCAGACATGCTAAAGCGCCAAAAAAAATATGCTTACTGAGAGTTTTCAAAATTTGACAATAAATGACTCAACGTCTGATTGCGAAGACGAGAAGTTTATGAAAGCAATAAACAAATATCAAATATAAAATCTGTGAATGATGATATAGATTCCTTTGAAAATTGTCCAAGATCACTTCCATCTGCAAATTTTTGAACATTTTGGAAAGGTCATAATAACGAAGACTTAAAAAATATTGCTTTTACTATACTAGCTGTACCAGCAATTCAGGTATCAGTTGAACGAGCATTTTAGACACTGAAGTTTGTTCTTTCTGATTTAAGAGATAGTATAGATGAACAGCTCCTGGAAGATATAATACTAACTAACTTAAGCTAAGCAGTTTCTAAAAGCTGTTAATGTCATCTAATGGATTTGATAATTGAAATAACTTAAGTAATGAACATTAGGATTAAGCATATGGATAGAAGGTATATATGTTTCACTTTCAACGTATTAATAAATCAAAAAAGACAAACTATTCTTTTATGTGCAAGCGAACCAAGGTTCGAACCGGAACCTTGGGTTCAGGGGTTCCAAGAACCGGTCCGCTAGCCGGACCTTGGATTTTACAATGGGTTCGAACCCCCGGACACAACCTGCTGGATAACTTTTGAGGTTTGAATCCTTGTTTTAAAACTGTCATTTGCTTTTCAATGAAAACTCCCAAAACCAACCGAAAGCCAACAACGTAGGGACGTAGGGCTGCTAAACTATCCTTATGATTGGAAATGCTTAAAACTTTGCACTTTTTGTTTTAAAAATATCTAATGATTTATCTGAATTTATATAATGCCAAATTAAACTGTATGATCATGGACTCACAGCTTAAAGCGCGATTCTAAGGATTTTCAAAGTTTGTCAGAAGGTTCTATTCGTTCACAAAGTTAATTTTCGTTTTGATGAATTCTAGTTGAGTCGTTTTCCAAGCCGACCATGATCATTTGGCTAGCCAGTTTACTGTTAGCCAGCTATATGATATACTCATTCGATTTTAATAGACTTGGGCAACAGTGTCCCCGCCGTATGTAAAAGTGTATACTCATTACGCAGTTTCTTTTGCTTATAATATATATTTCTTCCTCTTTGCATAATCTTAATATATACTCAGTGTAAATTTTAGTACAGATTATAAAAATAGATTATAATAGGACAAAACTAGAAAGCAAGTCGGTCAAGCTTGACTATAACATACTCTGTACCAACGAAATTATACGCTCAGTATAAATTTTGACGCTGCAGTAGCAGCTGAAAACAGCAGCGAACAGTCTTTTGATAATAACTCGACAACCGTTCATCCGATCTTCGCCATTCCTTTGGCGAAATTACTAATCCTGATTACTAAATTTTTTCAGAAAAAACGAACCATCTATCTTTAAAACTGTGGGAGATATGACGTTTTTTCTAAATTGCGGGGGCGGGAGGGGGTGTGGCCAAAATTTAAAATAAACTTGTTCTGCCTGCAGACATAAGAAGCATATGTCCCATACATGTCTAACCTCTATCTCTTGCCATCTCTGAGATCTGTGCGTTCATACGGACAGACAGACGGACATGACTCAGCTGTTGATGCTGATCAAGAATATATATACTTTATAGGGTTGGAGATGCTTCCTTCTGGCTGTTACATACTTTTGCACAGACTTATAATACTCTATGTACCTATTGTACAGAGTCTAAATAGTTAAGACAATCGGTCAAGTTCGAGTGTAATATAGTCTGTACCAACGAACTTTCTTTTGCTCATAACTTGACTAAATTATTTTGCAAATTATTTTGAAATTAATAGTTTCTTGCACAAAAATTGCTGTTCAATTTCTATAATGTAATCACGCCTATAAATGTAATTAAGATTTGGGAGTCTTATATTTGGTTCTCCGGTTCCATTACTTATCGATCCAAAGGTTTTGGTTTAAAACTTGGTTCACGGACTCTGAAATAGTTAGACCATTTGTGCTTAAAAATTAGACATACCAACTTGGAATTGTTTGGCCATTTCACAACATGACTTCGATGTGGTTATTTATTTTATCTAATTTAAAGTTTTTAATCAAATGTTCGATTTTGGACCCATTTGCGTATTTCGTTAATATAAGCTCTAGTGAACCGTTTTGAGAAGTCTTGTAAAAGTATGATTGATTTGTTAAATGAAATCCCTGACTACTTACTTAATAAAATCATCAATATCAATCAAATGTAAATCAATCAATTTATCAGAACGCACAAATTTTGTGAGTCTGAAAAAACAACACGAAACATTTCCATCAAGGTTTCGACACAAATTCCAGTTCTCTCGAAATATGTATGCCTTTATTTAAGTATGTACCAAATGTAGAAGCGAAATGGATAGGTGTTGATATATAGATGCCAACGATTGCGACAGCGACAGTTCCAGGGGAGGGCGGGAGCTGCTTGAGCCTTCAAATCAGAATCAGAAATCAAAATCACTTTGCGGTTTGTTATGCGGCTCGCATATTAATAGAATTATATATAAGAAATTGGCCAATAAAAATATTAGACGCATTTTCTAGCGGAATTCTGGCAACCGACTCCAACTATGGACAACCCACCAATGGCGAACCAACAATAAAATCTTTTTATGTGCCCCTGTACTTAATAATTTAATGTACTAATGGGTTGTTTCAAGGGAAAATGGCTGCACTAGACTAAACAATCTTTTAGGACAGGCCACCTAATTAATGTGTAGAAATATCTATATACACATATGTATTCAAAATTTTAAATTTTGTTTGCAGCTCCCAAGCAGGCATGGGTGCATTTCCGGCCACAATATCCGTGCTTATACTGTTGGGAAAACTCTTTGCTTCCGCTAGAAACTGTTTACTTTTTAATTTGATTAAAACCCCCATACCGTTAGCCATAAGTTTGAGACAGCCCCTTTCCCACCTCATACTTTACTTTTAATTTGTCTCTTCCCTCTTCGGCCACTTGCTGAATTTATTGTGGTTTTTCTTCTCTGCTTTGCCCTGCGCATAATTAATTGAATTTGAAATTTGTTTTAATAATTGTTATGCTTCCCTATTTTCTATGTTTTGCAGGTTTTTTGAGTTTCGTTTAGTCGTGTGTCCAAAAGTTTGACTGGCCATATCCGCCGGAAGCCCCTTAAGCGGCCAGAACAAGTGCAAAGCCCCTGGGCACAGGTTGCGTTCAAAATGAAGGCAACCAACTAAAAACTACACTTGGGAAATAGACACACACTCGAAAGATTGAGCAAAAGCCATTAAGTGATTACCGATATGTCTGTGGGTGAGTGCTCTAAACTGTTTGATCATTTTTAATAAAACGGGTTTTCTTATGAAATTTAGATTGTTCGAATTCAAAATGGGGGAACATAATTAGAACTAAAATAACACTACTTTACAAGTTATCAAATATTTATACTGATCCATAGCATTTTACTGACAATTTCCATGCAAAATTGGACGCTGAATCCAAATCAGGTGTACAATTGAAAGTAGTCTCAGTCTTAAAAAAAATGAACATACTAAACTCTCAATATCTTTGGATATAACTCATGGATTTTTTTTGAAGTAAAAACAAACCGAAAAACTATTTAGCAACCTCTCTATATTGGGGTTTATGGAAATCAAATGGACCTTGGATATGTTGTGGAAGGTCAAAGATCAGAATATCAGAATCTTTTGGCTCAAGAACAGTTTAGGGCAGGTAGAGCAACGAACGACAAGTATTTGTAAACCCTTGTTTCTCAGCTTTGAAGCTATCAATCTGAAATTTGCACTGAGCCATCGTTCTACTGAACGCTACTAGTATGTAGGATCCCGTCGGATCGGATGACTATAGCCTAGGGATGCCGGATATTTCAAAAATATCTATATCAATATTTTTGACGATATTGAAAAAGTATCATTTCGATATAAATATTTTAGGGCAAAAAATATCGATAATATCGATATTTTCGATATTTTCACAAAATGAGTCTAAATGGCTAAGTGTCTTTACTATAAGCTGGTCTATTGAGGTAATTAAGATGTCATTTGACGCATAATAGGAACTAAATTTTTACAAAATAGATTAATTGTATTTTTATAAGTTTAACAAAAGATATGTATTTTATTTCATTCACAACAAAAGAAGTTTTGGAATCTTATTCATGATACATTCTGATGGGATTGAGGGAAGACCCTTAACTTAAAAAGTAAACATATTTTTATGTTTTAAAACATTTTTTTGCTCGCCAAAAAACCACAAGAAACACTTGAATGCAGCAAAACTACACAGAGAAAAAAGAGGATATGAAAAAATATCTATTGGATTGGATTGGATTTTCCGTATCAATTTGGGGAAGTATATGTTAATATCCTTTTAATTATCTAACGGAGCTGAAAATCATCCAAACGATATGAAAAAGGATCATCCCTTGGATGATTTTTCAGCTCCGTTGGATGACTAAATGGATATTTAAGACATATCCTTCCCAAAAGGATCTTTTTTGTAGTTTTAGTCAGATAAATGTTTTTTTTTTAAATGGAAACGTCCCCAAACGTTGCGTTTATTGGTTTTTCTAAGCTTTTTCATTTGATGGAAGTTTGATGGAAATCGATCAGAGCAGATTGTGAGTTAATCTGATACATACACTCAGAAAAAAATCAAGAATGTTATACTTGAATTAAGTACTAACGGTGTCAATAGTACTGTAAGAACTAAAATTCAAGAACAAAATTCTTAGACGTTAGACTTGTAAAAAGTGATCTTGGATTCTAAAGCTATTCCCACATTGTTCTAAAACATTGAAGCAAAGATTGTTGGAAATAACCAAGGACCTTAACCAAAAAGCAAGTTAGAGCTACTGTAGTTCAGAAATTTATCATCACTCCATAACTAAAGTGTTAGAACCAGTTGGGAATACAACTTTTTTATACACTTGCAGAAGGAGCTGAGTTGATTTAGTCATGTCCCTCTGTTTCCATGCCATTTCCCATGATGCAACAATACAAGGTGGGGCGGTGTCAGTGTGATGCGTACTTTTGCCAAAAGCTTACGCTACACAGAGAAAAAAATTACCTTCAAAAATCGTCACCAAATGGTTATTATTCCGGTCTGTTTTTTCCGTTCACACAAAATGAATGGTGGTCATGAAAACAGAAAAAGTGTTTTTGAAAATATTAAAATTTTAATATATTATTATTTTAAATGCATTTTTTAATTTAAGTGATTCCTAGAATTATAGGAAACTGGTTTTTATGACCTCATATTTATTTTTCAACGCAATAATGGCCTTTAAAATAAAGACAATCTTAAAAAAATAAAAAAAAATATATTCAACGTTGCCTCTACTGGGATTCGAACCTCCGACCTCGACGTTTTGGAGTAATGCGAGACATCCACTTGCTCCTGGCGTTCTGTCTCGTTTCATGTTTAAATGCCAATGGCTTTCGCTTCAATTTAAATTTCGAGTTAATCAATGCTTTGGCTAGAAACGCAGTGGCGGTGTCGGCTGAGATGTCGGTGTCAGTGAGGTCCTGAGTTCAAGTCCCACTTGAGGTAAGTTAATAAATAAAATAAAATCGTTAATTGTTATTTCAAAAAAAAGTGTCCCACACACACCACCACCACTACCAGTAATGAGAGTGTTTTTTTGGGGTTGGTATAGACGCCCGCGCGCGCCACCATGAATTCTTTTTTTTTTATTTTGAACAAGCCCGAAAGGTTCATGAAGCGAAAACAAAAATGTTCTTGAAAACAAGCCCAAATCGATCATGAGGAAGAACAAAATGTTCATGGCATATCGTGAACAAATGTTCATGAATTAGAAAAAGCGAGCTTAGCTGACTACCATGACCAAAATGTCATGATTTTGGTACATTTAGAACGGACTTTTATCTCTGTGTACAAAAGTACGCGCAGCACTGAACGTGAAGGTACTTTGCAGAGAACTCACACTGATGCCACCTTACCTCTCTTGTTGTATCATGCCATCTCCTCTGTCAGTTTAAAAGCTCATTGGAATCTTCTCCAAACTCCACGTTTATTAGTTTGCCATGCTTTTTCATGATTCCACAAAGCTTGGTCGGATCGGATCGGAGAACAATATGGTATAGCTGCGATAGAAAAGATAGTTTTTTAAAATAGAGTTTTAGTTTTCAATGGTAGTGTCTTAAATTTTTGAATTTATATATTTTATCAAGTTTCACATAATTGTAGAAAGTTGTGTTAAGATCGGATGACTATAGGAAAGATCGGTCGGAAAACTTGTTTTGGTTACAAAAATGTTCTAGTTTTACACCATGTTGCCCAATTTTATCAAAATCGAATGACAGCGAACTGATCATAGTAAGGGCGCCATCCATTGGTTTGGGAAACCACTCAACTCGAATTCTTCAAAGCGAAAATTAACTGTCTGAAATATACTTGTTTAAAACCTTCATTAAGATAAATTAAACCAACTGCAAGGGTATACAAATTTCGGCTGTGCCAAAGTCAACTATCCGCTATTTCTTTAATGGTTTGATTTTGAAATTTCGGATTTCTTTATTCTATGTGCCTTTTTAAAAATATTACAAGGTTCTGTCGAAGTTGGATCACTATGGCGCACAGCTGTCATACGAACAATCAGTCGAAAAATGTGCCTTTAACAGAAAATCTGATTTGTTTTACTATTTACCTTAGGTACATAGAGTATTATAAGTTTGTGGAAAAGTATGTAGCAGCCAGAAGAAAGCATCTCCGACCCCGTAAAGTATATATATTCCTGATCAGCATCGACAGCAGGGTTGATATAGTCTTTTCCGTCTGTCTGTATGAACACCGCGATCTCAGAGTCTAGATGAGCTACAGCAACCAAAGTTTAAATGTAGAGTAATGTCTGCACGCAGATCAAGTGTGTTTCAAATTTTGGCCACGCCCCCTTCCGCCCTGCTTCAATTTTTAAGATATCTAGCTCATATTTTGCAGTGTGGTGTATGTGCCCAATATCCTTAAAGTCACAAATTTTAATAAAGATCGGACAATTAAAGACGAATATAAATGTTATATAAAACGTTGCATACTTTTCAGATCACTATGTGCAGCTTCCTAGCAAAATTTTATTATATATTTACATTAATGTTAATGCTCTGCCATGAAACATTAATTCCCCTGAGCAACGAGTATATCGAAGTCGGGCAGGACCGACCTTAAATTACACTCTCGTTTTTAAATAGACACAGGTATCGATCATTGGATTTGAGATTGAGGTTAGATTTTGTGATGAAAATTGGCCGAAGCCAATTTTTGCAACCTCCTCGAATCTGTGCTTGCTGAAAGACGAAGCGCATTTCCACTAATGAAATAAAACTTGGACTAAAAGGCATAGCCTGTGTAAGTCCTAAGATCCACCGAAGTATTCAGATAGATTTGGTTGATACTTATATGCAGCCAATTCGCATGCATGGACACAACGTATCAAAAGAATCAGTAAGAAAATAGGCTTCGAACAGATCCAAGATATCAACATGAAATTAAATAATATCAAAAAAGCTCGTCCACTTTCCGAATTAAACTTGTTTTGGTAAATGCTGTGGGCTTGGACTAGAGGCAGCATGGGAAGTAAGTAAGCTGTACCTATATATGCTCTGCTTTAATATTCTTAAGAAATTATGGCGCTATTTTTCCGTTGACATTTCTTCCGGATAGTAATCAGTTGTCTATTATGGAATAATGGTTTTAAGTGGTTAAATAGATGACTATACCCCTTTTCGGGTACGGTGGCTGTCCCATCGACTGGACTGATACTCTTCTTTGTGGTCTACTTGATTTTGATAGTCGCAGAAAGGTGAGGGCGTACGGTCTTGTGAATGGAACATTCATATGATAAATCATATTTGACCTGTTTCATTTTATTACAACTACTTAAGTAAGGATACCACCGTTCTCCCATACCTTCTATTTTCAACTCTAAGCGATGCATGTCCAGTACACGACATAAGCATGACAATTTCGTTTACGCCTCTCGCTCGGCTTCTGCTACATAACTTGACACCAAATCAAGCCTCTCTAAGTGCACCGTAGCCCACGAAACTACTGTGAAAGTGGAATACATTACCAAAGATAGACACATTAGCAGTTTCCCAGAACGCCAACGCATTTATCTTCTCAGCTTCTCGAGCAGCAACGATTAGTCCAGGGTAGCCAACTGGCGCAGCCCACTTAAAATGTCTTCGTATCGAAAAGAAACACAATTCAACACAAACAAACAGTGGAAACAATTGGGCGTGTTCTAGGCACGCCTCATGACTTCAAGTTGGAGGCCCACCTAAAAACAGCAAAGTGGCACAGTTTCCCAGGGCCTCAAATGAAGCTGGGAAAAAGTGCAATCCATCTGCATGCTGCGGCTGCGACACTTATCCAATAGATACGCAGCCACGGGGTCATCCATCAATTTGTGGACTGACACAATAAAAATAATAACAGTCGAATGTTGGGCACATCTAATTAGTCAGATTTTGTGGTCCCTGCTTGGCCCCGAGTCAACTTATATTTTATATTCATGTTGACTAGAACAAATCGTCCCATAGCTGATATGGGAAAAGGCGCAATTAAAATACTAAAACTCAAAAATTCAAGCAAGCCCGAGGAAGGAAGAGATAGAGCGAAAAGACAGAAACCTCGACCATCCACTCTGTCCACGGTTTGCCCTGCTGCCGGCTGCCCGCATGTTAAGATAATTTTATAAATAGTTTTGTCGCCGTTTTCTATGTAAACCGTTCATTAAATCTGCATTGAATTTCATTCATTCGCGCCTTTTAATTGCACTCAATGGAGAGTTGTGCAGTTCGTTCAGTGATTATATTATATTTACCACATAAGTGCGATTATACTCATTCATTCAATCTTTTAGTGGAAGTGTTGGCAGAACTGGTTGTAGAATACGGTATCCGACCTGGGTGACCCAAGATGTCTTGGATTTGAAATGTGCAAAAGTTGTTTGCAGCGTCTTGTATAAATTCATCGAGGAATTCCTACTCTTACCTATGAAGGCAGACTTGTGAATGCAAATTGATGTTATTAACTTAGGGTCAAAGGTGGCAGCAAGTGAATCAAGGGTCGGAAGATCAAGATTTTAAACTATGTTTAACTCAGGGACACCCACAGAGAAAGATCTGTCCGCTAGAAAAGAGTCAAAAAGACTTTAAAGACTCTTCAGGAAGATCAGCATTTACCTATGGAACGATCTCCTGAAAATACTGTCGCAGCGTCCGAAACTAATGACTTAATAGAGTCCACAACCAAAAGCCTAGCCAGCAATAGAAAGGCTGCCTACCTTAGAGAGAGTGAGGAGGAGGCTACTAGGGTGATACGAGTCCACATTGTGTAGGTACCACACTTCCTTATCAAAACGAAAGGAGCCTTATCAAAAAGAAGTGGAGTTGGGGTGTGTGGTTTGAGGTGTGTGTGTGTGTGAGTTGTAATATCTCCCGTGCCACCGCACCAAGTCTTTCAAAGAAGAACTATTCTTGGAATCGAAACTTTTTTATTGTTGCAACCAGCAAGTTCTATTTTAGGAATCGACACTATTTATGTTTGCATCCAGGAAGATCTTTTCTTGGATCCAAGATTATTTATGCTTGATATCAAGCAGTCAGAATTTCCAGCTTGGACTCAAACATTTTCTGTCTTACCACACTTTTGTATATCGAAAATGCTTGATATCAAGCACAACCTGCTTGATTTCTTATCTTAGTGTACAATTCTAGCATCCATCCGTAGCACACGCCAAGTGACAATATCAACAGGCTGACGTGTTCTCACCCAGATGTGCCGCAATGACCACCTCTGCCTCACTAGGTCAACCATTTTTGGGTGTAAGCTTGGCACAGCAGCTAGTAAGATTTTGTGCTTCTCAGTAGGAAAATCGTTAAGCTAAGCATCAAAGATGTAGTCTTTTAAGCGGCCGTTCTTATCGCACAGCTTATGAATTTGTTGAAGCTCTACTAACCTTTTTTATCAAAAAACGAGAGCGTAAGTTAAAGTCGGCCCTGCCCGACTTCGAAATACCCGTTACTCAGCTCAGCTCGCATAAGTATGCAACATTTTTTTAACTCGGCTATTTATTATCCGATCCTTTTGAAAATTTGTGAGATTGTAGATATTGGACACAAAGACTACACTGCAAAATCTGACCTCGATATCTTAAAAATTGTGGGAGTTATTCAATATTTTTTATTGCGGGGGCGGGAGGGGGCGTGGCCAAAATTTGAAACAAACTTGATCTGCCTACAGACAATACTAGCTTACGTATAAAATTTGGTTGCTCTAGCTCTTCTAGTCTCTGAGATCTAGGTGTTCATACAGACGGACGGACGGACGGACGGACAGACGGACATGGCTATATCGACTCGGCTGTTGATGCTGATCAAGAATATCTATACTTTATGGGGCCGGAGATGCTTCCTTCTGCCTGTTACATACATTTGCACGACTTTAGTATACCCTTTTTACTCTACGAGTAACGGGTATAAAAATTAAGACACTGGAAACCCAATGGAAACCCATTAATTTAAATAAGAAAATGAATATGGAGAGTTATAGACTCCCCATGATCATATCAGTTTTAAGGCAAAAGGTTCCACTTTGACAAAAGAATTTACAGAGCTCCAGGATAGGGATAGACTTTGTAACGTTTTGTAACACACACTACCTGCAGCACCACACCCATTCACAACGACTAACTTGGACTTCAATCCAGAATTTGCACACTTACCATTCTATTAACACCGTTTGTACCTAATTCAAGTACAAAGTTCTTGATTTTCATACACTTAAAAAGAGTATTACAATTTTGACCAGAATAGTGTAGCGCATAGAAGAAAACAACTCCGACCACATTAAGTATATATATTCGGGATCAGCATGACAATCGAGCTTAAATTTAGCACATAGTCGTTGTCAGGGAATCAAACCACTCGAAAATAATTACTGGTTCGGTTCAGTGGCTCACACAGTTTCTGAACCGTTCGGTTCGGTACGTTTCATTTAATGGTTTTTGGAGGTAACTGAACCGCGATTTCGGTTCGGTTCAGTGGTTCATAAAGGCACATTATGAAGCATTATAATTTCTGTCGTAATGTGACTTTTCGCACACTTTGGAAATTTAAGACCTATAAACCATATGAATATCTCTAAAATCTTTAGAAGAATGTCCAAAATTTATAATGTCGGACTTCCAGGATTCGTCTATAAGTTTCTAGACCTATGCCCTTCGAAAACGGTGAATGTCGGCTAGTTAGAATACGTACCAAGCATATTCCACGCTAATATGAGAAAAGTTACTCCTGGCTAAGATTGAATTAAGGTAAAGAAGTACAAAAAACTGAAGAAATTCCCAAATAAAGGACGAATAAAGGCAGCCGGATCGGTTCACGACCTCGACTAAGCGATTCGGTTCGGTTGCTTTATTCTTGTAGCTGCCATCGGAACTTCATGGGCTTCAAGTGTATTAAAACTTCGGAACAGACGAAGTTAGCCTTGCTTTCTTGTATCTGAGAGCAGTTCTTTGACAAATTGGATAATATTTCTAATGATCGCTGCCTCAGTATTGACTTTGAAAGCCAACTACTGTGGCAACAAGCCCACGCACAAATCATCGCCAAATTGTGTGAGGTTCAACGCGACTGATTTATTGCCAAATCAAAAAGAGGGAACCAAGAAAGCTGTGTATAAATCACCAAAACGCAACCTCGTGGCCAAAAAAAACATTTCAATGACAGTCTAGGAGTGGGGAGGATTAATGCTATCTTCAGGTCGAGATTTCAAATTCTAAGTCTCAAATTGGAACCGCACAGGAATAACACTTGGCAGGATAATACTTACCCTCTGCCAAGAAAGATGCGGCTAATTTAATGGGTATTACCTTACTATCAGAAACTGAACTTCACGGTCTGTTTATACTCTGTACCAAAGGTACATAGAGTATATCAAGTTTGTGCAAAAGTATGTAACATCCAGAAGAAAGCATCTCCGACCCTATAAAGTATATATATTCTTGATCAGCATCAACAGCCGAGTCGATATAGCCATGTCCGTCTGTCCGTCTGCCTGTCTGTCTGTCTGTCCGTATGAACGCACAGATCTCAGAGATGGTAAGAGATAGAGGTTTGACATGTATGGGACATATGCTTCTTATACTTGCAGGCAGATCAAGTTTATTTTCATTTTGCGACACGCCCCCTCCCGCCCCCGCAATTTGAGAATAACTCACAGTTTCATAGATAGAAGGTTCGAACCTTCTGGACATATTTTCTAATAAAAATTTTTGTTCGATTTGCCAAAGAAATGGTAAAGATCGGATGAACGGTAGTAAAGATATGAGCAAACGAAAATTCAATATATCTGGGCTGCTCCTGCAGCGGCAAAACTCATACATATGTATGTAGATGTATGTATATATGAGCAACGCCTTCACAGCAAAGTGATAGCCAACAATATTTTAGGACAAATTTTGATTTAACGATTCATATTGGACGTTGTGGGTGTGATGACCCCGCCCCGCCAAAAATTCCACCTTTTAAATGAATTAAATCTGCAAATATATTGTCTGAGCAATTCCAACAACGAAATCCTATACAAAACCTTACAGCTATGGCTAGCTCATTAGATCCAATTGGATTCTTGCAGCTAACTGGGACGCTCTCATTTTCCCCCTTCCCTTTCCAACATACACAATATTGAGAGAGAGAAATTAGAGATGGTCGCGGGACAAATATATCGCCCGATACCTTCTTATGCTTCTTATGTCTGCAGGCAGATCAAGTTTATTTTCAATTTTGGCCACGCCCTCTCCCGCCCCCGCAATTTAGAAAAAACGTCATATCTCCCACAGTTTTTTGAAGATAGATGCCTTGTTCCTTCGGGACATATTTAGTTAGCAGAATAACTTATCGATCCGCCAAAGGAATGGATAAGATCGGATGAACGGGTTTTGAGTTATGATCAAAAGACTGCTCGCTGCTACTGCAGCATCAAAATTTATGCTGAGCGTATAATTTTCTTGGTACAGAGTATGTTATAGTCGGGCTTGACCGACTTTCTTTCTTGTTTTATTATGCCTCGTTGGAAAAGAAAAACATAATGAAAATCACTTTTTGTACCAATTAGTTCACCTTACAATCGAGTAATAATATGTACAAGTAATGTATTATTAATTCATTACCCTTCTCTGACTCATTCAATCCCGTTGCCTCATCCGATGCACAGCGCCAACTGACGTAACTAATTAATGCTTATTTCGGATTACATTTAGTGCGGAAGAATTCTCTTCCACCGATGCTATTAATCCGTTACGTTTGGTCTTCTGAGTCACTTTTTCCACGGTCTTCGTCATTCCATGCAATGCATGATCAATACTTTGTTCTGGCAAAAAGCAGGCGCACCTAAAATATTAATTTAATATTTTCGTAAATATTTACGCAAATTAATATGCATTGTCTTCGGGGCTTGTATTTTCTTTGTTTTGCCAGGAATTCCGCAAATCGACAGCTGGCAGCGTCAGACAATAAAGAAATCTATTAACGCTGCCGTCAGACATGTGGAAAAGTGGACCAGGGGCCCCAATTGGTCTCGATGATGATGTCGTCACAGACAGCATCGAAGCTGCCCACTTTCGTTTCGGGTTGTTTACGCAAAATTCGCATGTCATGTGCTTAATTGTGCAGCAGCAGACGAGAGGAGCTGAATCAATAGCAAATGAAACGAGACAAATTGTTTCAATATCGTTTTGCATTTCATGTCTCAATTTTTTTCCACGAATTACTTGGGCTACAATTCGCTGGCATAAATCATGACAATCTCATCTGGAAGATTTCTTGTTGCTTCTCTAAAAATATCCTAAAATGCATTAGGTGCCGCCAGACGTTCATCTGCTACAAATGAGTCTTCATAATTAAATTACATGGCCAGGGACAAGAACGTAAAAATGTTAATTATACACCTCATAATCATTTGCCTGAAGCAGGAGTGGGAGTACCTAGGCAACTAGGAATAGAACCAGCAGTTGATCAAGTTCCGTGAACGATATGAAACGTTGCGTATCCGTGTTGTGATTTGTTTCTGTTTGCAAGTGTGTGGGTTGGGATCCAGAACTGAGACACATTCTTAGATCCACAATGAAAATTTATGCAGACAGCTTTGCGGAAATGCTCCGTGAGCTGCTCAAGACAAACATTCCATAATACCATGATGATGTTCTCAATGATGTTGAAACACAAGCAGTCCATTAAAATATTCTTGATCTAAATTCTCAGACGTATCGATTTGGCAATAACGAAATAAGCTGAATTATATAAAAAGAATATACACAGAGAAAACAAAATATGTTAAACCTACATAAAAATGAAGGATTTCAACACGTTTTATTCAACCCATAGAATTTGTAAAGTTTCTTAAGATGCAGCGTTTACCTTTCTCAATTCTATAAGCTGCATTTAGTTTTTCTACAAGATGCAGTTGTGGCCCCCACCCATAACAATTCATCTACCTTTTATCGGGATCATCAATACAAGGTGAACTACGATTCGCTTAGGATTCCTGTTCTTAAGCGCGCAGTGTGGCCAATTTTTATACCCGTTACCCGTAGGATAAAAAGGGTATACTAAGGTCGTGCAAATGTATGTAACAGGCAGAAGGAAGCATTTCCGATATCATAGAGTATATATATTCTTCATCAGCATCAACAGCCGAGTCCGTCCATCCGTCCGTCCGTCCGTCCGTCTGTATGAACACCTAGATTTCAGAGACTAGAAGAGCTAGAGCAACCAAATTGTAGATGTAAGCTAGTATTGTCTGCAGGCAGATCAAGTTTGTTTTAAATTTTGGCCACGCCCCCTCCCGCCCCCTCAATAAAAAATGTTGAATTACTCCCACAATTTTTAAGATAACTCAGATTTTGGATCGGATAATAAATGGCCGAGTTAAAAAAATGTTGCATACTTATCCGAGCCGCATGAAGTTATTAAACACTAATTGAACTGAGTAACGGGTATTTCGAAGTCGGGCAGGGCCGAGTTTAACTTACGCTCTCGTTTTGGTATCACTCCAGTCCCAGATGGTATCAAATTGGCCTATTGGCTTTTAATTGGTTACTAAGAATATTTAGTTGATACGCAAAAGTATTAATTTGAAACAGACAAATTTTACTGATAGTTTGAAATTCCAAATATTTATGCTCGTATTGACATTTAGTGTTTGGAACATCCTTGGGGAAACTTCTGTTTGAATAACATTCATTTTGAAATGTAAGAGAACAATTTTTCTCAGTCATAAATAACATTTTGTAAGAGTGCAATGAACCGAACTTCTTAAGTATTAAAGCTGAACCTGTTCCGAACCTATGATATCGGCTCCGCTCATAAAATGTTCAAGTCATAAAAAAATGTACCTATTTCGTAGCGACTTATTCTCTTATCCTGATGGTTCTGTACGACTGAGTCTTACAATCGGCAGGAAAGTTTAATGTAAACGTCTATAAAAATGTTCCGAATGACCATTAGAATTCCCAGTAATTTTATCAACTCGATACTTGGAATATTAAAGAGAATATGATAATCAATGCTTACATGTGGATAACTAAATAATAGCTGATGACTACTTTTTTTTGGGTGTATAATTCTTTCAACCAAAAATGAACTTTTTGAATGAAACTCATTAAAACGCTTATTAAGATAAATTATGCGAACTGCAGGCGGCTATAAACTTCGGAGGAGACAAAGTTAGCTTTCCTTTATTTTCATTTTGAAATTTATAAAGATAACTTTAATTTAATCAAATTATTTTATTTTAATTGCAACAAAAGCATATCGATCTCAGAGATTAGAAGAGCTAGAGCAACCAAATTTTTATACCCAACATCCATAATCTCAGATTTTCATAAAGATATGATAACAAATAGCCGTGCTATTAGGATATCTCCTTCTGTCCGTTAATAAAAATACTTTGTGGCCCTTCCTTAAGGAACTAAAAGGTTCTCAAGTACTTGGTATCAGCACGAGCTGTGTGCGTACATAATATTAAAGTGTTATCATATTTAACGTTTTAATATGTTTCGGCAAGGCCGACTTTAACTTACAATCTCTATTATCGTCAACTGGTCGGCGAAAGTGCGAAATTCAAACGTGTTTTGGGTAGTTTGGGACGGATTGAAACAATCTTTAAGGACGTTTGATTTCATTAAGCAACTCGTCCTTAATCATTTGGAAGACCGGAGCAATAGCAAGACACGTGAAATCACACTTTTCCATAATTTTATTGTGTCCGAGAACCTATTGAACTATGCATTACATACATGTTTCTGTATGTATGCACACTAAGATCTTATTTTGGTGTCATCTCTGGGCCTAGACAACTGCGTCAAGTGTGTGTATCGTTGTCCCCTCTGAGGTTTCGTATTACAAGTGGCAGTCAAAGCGAAATAAATCAAATAATTCGAAAAAAACGATTCTAAGTGCAAAGCGTTACAAGATCAACAACATCATTATCAAGCATCACGAGACCCAGGAAGGCACAGTGGAGCGGAGAAGACCGGGGGGACTTCACGATGGCGTAATTAATGCGCCACTGATCCTCTGGGGTATCCCAATTGACATCGCATTAACATCAACCTGTGGTTAGCTGCAGTGGAATTATATATTATACTTGGCCTACCCAGGCTCGTTACATAACTTAGAACAATTTTTACTCTGTCGCTTTGAATGTTTTGGAGCAACTGCGCAGAAAGATTCCCATTCCTTCACAGGGCGATAAAAATATGTACAAAAAGACACGCGCTCCACGGGGGACCAGGGAACAGGGGATGTGGCACGGGGATCGTGCTGCAGGCTGCAGCCTTCCTTTTTTTTAGCTTCTCTTCTCTTTCACGGAAGACAACGTTGCCGTTGTCTATTTTTTGTCATGTGCTCAGTGCGCGTTTCCATTAAGAAAATAATTAAACATTCGTTATTGCCCTGAGCCCGAGGCAGACTGACTGACTGGCTGACTCTGACTGAATGTCGTACTGCAGCCTGTAGTGAAATCTGTTGAGCAGATGTCTTGCGGCTGCTGAGTTTTAAAAGAAGCGCATTAAATGCATTTCCAAACACCTTTTCCAAATTTACTTATAAATAACATTCGGCTTCAGTTTCGGCCATGGGTTAACATTCCACATTTCGATCATGTCAACCGCAGGGACGGAACACAGCCCGAATGTGATCATAAACCCAAGATCATAAAAGTGTTTGTATGATTCTTTTGATTGCCCTTTTAACACCCTCGACAGCAGCGGGTGTAGTAGCCGTACAGCAGGTAGTAAAAATCGTCTTCGCACTTCACACAACTCACCTTTGACTGCTTTCACTTCCTGATCACATCCAAGAGAGATCTTTGTTTTGGTAATTTCTTTTTGGCATTTCCGTTGTCTTTCAATATGGACAGCACGTTCCCGAATCGTTTGAATTTTTAATTACTAATCCTTGGGCTCATCCTACTTTTCGCAAGTTGTTTTCCTTTGTCTCTCGAGTGGCCTCGTCTCAGTTTTCAGGGCACTCCACTTCCGTTTGGTGCCGCGTGGGCGGAACTCTAACAAAATTGATTTTTTCTTAACTAAAATAACACTTTGGGTCTTCAACTCTAATGAGTTTAAAAGCAGGCAACTAAGTCAGCCCTTTCATTCATGCTGTATTGCTGTAAAAATATCTCCGAAAGACCCAGACTATCGAGTTATGTTTGGTGTGGTCTTGGATTTGAAGGAAATTATGATCAATGTTTAATAAAACTCAGGCAAATGCATTCCGTAAACATTTCCGAGGAATGAGTTGAGCACCTGCAACAACCAGGCATGAATATTTTCATATTAAGTTTTGTTTAGAAATATCTGAATAACAATAATCATAATGCGTTCTCCCCCTCTGTCTCGCCCTCTGCCGCTGGCTGCCAAACTTCCGGGCAAACGCCCCCTCCTAGAATGCGTGCCCCTTCCTTTGGGGTTAAATCATAAAAAGACGAAAATAATAATAAACAAAAATTTTCAATTGAACGTGAAGGAAAACTCGTAGCGCGCATAAAATGACTCAAAATGCCCTGAGGGAGGAATGAAAAAGAAACATTTTGGACTACGCAGAATTCTACTGAAAATAACTAAGTAAATAGGAGCACACGCCCGTAAGAGAACACAATTAAGACATAAATAAAGCATTGCACGCAGTATTCCTGCAAACAAATGTTGCAAGCCTCTCGCATAAATATACAAACGAGTTGCAAGGCAACTTGTAGGAGGAGCGGGTGTCAGTGGGAAAGGTCTTGTCAAGCAATCGATAGATATTAATACAGCTGCTGGCAATTCAATTTATCACATAGAAATTAACAATTCCGTATTTACATTTTCTGTAGCTTGGCAAAGTACCAGAGTTTCCATTGGTAATAATTCGGTTGTGTAAATGCTTTAAATGGAAATCCAAGGATTACTTTTGATATACAAGTATAACTGTTGTTAGTGAAGATTGTAAATACAATGGAAGCTTAAGGAATAGTGTTGACCGACTTCGATTTACCCGTTACTCTTTAGACGACATATTTGATGGCCCCACATTTACCAATTACATATTAACTTAAGGATACAGGTACGGGTGTGCTACAGCGGGTAGTGTGTGCGCCTACTGTGCTGGAGATAGTGGGTTCAATCCCGCCTCGGGACGTATTATGAACAAGTTTTTTCTTTAAAAAGTTTAAACACCCGGTCACCTTCACCAGCTGTGTGGAAAGCAGTAAATAACCATGTAAAAGATTCTCATACTTTGCCGCTCAGTGTATCTCGGCGTTAGCCGGAAGATTGAGACAAAAGATCGGAAGATTGTCTGTGCTGCTGTTTTTATACCCTTGCAAGATCTCATTTCGTAACATTGGTAAAAAAAATATAATTCAAGACCAAAAAATAGAGGAAAGTTAACTTCGACTCGGCCGAAGTTTGAATACCCTTGCTGCACGTTTTCTATCTAATTTGAAGGACATATCCACTGAAAACAAACAAGTTTTTCCCAATAAGACTACTTTTCTGCCTCTACTTTTGTATGACAGCTATACTATATAAATGTCCGATTTCGACCAAACTTGGCAGAATCTTGGAGAAGAATTAAAATCTAGTAAATACGGACTTTGCAGACGATTGCATTAAAAACAAAAAAGTTTTAGTCTAGAACTAGATTTTCGACCGATCGCTCCTATGGCAGCTATATGTTTCAGTCATCCGATACGGTTCCAGCAAATGAGCAGCGTATTTGTACCAGAAGACTTCGTGCAAAGTTTGGTGGCGATAGCTTTGAAACTGACGGAGGAGATAGTATAGAAACAGACGGACATGGCTTTATGGACTCAGCTCGTCGTAGCTATGGCCAGAGCCAAAAGCCTCATTTGAAACAAGAAAGAAAGTCGGTCAAGCCCGACTATAACAAACTCTGTACCAAGAAAATTTGTCTTTTGATCATAACTCGAAAACCATTCATCCGATCTTCTTCATTCCCTTGGCGGATCGATAAGTTATTCTAACAACTAAATATGTCCAGAAGGAACAAGCCATCTATCTTCAAAACTGTGGGAGATATGATGTTTTTTCTAAATTGCGGGGGCGGGAGGGGGCGTGGCCAAAATTGAAAATAAACTTGATCTGCTGCAAACATAAGAAGCATTTGTCCAATACATGTCAAACCTCTATCTCTTACCATCTCTGAGATCTGTGCGTTTAGAAAAAACGTCATAACTTGCACAGTTTTAAAGATAGATGGTTCATTCCTTCTGGACATATTTAGTAATCAGTCTTTTTCTTCGAACCGCTAAATGGTGAAGATCGGATGAACGGTACTCGAATTTTAAGTAAACCGAACATTTGTGCTGGGCAGCATCGGCTGGAACAGAGATGGGCAGAGCTCCTGTGTATCAATTGAAGCCGCTTTCTAAATAATGATTTTCCAATATACAAAAGGTTAAAATACAGTTAGAAGTTAAATTTAAGCTTCATCTTAGAAAAAATTATCGACAAATAGTAGTAGTATGTATGACCTCAGTAAAATTTGGTGAACTGCGAATTTAGATAACCGGAAATCCAGACTAGACACGTCTGGCTGCTTATTTTTTTCGTTACTCAATGTCATGTTGTCGATAATTTCACTGCTCATAACTTCTAATATTCCTAGTATTATGCAATAGGCCTCATTGCGATTTTCCTCAGGCAAGAAAATCAAATCCATTAAAGGTGGATTCAATGTAAATTTTCTAATATATGCAGTGAAAATATGCGATACATCGCACCTTGAAGGCTGTGACATTTAACTATACCCCACCCATTTCTGTGCGTTGCAAAACTCTGAAAAAATTTTTTAATCACTTGCAAGGGAATAACATGTAATAAAGTCGCTTAAGTCAGACTGCATAATTCTATGTGCCTGCAAAATTCAGGAGCAGTGCTGCGGCAGTGATATTTATCTTCCTCAAAACTTGACTATCCCAATCTTGTAGCGTATCTATAAATAATGCTGACTACTGAATTCGTCTAGAAGTAACGAACCATCTGTCTACAAAACTGTGGGACATATGAGATGGAATAGGGGAGGTATTACCACGGGTAAAAATCTTCAAAACTTTCGATAGTTTCCATAGCCCCATATATTAAACCCAGGTAAAATTATGCATAATCGGTGCATTGATAGTTCGCTCATTACCGGTGTACGAGCTGCCAAATTTGGCTGTTGGATACCCCTTCTTGCTTCTCTCCATTGGTTGGTAGTACCTCTGCCATTGGTAAGTCTACAAACATATCCACTTCAAATCATATGGAAGATGCTATTCGAGCTGCATGTAGACAAATCAGTTTGATGAGCTTTTTTCATGGTCCCTCATCTAAATATCTCGCAGCTTGCATGGTCTAAACCGCTTCCTGATGTGATGACAACCCATATAAAATCTGCAAAGGCGGGCGGCTGCCTTGGTCGGGAAACGATCGGCATTCTCCAGCCGTATTTCAAAGTTAGGAAATCAGTTAAAATAGAACTACTCTCGTTCTACGGTTAACAACAAGTAACATTAGATTATTGGAATCTTTTGATGGTTGTTTTCATTTTGGAATCCTTTACCTTTTCAAACATCTTTTCCTCACAGTTTCTACAGGGTTGTCCATATTCGACGGACCCATCTGGCAACGCCATAACTTTTGACAGAGATGTCAGATCGCTCAATGACATACCGCGTTTGAAGCGTCAGTCCAAGCAGATTTTTACCATGGAACAATACACGCCACGCGAGCGAGATTAAAATTTCACATTGAATGGGACCGTAAATAAGCAAAATTGCCGTATTTACGCCACTGAAAATCCTCAGGAGATTCAAGAAGTGCCTCTTCATGACGGAAAAGTCACAGTTTGGTGCGGCGTTAGTGCGAAAGCGGTCATTGGGCAGTTTTTCTTCCAAAATGAAAATGGCCATGCTGTTACCATCAACCAGGAGCGTTATCGCGACATGATGACCAATTTTGTGATGCCAATTATTCGTCGAAAGCGTATGAGGCAGTTCTGGTTTCAACAAGACGGCGCTCCACCGCACACAAGTCGCATAACAATCGATTTTCTGAAGACATTGTTTCCGGGCCGTTTGATGTCGAAAAGTGGTGATTTGGACTGGCCACCGCGTTCGCCCGATTTGACGCCGCCTGACTTCTTCTTGTGGGGATATTTGAAGTCAAAGGTTTACGTTAACAAGCCAAGGACCGTAGAAGAGCTCAAGGACAACATAGAAATAGCCGCTATTCCGGCCGAAATGTTGGCGAAAACGATGGAAAATGCTGCAAAAAGGGCACAATACGCCATCAACGCCAGAGGCGGCCATTTGAGAGATATCATATTCAAAAATTGATGTAAACAAATCTACTTGGAACAAATTAAATGATTAAGATTGCCAACCGCCAAATTTTTATTTTTTTCTTTGATTTTTTAAAAAAAAACATGGGTCCGTCGAATATGGGCAACCCTGTATGTGGTCTTCTTAAGAAATTGCTGTCGTTGCTCCACTTTATTCTAACTAGGCGAGGCGAGGTTAGGTAGGCAGTTGTGTGCCTACAGATTTACGACAGACCCGAACCCAATTGCAATCCTCAGCCCAGTGTACCACGTGGAGCGTAGAGGCGAAGACAACAACTTGACATTTATGTGCAGGCAAATGCATTTCTACAAGTACGAGTGCATTTCAAGATCATTTGAGTCCACACACACACACTTGCCCCTGGAGAGGCACACTCAAAAGATCAACCCTCGCTCGACGACTCTTGCTGCTCCTCCATTTATGGACTACGAAATGTGCAATTTCTCTGAGGCCGCGACTGACTTTTTACGAGTTTTCCATAGGTCCCGAATGTGCCCTGCATCTGTCTTGGCCCAGTCCCAGTCCACTTAGGAATTCCGCAGACAGACCACATGGAGTCGCTCTGGAGTCACTTTTTTGCCACTTCAGTTTTTAGTCTTTGGCAAAAGTGAGAATGTGTTCGCTTAACTGTCCTCCGCGTACGAGTGGGAGCGCGGACCGCTTTCAGAATGTGCTGGAAAATGTTTAATATACATACCTCAGATGTTGGCCTTTGATGCTTCCCAACAGTTCCTGTATTTCCCTTAATGTGTCGCTTTTGTTGATGGCTTTTATTATGGTTTTCTATTTTGGTCCAGGCCTCGGGCATTGATGACAATTTATGATTGTTTACAACTAGAGGCAGGGCACCATGGCGAATTTTTGTTGGACAATAGGAATCGGAATAGAAGGTGGATAGTAGTTAAAAGTCCGTTTGAAGCGGGTTTCATTGTGGAGCGGATAGGTCGACTGTAGTTGAATGAGCTGTAATTGTTAATTGTTTTCGTTTCGTAAAGGATACTAAGAAGGTGTGAATTTGATTGTAGTGTATTTTAAAAGGTAAACTTAAACTACTTCTTCTTCATATCACTTATGTTATTAACACTGTCTTCATTACGTCCACCTTTCCAAATATGTAGAAGTTAGCAAAAATATTACCGATCCCAAAGTCAACTAGCCAATATCGATCTTATCATACTTATCGAAAGTTTGCGAGCACTTAAGTGCAAATCAAATTCAGCAAATCTAAATAATAGCCAGTCTTTTAAACTCGGCCATCCCCGACTCCGACTCAGTGGAATTAGTGTTTAATAACCTCTCACTTTGTTAATTAACAGAGCATTAACATTAATTTGAATAATTCAATATTATGATAGCACACATCGCATGCGGCTCAGATAAGTATGCAACGTTTTGTATAACCTTTATAACTCTGCCATTTATTGTACGTACAATCTTTATGAAAATTTCTGAGATTGTAGATGTTGGACACATACACTACACTGCGAAATATCATCGTGATATCTACAAAATTGTTGGAGTTATTCAATATATTTTATTGCGAGGTCGGTAGGGGGCGTGGGACAAATTTGAAATAAACTTGATCTGCGTGCAGACAATAGAAGCCTGCATTTAATATTTGGTTGCTCTAGGTCTTCTAATCTCTCAGATCTAAGTGTTCGTACAGACAGACGGACAGACGGACGGACGGACGGACGGACAGTCGAACATGGCTAAATCGACTCGACTATTGATGCTGATCAAGAATGTATATACTTTATGGGGTCGGAGATGATTTCTTCTGCCTTTACATACATTTGCACGACTTTAGTATACCCTTCTTACTCTACGAGTAACGGTTATAAAAATATTGAAGGATAATAGAAGTCGTATGGTCAAGAAACTTTTCTATGTCTGCTTGACGTTAGCAAATACTTTGAATATGTTAAGAACTCTCAGCGGATAATGATTGGGCTAAAGAAAATGGGTTGGGACTTAATCCGCTTAAGTCCAAATGCTTAGTTCTGTACAGAAAGATTTTAGATGTGCTGCAGCTGCCCAAATTATGTGGCTGTCCACTTCAAGAAAACATTATCCTGGAATGATCACATCATTAGAGCACCTGGAAGGGTGTGTCGATTACTAAGGCAGCTGTCTTTATTCTTATAATATACATAATTAAATAAATTATAATTATAACTAAATACTTTGTCAATCATTTTTTTTGTCACCAGCTGATTGCCTGTCTTGTGCATGTACTGGCTTATATCAACAAGAACCGGAGTTGTCACCAATTCATAAATAACAAGAAAGAATGTCGGTAAAGCCCGACTAAAACATACTCTGTACCAAGAAAATTATACGCTCAGCGCTGCAGCAGCGAATAGTCCTTTGATCATAACTCGAAAACCGTTCATAAGATTTTCTCCATTCCTTTGGCGGATCGATAAGTTATCCTGACAACTAAATATGTCCAGATAAAACAAGCCATCTATCTTCGAAACTGTGGGAGATATGACGATTTTTCTAAATTGCGGGGGCGGGAGGGGGCGTGGCCAAAATTGAAAATAAACTTGATCTGCCTGCAGACATAAGAAGCATACATGTCAAACCTCTATCTCTTACCATCTCTGAGATCTGTGCTTTCATATGGACAGACAGACGGACATGATTCGGCTGTTGATGCTGATCAAGAATATATACACTTTATAGGGTCGGAGATGCTTCCTTCTGGATGTTACATACCTTTGCACAAACTTATAATACTCTATGTACCTACGGTACAGAGTATAAAAACATTCAAGTGTAAATCTTCATCTTAAATTCGATTAGATTTATTTAAGACTATTGTTGAATATTCATTTTAAATACAAACTTGTAAAGTACTTATTTTAAAATATACTTCAACTTTGAAAAGTTGCCGTAGTGATGTTAAACGACTTATAAATTGTTCTACATTCAGGGTTCGGAATTGCTCTTTGCTCGCAGCTCTCGAGAGCCAGCTCTTGCTGTCAGCTCATAGCTCTCGGCTCTTGGCTCAGAGCTGAGAGCCACAGCTCGGGAGCTGTGAGCCATCAACCGGCTCTCGGCTCGTGAGCCACAGCACACGGCTCTGAGCTGTGAGCCACAGCTCTCGGCTCGTGAGCCAACAACTGGCTCTCGGCTCGTGAGCCACAGCTATCGGCTCTGAGCTGTGAGCCATAGCTTGGGAGCCGTGAGCCATCAACCGGCTCTCGGCTCGTGAGCCATAGCTCTCGGCTCATGATCCATAGCTCTCGGCTCATGAGCCATAGCTTTCTCGCCTCGTGAGCCTTAGCTCCCGGCTCATGAGCCATAGCTCTCGGCTCATGAGCCATAGCTCTCGGCTCGTGAGCCACAAAATTTGATGCTGATCAAGAATATATATACTTTATTGGGGCGGAGATGACCTGGCCACCTTAATTTCCAGGTTTGAACGAATTTAAATGTTAATAGCGATCTGCAGCCACAGGTAGTACCTGACAAGTTTAAAGTGTGTAGTCTCGCAAACTGTTTAAAGTCTTGTCCATTATTAAAACTTTCAGTTTATAATTTTGGGGATTTATTTGAATGCTTAAAATAGAATTTGTTGTTACTTCCGCTGACTCTACGGCAACGATTTATATATACATTTGATAGTCAAAACAATAGTAGAATAATTTAACAGATATATTCTTGATGCACTAGGATATAAAGTAAATAAACTTAACTAACACGCTTGCTCTTATCCTAACCAGATAGAGCCAGGTTAGTTGTTTTAATATTAGGTCAAACGGATTGAAGGCAGATGCAACCTTTTTCCTCTTTTTCGTTTTCACTTATGTTGGTTAATCTAGCAATTGGGAATTTTTCATATAAATGGTGGGAATTTTGAAATCTATTCTAAGGGGCAAGAAAATAAACATGTTTCTGTTCTCAGGGTCTGGGGAATATGAAAAAAAAATCCTCATAAACGTTTCCTTCGGCAAATGACAAGCGAACATGGAAATCATGGGCCAAGCAGCAGTCGGCAGACAAATTCAAACTTTGACACTGATAAGACACGAGGAATACTAAACTGAGAGTTCACCACTGTCCAATACTCCTTGCCCATCGGAACTCATCAAATATGCGCGACGAGCACAAGACAAAACGTACGTAGGCCGACTGGGATGAGGGAATGGATGGGATGGTTTGGGAATGGGAATCGAAATTCATGGTGGATGGATATTTTGATCATGCGAAAAGCGCACGCAAAAGAAAACACGCGCAGGTACAACCACAAGAACAACAACTGCAGCGGCAGCGGCAGCAACAACATTGCTGGAAAAGTGTGTTTGCCCTGTGGAGAGTAGTTTTCCCTTGTGCGCTTGTGAGTGGGTGCAATCTGGCAACCATATTTAAACACTGATCCCGCATGCAGGCATGGTGTGCGAGGGAGAGCAAATGTTTTTATGCTGCTCTTCGGCTCTGCCCCGCACGTTGATGGAATTGAAGAAGCGGCTTGCGCATGGGCATGGAAAGTAAAATCGAAAACCAAATTGTCGGAGGGATTCTCTATGCCGACGCGCTGCAGAGGCAGAGGCCGTTGCGACGCAGCCAACTCAAGAGTTTTGTTCTCGTTGAAGTTTTAGAATTTATTCCGTTTCGGGATGTCAATGCAGACGCACGCACTGCACGCGAAGTGACCGTTACAGTTTGAAAACCGATTGTGTTTGGCGCGGCTTCTGACATTTTGTACATCATTCGTGCAGTGAACGGAAATCAAACAGTTTTGGCGTGCTTCTTGTTTATTTGTGGGACTTTGGCGCGTGCGCAGCCGCAGTTAGTGAAAGTGCAAAAATGCAGCACACAAAACAAAGTTATAAATCGTAAAGAGACATTGAGAAAGTTATTGTCTGCCCATTGGCGGCGAGCCAAACGATATTTTGATTCTTTCACATAAACAATATTAATAACACGAAAGGAAAATGTTTGTCACTGTGGATAATACAAACACATTCTTCTCAGGTAAACAATTGTAAAGATTTTAAGGACATCAACTTATAAAATCGACTTAAGCCAATTTTCTTATTTGAAAACTTCACACTTAACTCACAGAAAGCGTTCAATCAAGAATTTAAAATAATTGTATCTTACTAAAAAAACTGCCCCTTAGCCTTGCTAGGGGAAAAGCTCTCTGTAAAATTTTGGATAGATCGTTAAAGTGCACACACTGGTAAATCAATTCGCCCTGAAAACTTGAAATTCTCCTATGAAATCCGTCTTAGCGCGATTCACCCTAAAATTAAGAAAACTTTTTCTCATTTATGGAAAATTTTTCTAAAACTTTGAAACTTTTCTATAAATGAGAAAATATTTTTCATAATTTTAGGGTGAATCGCCTTAGGACGGACTTTCATAGGAGAATTTCTAGTTATCATGGCGAATGTTTTATGAGTGCAGAATATGTCTTGATTAATCAACAATCTGACATTGAATTTAACCGAAACTCTCATTTTAACGTCAGATGTCCTCTTTCCTTCCCACAGATAATCCCTATTATTTCTGCAATGATGCCAAATCGCCTCGCACGCCGAGACTCCCAAACGTCCAGCAAAGGCTTTTCGATCTTCAAACGCCGCAACTCCAAGGGCGCCAGCAGTCCGCGACCCTTGGTCGTGGCCAATCCAGAACAGATGCGCCTTATAACATCAGCAAATCTGGATACCACAGCCACCATGGCATTTGGCAGTCCGCGGGGTAGCTTCAACTCCCTGGGCGGCTTCTCGCAAGTAAGTCAATCGACAAATTTCTAATTTATCTGCAAAACTTCAACTTCCTGTTACGCCTTCTTCCGCTTCCATCATCTCCACCTCCCAGCAATCGTTTGAACTGCAACCGCTGATGTATCGCCAGCGCTCGTCCAATTCACACTCGGAATCGTTTCGCGAACGCCTCGGCTCCTGCAACGAAACCCATAGCTCCCAATGCCCTGGAGGCGGTGGCAACGAGCTCGACGAGGTCTTTAATCCGCTGACATCGCCAGCAAGGTGAGTGATCTGGGGCGTTGACAGGATGTGTTTGCCGGCTGCTGCAGCTGTTGACAGTTTGCCTCCCCTCGATTGAGTGTGCTAATCGAGTGCGCCTGCTTGGCCTCTTGCCTTCGTTCTTCTTTTTGCAGCAAATCCCAACGTCATCACACACTGCCAAGTGGCGGAGCGCGTCGTCACTCATTTGGCAACTGGGCACAGCAGGGACAGGCGCAGGGTGAGCGTCGTCAGCATAACACATCATCGATTGGCCTGGGCTCACCGGATGAGGTGCCCAGCATGATGGCTCCACGTCCGCCCATACTTTCGCCAAACAAATTTCGCGGCATGTCGCATCGTAGAAGAGGTGAGTGAGAAATTCTTTATATAGTGCAACATCATCTCCAGACCATTTGCATTCGAAACCAGCACTAGCATTTTTGAAACAAGAGCCTCGTGTCTTAGCATATCACAAGAAATGGCCAATTTCTATCTTTCTGAAAAGAACAATAAGATCGAACACAAAACAGCGGAGTTATACACGACGGCGACGTGTCAGCTCACTGCGCAATTGCACATAGGTGTGGCCACCTTTTGAGTTCAGGCTTACTTATTTTCTGAACAGGTTTTCTTCGCTATGTGTTTTACAGCAGTTTTTGAAAACATACAAGCCCAGGCCCAAGGATCGCGACCTATAAAAGTAAACTAACCTATAGAATCTTAATTTATTTCATCAGACGATCTCAAATTTTGGTTATTGTTTGTTTTATGCGACTTTTAATTGGCCTAGAATAAGTCACCGAATCGTAAAGTGGTGCACTTACAGTTCGTCTAACAACAGCTCAGCTCTACTGAACTAGACGAACTCTGCGATCTATCTATATGGAAGGGGGTTGTTGTAAGTGCCCTTCCTCTCGAGATTGTTGCACACTATGGTCCGATGACCTGGTGGTTGTCAAAGTGCTCTGCTGCCTTTTACAGAGACTTTTGGCAGCAGTTTAGTGATATTGAATTAATGAATGCCACTTAGAAATGTTTCAAAAGTTAATTTTATTTGTAATACTAACTGCCGATTTCACGTCTTGGCACTATCTGTGACAAAAACAAACAAACTCCAAGTTTATCTGACACATATCAGCTATACTCCTATAAGAAATCGGCACCATAACGAGTTACCCGAATGAATTACTTACGGCATTGAAGAAAGCTTCCTTTTTCCCTTTGTGATCAGCGTTGAATACCAATAAGTTAAGACAAACTGGATTATATATCCTTTATTTATCATTTGGAGAGCGAGTTACGTAACGATCCAAACCTTTTTAAAAACGGAGGTTGAGATGTTGATAGTCGACGGTCGATACAAAGACTTGAAATCTTTAATACTATTGTAAACAAATTTAAAGTCTTTGACTAAATCAAAGCACTTAACATTTTTCAGAGTTAGAATAAACATGTCAGTCCGTCTGATCCGCAGATATCTCCGCCGTTAGATAGATTTTTTGCGCGAAGTCTTCTGCCTTAGTACAATTTGGCCCAGTTTCATACAAATGGAGTGAATATATGTATTATAAGCTGTCATTCAGGAAACTGCCCAGCTAAATGAGCATAGTAAAGGCGGCATCTATTGGTCAGCAAAAAAGGCTTTTTTTAATGATTCTCATTTAAAAACTTTATTTAGATAAATCATACAAATTGCAGGGGTATTAAATGCGAAGTTTCCTTTTCCTTAACTTAAATATTATTCGTGACGTATGTATGGATATTCGAAACTCTGAGCTTTTGCTATCTGCTGATAATCTTACAATTGTTGGATCTATTAAATCCTTAAGTGACAGTCCCTATTTGCGAAACTATCCATAGATAGTATCAGCTTATTGTGTGCACACAACTTATATTCACTGTATCGCAGCAAAAGGTTTATTATCAGATATACTTATATATGATATACTATTTCTGAACGCCTTTGTCTTAATCTGCATTGATTAATCCATATCGTGAGCCAAGAAAAGATTTAAAGTATCAAGTAAAAATCTCAGAAAAATCCTCCTTCCAACTCTTTTCCCTTCAAATTTCCTGAACCAAATATTCCATTCGTGATCTTATTTGTAGAGTCCTTGAATATTTGAACTACTTGACTATTTGCTTTTGCGTTTGCTACTTGACTTTAAAAAATCGATGATCAAAATACTGTACGTATCCTCATTTAGGCATTAAATTTGACTTCTCTTTACTAAAGAGGTACAATTAGTTGGTATTAAAGTAGTGCGGCTATGTGAGCTACGCTGTTTGATGTTATCGTTTGAAAATAGTTTTCCATCCAGAAAAGTTGAGACTAGCTTCTC
The DNA here is from genome assembly GCA_035044985.1 of Lordiphosa fenestrarum. NCBI lineage: Eukaryota > Metazoa > Arthropoda > Insecta > Diptera > Drosophilidae > Lordiphosa > Lordiphosa fenestrarum. Next base: position 444,199 of record JAWNNO010000685.1, read on the forward strand.
GTCTTTTGGTTCAGTTCATTGTGTCCACAAAACAAGCGATTTGTCAGCAGAATTCTGACCATTGATTTAATTGATGTCTTCTATTTTACCCTACACTATGCATAACATTGACAAAGACAAAGTGGTTGGCACATACAAATGCACTCCCTGCCCTCATTTTGCGTTCGCATTTTTGCACTTTGGCGGCTGTCATTCCCATTCCCACCTCCCGTCCTCAATACTGGCTGTTGTACATCACGTTTGCATATTAAGCGTTTGCTCCTCTGTTTTGCTTCTGTGCCTGGCAGGCGCCATGGATCTGAATTCTCTTGCCTCCCCCGCCACCCGCCCCCCCTTCCCACTACATCAACGCTTCAAGCCACTTTTGCATTTAACAACATTTAAATGTTTACGCAAGTGATAATTGTAATCGCTTGTTGTTGTCGCCAGTGTGTCGTCCGTGCATTTGACTTTTGTTTTTGTTTTGTTTGTTCTGCGGCGTAATGAGGCAACGCACGCCTTCTTAACTGACATTTGTGGCTGAGTTGACATTGACAGTCAGCACCGCCGCCGCATCATGATATATGCCACTGAAACGGGGAGCTGCATGACTGATCATAGGCTAAAGCATAGGCACCAGAAGCTATCGGCAGTCACGCGTTGTTATGGTTTATGATCCGTTGAGGACTTCCTCTTGGTGATTTTTAATGTATTTCGTATTATTACTATAAATTGTATATAAATTTTTATGTTTTGAATGAAAATAGGTTCGGAGTGGTTCGCAGCACAAATACCATTGGTTTCGGTAGTAATTAACTTAAAAAATTATTGTACACTCCGATCTACAAGATTAGTTCAAAGAACATTGAATTGTAATGTGTAGGTTGGTTAAATAAGGTGCAAACATTCCACCCATTGGAGATAGTTTATGAAGGTTTACAAAAGCGTTTCTATTTTGCAGAAATTTCAAGACTTAGAGAAATTCAGAAGCTTCGGAAATCTTTGAGAGTTTGGAAAGATATTGCACAAAATTATAAATAAAATCTTTTCCTTTACTTAGCAAAAATTCATTTCATTATGTGTGACATACCTTTCTCACCATTCTGCCCCAAGTTTGTATACCTAAATAGTAGTCACTTCGTCCAAATCCATATCAAACTAGGCGATTCCACTTTATCACAATTGAGCACACAGCGGGACAAGTGATTAACCCACAACACCCACAAAATACTTGAATATTAACACCTAAATTTAAGGCAAACTTTCAGTGGTTTGCCATATTTGTGGATGCATTTGACCTGACGGATTTATGCTTCTTTATTCCATTTTCAACCGACCAAACTGGCATATGCTAATGGGACCAACATGGGCACGAGAGTGACTGTGTGTGGTTGTGCGAGTGTGCGTGTGTGGGGGACACACATTTCCGCTTTTTCAATAACAGCAACCATAACAATTGCAATTGCAGTTTGTTGTTATTATGCTGGCAACATGGCGGATGGCGAAGCGAGGGGCGGCCGGGCTTTGGATGGGTGTGGCCACATGACAAGCATAAATTGAAAAACTGCAATTTTCCAAACGGAACTTTGCATTATTGATGGCAAGCTGGCCGTGTCGATGGCACGGAAGCATAAAAGGGAACTCCTCCAACTGACCAAAGTGTTTTGCATATGGCGCGTGCCAGTCAAGTGATTGGCCAAATTTGGCCTCCCCCATCCACTTGGTATTCACAAATTGGCAGCACAAACTGTGAATACATCAAAGCACCACAAAAATGGTTGTTTACTTTGCCAGCTACTCCAACAGGGGGGAGTCTATTAAAACTCTTTTGTATATGGCAATATGCCATTTATCAATTTTTACACAGCTTTAATTGCGCTGCCAGCGTTGGTGGGGCGGTGAAATGTAGCAGGTGATTTGGGGTCAAACGTCAGAGGGAAATGCAATCCGAAACAGACTTTGCCTGCCCGCAGTTGTTTATGCGTTTGCTGCTCTTGTTCCGCAGCTCCCCTCCCATTTGGCATGCGCTGTATTCTGGCTTCTGTTTTCAATTCTGCGGAACATCTGCTCAGAAAGAACTCTCCTTCAACTGTGGGTTCAATACACTTCTAGGCTATTTAGAGTCACTGGTCGCCGTCTTACTGCTTTAAGTTTCTGCATATCAATCAATCAACAAATCCTATTTAGGGACCTGAGCTAAAGTTTGTTCATGTTGTGGTTTGGTGGTTAGCAAACACTTGTTGCATTCATAAATATTTTTTGGTGATTTAATTAACATAATTTTGGGTAGGATAATCAGTGTACATTAAACACAAAGAATGCTTAAATTTTGTGCACGTTCCATTTGAGGTTTCCTTGTCTCTGGTTGATGGTTTAAGACGAATGAAAAATGTTTTCAGGCAGGACTTAATTCAAATACAAAAATATGATTTTAATAATAAACAGTCATCAATTGTAATTAAGGAACAGAAATGCATGCAGCCTATGCCCTAGGAGCACAATTTTTTAGGTAAGTCGCATACAACCAGGCCATAACCTAGGGGTTCATTGCATCGCTTGAATGGAGCCATGAAGCAAACCTTTTAAATTAGTGACCCAAACTAAACTTCTGCAATCAAAAAAAAGTAAGAATCTCGATGAAGCACAACTGCAAAATACTCTTTAACTGCGAAAGTGTTTTCCCAGTATTTCTTCGGCTCACAGCTCGACTATCCTTGCTCCGTTCTTTACCAATCTAAGCCATCTAACTATAAATCCTAGGTAGTTATGACTTTTTTTCCAATTGAGGGAGGAGCAGGCTAGTATAAGGCAAGTATAGGAAATAGTAGTAAAATCAGAAAAACGACCACCGGATTAAATTTATTAGTGATGCAAACCGGTTCTTAACCGAACCAAGCTAAGCCGCTCCGAACATCTTTTTCATGCTAGCAAACCGACCGAACGAACCGAACCAGCATATATGTATATATAAAAATGCTGAGCCGAACCTAAAACCCCAAAAGAAATCGGTTTCGTTAAGTTCTGTAAATTTACGAAATTGAATGGGAATACTTAAGTACACTTAAATTACTCTTTCGTTATAAAGTTTGTTTAACTATACCTTAAAGGACATCAATCTGTCGGCTTATATTTGGGAGCCAGTGTTTTAACATCACATGATCTTTTGCTATTCCCGCCACTTTTTTGTTAACTCGTCCATTCTTGAGTTGTTAAATAATTGCTATTAGCTGAACATTTCCAATTGGAATTTAATTCTCAAATACGTAGAGTGAACCACTAAATAGAACCGATTCCGCGGTTCGGCTTCATTCAAAAAGATAAAAACTAATTGAATCACTAAACCGAAAATGTCAAATTTTTGCTTTCCTGAAATTTTAAACTGTTTTGCACTTAAAATGCTAAGTAAGTTTTGTCTAGTAAGCGATTAACCTAAACCCTAATTATTTTTGAAGTTCGAATGTTTGCTTTAGAATCAAGAATTTTTAGAACTTGCAGTAAGCCGAAACCATGAGAAAATCACGCTTCTAATTCAAGTTTACAATATCGTAGACAACGTCAGCTCGAAAAATGTACAACGAATCTGTTCTCAAAATTCTCAACTGGCTCTAACCCTCTTCTTAGATTTTTCTACTACTGTTATACCATCTTGGTGTTTGATTAATTCACGGCACTTGCATCTTTCTAGCCTTCTTTGAAATGAGTTTATGGAGTTAAACCAGGAAAAATTTGTACTTGTTAAATGAATTTTAGCATTAGAATTAAGTAAACTTCAGGATTGAGACTCAATTGGGATTCTTGTAAGACCATTTCAACTTAAAAGTATGATCAAAAAGATTTTCAAATACCAAAGTGTCAGGCTCAAAAGATGTTCTTAATATAACACAGGACGACACTACAACTAAAAAAAGATTTTCATCTTCAACCATTAACTGTTAAGTTTTAATTGTTTTTGTTGTGGATAAACTGAGTGTAAAACGATGCTTACAGAAGTCCCTTGTATCCTGGTTTCAAAATTTTAGGGGCTTATCCCGGGTTTTTTCGAAAAGTTTGATTTTGTCTTATTGTGTAATATATCCCGCAACCATCTTAAATCAAGTATTTAGGTATTGAAAAAATAGAACTTTAAATATGAATTGGTTACTTGAATCAAGTAATTTCCAACTATCCGTACTATTGGCGCCGCTTGTACATTATTCAGGTACAGAGTTCCTGATTCTTCTATTTTCTATACATTTAAAGATCAAAACTAGTTTCGGAAAGCTAAAGGTCAAAGAAAATTTTGTAGTCCGAAGAAGGGAAGGAAAAGGAAATGTTAATTGATTGCTCTTATTTTTAAAATTGTCTGGCTTGAAAAACTATGAAGTTTTAAAACAAAACATCTGTTTGATGAATTTAGATAGTTTGTATCTTAAGTCCTGCGCAACATGTCGCCCTCTCCCTCTTTCTCCGGTTCGCATCAATTTATATGCCAAGAAAAAACATTCTTGGCACATTTAAATTTATTATTCTATTTTATTTTCTTAATTCAACTGTTGCCCTTGTCTGCAGTTTCTGCCACTGCCATTTAAATCAAAATACAAATTGTTATTTACTTATCATTCTGCAAATGGCAATTCCTAACTGTTCGGCCGGGCCATTTTTAGCCAACCGCGCTGGAAAGCCTAGCAAAACAATCAAATTCTGCAGATCACTTAAAATGCCATAATTCTGTTTATAGCGCTGCCTGGATTAAAAATGGACAACGCGTTCATTAAACGTCACGGACACGTACAACAACAACAGCAACCATCCGTAGCGTTGACTTTTATTATTTTATAATCTCTCTCTCTCACTCGATTCCCTCTCTTCGATAACTCATTATTATTCTGGGCATTCAAATGGAGGAGGGCCCGAAGCCAAGTCAAGACGATAGCTTTTGCCAGTTGAAGTTGAAGGACTGTGGCAACTTGACGTTGAAACGTTGCGCATGCGCAGTGAAAAGTGGAAAAACATTATTCGAGTTCTGTAATGAGTTCTTTTTGAAGTGCAGCAGAAAAGCGGTCATTATGTTGTTGAAAATGGAAGATATTGAAATGGAAACGTTCTGTTGCGGTGAGTTACCCCCTGGAAACCAATTAGGAAACCATGCACAGCTCAAGCGGGGAATCTACAAAGATTTTCTGCTGTGTGCCACTTAAAATGCCAAGCGGCGAAAGGGTTTGAGCTGCAGGCCTTCATTAAAGGATTTGAGAAATGTAATTTCCATTTGGAAACAGGCTTTTCAATTTCCGCTTACGTGATTGTCTCGGATTGTAATCGTCCCTTTTTTCGGTGGAGACAGCAGCACGTGTGAGCGTTTTTTGAAAAAATGTGGGGGAAAATAGAGCACAGATTGAATTTCCCCTCAAGCTGCACCATTTAAACAGTCTAGACTCGAGTTTTTCTTTTTTAATTAATAACAAACAAAACATAGGGGGGGCATCCTTTTTTAACTATGGGGGAGCAGCTGTGCGCTACCCCAGATGTGAAGCACCACAGCGCGTGCCCTACGACTAGGCTTCAAATGTTCCTTTTCGCTTCATGTAACCGTGGCTGCTGCCGTTGTTGTTTTCGAGTGTGTAAAAATAGCAAAACGCAGGCAGGCAATTATAATTAAAAGGGCCGAGTGCGTGATGGAAATGCTGAGAATCGGGGGGGCAAGCCATTGTGGCAGGTGCCGCTCAAAGCAGCATAAATACAGACAAGCATAAAAACAACAGCAACAAAAAGTAACGTACAATTGGCAACAAAAACAAAGCGCAAGCGCAGCTGCTGGCGACAGCGGCGCACGCACCGGAAATCGTTCATAGAAGGTCCGCCCGAGTGTGTGAGTGGTGTGTGTGATGGTGTGTGTTGCAGCCGAAGCTTGCAGCATAAATTGCATGCAGGAAATATGTGGACTCTTGTGCTCTCTTTCACTCCCACACACACGCACTCACTCACTCCGGTTTAATAAACGGAAACGAAAATTTGACTTGATTATTGTCAAGTTGTTATGCTTCTTGTTTTATTTTTTATAAGCGCTCACTCTCTCGGTCTCTTAAAAAAAGAAAAGCAGCGTTCCTCCAACTCGATTTTGGGCACGAAACCAACAGTTTCCCTCAAATGCGGGCTCTTGGGTATTATTGAATAAACTTTTACTCACGATTATTAACCTTGGAAGAATTGAATTGTGAGCGAGGGAGATCTTAAATCATTTAAGTATTAAAACGGAGTATTTCAGGGCAAGCTGAGTGTTATCTTCATTGCTCTTGGAGTCCTTGGTTAGATCCAGATTTCTACACGATTTTTAAAACTTACCGAAGAACGGCAACAACATTGTGATAATCCAATAAAACAGTTTTCAGCTGGATACCTAACAGTCTATTTTTAAAATCGTAAAATCAACCCAAACATCGAAAAGATAAAACTATGCTCAGATGTTATAGATCAGCAAAAGTTTATATTTTGATACAATCCAATGCAAATTTAAAAAATGGAATTTGAATTTTAAATATTTTGTTTTATCATGCTGCACTTGGGCTTACCTTTCCGTGGGTAAAATAACTGTAATGCAACTCTAATACACATTGAATTCTTAAATTTTGATCATTAATCAGCCGTAAAAACGTTGCACTTAATTCTTTGCATACTTTTAGGGCTTGAGAGCAATCAGATATCTTCGCTTCAAAAAATCGGTGAATTGATTGGGATAGTTTGCTTTAAAGCTAATACTCAAAACTTTTCGATAATACCAACGAAAGTAAATAAGAAGAGGTTCCCTTAAGCAGTGTCTTAAAAGGGTCGAAACTTTAATCTCAAATTAGTTTAAAGTTAGACAGGAATCATCTCGTCTCATCGCCATCTTTTCAACATACTGGAAATAAAGTGTAATTTTGTTGCCTTGTGTAATTTTCATGTATTTTTACTCAACCAGAATCGTTGAACTAATTTGATATCATTCAGATCGGTGAAGTAATTAGGCCACACCCTGTACACTGTTCAAAATATGTTTATTGACAAACATTTAATTCCAGCGGTTAATAAAATAAACGAAGCATTCAGCTGTTTGTCTATCGATAATTACATCGGTACTAAACTAGCGGTCAACTTTAACCAAAACTTCAGCAGCGATTAAATTTCTTGCGGTTGCGGTTAAGCTTGTTTAGTCAAATCCGGCCAACCTGCAGTCCAGTTTGACTAACCTGAAATTGAGAAAATGGGCCTCTTCATTTTGATAGCTGCTATGTGACAAATAAACTTAGAATCAACTCTGTTATTTGTAAGTCCATCTGATGAATAGGACTATGAAGAGATGTGCGAAATTTGTATAAATGAACATACCATCGAAAACAATAGACAGTCCAAAATGGTTTGTTCAAACTATCACTGACAGTGAATGGTGTCGACAATCGATATTTCTTCACCTCTTATGTGAAGTTCGACATAAACATTTGTTTTTACTTCGCTCTGAAAACCAGCCTGAAATATGAGATTCGTAACTGAAAATTGAAAATTGGTAAAACCTTTCGTCCGGACTTCAATCAACTCTAACTTAATCTATTGTTTGGTTATGAATTTAAAATGCTAAGATCCACCATTAGTTTAATACTTAAAAACAAGAAAGAAAGTCGGTCAAGCCCGACTATACACTGAAAAAAAAATCAATCCGAAACGGGATTGAAAACACGGTAATCCCGGATAGTCTTGATACGATCCCAAAAAAGATTGATTACACTCACAATTTATTTTTTAATCCCATAAAAAAGGATCATTTTAAGCCTGCTACGGGATTACCCTGTTTTCAATAAGATTTCGGATTGATTTCAGTTTTTTTTTTTCTGTGTAGCATACCAACGAAATTATATGCTCAGCATAAATTTTGATGCTGCAGGAGCAGCTGAAAGCAGAGCTGCTACTGCACTGCAGATGCGAACAGTCTTTTGATCAGAACTCGACAACCGTTCAGCCGATCTTCACCATTTTTAGGCGGATCGATAAGTTATCCTGATTACTAAATATGTCTAGAAGGTACGAACCATTTTTTTTTAAACTGTAGGGGATATGACGTTTTCCAAATTGCGGGGGCGTGGCCAAAATTGAAAATAAACTTGATCTGCCTTCACATATAAGGAGTTTTTGGCCCATACACGTCAATCCTCTATCACTTATCATCTCTGAGATCTGTGCGTTCATGCGGACAGAGAGACGGACATGACGCGGCTGTTGATGCTAATCAAGAATATATATACTTTATGGGGTCGGAGATGCTTCCTTCTGGCTGTTACATACTTTTGCACACCTACCTGCTGTACAAAGTATAAAAACAAAGAGTTATACAAGTTTGTATCTTAAGCTTTTCAATTATCCAGGGACTCGAATGGGAATGCCGCCTAATGGCATTTCGGCGTCGCTCAAACTTGTTAATACCTGCCCAAAATGGCACTTATGTTGCCGCACTCTACCAACTTACTTAAAGTATACACCAATATACTATGCAAGATAGTCGCATAAATGAGACCACATGTAATTCTTAAAAACTTATAGAAAATCCTTTTGTGAAATGTTCAAAAGCGGACCGAACACACGTCGCACACACTACCCACTGCATCACAGCCGGATGGTACACAATTCCTAACACATTCTTGGCGTTTTAGCCTTTGTATGCCAAATTTTGAATTTCAAGCCGATGAACTCGAAATAAAAGTGAACAGTTGCAAGTTTGATTAAAATTAAAGTGTTTAGTTCGAAGCCTGCTTTCCCCTCCCAAGGATGTATCCCATAAACAAACATACTAAATAAAGTGTGCATTGTCTTAAATTAGCCACCAAAATATTTATGACTATATTAGGCAACCGCCTCTTCTGCTGCTTTTCTTTTATTTCGCTTGAAATGTTGTTTTTCAAATTTATGTAGACATTTATTAGCATTCAAAATGCATAGATCAGTGAAATGGCTGCAAAGTGACACAGATGCAAGGCCATTCTCCCCCGTCAGATGCATCGAATAAATAAAAAAGCACCTTAGATGCGAGACATTTGAAATGTTTGATGAAGTGTTTGACGAAGATGTCGCTTCTCCCAACTGGGGCGGGCATTAATCAACAGCAACCCCTTGGTAAGACCACAAAAGTAGCATTTTACACGAAGTATTTTAATATTTTTGTTGAAAAATTACAATTTCCTCTCCCGTTTTTTTTAGTTTTGAGAATTGAGTTCGTCTTGACAGATGGGGCAAGACATTTGACACCTGCTGCATAATTATTCAACGCCCTAATACCACGAATCACGCCATAGATCACTAAATATAGATTGGAAAAAAGAGTTGCCCGGTTTATTGTTGTTATAGGAAGGAAATGCCGACGCAAGACAAAGAACAACATGTGTCTGAGTGTGAGCGTGTGTGTGTGGGAGACGTTTTCCCCCCAAGTCCAAGTCCAAGCTCTTTTATGACAGCAAACAGCAAAGAATAACAAAACATTAATGTCAAAAACGTCAAAAATAACATCAGACAGGAACGTCCCGAGCTGGGAAAGACCTCCCAGTTGTTTACAAGGCGAAACTGCATTAAAATGCATTCTGCATTGGATCATAACTAGGCCCGATCAAGCTAGCTAGGCAGGCCGTTTGAGCGGTTCCTGGTCTCATCTTACGTATTGAATTTAATACACTCCGGTTTATGAAGATCACTTGTTTGTGCCGAGTGCGCCAGCTGCATTTTTCACATTCCGCTCTAAATTGTATGCCTCGAACTTCCCCATGGAGTTGGACAGCCCATCGGTTCATTTGCCATGACGCGACGGCACGCAGCGTGAAAATGCTGTTCCTCCATTTATTTTCCTTATGCCTTGTTTATAGCTTGGAAAACTGCTCTATGCTTCATTTTTTTGGCATTTCAAAACTGTTGTTTATGTTCGCTTTTAGCTGAAAGAAACGAGAGGAGGAGAACACTTTTATGATGCGTTTTTAAATGTTTTCATTATTAGACATTTCAATGAGAAAATAAATTTTGTATTTACTGGGTCAAAATGTTCGAGCAGGAAATGGATGAGAGGCGGGAGAGGGGCAATTGGTTGCTCCATGATTCCACCACACAAGTGACGCACTGATTGACTGAGTGCCACCAGCCTCGATGCAGGCTCATTCAAAGCCAAATCAAATGCAATGTCATTTATAATCGTTGTGCCTGGTGCCAATAGCCCCATCCCCATGCCCGGCTAACCACTGTCCAGCTGTCAAATTCCCTCACACCACCAACACGTTCGCAGAGACAATGAGCCCAACAATTGCCATTAAGTTGTGTGTTGTAGGGGGAGGACAAAAGTTGGGCCAGTGGGCGGAAGCGCATTCAACAAAAACGCACGGAGGAGTAGGCGTAGGGGTAATAACTGGCCCCACTTGTGGAAACTAGAACTAAAAACAATTTAAACCGTTTATGATTTATGCCTAAATTAAATGTGAGATCTCAGTTGAGTGCGCGCAGTCGGGAATTTGGGTTACACAGTCCGAGGCGAATTAAAAAGGGATTTATCTTGCGGACCGCCCAAGCGAGCGTATTCATACCCAATTGCACACAGGGAATGGCATTCCAAATCTCATAAGGAAGTCGGCAATTAACCAAAATACAACAAAAAACGAGAGCTCGCCTCAAATTAAAAGATATGCACATAATTAAGTTACAGTTGACATAATTAAATGATAATTGTTATTCACACACACTCGCACTCACACACTCGTATTTGCTTTGTACACATCTTCGAGGAGGAGGGTTAATTTGTGTGCCGTCCGGTCACCCCTCCACTTGCAGTCCACTTAATCCCGCATTTATTTTGTTCGCTTTTCGTTGATTTATGTCTTGCTAAAAAGTGTCACCAGCAGCGCATGGCATTTATTCAAATTCAGTTGGTCCCCAAACAGAAAAACAGAACTCGTATTGCCTGTCGTCCCCCCAACTTCATAAACATCAAGCGCGCCCCTAGGTTATATGCTCCTTAGAATGAATTTTAATAAATTAAACTTTGAGGGGTTTTTATGCATACTTGGAAACGACATCAAGAGGTTTTGTTGGTTTCATGGAAGTTTGTTTTGAAAAAAGGCAACCTTGATGTTATGAGTTATTATGTCGAGGAATTTTTGTGGGACTTATGAAATCAAAGTCGCAAACACAAATAGCAACTTTAATCTTAATAAGATTTGGCTCAGCTTGTCAGAGTTCAATTTACCGTGTTGACCAACAATAACGGGAAAATTAATCAAATACTAAAGTAAAAGTAATTCAAAGGGCTTCAATCTTAGCCAGTTTTCAGATTTCAATCTAAAAAAAAAAGGCTTGCAATAATTCGATGGACAAGGGAAATTTTAAAATCATGATCTATCATCTCTCAACCCCCTACAGTTCTCTGTAAAGGTTCAGCTACAAAATGTTTTGATACGTAGTCTTAGGAAAAGATAATAAAAAATTTATTTTGAGAACGAAGTACAACAAATAAGAAAAATATATCCCTCCAGTGTTGTTTGAACTCGCGTCCTTACCGTTCGAAAGCAACGCATTACAAGTTCGTGTTCAGTCCCCCGAGGTACCGAGCTCAATCTCCACCGGGAAGTTAAAAATATAAGTTTCTAGAAGAAGTTTTTCAGCCAAAGGAAAATTTGGGTTATATCAAAAAATCTTGGTTATAGATTGATCGGTTCTCAGTGTACGTTGAAGCAAAATTAATTTCAGAATTTAATTTTGTTGGTTCATTTTTTTGTTGGTTAAACGTAACTTGATTTTGAATTTGCGAAGTTGTTTGTCTACGCTACATAATTGTTTAGTCAAAAAGTGTGTCTTACTCCGACTCACTTCTCAGGTCTTGAGTTCCATATGCATAACGTTTATCTGGCCTGTTTCATTTCCTACCTGGCAGTCTCATCTGCTCTCAAATCCGACTGATCCATTTTCGATCGATTCGCTTTGATATGTAACGAGAGCGGTATCATTACGATTCCAGAAAAGAACACGTAGAGCCAAATTGGAATTGCGTTCAGTTTGCATTTCAATGAGCAGTGAAATTTTTATAAGTTTTTGGCGTTTCCGAAAAGAAAAAGGTAGGAGGTAGTAGTTGAAGCTCTGAGTATAGTCCTTGAAATTGTCATAAAAATCTAATTTTAAATGATAGAACTATAAAGGTTATAAAGATGGCTGCAATCTTTCCAGATCAGCTTGATATCATAATGTTGATATATTTACATTAATTTTAATGCTCTATTAATGAACATTGATCTACGCTTTCGTTTTATTCTAATAACATTAAAACTGATTCAAGACGAGTAAAATCCAAGGTAGTTGAATTTTGATTAAAATTGAGAATATATCTTGGGTTAAGATTTTCTCGTCTCACTTAACTTTCTAGGCTATAATCATTGACAAATTTGGATTTATAGTTCGATGCATTCTTAGTATATTGCCATGTACAAATAGTTTGTAAGTGGAAAGACTTAATTAATCTTCCACCACTTCCACTTAATTTTCCATATTTCGTTCTCATAACTAATTTTAAGAATGGCCACCTCTTATATCAGTGGTGCCCACAGCCTATACGCAAGCCCTGCATTCGTTGTTGTTTAACGCATAAATGTTGCCGCACGCATAGACTCACGCTTAGCACAGTTCCAGCAACAATTTTGATTAATTTCTCTCATTTGTGTTTTGCAAAGTGTGCAACGCAACAACATATTCGTATGCTTTATCTCTAGCGAAGGTAATGAGAGACACACTTTACCAAGGAGTTACTGGTTTTCCCTTTCTATTTCTTGTGGTTGTCGTTGCTTCGGAAATCATTTCTACATTTGTATTGGCCAAGTTTGACTTAGAACGATGTGTGTCAAGTATTTTCTTGGCTTAGTTTTTCGCACATTTCCCACATGTTCGCCTAGAAACCGGCTCAATCTAAACCCTATTCCACAATGCTACCCACTCTCACACACACACACACACAGCCAGAGACTCGGTTTATTTTAATCAATTAATTAAAGGCATAATCCTAGGCAATCAGTGGCTAGTCAACTAACCGCAGCTGACAATTGCAGCCAGTGCCATTTGAAATGTTGATGCTGAGACGACAATTAGCGCAATGCTTGTGTTGTGCGACGTGATTTAACAATTAGAATTTGTTGAGAATTTTTTGTGTTCAATCCCACCGATTTTTGTACGTACTTCAAGATAATGTCTACCAAGCGCAGCTGCAGATTCTTTAGCTGCGTCTTATCGCAGCGAGGTAAAGAGGACGACGACAGTTATGAGTACGTAGACATGGAGATGAGTAAGTAGCCCAGCTGCAGGAACCATTAAAAAAGCATCGATCACAAACCGAAAACTTGCGCGAAACAAAGCGAGGCATTTTACTTGCAAGTGCTTTAACAATTACCAGATGTTGGGGCGATGCGAAAATATATAGTCCACTCACAGACTTCAATGTCAGCAACTGCGTTCCGCTTGCAATTTGGTCGTCTGTCGTCTGCCATGTAAATGAGAAATACATTTTAATGCATCAAATCCAACTCCAAAATGGCAGTCCAGGAAAACAAAAGCCATTAGGAGCAGGACGCCTCATCCATTTATCAAAGGGCAAAACTTTGGCGCAACAGCCAAAATTCCACTTAATTATGTTGTCATGGATCTTAGAAAATACAAACAAACAATATTTGCAATATTATTTTTTGTACTCCAAAAACACTTCGCCCCCTCTTCCGTTTATAAAAAGCAACAAAGAGCGACAACATCTTCTCCGGCTCCTTATGCCCGGCCATATAATGAGCAGCAGCTGCGTGGCAAAGACTCGCATGCAACAGGAAGAGGCCAAGGCAGGGAGACGGAGTCGGAGACGCAGACAGAATCTGACGAGACGACAACGTCGACGACAACGATGCTGCCGCCATTTGTGGGTGTCAAGAAGTTCAGATTCAGGCAAATGCAACAGTAAATTTCGGTTTGGCCAGAAGATAACATCGCCCAGCGTTGTGTGTGTAAAAAAAGTTCATTGAGATTTATTTAAATGCGCTAAACGTGACTGAATTTATGATGGGAACGGAGAACTGATTAGCCCAAGTGCCAGGCAATTTATTTGGACCTAAGAAAATGTTTGTCTACCCAAATCAAATTTATGTTGTTTAATTTCATTTAAGTCTTTGTTTTTATAACCAAAAGCTTAGGCCAGCAGCAGGCCAGAGACTCCAACTGGCTGTTATTTTCGTTGTCACGGCTGGGAACAGTTGTGTGTAGAATGCCAGAGTGGAATGTGCACTGAGCAGTCAATAATATTGGCATTTTCTTTCTAATACCGAAAGCATTGTGCAATTCCCTAGAAATTTCTGGAAGATTACTTGAACAGCTGCAAGCAGTGAGCAAATAAACTGAAGTGAAGTGAGCAAATAAACTTTAATAAGTATGTTTCATGTTTAACCCTCCCAACTTATCCTCGAATCACAGTTGCTTAACTGAAAAGTCTGCTGATCTGACATAAAAGCGCCCAGAGGCACATTCAGCAAATAAAACGACCTCCAGATTTCTAGAGCGATCGGTATAGAATTTATAGCGGTTTTTACTTAAAGTTTCAACTATGTTGAACATTTTTTAATAGAAAACCGTGACCGTGAATTTTATTGTTCTCAAGCTAAAAGTCTTAAGAAAAGCGCCTTCTTAATTCAGATAGAAAATATCTTAGATAGATTATCAAATAGACTTACCATATAATCTACAAACAGAGTTGAAATTCCCAACTAGTTCTAACACTTCGCTTATGGAGTGCTGATTGATTGCTGTAATACGATATGGCCCTCTTTGATTCTATACAGAGATCTCATTTTTTTCTTGATTAATGTGCTCTTTTGTTGTTGGAGTCAACTCTTTAACATTTTTTATTTATTTAATTTCGATTTTGGTTTAGTTGTCGTACTGTAAGCTCTTTCATTTCTTCTTTTATGAAATAGAAACTATTGGAATAATTTCATCTAGGAAAATTAATTGCTTAACTTGGTTGGATTTGGTTTCTTATTCATAAAACTTTTGCCGAAGTGGAATTGAAAACGTCTTATTACCCAGCGGCGCAAATCGACATTACATAATGGATTTGCTCCTTCATTACTTTGGCTTCAGTACGACGAATATAATCCCTTACAGTCTGGTTTACTTTGCTATACGCATGGCCACTTTGTATTACTAGTATTACAAATGTATGCTAGAGCCGAACTGTCATTGGATATCCATTACAAATGTTTATTACTTTTTTATTTAAAATTGTAATGCGGTTTGTTTGCAATCTGTTTACTATCCCTTTAAAGAAAAGTAGTGTGCGCCGCTGGGCACTTTTAGAAGTTTCGATAAAAACATTCATGAAACGTAATGCGAATCTTCCACATTGTTGTTCAATCATAAAACTCAAAATTCGTACGTAAGTTACACGATTTCGCCACGCTGCCGCCAATTATTTATGAATTACACACGTTCTAGTATGAGCCCCGATCTGACCGATTTTGGGATGGACATTTTTCGCTATGAGAAGGGCAATTCGATATAAACTCTCAGGTGACACAGTGCCTCAAATATTGCCATTTGGGCATTTCCATTCCCTTGACTTCCCGACTTATCAAGCGGCGCTTTTTCCCTCCATTGGGCAAAATTGAAGAAAATATTTTCTAAAATCAAACATGGTCTATTTGAAGAGGTCATAAATCACTAGAGTCAAATCCTAAGTAAACACATTATTTATCAGAGAGACACACACTTGCATACGTTGATTGCCTTTGAGGTCGCCTTGGGCCAGTGGCTTATCACCAAGCAGCCCTGACGTTTTCGCTGGGATCTCACATTTCTGGTTTCTCATTTTGCAGACAACTGCGGCAACGTGAACAACACAAGTGGAGCGAGTGCGTCGGGCTTTGGTCTGTTCGGCTATAATATGGACGATATATTGATCATTACGGCGAAGCACAGCGAGCGTGCCTATTTGCGTGCCACTTTCCTGAAGAACCATTTCGACAAGATTACCAAGCAGCGCGGACGGAAACCATTCAAGTGAGTTGGAACCCAGATTAATTGAAGACCGCGCAGATCCAACTAACCCTTTCCTCCTCTAACCAACAGTTTTCTGCACATCAAAATTGACGATGGTCCCTTCAGCGAGGAGATTGCCCAAAAGTATCAGAGCACGGCTCTACAAATTGTCATTCTGTGCCCCGCTCTGTTGGCTCTGCCGCACAGCTTTCTGATGACCCAATTATCGGCTATCATTAGGGTGGATAAGGTTCTGGCCATACTTCTGGATGTCAGCGAGGAAAAGGTCAAGGACATGCACAAGGCCGCACTGCCCAGCTACTACAAGTGGCGACGGTGTGTGGTGCGGGACAATGATCAAGTGCAGATCAGTAACATTTTGGGAATAGCCACAGATATCCTAGGTCGCGCGTTGTGCCAACGTCCTCCGTGTCAGGACAGCAGCAATGGTGGGGGGCTGTCCCGCAGCTTCTCCAGCTGCTCGGAGGGCTTCACTGTGCTACCCAAGAAGGTGAAACTGGGTCAGAACAAAGTTGTGGCCATGCTGGCCGAGCCTCTCGAGAAGAACGACACACTTAAGCTGCTGGTAGAGAAATCAGGTGAATTGATTGAGTTGCGCAACTTCAAATGCCGCAATCCCTACACGCTGCAGTTCTCCATCCCCGAATCCTGCATGGAGATCTCGACCATGATCGAGATACGCATTGAGAAGAACAACAAGAGCCTGGGAGCCCGGCCGATCAAGTGCGAGAGTCGTCTGCGCGAATTGGAGCAGCTTCTGCGTGTGGAGGACTCGCCCATAGAGTTTATGTGCCATGCCCTGGGCATCGGACCCGTAGAGCGAGATGCTCTCGATCAGCACCTGCTACAATGCTTCCAGAGGAATATGCCCCCGAACTTCCATTTGCTGAATGGCCCCTCTGAGAAGCAACCCCATTTCTTCACACGCCTAGAGTCTAGTCCCGAGGAGTATCCCACTCTGCTGCACTTTGCTGCCCGTTGGGGTCTCAACCGACTGTGCATTCAGCTGATGGAGTGCCCGGGCGGTGATACCGCCTGTGGAGTACGCAACTGTGCAGGCCGTACTCCTGCAGAGCTGGCAGAGCAAGAAGGCCACCATAAGCTAGCCCAGAACATTTTAAGCTTTTCGGAGTTCCACGAGCTGACTACCATGTACCACTACTTCAAGGGGGTGAGTCCAGGCTCAGCAACCAACAGTGAGAACAGTCAGCCAGCCAAGCCCGTGGTCATTGAGGCACTGCCCACCAAAGGCAAGGCTTCGGGCAAGCCACCTAAACAGCTGCCCACTGCGGAGTACATGGAAATGTCGAGCGGTTCCGAGCGCGAAAACACCCCTGAGGTACGTGCCAAGACAGAGACATTAGCCATTTCGAATCTCAACTACATTAGCGTAGAGACGGAGGATGAGAATCTGCAGGGTTCCTCGACAGAGAAAAACCTAGAGTCCACCAAGGTTTTGCCTGGACCCGAACAAACCACCAACGAGCTGCGCATTAATGAGCCACCGTACTACCAGTCGAAAAGAGCAGAACAAGTCCCGCGATGAGGTAGATTCCGCTAATCCGCTGTACCAAACCGACAAGTTCAGTCAGGAATGCTCGCAGCTGCTGGAAAATCAGGCTGTGGCGGGCAATGACTATGTACTGCAGCCCTCCAACATACCTGTGGCTAGTCCAACTAGCTCTTGTCCCGACGATGGAAATTACTTGTTCCAGCCATCGAACCGACCGGTGGAGGAGCCTCTCCGCTTGAGCCGCTCCACCACTCGCTTGGCCCAGAACCAGCCCGGCTATGGAACCCTCAAGCGTAGCGCTAGCGATGCATCCGCGTCTAGCAACAACAATCGATCCAATGCCGACGATGAACTGGCTGAGATAATGCATGACTTCAAGAATAATGTGCTGTCGATTCGTGATGTGGAGCTCCTAGTGGAGCGCTGGAAGCACCGCAACGATGTGCAGCAAAGTTTCCGTGAGAAACAGGATCAAATAGATCAGCTGCGGCGGGAATACGAGCGCATCCAGGAGCAGGTGAGGTCCCATCTCAAGCGGGAGACGCCCTTCGAACGTATCAAGAAGTTCTTTTCACGACCCAAGGTGGCGGTCGCCGGTGAAAAGCAACACGGCAGCTGTGCGGATAGCTTGCTCGACGAGACCAAGAGTTCCATTGCCACCAGCTGTAGCTTTAAGTCAGCGGCTCGCCCAATAAGTTCGCTAAGCTTGCAGAGCGTTTCCAGCTCATCCTCTTCGTCTGGTCGCCTCAGCACTGGCAGCAACTGCAGCGGTGCCTCACTAGGTGACTCCGGCACACACTCCGATCACGAGGATCGCCGCTTCAATTGCCGTTTGGGCGCCCATGGATCGCTAATGGACAACTATCTAGTGCCGCCGCCGCCACGTCCTGTCTTCACACCGAGCTCCACCCCGGGAGATGAACGGCATCAGATCGTCTTCCCCTCGCCCATGTCCAGCTGCCAGCGTCTGCACACGCCAACAAGTCCCACCAGCTCCGAGCACTACCAGATGTTCCCCTCGAATATTCCCGTCTATGGCAGCCAGCCCCTGGCCTCGTCGCAGAGCAGCAACTACCTGAACACCATTATGGAGGCGAAGGAGCAGGGTGAGGCGCAGCACTACCAGAACCAGAACGGGGTCACCATACAGCCCATCAAGCTGAATGAGCGCTCCAACATCATCTATGGCAAGCTGACCAAGAGCAACTCCAGCTCTGGTTGCAGCTCCTTCAAGCCCAAGCAAGTGGCTGTGGCATGTCCGCAAGTGGGCAGCATTGAGGTGCAAGCCGAGGTCTACCAGAACGTGGGGGGCGATACCACAGCAGATGTGGCAGCCAAGCCCGAGCAGGAAGACGAGACGGGGACGCCTAACTATATGAATTGCTAAGTCGATGTGTTCCAGTCCTGAGCTGCATTCGGAAATCGATTTTAACCAAATTGTTCATTTTGTCTAGTTTTACTAATTTCGAACGTATTTTTGTATAATTTGTAAGTGCGCTGAATTACAGTTGTATCCATTCGAAGCTCTAAGTGCATAATTTCAGTATCGATGGAATGAGTACGAACTAGTTATCGGGCCTGACCCAATTCATATTCTAAGTAATCTCGTTTTATCAGTAGTTTTCGGTTTCACATCTAAAATTGTACATTTCTGAAACGTTCGCAAGCAACCAAATCAACAACATATCGTTAGTGCATAAGTTTAGCGAGTACCATCGAATCCATCAGCTAACACTTCCACAATTACAAGTGTCTAACTCTTAGTTTCTAGGACTCACTCTTACGTATGCATTATGGCATGAAAAACTCTCATTTTCTCTATCATTACGTGGCATAAAGTTAAATGCAATAAATTTTTTAAATATTTAAGCAATGCAAACTTTTCTTTTATTCCGCAAGCTAAGCACGCTAACAGCCGCTGGGTGCTTCGCAGAGGATGGGGGACACAGAGAATCATGCGTAAGCCCTCATACAAGCAAAAGGGGATTTGCCACTGAAAACGTAAATTTTGCTTTCAAACAAAGCGGGACTTATGAAATAGATTGGAATGGTGTGAGAGTTGAATAAGAAGAGTAAGGTGCAACATGTTTTGCTAGACACTTTATTAAAACGCTAGATGTCTGCATTGTAATCTTTGCTTAGCATTTTAAGGCAATTAACTTAAGAAATAAATTCCAGGAAGTGTTTGTTTTGGAATAAGAAGGTGGAAAAACGAAGTAGGACAAAAATATGAATCTTTCAAACATTTTCAAAGATCAAAATATTTGCTGTGAACAAAAATTTAAGAAAGGTTTGATTTATACCAAATTTGGCAGAGTTATGCAGAAGCATTAAAAACTAGTAAATACGGAGTTTGGAGACGTTTGTATTAAAAATAAAAAAAGTTTTTCTCACTAGAACTAGTTTTTCGACCGATCGTTCCCATGGCAGCTATATGTTATAGTCATCCGATCCGGCCGGTTCCGACAAATGTGCAGCGTATTTGTACCAGAAGACTTCGTGCAAAGTTTGGTCTCGATAGCTTTAAAACTGACGGAGGAGATAGCATTGAAACAGACGGACAGATGGACATGGCTTTATCGACTCAGCTCGTCATGCTGATCAAAAATATATATACTTTATGTGGTCGAAAATGCTTCCTTCTATGCGTTACAAACATCTGGACAATTTCAATATACCCTCTGCAAGGGTATAAAAATGATACTGGTGTCAGTTTCACTTTGAGACAACGCGTATCAAATTGATATTGGGACAAATTTTTTTGGGTGTAGGGACAAACTGTTCCTAGTACAGATGTGCTATGGTTGCGCGATCAGAACCAAAGTCGGCATTATTGTACTACTGTGAGCAAAAAGTAAGGTGTAAGGGTCAATTAAAACTTCGCGGGCCTAACAATTCGGGCAGGTTTTTTTTCTTGAGTTGGCAGGACTGTTGATGACATCTGTGCCAAATGTCATGTGAATGTCATTATCAGTAATATATTTACGCTTGTGTTTTCCAAACGACCAAGAGTGCATTTTTCGATTTTTACAATGTCTGAGCAGAGAAGTGCCATCAAATTTTGTTTGCAGAATGAAATTTCGGCTGCGGAAACGTTGAGGATGTTGCGGAAGGCCTTTGGTGATTCTACCATGTCACAAAAAAATGTTTATAAGTGGTACAAAGACTTCAAAGAGGGTCGAGAACGTGTGGATGACTTGGAGCGCTCCGGACGACCATCGACGTCAACAGATGACCAACACGTCAATGAAGTGGAGGAATTAGTGCGCAAAAATCGTCGGATGACTGTTAGAGACCTTACTGATATGATCGGAATTTTAGAAGGATCTGTGAAAACCATTTTGAAAGACCATTTGGGCCTACGAAAAGTAAAATCTCGTTTGGTACAGAAAGTTCTCAATTTTTTGCAAAAAAGTCATCAAAAATTCGACGCATATCGTTCCGCAACCACCGTATTCGCCTGATTTGGCTCCGTGTGACTTCTGGCTATTCCCAAAACTCAAGAGACCACTTCGGGGAACGCGTTTCGAGTCGATTGAGGAGATAAAAGCAAAATCGAAGAATGCGCTGATGGCTATACCGGAAAGGGACTATTTGGCATGTTTCGAGGATTGGAAAAAACGTTGGCATAAGTGTATTTTATCGGGAGGGGATTACTTTGAAGGGGATGAATTTTATTTAGAAGAATAAATAACGATTTTTCATTCTACAAACAAATTCACTTACTTTTTGCCCACAGTTGTAGAAGGGCTTAATGATTATGCATCCAATTTAGGCACCGGTAGCTCGCAAACGACGGAAAATATTTGATTTCAACGTTTACTGCTAAGTATTAAAATAAACGTTGAACGCTAACACTAATAACACTGATAATATATCGGAGTGGTATGGATGGTTACTTCTTGTAGCTGCCATGGATAAGGATTTGTTTCAAGCATATTAAATCTTCGGCACATGCGAAGTTTGCTTTACTTCCCCGTTTTGAAACCATTGCAGAGGGTATATAAGAATTCTCCAGATGTTTGTAACGCATAAAAGGAAGCATCTCCGATCATATGAAGTATACATATTCCTGGTTAGCACGTTAATTAAGTCATGTCCGTCTGTTTCTAAGCTATCTTCTCCGACAGTCTTAAAGTTATCTCAACCAAACTTTACGAGAAGTCGTCTAATACAAATACGCTGCACATTTGTTGGAATCTGCCGAATCGGATGACTGTAGCATAGCTATATGCTATATCATATATTTTTTTTGTTCTTAAGAGTTCTCCAAATTCTGTATTTATTAGTTTGCTATGATATTCCATGATTTCACTAGGTGTGGTAAAAATCGGACAACTTTATAGTATAGGTGCAATAGAAGGGATAAGGCATAAAAATAGTCTTAGGCTGGAAAACTTTTTTGTTTTCAATGGTAGCGTGTTTGATTTTTGCATTGACTTATTTTATGTTCTTTTACACAATTCTACAAGGCTTCGATCAAATCGGATGACTATAGCATATGGCTGTCATAGGAACAATCGATCGAAAATCGAAATCGAATAATCATAAGCGAAACGTTGTTTAACCGATAAAATTTCACATGAAAAATGTCGAACACTAACAGCTAAATGTAAGAAATTTACATGCTACGTGTAGAACTAAAAAAAACAAACGAATCAAATTGAAAAGTTAAATGCTGCGTCGAGAAATGCAAAGGATACCCAATGTGAGAAATTCGGATATTTTCAAACAGCTCCTACATTTTTCATACAGCAATCGGAATACCACACGAAAATTTGGGGTTTCTACATTAACGTTTAGATATTGAAACCCACACAAGCATGTGGAAACTCTAAACGAAAATTGTAGCTTAAAATCGGAACAAAATAGCTATGTGTCTCATTTTGAAAGTTGTTGTTCACGCTACACGCTACATGTCAGATTTCTAAATAAAAGTTTAGGATTTCAAATGATGAACGCTGCGTATTGAAAATCTACACGAAACGAGTTGTTGATCCATTAGCTCATCGCCGATTGTCACTTCCCTTTATTACTATGATTTGCGGCAATGCCGCGCGATTGCTTGGTAGTCGTATGGGCTGAGATGGTGGCATTTATGTTTAAATTGCAGAGACAAGCTAAGTGAGTTATGACAAGGTGAGTAAAAAAAAAAATTGATGACTTAGGCTTTCATAAAGAAGACTTTTTCCTCCTGTGCCCCTTCCTCCACTCCTCCTCATCACCACACACTCCCTTGTGAAAACAGTGTGGTGATAACAGTTTATGTCAAAATGCTTATGCCCATGATGCAACAATAAAGGTAAGGCGTCGTCGGCGTGAGTTCTCTGCACAGTACATTCACGTTCAGTGCTGTGCTTACTCTTGAAGCGTAAGCTTTTGGCAAAAGTACGCATCACACTGACACCGCCTCACCTTCATTGTTGCATCATGCTTATGCCGATGACTTTATTTCCAAATTTCGATTCCGCAAGATATTCCAGAGGCGGAGGAAGAATACCTAGAATTGTTTAACAAAGAGGGTTAAGCATATTTCTTTTTGTACCGCCCAAAAGCACCCTACATTATCTTTACGAATGCCGTGAGGTTCATCTTCTGAACAGCTGGATTGCAGTATGTGAGAAAGCGACGAACATGCCCAAATGTCAGTGGGGGTTGTAGGAAATGCACACACTCTCACTAGTGCTGTCAAAAGGTTTTACGCGTCAGGCAAATAGAAGACCCCAGCCTTTCCAAATTTGTTCGCTGTCCAGATCAGACGTATTTTGTCCCATTTTTACACCAATTTTTTATAAGTGACGGATACAGCAAGTCTAATCTGCGTAGTGATTAACTTCACAAAAGTGTTTTAAGTGCTAGTCGAGAAAAAATTGGCGCAAGAAACCTGCATCCCAGATTTGGAAAATATAAAGAAATTTTCTATTCAGGAGGCCAAACATGGTGAGAGAACGAGAGAACTCAGAGAATGAAATTAGAAGTTCTTGCGTCCTAAAAAAAATTCTCCAATCCTAACGAGCAAATATTCGACCTGCTTGCAGGTTTGGCCCCCAGTGTATATAATATTTACACAAATTTTTGGCCAACAATAATTGAATCAAAATTGGTACAGCGACGAGACGATTCTTTTGTGCGCAAAGACAACCCATACAAACGCTCAAAGGAGGGGAGATATCCAACAACAAAGTACTTAAGACGTTCAGTGTTTCGCGTACTCTTGAAGCGTGAGTTTCGTCGCCCAAAAGCTCAGTACTTAAAAGAAAATGTGCGCCTTACCCTCTTGGACTCTGCAGTTGGTTCGAGACCAGAGCGCAGAACAGCGGCCACATCACTGCATTTAATCACGTTTGTAGAAAATTTGGTGGAAAAGTCCGGAAAAAAGTGGGAAAATCAGAGCAATACGACGCCAAATGCCGTCGAATCGTGCAGCAAAACCCCAAAGCGTAGCAATTTTTATACTCTGTACCGTATACTCAAGAATATAGATACTTCATGATATCGGAGATGCTTCCTCCCGCCTGTTTCATACATTTGCACGACTTTAAAATATCCCTTTTACTCTGCGAGTAACGGGTATACAAATCAATAATAAAAAAATTCGCAAAATGGTGACAGCTTAAGAACAAAATATCATAAAAAAACCACTCGACAAATCACATACTCATAGTCCGGGTCATAGAGGGATGTATAAGAAAGGCCCTCACAAAATTTCAAGTTAATCGGTTCATTGGTATTTGAGATATCATGGCAATCGTGAACAATACAATTTTCTGTGTATGTGCTTTAATATATGCAGATTTCTAATAAAAACAAATATGCTATGCACAAATAAAATTATATTTGATCTAAAAATGCAGAGCTTTCAAAACAGTCGTCAACTTTTTGTTTCGATTTACAATAGTTAGATAAGTCGCAATCGCATCAAATGAAAAACTTTCAAAGCATTGACGACTTATCTGTTTTTCTCCTTGACAAATTTTTTATTTGACTTTGCACTGACTTCTTAAATTTTCAAAGCAGAAGCTTAAATAGCACAAAAATTTGAAATTTAAAAAAAACTCCGAATTTTGCCACTTTTGCTGCTTTAAGTAAGGCAATTTAGGCACCGAATCATGCTGCGTTACCGAATTTTTACCAAGTTTTCTACAAATTTACCTCTCATTATACTCTGTACCGTAGGTACATAGAGTATTATAAGTTTGTGCAAAAGTATGTAACATCCAGAAGGAAGCATCTCCGACCCCATAAAGTATATATATTCTTGATCAGCATCAACAGCCGAGTCGATATAGCCATGTCCGTCTGTCCGTCTGTCTGTCCGTATGAACGCACAGATCTCAGAGATGGTAAGAGATAGAGGTTTGACGTGTATGGGACATATGCTTCTTATGTCTGCAGGCAGATCAAGTTTATTTTCAATTTTTGCCACGCCCCCTCCCGCCCCCGCAATTTAGAAAAAACGTCATATCTCCCACAGTTTTGAAGATATATGGCTTGTTCCTTCTGGACATATTTAGTTATTAGAATAACTTATCGATCCGCCAAAGGAATGAAGAAGATCGGATGAACGGTTTTCGAGTTATGATCAAAAGACAAAATTTCTTGGTACAGAGTATGTTATAGTCGGGCTTGACCGACTTTCTTTCTTGTTTTTATAATGCAAATTATTTGTTTCTGAAACCCTTACTTAATATATTTTTTGGGTTGTCAAATGAATTTGCTTAGGGCTATTCAACATAAAGAGACTGTCATCTTTTCCACAATATAATTCCAAACTCTGAATATTTTAAATTTGATTAAATTTTTCGCCCTCAGTCCCTTTCTATGGAGGCCCAACTCATGCATACACATATTTGCACTAAGCCGGCAACTCTTAATTCACACTCAATGGGCTGCAAAGATTTCCACTGCTATTGCGTAGTATTTTTCCTGCTGACTCGCCCGTCAGCTAAGCCGCCATTTTCCATTTACGTGCAATATGTGAAAACCTACAATCATGGCCAGCCTGCACAATTTCCGGTGCTTTGAGGCAGAGGCACACAGCTGACGTTAGGGCACTCTGCTCTGTTTTGGTTTTTGCATGTAAAATCTGAATCGTTGGGGGAGAAAGCGAAATATTGAGAAAAATATAAAAGTTTGGGAATGCACAACTTTTCTTTCGGAGAGAGCGAAGCTTTTTGAGAAATTAAAGCTCAGCAAAGGGTTGAAATACAGGGTGCTTAAAAAGAAACACAAATGTTATCCAAAAAATAGAGGAAAGTTAACTTCGGCTCGGCCAAAGTTTGTATACAATTGCAGCACGTTTTTCTAACTAATTTGAAGAACATATCCGCTGAAAACAAACAAGTTTTTCTCAATAAGACTTCTTTTCTGACTCTACTTTTGTACGACAGCTATACCATATAGATGTCCGACTTCGATCAAACTTAGTGGAATCATGGAAAAGCATAGCAAACTTAGAAATTCAAAGTTTGGAGGCGTTTTCTTTGAAAACAAAAAAGTTTTTCTCACTAAAACTAGTTTCTCGACCGATCATTCTATAACTATAACCTATAGTCATCCCATTATTACAAAACTTTTAAGAATTGTGTGGAAGCTTATAAAATAAATATATGCCAATTTTAAAGATGTTTACATTGAAAACAATAAAGTTTTTCTTACTAAGACTTTTTTTCTAACCGTACTTTTCAATGGCAGCTATTTAGATGTCCGATTTCGACCAAACCTGACAGAATCGTGGAGAAGCATAGAAAACTAGTAAGTACGGAGTTTGGAGACGATTGCATTGAAAACAAAAAAAATTTTCTCACTAGAACTAGTTTTTTGACCGATCGTTCTTATGACAGCTATATGATATCGTCATCCGATCCGGCCGGTTCCGACATATGTGCAGCGTATTTGTACCAGAAGACTTCGTGCAAAGTATGACGGACGGACAGACGGACATGTCTACATCGACTCAGCTCGTCATGCTTCTATGCGTTACACAAATTTAATTAGGTAGTAGTTCTTTTTACTGACTCTTCACGGAAAAAGAAGCGATCTTAAAACAAGTTTAAAAATATTGATTTGATCTGGATGTTCGGGATGAAATTTCAAGAGCGAGTCGTACTAGATCAAGCAATCCTCTAAAGCGTAAATCAATCTGAAAGGACTAATTCTAATCTGGATTCCGCACTTATTAGTCAAATGATCCTGACTCGTCATTAAAGTGAGCATATCCACTATGGCAAAGTGAAAGAACAAAAGAAACCAATAGAAAACAAGAGAGAAAGTCGGTCTTCCAAACAGTTTTCATTAACCACACAAAGTGCTGAGGTGTGTTAAGTGCTGCCCATCGCAGTTCTAGCCAGTGTTCCACATCATAAACGTTTGTTTTCCCTATAGCTCGATTATCGCTCATCCGATCTTTACCATTCCTTCGGCGAATCGATAAAAAATATTGATTACTAAATATGTACAGATGGCGCGAACGGTTTATGTATAAAATTGGAGGAGGCGTGGCGATATTTAAAAAAAAAAGTTATATCTGGTATCTTCATTAAGTCAGTCCTCGTATTTGGGGTTGATTTTCTGAGTGGTTCGGTTTTCTTTTTCTCGATTACTAATTGTTTACGATTATACATCATCAAAAAATAATCGGGATTATTTGTGACTATCAGAAAATAATCAATAAATTAATCAAAAGTATTTAAAAATATTCTTAAACATTACTTTTATTTATTTTCAAAATTTTTAATTGGAAAAACACTATGCTTTTATGCTCTTCTAAATATCAGAGGTGAAAGACTCTGCGCTCGTGTAATGAGAATGGGGCTCGAGTCCCACTGGGGGAATGCTCAAATTCTTTTATTTTTTACGACTATCGTCACTTAGTTTTAGTGAAATTACCTAAGTAATTTGTGTTTTTTTTTTAACTGAAGATCGGTCTACTTTGAAGAGTTATATCTTCTTAACTAAAAATCTGGTTTTAGTTGAACTAATGATGATGAAACCCATTACGTAATTGATATTATTGACCTCATTCGTTCGATACATTACTTCGATTACTACTACTACTATTACTGGCCTAGGTGATGGCATATTAAAGGCAGTGGACAAAAATCTACTTGGCCTATGACATATCCCGCTGCTTTTTGTATACAAATCACCACGGGATGAACCACCTCAAGCTCATTTTGTTAACTCTTGATTGGATTGGAGCAGATAATTTGGAGTTTGTTCAAAGTCAGGTAAGGATATTATCGGCAATAGTCGCACTTCAAGATTATCTCAAGAGGCTGCAGAAGAATCACAGGTGTTTCATACGTACTCGAGACATCTAGAGAGAATGTGGCGTCCCAATGGTCGGCTACTCTACTAACAACCAGGTTGTGAGAAACCTAGACAAGGTCGCCACATGCCTCCGCGAAATTCGAAGGATAAATGTGATTCGTGCAACGAGAAGGCTCTAAAGGATTCACCCAGCTGACCATGCCAATCTAAAGAGAACTCTCAGAATCAACCATTTTCATGTTTTGAACCTCTAACAATATTTAAGGCTAAACTCCTCCTGGCTTTCCAAGCTTGAGTTTAAGCACAGGCAAAGGATTACTTGACAATTCAAAATGTTTTCCGTGCAATTATTTATTCAGGAAAGAAATAATATTGTGTATACTCAGAAGATCAATTGGTGTTCTATTAAATCTTTGAAAAAAAGTCCGAACAAGGGTTCGAACCAAACTTTCGGCCATAAACTTTGAGCCTGAAAATTCCCTACCCTAACCATTGATAAAGATCGCTTCGAATTCCACAACCAGAGGTCCGGTGCAGACAGGTTGACTGGAAGCCCCATAGCAGCTTCAGGCTTGCATCAGAATTATTAAGTAGGCAATATTTCGCACTACTACTCAAATGTAACGAAATAGCTAAAAGTTGCATAACATAATTTAAGAACGAGAAAGCTAAGCTAACTTCGTCTGTGCTCAAGTTTTTATACCCTTGCAAGTGCTCGCTTAAATATTTTCAAAACAATTTTTTCCCCACATCGACCCATTTTCCGACCGATCGGTCATATGGTCATATAGCCATATGAACGATCGGTCGGAAAATAGTAGAAAATAGAAAATATTGTCATACGATTTGGACAATAATTTATAGAATTGGGTGAAAGCATGTTAAACAAGCAAATAGAAAATTGCAGGATGCTATCATTAAAAGCAAAAAATTTTTCTAACCAAGACTGTTTTTCAGACCTAACTTTTGTATGGCAGCTATACCATATAGTTGTCCAATTTTTATCAAACTTGACAGAATTATAAAAAAAAGCATAAAAAAACGTATGAATACAAATTTTGGTGAAAAGAAAAAAGTTTTTCTCACTTAAACTAGTCTTCCGACCGATTGTTCCTGTGGGAACTATGGGATATAGTCATCCGATCCAGTCGGTTCCGACATATTAGTAGCGTGCAGACTCTGTGCGAAATTTCAGCTCGATAGCTTCAAAACTGAGAGACTAGTTAGTGTAGAAACGGACAGTCAGACGGACGGACAAAGCTCAATCGACTTAGCTCGTCACCCTGATCAAGAATATATAGATTATGGGGTCTGATATGAATATTTTTATGCGTTGCAAACTTCTGGGCAAAAATATAATACCCTTTAGTCAAGGGTATAATTAAATAGCTAAAGTGTCAACACTGCGCCGATGTCCGCTATTAATTTGTTACTCTATCCTTTAATTTTAAATGATAAATCGAAATTTATATAATTATTAAAAACACTTCTTTGTTTCTTAAAAATGCTTCATCAAATCTATAAATTATAAGGAATCTCAATGTAAAATCCAATTTTAATATTATGAGTATAGAGTTTCAATTGAATACAAGAAACAGTACCCATCGAACAACCCTGTGCAAAAGCTTCTCCCGAAGCCGCCAAACACAACAGAGAGAATTGTGCAGGTCGAGAGAGGAACAGAGCAGAAAAGCTTTGCAGTTTGCCAAGTTAAAAGCGAACAAGTGTGTATAAAAAGGACATTTCGTTCAGTCGTCTCTGTTAATTAAGCGACACTGCGCACAGGAAGCGGAATAAATTTTCTCCCTTTGAAAGTGATTTTACGCTGCAGCAAAATTTTTAATTGTGCATGACGAACAAAAATTCATATTGTGAAAATTGTGAAAGCCGACTTTAAAGTACTAACTCCGCGTTACGTGTGAATATCCGCATATTCAAAATCGAAGGACTTTTGGCGCATCCTTGCACTCATACAAGGTCTGCTGCCCCTTAAGTGAATACAAAAACAAAACAATGTCGCAGCATCAAATGCGTAGTTGCTGTTCATTTAGTTTCGCAGTGTCAAATTAATGTTTAATTTGAGCCTGACACAACAGTCGAGGGACTCGATACAAATTAAGCCCGGACAAAGAAAATTGTGCTAGAACAAAAACCCGCAACTGAAAACTGTAATAAACTGGCAGCCACCGCTCGTAAATAATTTAAGGTAGGCAACGTTGTCAGCAAGCGCATAAAATTTATGGCAGATTGTTCCATTTCCGAGCCCAGTAAGAGAGCATTAATGTCCAAAGTTAGCACTTTATTTTCTTTTTCAATTAATTTGTTTCACTTGCTACACCGAGCCACAAAAGTTGGGAGATTGCCACACGAAAGGGCCACAGAACTTGAACAGCTTCTGCTTAGCAAAACATTTTTAATGATGATGCATTAAGCGATGCTTAAGTGGCACACATGGCAATGTTCCGGGTTGCATTTCTAAAAAGTTTATAATTCCCGTCCGCACCTCCTGCCGGATGTTAGCAAAAGGCGAATTTAGCTTGCGCTAACAGTCATCATGGAACAATGGCTTATAACAACGGCTCGGTTCTCTGCGTGACTTTCTGTTCCTTACGCCTAATATTTTAAGGTTCAGGATATCCTCAACTGTAACTTCAGCTGAATATCGAACCAGATAACACGCCAGAATCACACTTCGACGTAGTTTGTAAGCAAGGAACGGAAAACAATTGGGAAACAATTGCACACGGGGGAAACAGGATAAAACGACCTTCGGAATTGCTTTTGAATACATATGGCAATATTATGCCAAGGCTTAAACTTTTTTCACAAAGTTGTACTTTAATGGCGGCCGTTCAAAGTTGCTTTTTAATACCCTGTACCGAAGGTACACAGAGTATATTGAATTTGTGCAAAATTAGGTAACAGCCAGAGGAAAGCATTGACCCGACGGACAGACAGACGGACTTGGCTATATCGACTCGGCTGTTGATGCTCATCTAAAATATATCCTTTATGGGTTCGGAAATTTTCCCTTCTCCCTGTAACTTACACTTGCACAATCTTTCTAATTTTTAAACTCAAAAGATATTCAATATTTAGAATAATGACCACAACAGCAATAACATGAGAAATTCTGCAGAAAGAGGAGAGTTTATGGCATAGATGTCGCATTCGGGCTTTGGCTACTCTGCTTTAAAAGTCGCAAAAATCTCTAATTATACACTCAATAACGTCGGTCAAGCCCGACTAAAACCGACTCTGTACCTCCCACAGCTTGTAAATGCTGCCCATTTATGCTTCAGCCGGTGCTGCCCAGCATAAGTGTTTGTTTTCTCGATAGTCGTTAATCCGACCTGCATAATTCCTTCGGCGGATAGATTAATATTACTGATAACTAAATATGTCTAGAAGATACGAACCTAACTTATCCTTAAAACTGTGGGAGATATGATTTTTTTTGCAATATTGCGATGGCGGGAGGGGGCGTCCCAAAATTTAAAATAAACTTGATCTGCCTGGAAGTATAAGAAGTTTTAGTCCCATAAACGGCAAACCTCTATCTCTTACCATGTTTGAGATCAGTGCATTCATTCGGACAGACAGATGGACAGACGGATATGGCTAAATCGGCACGGCAGTTGATACGGATCAAGAATATATATTCTTTATCGGGTCGGAGATGCTCCCTTCTGGCTGTTACATACTTTTGCACAAACTTTATATACTCTGTGTACCTGTGTATCCTAAAGTTTTGAAATTAAAAAAAGGGGTAAACTTTCTAATAACACAAGGCAAATACATTCCATCGTATTTGGACTGTACTAAATATGACATTTTAAATAATGTGGTCTATATACAGGCCACAAACCATACATCAACGCTTGAATGTTTTACGTTCGAAACATCTCCCAGGACCGTGAAAAATGCGCTCAAAGTTCAAATCGCAAATTTTTAACCAGGGGTTTGAAATTACTGTCAGTTTTAAATATTATTTGCTGTCGTCTTTGTCGTAATCGAAGTTCACATGGAAAGCAATACTAGAACAATCAGAAAGTAAGGCTGTGCTGTTGCTATTCTGTGACAATTTCAATAGTAAAGCAATAGCACATTAGAAATGCTTCGCTGTGCTATTGAACATTTCAAATGCATGGCACACTAAGCTTACTATTTGACGGAAGAGTTCAATAGCACAGCATATTCCAGAATCAAATTTGTAACAATCATTTTCTAATACATATTGAACTTAAATTTAAAATTGATGGCGCAGAAATTAAGAGCAAAATATACAGAAATAAGCATATGTTAATAGATCTAAAGCGAACCTGCGTTCAAAATTTGTTACCTGCAGCTCTTATGACTTCAGAGATCTGTTCAAAAAATGGACAGTCAGACGGACATGGACATGTCTATATATACTTGGCTGATTAGGAATAGATTCGTCTGATTTCATGATACAATTTTTACCGGTATGGAAATTATTTATTTTGGACCGAGCTTATACTAAGAGCGCAATGCAGAGTGAAAGAATGAGAGGAAGAGTGAAAGCTAGAGCGGAAGACGCACAAGCACGCAAAATATTAGTGTATGTATACGTGAATCAAAAAATAAAAACGATTTTCAAAATATAATTTATTAACCAAATTTTATAAGTACATATTAATGTGTAATAGGTCGTCGGTTCTCCCCGCCTCGTGACATCTAATAAAGTATAAAAAGTTTTTTTATATGAAGACCTCCTCCTCCTATCACCTTTCTTTAGCTATTGGAGCCAGCTTTGTAGTAACTAGCCATTAAAAAGCTCCACAATCTTTGCTGTTCTCTTGTGCGAAAATTAGAAGCACACAAGCCATGTTTGAGAGAAGCTCGACTTAGCCCTTTGGGGCTGTAAAGTCAAGCATTTATATTTCAAACCCTGTTGAAAATCGGGTTTGAACCGAACATCTTAAAAAGTAAAAGCTAAACCCGAACCTGTTCCGAACCTAAAATATCGGTTCGGTTCAACAAAAATGGTGGACATCAGAAAATGTTACCTTCTGTTTAGCGATTCCATCTGTTATCTGGTTTGAGAGACTCAGTCTTTAAATGGGCAGCAAATTAATTTAAAAACACCTAGAGTAGCATTCAGAACTACTTACAATATCCCCATCTTTAGTAGCCTGCGTTTTCTAAGATCCTTGACTTCAAAGCTTTTCAATGATTCACATGTGAAACATTTTTCTACAAAAACTACGAAATGGTATTTTACTTAAAAGTTAATTATATTTTGAATATTCAATATATCAATGTGATCCACAAACCATTTTCGTCCCAAAAACAACCCGATTTTTATACGATTTGAGCTGTTTTTAGGTCGAAAGCAATTACATATGATTAAATTAACTTCTAAAATTTAGCAATGTTTAGTATCCAAATAAATGTATTGCTTTGTTTTATATTAATATTGTGTCCAGCATAGGCCGAACCAAGGTTCGAAAAACCCACTTCCAAAAACGTCGAACCTGACATTTTTAAGCCCTAACCATTTGTAAATTTTGGTTCCATATCTGACAGTATCTGATAACGATATAAGATTAGTGACTTTCGTAATGGTCCAAAGTATTAAGAAATTACAATCCTTGGCAGTAGGTGGCCGGAACTTTTTCCCGAGTCAAAAAAAGATGAAAAGGTTTTTTTTAGTCCATCAGACTTTAACTTGCAATCTTATGTAAATTTAATGAACCTATTACACAGGGGAACAGACATTTTGTGGCATGAACTTTGATGAAAAATTCTGGTTCAGTTTTGTCCACTAATTACAAAACTGGTCTCGGTTTGGCTCCATCAGCTTTTGTTTTAAAGATATAGCGGAAAAAGTGTTTTGCACGTTTTTTTGCTTTAAAAAAATTATGGAGGTCACATGGAGCAAAAATTTCTGGGTTTATTAGTCTTATTTGACAGAGCACATATCAATGCAGCCCAAAAAAATCAACTGAGCAGCATCAGCAAGCCCGAAGGTGCCCAAATTGGTCTTTGAAGAGAGTCATTCCTTAGATTATAGCAAATTTTTCAAATTTGATCGTCATGTACAAGCCAGAGCGGTGGTCGAATTTTTATTTCAACAGCTTTAGCATATAGCCCAAAGACCCTTCTATTTTCATGAATTTCGTTGCATTTTTATCAGCTTGATGGACAAAGCAAACTGCGGTTAATCCCGAAAAAATGAATTAAAATTTATGGCAGGTCAACTAGATTCATACACGAAATGTTTATAGGATATATTAAAAGACTACGTCATCTAACATAGACCTTACATTTAAAGTCAATCAAATGTACAATAATAACATTAAGGCACTACTAGATTCCAATAATTTCAGTTAAATTTATTGTTTGCTTAGGTTAGGTTGGGTAGTTCCGGCTGATCCAAGATGGGACCGGATTATTATTTCGGTCCGTTTGATTTAGAAATCCAGGAGAATCTTTGACGTTTTGGCGAATGACCACCACTGCTGACTTGGCAGGCACCACGGCTCTACAAAGCTATGGACACAGCATGGTTGGTAGAGAGAACAATAGTAGCACGGACTACATTATCCCAAAAATCAACTCAATATGCACATCAGCAGTATTGGGACCATAAGACTGTCATACAGGACTGGCCTAAGAAGCAACGCACTTCTTTACAGACGTCTCAAAGATGTACCCAGGAGTCGCTATACTGTGCAGAGCCAGAAATAACGCTCCCACACAAACTGTCAAACCAATGCACCATATTCCAGGCGAAAGTCTTCGCAATAAGGAAAGCAGCGGAGTTGGCAGAAATTCAGCGCTCCAAACAACCAAATAAATATCTACGTGGACAGCCAAGCGGCAATCAAGACACAGGGACACTCCAACAACTCCAGAAATGTCCTGGCCAGCAGGGAAGCACTAGATTCCCTCAGCATCTCCAGAAAGGTGCAAATCTACTGGATTCCATCGATGGGCATCGACGGGATGACAGACAGTCTTGCAAAAGCCGAAGTCGTACTAGACCAAGAAGAAACACTAAACATACCTATCTCCATACAGACGCTAAACAGCAAGATGGAGGAGAAAGCAGAGAAAGAAGCAGAGGTAAGGTAGGAGACACTGCCTAACAGCCGCTCATGCGATAAAACTAGGCATTACTACAGAGGACACCTGCAGGAAATGCATGGAACCTGGAGTCGCAGAAACCCTAGAACATCTCATTTGCAGCTGCCCAGAAATTGCCACGACAGGATTAAAACTTCTGCACACCATACCGTTCGCTTCTTTGGAAGAAGCGGCCAAGAGGCGCCCAAAACAATTATTGTCTTTCGCCAAAACGTCAAAGATCCTCCTGAATTTCTAAGTCAAACGGACGGAAATAATCATCCGGTCCCATCTTGGATCAGCCGGAACTACGCAACCTAACCTAAGCAAACAATGAATTTAGCTGAAATTATTATTAACATTTCGTGTATGAATCTAGTTGGCCTGCCATAAATTTTAATTCATTTTTTCGGTATTAACCGCATGTTGCTTTGTCCATCAAGCTGATATAAATGCAACGAAATTCATAAAAATAGAAGGGTCTTTGGGCTATATGCTAAAGCTGTTGAAATAAAAATTCGACCACCGCTCTGGCTTGTACATGACGATCAAATTTGAAAAATTTGCTATAATCTAAGGAATGACTCTCTTCAAAGACCAATTTGGGCACCTTCGGGCTTGCTGATGCTGCTCAGTTGATTTTTTTGGGCTGCATTGATATGTGCTCTGTCAAATAAGACTAATAAACCCAGCAATTTTTGCTCCATGTGAACTGCATAATTTTTTTAAAGCAAAAAAACGTGCAAGACACATTTTCCGCTATATCTTTAAAACAAAAGCTGATGGAGCCAAACCGAGACCAGTTTTGTAATCAGTGGACAAAACTGAACCAGAATTTTTTATCAAAGTGGCTGCAACATAGAAAAAGTGTAATTTAGTTCCCCTGTGTTATCAAAGATTTACAGACACTATAGATGACTCATGTGAATGAAAAAACGGGCATTCCTGGTTGCTAAGACTGGATTCTAATTTCTAATTTGATCCTCATGCGTCATCTATAATATCTATTTATCTTTGCTGAGCTGAGTCGATATAGCCATGTCCGTCAGTCCGCCTGTCCGTCTGTCCGTCCGTCCGTCTGTTTCTATGATATCTCCTACGTCAGTTTTAAAGCTATCGCGACCAAACTTTGCACGAAGTCTTTTGGTACAAATACGCTGCACATTTGTCGGAACCGCCCGGATCGGATGACTATAACATATAGCTGCCATAGGAACGATCGGTCGAAAAACTAGTTCTATTGAGAAATGCAAACGTCTCCAAACTCCGTATTTACTAGCTTTCAATGCTTTTCCATGATTCTGCCAAATTTGGTCGAAACCGGACATTTATATAGTATAGCTGCCATAGAAAAGTAAGGTTAGAAAAATAGTCTTTGTAAGAAAAACTTTTTTGTTTTCTATGTAAACCTCTTTAAAGTTGGCATACATTTATTTCATAAGCTTTCGCACAATTCTTAAAAGTTTTGTCAAAATCGGATGACTATAGGTTACAGCTGCCATATGAATGATCGGTCGAAACTAGTTTTAATGAGAAAAACTTTTTCGTTTTCAAAGAAAACGCCTCCAAACGTTGTAGTTCTTAGTTTGCTATGCTTTCCACTAAGTTTGGTCGAAATCGGACATTTATATAGAATAGCTGTCATACAAAAGTAGAGTTAGAAAAGTAGTCTTATTGAGAAAAACGTGTTTGTTTTCAGTGGATAAGTCCTTCAACTTAGTCAAAACGAGAAAGCTAAGCTAACTTCGTCTATGCCGAAGTTTTTATACCCTTGCAAGTGCTCGTTTAAATATTTTCAAAAAATACTCTTTTTCCCATTTTCCGACCGATCGTTCGTATGAGAGCTATATGATATAGTCATCCGATCTGGCCAAAAATTTGTAAAATTATGTGAAAGCACGTATAACAAACGAATACAAAATTGCAGGATGCTACCATTAAAAACAAAAATGTTTTTCTAACTAAGACTGTTTTTCAGACCTATCTTTTGTATGGCAGCTATACCATATAGTTGTCCGATTTTAATAAAACTTGGTAGAATTATAAAAAAAAACATAGAAAACCTACGATTACAAAGTTTGGAGACGTTTCCATTGAAAAGAAAAAAGTTTTTCATACCAAAACTAGTTTTCCGACCGATTGTTCTTATGGGAGCTATGAGATATAGTCATCCGATCCGGTCGGTTCCGACATATTAGTAGTGTGCAACAAAAAGAAGACTCTGTCTTTCAGCTCGATTACTCTAAAACTGAGAGACTAGTTTGCGTAGAAACAGACAGACAGACGGACAGACGGACGGACAAAGCTCAATCGACTCAGCTCGTCACCCTGATCAAGAATATATATAGTTTATG
Organism: Lordiphosa fenestrarum; assembly: GCA_035044985.1. NCBI lineage: Eukaryota > Metazoa > Arthropoda > Insecta > Diptera > Drosophilidae > Lordiphosa > Lordiphosa fenestrarum. Next base: position 481,456 of record JAWNNO010000685.1, read on the forward strand.
GAGTCGAAATTGAATATTTCTATGCGTTGCAAACTTCTGGGCAAAATTATAATACCCTTTGCAAGGCTATAAAAACGCGCTGCAAGGGTACACAAACTTAGGCCGAGCCGAAGCTAACTTTCGTCTATTTTTCTTAACTAAATTAAGCTTTGGATGGAGCCCATCCAATAGAAAATTGAGTAATTGTGCTATAGACACTAGTTTTCGGAGAGGCTGGCTAATAAAAACAAAGTCCATCCACCCAGTTGATCTTTGTGAGTCTGTCGCTCTGCTTAGAATTGTGGTAAAGTTAGTCGAATAAATCAGTTGATCACGTTGAGCAATCCAAAGGATGGATCATTTTAAGCCCTCTCAAAAACAATATTTAAGTCGAACGATAAAATTTAAGGGCTATGTTTTGTGCATTTGCTTATTCTTTTCACTCTTCACTTGCCTTGTGTCACCAGCGTCTTTAGGTCGAGTCGCCGGGCGTACTCATAAATATTTCAAGCAGTCAAAGCTCGAGTGTGCGTGTGTGTAAGTGCAGAGCCGCAACTTGTTAGCGCGTGTGCAAAAATACAGAGTCGAATCTGCTGCTGCTGCAGTCATCAGCCGAGGGAGGTGACAACATAGGCGGGCAGACTCTTGGCCGTGACGTTTCCGCTTTTGTTTGCTGTGTCAGCAGGCAAGTCTTCCAGGTCCCTCTCCCGCCCACTCGCCGTGTTTAACCAAAGAGCCTCCGCATTGTTGGTATAATTTTAATTACCACTTGGGCGACTTTTGCGTCGTAAGTCGGTGAATGGATATGAGTGGGTTACTTGTATGTATGATTGAGTCGACACAAAAATGCAGGTACATCATAAAAGAAATGGAGTATGCTCCATATATGTACATTAATATGTAGAATGACAGTAAACAGAACATTGCATTGACAATGCTCTCCGTTCTTTTCTAAGCGGCATTGTTCGACGGTTTTCTATTGTCCCTGCGCATTTCATTTGCAGACTCAAATAAAATCCTATTGGAGGCAACCCACAGTCCTGAGTATCAAAAGCAATATAATGCATACGTGGCATATTCATATGCACATGTACATGTTGAAGGTATTTCAAATGAAATTCAACAAATAATTGCGCACATTCCGCTTGGTTGGCCTTTTAAGCCACAGAATTGGCCCAAACATAACCGAACATCCCCCACTTATCGATTCATGTAATTCATGCGAAAAGCCAATGACCACATCGAATCCGCCCATGCTCAAAACGGCGGCAATAGAAGAAATTTAACTTGACGCCTTGGTTAAGCTTTGGGGTTTTACCATCAACTTGTAGATCACATAAATGGCTTGTTGCATGAACTTTTGAATGTGAGGTCCTGAAGCTCATGAATTCGAAGCAGCTGTTGCAGGTTTGCTGCTACACAGCAGCAGAAAACACTTTTGTGCTCATAACTTGACTATTGTTAATCCGATGCTTAATAATCTTCTGGCGAATCGATAAATACTTCTTACTGCTAAATATGTCTAGAAAATGAAGTGTCGAAAATTTAAAATAAGCTTGATCTGCCTGCAAGAATAAGAAGCAAATGCCCCACACATGTCTCTATCTCTATCTATCACATACCATCTCCGTGATCTGTTTATTCATTCAGAAAAGACGAACGGATAGACAGACAAGGCTATATCAACTCAGCTTTTGCACAAACTTATTTTACTTATACAAGTGGCGCTAATAAAAGTAGCCGACTTGCAAGCTACTTTTTGTAATTAACTTAAAATCGACTCGTCCTTATAAAAGGAAAATATAATTATATCAGTGAATATGTACACTCAAAGAAAGAGTAGAGAACTTCATACTTGGATAAAGGATGTTTGATGTCAGAAATACAATAGGAATGAATATTCTTGATTCAAGAGTGAAATTCTTGATCGCAGTAGCAGCGCTGCTTTCAGCTGCTACTGCCGCATCAAAATTTAAGCCGAGCGTATTATTTCATGACCATGACCAACTTTCTTTCTTGTTTTTTTCGAGGTTTGGTTAGTGTTATTGACGTAAATTTCGATAGGTCAGACTAAGGCCGTCGATTTATATACATTAGGTAGAGAATTGACTACTCTAGCCATATTAAAAAATAATCCCACAACTTTTGATACTGTTTTAGTATGAGCCTACCAAATTTGGAAAATGGGTCAAATATGGAGTATTTTTCAAGTAAACTACTACTTAACATTTAATTAAAATTTTTTAATATTAATTAACAAACATACTTTTAATATAAGACCAAAAAGATATTGATCGGTGGTATAGTTTCCCGACATTTCAGTTCGAAAGTTAGTGTTTCTTCTAAACTAGCAGGCTTCCTCACGCACATGAATAAAAGATACGCTTTGTGAAGCTATAACAGCATAACATATATGTTATGCGATTTCAAAATAAGTTCGGATCAGCAAGCTTGGAATATATCTCTATCGAAAGAGTTAACTGCTTTTGTCAAGCGCTTCGGTCAAAAAACTGATTTTTGCGGCAGAACTCACACAGAGGCCCCACTGTGCGTCGCTCCATGCCAACAATGCCATAACTGGTTGGGAATTCCAAAGCAATATGAGTGCAAAAATCGATTGCGCTCTCAGCTCGATACCTTACCCACACGCTTCTCTCCCATAAAAAACCAAACTGAGAGAGCGAGTTCAACGCTGTGTTCTCTCAAATGTGATTGATCTTCTCTCTATTTCTTTACCTCAATCCCCTTGCATAAATACACTATACTGAGAACGAATTTAGCTCGATTTCAATATTTTTCTAAGAGTTATTCACTTTTGTTGCCACAATCCAAAAATGTTACTCATTTGATTTTTAAAAACATTGCTCGCTTAAGACAAAGGAATAGTTTTTCAATTTATACATTCATGATTTTACAGAGAAGCTTGTTAAAAATGAATGGGAATCGATTGAGTATGAATTTAAAACTTTACTCTACCCACGTGAGATCGCAAAAGTTGCTACCGGCGCCGTATTGAAAGAGTAGTTTGCTTTTGCAGCGCTTTAAGGTGGGCAAATTAAATATCGAATTTTTGCTCTAGCTAACCACTCACCTGATGAAAACGAGCAACCCTTTCAGCTCTACAAAAATTAAAGTCAGCGAACCGTAAAGTTATGTACAAGTTCCCCGTGTATGTGTATATGTGTGTCTGAGTGTGTGTGTGTGTGGAGGGGTCACATGTCGGTCACAGTGCAGCAAATTGCATAAAAAGTCATTGCTGTAAACTGCGATTCGGCTGTCCAGTTAAAATGCGCCGAATAATTTATAACAAACACTTACAGCGACGGCGATTCGAATCCAAGTTGGAATGTTTGCCAAATTGCCGCCCTGTGGGCTTATTTTTAAAGGCAAACAAAACATGCAATATGCAGTTAGTAATGGAGGTCCACTTGCCAAAAAGTGGATCGAAAGAAATAGTAGTTGAAGGTCCAAGCCATTTTGCTTGACCGTCGCGTTAATGAGTATTTCCATTAAATCGATTTGCACTAAATATACAATATAATTGAGTGAGGTATCCGCCCGGCCCAGCTGGCTCACCCATTTGTTGGCCTGCCGCTGCCTACAACTGTCACATGCGGCAATTTCCAATAAAACCAAAATTTACGATGCACATCAAAACGACTTTGGGAACTGTAATGATAGTTTTTATTTTACTTTCCTGTTTCTGCCTTTTGTCCATTTTGCTTCAGTGGTCCATTACAACGGTGGCCAAATTGTATGATTATAATGATCACATAATGTTGTTATCGATATGCTGTGGCCAAAACTTTGATGCACTCTAAGCTCATGCCAATAATCATTTTAAAGTCGGCATTTGTTTGAGAATTGACTCCAGATTGTAAAGCAGGCTAGAGAGCTTATCTATTTTCACAAAAGTATTTAGTTAGCAAACCTCGCTCAGAAAAATGGACAGACGGAGCTTTAAATTGTACTTAATAATCAAATTGTGATTTTTTCTTGTGTTTACTTAGATAAAGTACGAAAAATTCCAGAATTCTCGTGTCTTTTTCAATTACCAAATGGCGGATCATTTCAACATTTCCCTTTGCTTATAGCTTATAACTCTATAGAGTTCCCACCTACAAACAGAAACAAATTTAAAGCTGATTTAAACCTTTGTTACACTAGGAGTGCGTTAATAGCCAACATTCAACTTTTTATACCCGTTACTCGTAGAGAAAAGAGGGTATACTAAAGTCGGGCAAATGTATGTTACAAGCAGAAGGAAGCATCTCGGATCACATAAAGTAAATATACTATATTCTTCATAGCCGAGTTGACATAGACGTCATAGATCTCAGAGACTAGAAGAGCTAAAGCATATAAATTTTAAATGTAGGCTTCTATTGTCTGCACGCAAATCAAGTTTGTTTCAAATTAGTGCCGGTACCGCCCTCACAATAAAAATTTTTAAAGATATCAAGTTCATATTTTGCTTCTTTTATACTCTGTACCGTAGGTACATAGAGTATTATAAGTTTGTGCAAAAGTATGTAACAGCATCTTCGACCCTATAAAGGATATATATTCTTGATCAGCATCAACAGCCGAGTCATGTCCGTCATGTCTGTCTGTCCATCTGTCCGTCTGTCTGTTCGTATGAACTCACAGATCTCAGAGATGGTAAGAGATAGAGGTTGGACATGTATGGGATTGTCTGCAGGCAGATCAGGTTTATTTTCAATTTTGGCCACGCCCCCTCTCGCCCCCGCAATTTAGCAAAAACGTCATATCTTGTCGATCCGCCAAAGGAATTGTGAAGATCAGATAATCGGTTGTCGACTTATGATCAAAATACTGTTCGTTGCTGCAGCGCAATAGCAGCGCTGCTTTTTAGCTGCTACTGCAGCATCAAAATTTATGCTGAGCATATAAGTTCGTTGGTACAGAGTATGTAATAGTCGGGCTTGACCAACTTTCTTTCTTGTTTTCTCATAAAAATCGGATACTAAATGGCAGAGATATAAAAAAGTTGCTAACTGTTCTGAGCCGCATACACGGTTTGCTTACATAATGTTGAAATATTCTAAATAATGTTAATGCTCTGTTAATTAACATGGGCAGAGGTTTTTTTTGGAAAATAAAATTTGAAGTGTTATTCTATTTCATATTTCCCATCCTAGTTGTATGCAGTTTCTACGTACAAATTTATTTCGGAACACTATTTTACTCAAATAAGATTAAATATTTTCAAAAGTATTTTTTTTTCCCACAACGACCCATTTTCTGACCGATTTGTCATCCGATTTGGACAAAAATATTTAGAGTTATGTGAAAGCATGTGAAACAAACAAATACAAAATAGCAAGGCTGCAAACCGATCCTGAACCGAACCCCTGAGAACCGGTTCGGTTCGGGTTTTTTGTGGTTTGCGGACCGGACCATGAACCAGGCGGCTTACATTTTTGACTCCGCGAACCTGAATCCGAACCGGACCACTTTTTCGAAAAATTAGGTTCGGTTCACCAATTTAAGTAATTTTTCCAAACGAACTATACTAGCTGTACCAGCAACTCAGGTATCAGTTGAACGAGCATTTTCAACACTTTAGTTTATTCTTTCTGATTTAAGAGCTAGTATAGATGAACAGCCCTTGGAAGATCTACCTTGGATTTTACAATGGGGTCGAACCCCAGGACCAAAACTCCTGGAGAATTTTTGAGGTTGCAGACTTGATTAAAAACAAAACAGTTTTTCTAACTAAGACTGTTTTTCAGACCCATTTTTTGTAAGGCAGAATTATAAAAAAGCATAGAAAACCTAGGAATAAAAAGTTTGGAGACGTTTTCATTGAAAATAAAAAAGTTTTTCTTACTAAAACTAGTTTTCCGACCGATTGTTCCTATGGGAGCTATGAGATATAGTCAATTAATCCGGTCGGTTCCGACAAATTAGTAGCGTGCAGCAAAAAGAAGACTCTGTACAAAATTTCAGCTCGCTAACTTCAAAACTGAGACACTAGTTTGCGTAGAAACAGACAGACAGATGGACGGACAAAGCTCAATCGACTCAGCACGTCAACACAGACGTGCACAGAAAAAAATAGATCAATTCTTGATCACTCAGAGAAGAAAAAGGATATAAAAAAATATCTATTGGATGAATTCCCGTATTCATTTGGAAAGGATGTGTCTTAAATATCCTTTCATCCAATGCAGGTGAAAAATCTTCCCATGGATGATCCTTTTTCACATCCTTTGGATGATTTTCATCTCCGTATGATGATTAATGATTTTTGTATCCTTTTTCTTCTATGTGTGATCAAGAATATATATAGTTTATGGATAATGAATATTTCTATGCGTTGCAAACTTCTGGGTAAAATCATAATACCCTTTGCAAGGGTATAATAAATACTCTTGAAATAAATTGTAAGTCGTCAGTGTGCACAAAATGTGTAGCATACTTAACTGGAACTTAGGAAATATTATAATTAATTGTAATTTTTAAAACAATTTTGAAATTGAAAAAAATTGGAAATGAGAACTATTAATGTCTGCACACAGACCTTTCCGCTCAGAAATAAAAAGTGTTGCATATATCCTACATATTACATGATGTCGAGCTATTTTCATATTTTGCTCAATAGTGTATGTGTCCGATAAATATAATCTCTGAATTTAAATAAAGATCGGCTAATAAATGACACATGTAAATGTTTTAAAATCGTTTTTTATAAGATGTCCCGATGCGCAGCAGACATACACACTATCTTCTGCACCATACCTGTGTGAGGTAACACCTTTAAGCTAAACTTAATTAGTGAACTTCGTAATTAAATCCTTGTGAACTACATTTTTAGACGCAATAACAATTAAAACGGTTGGTTTTTTAAGGCCAAAGTAAATGGGCACGACATGTATATATTGTGCTGTGGAAAAATAGCAATTAACTGAAAATTGTCTTTATTTATTATTTAATATTTTGATTATTGTCCGCAAAACACAAAATGCAGTAAACAAAGTGCCAAAACTTGTTTAATATGTTCTTCGCTATAGTCTACTAGGATATGTAAAATCTTCCGTATTGCGGAGTTATTCCTTCTAACAACTTGGACGCCATTTCAGAAGAGCCACTGATATCATAATGTCCCTTTACGCACGAACAGTGGCCAGAATCATTGTCACGAGGATCCGTCCCTTGTTTAGCTATAAATGGTGTAACTAATCCCACTTTGTTTTATATATTAATATATCAGTAAACATCACTTAAATATTTGTTTCAGTGAATTAATTTTTGCATAACCTCACATCCAATCGATAACAACTTCAAAGAAAAATTTAAAATTTCACTAACTAAACTCACTTTTGCAATTCCACCCGCACACTTTATGTATCGTTAAAACAACCTTGGGAACTGTTGCATCTGCCAGAAAATTACCATAAATTTAGCGACTTTCCCTTCAAACGCAACATGTTTGCGAAAACCTAACAAACTTCCGAACGTCTGGCGAAATGAACAGCAAAATAAAATGTCCAAATAGAAATGAAAACTTGTAGATGAATGCAGTTGCGTGACAGACACGAACGAACCCAGTCGGCAAAAGCAACCCAGACCTGTCTGACATTTGAAAATGCCAAAAACGGAACAGGATCTACCGACCGACAGGCAAACAAATCACAGACAATTGACTGACTGATGTGCTGTTTGCTGAGCCAGAGAGAGAGTGAGCGGCAAAGCAATTAGAATTCAATACGCTGGCTGTGAAATACAATTAAGTGCAATTTGGCCGAGACATGAAGAAGCACTAAACATGAGTCTGATAAATGAGCCATCATTCTGGATATTGATTTTGCAGTGGAGCCGGGCCCCGGGGCCAGCCAAGGCAGTAAAGTAAATCAAAAACTGTCGGCAAATTTATTGTTTTAAATGGGAAAGTCCTTGACAGTGTGCGGCACACACAACTTTCAATTATTGAATGAACCAGACAGTCTGCCACACACACACAAAAATTCCCAACTGTTTGTAAATACTGCATAAATAGCAAAATATTCGCTGCATACCTTCAGGCACTCCGCATGTCGCGCGCCAATTAAACCGAAAAACTCCAACAATTTCCTACATTTGCACTTCTCACATTGTGAAAACCAAAAATGTTCGCGTGCCAAGCTGCGTTATTCAACTTGTTGGGCGAAGACCTCAACCATCCATCCATCTCCACCCATCCCTCACTATTTGATTTCGCTTTTTGTGGTTGACTTTCTAAATGTATCTATGCTCATGCCGGAAAGTGAATGTGTGTGTGTGTGCGCGCGCGAATCTATGTGGAATTGAAATTAGCATTTGGCATTTACCATTTTTTGCGTTCTTTGCTAACTTTTGTAACAAGTTCTTTGTGCAATTCTGCTTTTGCTCCGCTTGGGACTTGAACAGTTTTTTCAAAAGGTCGCAACGTAACGTAATCCAATTAGTGATAAGCATCATAATCGAGAATGTTAGCCGCAAAATGATGATATCATCGTATGCAGCTGCTTTTGTAAAATGCAGGTATTGTTGCATTTGATTTTATTTTCCAATCATTTTTACTCAAAAAGAAAACAAAATTAAAATAATTAACATCGGTGTATTAGCTGTGATTGGCATCAATATGTAGAAGATATGGAAGTGAAAAGCGAGATCTACCCAGACCATATGCCGACAGTCGTTAGTGTTGAATAAGGAAAAAGGACTCGTGCAGCCCAAGCTTCAGATAACATTCAATGTACACAAAAATAAAACCGTGATATATTTGGGAGTCCGAGAAAGCAAGGAGGAATGCTATAAAATAGCTAAGATGGGTATGAAAACTGCTTTATGTGAATCAAATACCAGGTATCAAACTGAAATTTGCAATATAAGCTATGTATTATGCAAGGATTCGCATTGGGTATATGCCAGACACTTGAAAACTTTACCAAACAATGTCCAAAACAGAAAGGATCTCTGAAACTATTAATGTCGATGCGCACACCTTGTCGTTACATTTTAAAAGCCTAATTTTTGATGAGACTCCAATAACGCTGCACAGCTTCGCCTTGCCGTATGTGCAGAACTGGACCTAACGATATTCCCCTCAAAGGTATCGAAAACAATTGCCCGCTGTAAGAACAGAAAAGCACGTGGGGATTTTTTATTTGAATTTTTAAAATTGAATTTAACCCATTTTGTAACAGCAATTAAGGGCTCAACCTGAAAGTATGCATCATTATTTTGTAAATCAACAAGCTCAACAGTTTCGCTTATAGCTCCGGTGTATTTTGTCCAATCTAATTGTACTTTTCAGAAAAGATAGATATTGGGCCTTGCCCAATAGATTGGATGCATATTCAACCACGAGGCTCTGACTTGAAAATTGTGGATCTGAAGGATTTTTAGGTTTTGGATCGGCGGGTTTTTTGGGGATAATAGTAAGAGGGGAAGAATTTTCCAAATCTGAAAGCAACTTGATATGCGTACGGTATACACCTACCTTCATGCAAAACTATGTGGCTCTATCTCCTTTAGTCTCTGACTTTGACGCGTTCATACAGATACCGGCTTAAATTTTTGTAGCCGTTACTCGAAGAGTAAAAAGGCTATACTACAGTCGTATATAACAGGCAGAAGGAAGCATCTTCAACCCCATAAAGTATAAATATTCTTGATCAGCACCAATAGTCGAGTCGATATATCCATGTCCGTCTGTCTGTCTGTATGAACACCTAGAAATCAGAGACTAGAAGAACTAGAGCCACCAAATTTCAAATTTGGACTAGTATTGTCTGCACGCAGATCAAGTTTATTTTTGGCCAAGCCGCCTCCTACCCCCGCAATAAAAACAAGTAAGTGCGCTGCAGTCGAGTTTCCCGACCACAAAATACCCTGTTCATTTGTTTTCATTTATTTGTTTTTGAATTTTTGAAGATGTCATCCTAAATGTAGGCAACACTTTTTTCTAGTCCTGATCAACAACTGGGGGGTGCTCTTATCAGCTCAACTGATTCGCTTATAACTTCGGTGTTTTTTGTCCGATCTGATTGAACTTTTCAGAATAGATAGATATTGGGCCTAGCTTGATCTATACTAAACCACGAGGCTCTAACTTAAGCTTTTTTGACGGCTTTTTAGGTCTAGGATTCCTAGAGGAGGTCTAGGTTTTTTGGGGGTAAAAGGGGGACGGGGTGGAATTTTTCAAATCTGAAACAAACTTGATCTGCGTACAGCATAAATCTACCTTCGTGCAAAAATTTGTGGCTCTATCTCTTATAGTCTCTGAGATCGACGCGTTCATACAGACAGACAGACGGACAGACGGACGGACGGACAGACGGACTGTCGGACAGACGGACAGAGGGACAGAGGGACAGAGGGACAGACGGACATGGCTATATCGACTCGGCTGTTCATGCTGATCAAGAATATATATACTTTAAGGGGTCGGAAAATTTTCCTTCTCCCTGTTACATACATTCGCATAACTTCATGATCCCCCTTTTCCCGTTTTCAATGGGAGCAGGGTATAAAAAGGTTTAACATATCCTACATTTTTTAAGATATTGAGCTTAGATCTTGCAGTGTAATGTATGTGGCCAATATCTACAATCATCACAATTTTTATAAAGATCGGATCTTAGATGACAGAGTTTAAAAAACGTTGCATACTTATCTGAGCCGCATGAAAAACTAATTGCCCAGAAAAACGGTATTTCGAAGTCAGGCAGGGCCGACTTTAACTTACGCTCTCGTTTTAGTCAGATCTTTATGTCCAGCGTTGATTCACAAATTTAAAATTGCGGCAATTTTATAACAATTGTGTTCTGAATTTTTATTCTTTTAATTTTTAAGGTCTAAGGTCAAACAATTGAATAACGAACTAAAAAACTGCGCTTATTTCGAAACCATGTCCAATGTGAGTGTCATCAACATCTAATAAAATATGAAAGTTAGTAACACAAAACTCCCCGACAGCTTCTCTATATGGACAAATCGAATGGCAATGGTGTCTATGCATCCAAGCCCTCAAACACAGACAATGAGAATGGCCTAACCAATACAGGAGCAGCAACCGCAGCACTGGCCACAGCAAATAACATCAGCATTATGAATGGAGCCGCTGCTGTAGCAGCTGCTGCTGCATCCGTGGCCACTCTGCCCACATCCGCTTCGAGCGAGGACCTGAGCCAAAGCCTGTCGGAATACACAGATGCCGATGAAAGCATATCAGCGCCGACCGAATTTCTCGCTGAGGTAAGGCAAATACAAACTCAGTTTCAATTCAATTTATTGCCGAGAGTATAATTGGACAATCGAGCGATTTTAATGTGGCATATTTTTTAGCGGACAAAAAATAAAGAAACTAGACAAGTTAAATTTTGCAAGTCTGCAAGCTCAAGTTTTTGTAGTATTTTAACTTTTTTTCTTCTTTGGCCCGACATTTCAAACACAACTTGACAGTCTCGGCCTCTGCAATTAATGCCCGCCACTCGCCTCTGTCTTGTGCAAGCTGGCACCAGCTGGTTACATCAAGCGCCCCAGTATTTTTCAGCACCTGATCTCCATCTCAGTTTCGGACGTCCCACATTGCCTGTTTTGGCAAATTCTTAAGCGAGTTGTAAAGCGCAGTTTATGTTCCCAGCTCTTGAACACCCTACTAAGCCCGTAGTAACATCGTAGTAACCCAAAAAATTCGTGGATCTCCGGCTCGCGGTTTCGAACGAAAATTTTCCAATGGATCAGGTTCAGAATATTGAGATTCAAGGTTTTTGGGCCAAGGTTTTGGTTCGAACCTTGGTTCAGCCAAGCTTTATACATGTTTATATAGTAATCGGCCTAAAACCGACATAAACTGTTAGGGAATTGTCTCGATTTTGGGTTGGGGTGGGATTTCACAATACTTTATATAAATAGAAACACTTTTCATACAGCTCATGACCATCAAAGCAATGACAATGTGTTTCTACTTATATAAAGTATTGTGACGAAATAAAAACTTCGAAGTTCTGGATACAGCCCTTAAAGTAAAATGCAATTTCGTAGTCCACATACGAAAGTGTTTCCACAGTAATGTGGATAATTCTATCAGGATAACAGAAGAAGTTACTGAGAAATAGTTCAAAACTATAATTGTTGTTGAACCGAACAGAAATTTTGGGTTCGGAACGGGTTCAGGTTCAGCTTTAATACCATAAGAGGTTCGGTTCACAGTAATCTGTAAGTCGGAATTCCGGGTTTGCAGGAGTGATTCTTCTCCAGATTTCCAGGCTGGATATCATCGTTCCGAGGTAGTCAAAATCCTTTCCAACCTTAAAGTTGTAGTCTCCCATTGCAACAGATTGTCCAAGACGCGTAGACTCACTGCGCGTTGATAATAGGTACTTCGTCTTATCCAAATTTACCGCTTAGCCCATGAGTTTTGACAGCTTCGCTTTTGCCGATAACATCAATATCAGCGGCATATGCAAGCAGTAAAAGATGCTGCCCAATCTGTTAGCATTTGGGCACTGGCATAGTACATATATATTCCATCAGCAGATTGAAGAAATCACACGACCAGGTGTCACGGAGCTTTTTTTGCTTCTCAACGTCATCATGCAAGTATTTTAAAAAAATTTACATATTTTAACTGATAACCAATAAATTTGTTTGACTTCTTCACAAATGGAAAAGATAGATCATATTAGACCTAAATGATGATGATTTTTAAGTTTTGAAGGCTGAAAGTATTTCAATAATCTTTTTTATACCCTTGCAGAGGGTATATTTAAATTGTATTTCTATGCTCTCTCATGATTCCACTAAGTTTGGTCGAAATCGACCATCTATATAGTATAGCTCTCATACAAAAGTAGAGTCAGAAGAGTAGTCTTATTGAGAAAAACTTGTTTGTTTTCAGTCGAAATGTCCTTCAAATTAGTTAGAGAAACGTGCTGCAAGGGTATACAAAGTTCGCCCTGGCCGAAGTTAACTTTCCTCTATTTTTATTATTAGAACTTCACATTCCATTTTTTGTGCAGACTTCCCACTTGATCGAATATTCGCATTTATTTCGAAATGGAACGCAGTGCGGCTCTTCATTTTAAATTAAATTTTTTCAATTTCGTGAACCATTTTGTTATATGCTTCTATTGTACTTGAAGGGCTACCGTCCCACTCTTTTGACCAACTCAACGGCTAACTTATAATGACTTTCAACAGGCACTTAAAAAAACTCACACACAAGCACAAACTTATGCAAATTGCTGTGGTGCTGCATTGGCGGCAGAGATTCTGATTTAATTTTAAGCCCTTTCAAGAGGATTACGGTGGAAGGATAAGTTTGCTGCCTGCCTTTGTGCGCCAGGTTATTGATTGCTAATAAATTGTTTTGCGAAACGCATTTAAGTTCGAACAGAGCCAGCAATGTGGGCCAATGGGACAAGCCCGTGACGAGGATGCTTTTGTGGGCTGATAACTTTGCCTGTGAATTTCTAAAGAATATGACGATGGAATTTTCTACTTTGTTTCTCCTGCAGTTTCTATCGGCTGTCATGCTCAAGGACTACAAAAAAGCATTGAAATATTGCAAATTGAGTGAGTAGTAGAAAAATATGTGTTGTCCCTAATACCAACCTAAGCCCATTCACAGTCCTCCAATATGAGCCCAACAATGCCACGGCCAAAGAGTTTTACCCGCTCATACTGGACAAGCTAAATGGTAAGTTCGGTGAAACCCAGCTCCCCAAGTCACTTAGATATGCCTTTAATGCAGCAGTGGCCACATCCAGCGACAGCGACGAAAACTATAACAAGTCATCATCACCCGAAATGGCCCTGGAGCTGCATGCATCCGACAGTAGTAACAACTGCTCCGAGGAGGATAATGACGATGATCATTATGACGACGAGGATGACGATGATGATGTTGATGAAGACGACATTGACAACGAGGATGTGGAGGAGGAAGAAAGTAGCAGTGGCGACGACTACGACCTACCCATAGATGAGCAACAGGATGCAGCTGCTGTTGGTGGCCTTCCGGTCCACACATTGCACTCCCACTCGCATAACGATTCCGGCTCCTCTCGCAACTCATCCAGTGGCGGCGGGGGACGTAGTGACAACACGACTCACTCTTACTCCAGTCTGCTGCTAGAGGAAGAAGATGACATTGTGGCAGTTAATCTCAGTTTCAGCCACAATGATCCGATTTCCACAGACCTGGACGTAAGCAATGGTGAGGTGAATTGCTTTATTATGAAATAAACTATTTACACGTAGCTCTTTATTTAGGCAACAAGATACCTTCCGCCTCATGCAGTGACTCGGAGTCTCCCACAGAGCCGCTGACCCAACGACTGGCGGCCATATTACGCTCTAAATGTGGTGTCTCAGCCAACAGCAATGATGAGCAGTATTAAAGGCGAATTCATATAAATCCACAAATATCAATAATACACTGTGCAACCTAAAATTATTTTGGAAACATTGAGATGTCATTTCGAAGGTCTTTAGAAGCTTGCCACTACTCCTATAGACCACTCCACACTTGTACAGAATGAAAAACTGTCCGGCAGAGGCCCCAAAAATTGTGGTTGTAAACCAAGTGCAAAAAATGGCTTGAACTGCTTCCAATTCGGAAATAATTTGTAAAATGTACAGTTTTGCATTATTGTTGGGCATTAACGGAGGCTTGTTATATTATATAATTTTTCCCAGAATTTTGATGCGCAAAGAAACATTCATTCCGGTCCCCAAAAACTATATATATTCTTGATCAGGGTGTCGAGCTGAATTGATTGAGCTTTGTCCGTCCGTCTGTCTGTCTCTTTCTACTCAAAATACTCAGAAAAAAAAGATATATAGTAACATTTGGGTATTTTTAGTATCAAATCGGCCTTCATCAGAAAAATATCAAGATGATATAAAAATTTCATCTTTCATTTTGATATGAAAATAGTTATGTTATAGGGTGAACTTTTATATTTTAATTGATCTTTTTGCAGATGAAGGGCGATTTGATCTTTTTGTACTCTGTTACGTAGGTACATAGATTATAATAAGTTTTGTGCAAGAGTATGAAACAGTCAAAAGGAAGCATCTCCGACTATATATATTCTTGATCAGCCTCAACAGCCGAGTCGATATAGCCATGTCCGACTATGCGTCCTTCTATCTGTCCGTCTGTCTGTCCGTATGAACGCACAGATCTCAGAGATGGTAAGAGATAGAGGTTTGACATGTATGGGACATATGCTTCTTATGTCTGCAGGCAGATCAAGTTTATTTTCAATTTTGGCCACGCCCCCTCCCAACCCCGCAATTTAGAAAATGTCATATCTCCCACAGTTTTATAGATAGATAGATGGTTGGAACGCTTTAGACATATTTGGTAATCAGGATAACTAATCGATCAGCCAAAGGAATGGTGAAGATCGGATGAACGGTTGTCGAGTTATGATCCAAAGACCGTTCGCTGTGCAGCGCAGTAGCAGCGCTGCGTTATGCTGAGCGTATAGTTACGTTGGTACAGAGTATGTTATAGTCGGGCTTGACCGACTTTCTTTCTTGTTTTCTCTGTGTAGTCTCTCAGTTTTCAAGCTATAGAGCTGAAATTTTGCACAGAGTCTTATTTTTCCTGCACGCTACTAATATGGCGGAACCGAACGGATCGGATGACTTAAGCTCTTAGCTCCCATAGGGACAATCGGTCGGAAAACTAGTTTTAGTGAGAAAATCTTTTTTCTTTCAATGGAATCGTCTCCAAACTTTGTATTCACAGTTTAAGCATGCTTCTTTACAATTCTGTCAAGTTTTATAAAAATTGGTCAACTATATGGTAAAGCTGCTATACAAAAGATAGGTCTAAATATTTTTGAATATTTTTAGCAAACGAGTGCTTATTGAAGGCTATGATTCTGGTTGCTAGTTTCTTTTTTAATTAATTTTGCGTTTCTTGAGTTACGAAATTGCATTTGGGATATTCCATATAAATCAGCCACCACATCTTTTTTTCCAAAAATATTTTTAATACATATTGCTTGAAGTAGTATAGATTAAAATACCCCAAAAATGTTGCTCCCCCTACTGTGAATAGTGCAGATACTCCGAGACAAATACAATTTTCTATAAATCACAACTTTTAAAAGAAGTATCAAATTTAATCGAATCACAAACTTTTTTGGTACTTTCTTATGAAGTTTCCGAAAAAAGTATACAACAACTCTCAAGGCTATCGGAAGTAATTACTTCGAATAAAAATATGAGATTTTCCTCAAGAGAGCCACTCGATCTTTGATTCAAATATTGATTTTCAGATTTAGCCGTTTATAAGTACATTTTAAAATTTATTTCAAGGTGGAAGACAGCCCGAGATCTCAGGAATACCTTTTGTTTTTGCATTTCCCACTATCGGGTTTTGACTGTTTTTTGTTTCTTCTAATTTTGTGAGCGTAATGTCCCAAAAAATTATCAATTATTAAATTTTTTGATTCATTTTTTCACCGTGATATAAGAGTATAATTGCACTTGAACATACAAAACATTTCGGGCATAGAAAACAAGAAGTCAAACAAACAAGAAAAGAAAGATCAAAAAAGTCAATATTTTCGTATTATAAAGGAATGTCGGTCAAGCCTGACTATGGCATACGCTCAGTATAAATTTCAATGCTGCAGTAGCAGCTGAAAGCAGCGCAATTTACATGGGGGAGGGGGCATGGCCAATATTAAAAATAAACTTGATCTGCCTGCAAGTATAAGAAGTTTTTGCCCAAACGCGTCAAGCCTCTATCTCTTACCATCCTTGAGATCTGTGCGTTCATACGGACAGGCAGACGGACATCGATATGTCGACGGTTGATGCTGATCAAGAATATATATGCTTTATGGGATCGGAGATGCTTTCTTCCGGTTGTTACTCTTGCACAAACTTATTATACTTTATGTACCTACGGTACAGAGTACAAAAAGGGCCAAAGTTGTCAAAGTCAAAGTGTCCTAAGTCTAAGAAAGTTTTGAGAAAATCATCTAAAGAAATTACACTAATGTACGAGATAAACGCCGAGATTCTAAAATAAAGAAAATATTTTCTAAAAATGGATATTTTTGGGTTGTCCTTTCAAAGTTTTAAAAACGGAAATTATCTTTATATTACGCAAGTAATAACGGGTTTATAAAATCAAGAAAATACATTTTTTGCATGGTACAGTCCTAGAATATATTTATTTAAACGATCTTTATCTATGATTGCTGAATTCAGATTTATGGATTGATTATTGAGATTAAAATCTTAAGGTTTTAAGGAGATTTTACCAGCTTTGTGCACTTTTGACCACGAATGTTTGGTTTCTCATTGATACACAATCGCAAATTATATTCAATTGAAAAGACCAGAGAAACATGGGGCTGAATAAACATTAATTAATCTCCCAATTAAATACAATGGTCTCATGGCCAAGACTAACGTAAAGTATTCGGACAATAAACCAGATAATTTTGATTCTTTTTATAACCGTTACTCGTAGAGTAAAGAGGGTAGACCAAAGTAGTGCAATAGTTTGTAACGGGCAGAAGGACGCAGCTCCGATATCATAAAGTATATTTTCCTTGATCAGCATCAACAGCCAAGACAATATATCCCTGTTCGTCTGTCTGTAAGAACAACTATATTTCAGAGACTAGACGAGCTAGAGCAAACAAATTTGAAATCTAGACTAGTATTGTGTGCCCGCAGATCAAGAATCCCCCACCATAAGAATGTTGAATAAATCCTATTATTTTATAGATATCAAGCCAGCCGGTTATAACTATCGCACTCGTTGAACATGGATTCTTTTAGTCTTTGGGAAAATCAGTACAAAATATTTGAAAAAAAAAGTCAAGACACAAAATTGGAAATAAAACACAAAAATTTGGCCTGAGCCCTCAGGCCATTTTCCATCTTAGAATCATTTACAAAATGTACTCAAGTATATTATCTAAGAAATAATATTTGAATGTGGCCCTCTTGAAGATAACCCGAACAAATAGATAGATTGATACCATAGATTGACCCAAATCGGACCTGTATTAGGAGTGTTCCATATGGATCTTCATCGATCTCCTAATCGAAAAAATATTCAAAAAAACTAAAAAACAAATAAACGACCCATTTAATCTTCTAAAGATTTTACCTCCATCCATTCCATAAGGAGAAATGAACTCAAACGCATTCTGTCCCAGAATGCATTCATACTATTTATAACACTATTTATTAGGCAGTAGAAAGCAGCGCAGCTGCTGAGATGCCGCTGTGAACACTCTTTTGCTTTTCTATCGTTCATCCGATCTTTACCTAATCGAGAATCAATAAATAATGCTGATTTTAAATAAAGTCTAGAAGTTCCGAGCCGTCTATTTTCAGAAGTGCAATATATGAACTTTATTACCCAAAAATGTCAAATCTCTAGCTCTTACCATATCAAAGATCTGTGCTATGTACACAGACGGACGGACGTGGCTATATCGTCTCCTCTATTGACGCCGATCATGAACTTTGGGACTCAATAAAAAAAATTGCGATTGTTGTCAACTGTGGACCAATGTGGCACCCTTTGTAGATCGAGCTTAGCCAATTACAAACAATCTTACTAGACATTTTCCTGTCATTCCGTTGTAATACCCACCCCGACTTGTCATCCTAAAAAGTATAGAGTCTGCTCAACTTCAAACGTTGTCTGTTGACGTCACTCTTGACTGTTAACGGCACTACGATTTAAATTCTATTGGGCTTGATGAAAGACTATACCAAAATAATTTTATTGTTGCACCGTGTTATCTACTTATATAAATATATTCTTATATACCCAATAATACAACTAATTTATACTCCCTTTGCCCAGCTAGACTCCACTAGTGCGATCGCTTTACAAAACCTAGAAACCGTCCCTAACTACATACATACACATGTATCTGTATTTATGTATTTCCATATTTAGCTGCAGCCCTTACTTCAATGGCGAAATTCCCTAGAAAAACATATCGTACAAACTCAACAAGTACTTATATACATCAACACTTATATAGACATATATAATGTACATGAAAATGTTTAGCATAGAAATAGCTTGTGCTCAAATTAGTTACAAGGGCCTCAATAAGAAGTACATACTCAACGCATAAATACTTAATTATACACCGATAAATAACACATATATTTTTAGTAAGACACCCAGGAAAAACGCGCACAGGACTTGGTTAAAGTGGAACGATGTTTGGCTGAACTTTACACATTAGCATTTTATAGAAAGCGATTTTTCCCTGAGAGTTTATACTTAGTGTTAATTTAAGAAGCAAGGCAAGATGGATAAGTCTGAACAAACAGCGGAGTCACAGAAAGAATGAATGGTCCAAAGTCAAACAAACTACGTAGTTGAACAAAACAACACTATCGTATTATGTATTGTACATATATTTGAGTTTTTTTAGTATTCATTTAATTTAGTTCTAAATGTTTTCTTCTTACGAAAATGTAACACGTATTATAACATGTAAACAGTTAAATGAGTATAAAGTATATGATAAGTGTATGTATTCCTCTTCAGTGTAGTTCCTTACTCATTTTATCCTTTAAGAACTTGAACTGTATTGTTAAATTATATAAACGAATGGTCTGTATTTATTATGTAACAATTGTAATAAAAGCGACGCGAGACAGCAGGAGAAGAAATGGTTATTTTTAATTGAAGTGCATCAATTCCGTATGCCAAATAACATGAGCACAGATGCAGGGTTGGAACCGCAAACCGAACGGGCTTCCTTTCAGAATTGCTGAACCGAACCGAAAAAAAACAAATAAAAACGGTTCGGTTCTGTTCAGCTCTCTGACGAGCTTTAACTGGAATCGCTTTCCCCTAGCCAATGTTTTTGATTAATTTGGGAATATAATTTTTATAAATTTCGTTCGACCCACTACAAATGTAGCGTTGCCGGAAAGAAATAACTTTTACAGACTTTAAATCTTCTGCAATTGCCCGCCTATCTCTTATTCCTGTCATCAATCTGTACACTCCTCTTCATCACCACAGAGTGTGGTGATAACTTTTATTTAGAAATCCTACATGTAGCGTGTAAATAACAAGTTTCTTAATGAAACACATAGCTATTCTGTTCCGATTTCAAGCTACAATTTTCGTTTAGAATTAACACATGCTCGTGTCGGTTTTCAATATCTAAACGTTAATGTTAACGAGAAAGCTAAGCTAACTTCGTCTGTGCCGAAGTTTTTATACCCTTGCAAGTGCTCGCTTAAATATTTCCAACAAATATTCTTTTTCCCATTTTCCGACCGGTCGTTCGTATGGGAGCCATATGATATAGTCATCCGATTTGGCCAAAAATTTGTAAAATTATGTGAAAGCACGTGAAACAAACATATACAGGGTGCGCCATCTAAAGTGTCGGTATGGCAACACTGAATAAATATAAAAACAAACAACTGATTGCTATATGTTAATCTTGTTCCTTTAATTTGGTCCTGTACTGGTCCTGGTCCTGGTCCTGGTCCTGTGAATTGGCCACAACAAAATGTGCCCTTTTTGCGGCATTTTCCATCACTTTTTCGAGCGTCTCAGCCGATAAAGTGGCGATTTCGGCACGAATGTTGGCCTAAGCTCTTCAATGGTCTGTGGATCGCTGGCGTAAACCTTGCTTTTTAAATAGCCCCACAAAAAGAAGTCTGGGGCGGTCAAATCTGGAGATCTGGGTGGCCAGTCAATATCGCCTCTTTTTGATACCAGGCGTCCAGGTCACTTTTTGGTCGTGTAAAGGTATTTCATAAATGCGGTGTGGATTTTCCGTGCCCCATATGCGACAATTTTGCTTATTAACACCACCAGAAAGCGTGAAATGGGCCTCATCGGTCATCATGATTTGTTGAGTTGAGTTAGCACAATTGAACGATTATTTTCGATGAACAGCGTCACTATTTCGGCACGTTGTTTTGGTGTGAAGCGTTCCATGGTCAAAATTGTACTAGATTGATGTTTCCAAAACATGTCTAACAAAAGCAATCAGTTGGTAAATGTCAAAGTTATTCAGTGTTGCCATACCGACACTTTATATGGCGCACCCTGTACAAATTGCAGGATGCTACCGTTAAAAACAAAATAGTTTTTCTAACTAAGACTGTTTTTCAGACCTATCTTTTGTATGGCAGCTATACCATATAGTTGTCCGATTTTAAAAAAAAAACTTGGTAGAATTATAAAAAAACATAGAAAACCTACGATTACATAGTTTGGAGACGTTTCCATTGAAAAGAAACAAGTTTTTCATACTAGAACTAGTTTTCCGACCGATTGTTCCTATGGAAGCTATGAGATATAGTCATCCGATCCGGTCGGTTCCGACATATTAGTAGAATGCAGCAAAAAGAAAACTCTGTGCAAAATTTCAGCTCGATAGCTATAAAACTGAGAGACTAGTTTCCGTAGACAGAAAGACAGACGGACAGACAAATCTCAATTAATTCAGCTCGTCACCCTGATCAAGAATATATATAGTTTATGGGGTCGGAAATGAATATTTCTATGCGTTGCAAACTTCTGGGCAAAATTATAATACCCTTTGCAAGAGTATAAAAACCCAAATTTTCGAATAGTATTCCGATTTCTGTATGAAAAATGTAGGAGCTGCTTGGATATATGCAAATTTCTCACATTGTGTATCCTTTTCATTTCTCCACGCAGCATTTAACTTTTGCATTTTTGGTGCAGGTAAAGCAAGCAGCAAAATTATTTTGTTTACCTGGAACCTGTTTGGAAATAGTTAAAAGCTTTTTTTATACCCTTGCAGATGTGAGTTGATTTAGCCTTGTCCGTCTGTGTCTATGCTATCTCCTCCGTCAGTTTTAAAGCTATATCGACAAAACTTTGCCCAAAGTCTTCTGGTACAAATATATGATAACTATAACATATAGCTGCCATAGGAACGATCGGTCAAAAAACTAGTTCTAGTGAGAAATACTTTTATGTTTTTAATGCAAACGTCTCCAAACTCCGTATTTATCAAATTTTCAATGCTTCTCCTTGATTCTCCATGGCTCTGAAAAACTGCGAACTATATTAATTTTTTTAAAATTTTGAACTTACTCTGGGGGAACTTGAACCGGGACAACCTTCCAATTGTTTTTTAGACGACTTGTTGAGTCTTAGGGCCGTTAGACCCTGTTCATGTTTTTGCAAATCCAGTTGGAATTTACGCAAAATGAGCAGTGCAAATTCACCAAATCCACCTAGATTGGCAAAAACATGTACGTAGAGAAAAAAATATTGCACTGTAAGTCGCTGATATTTCCACACACTTGTACAATAATTAAAACTCGTTATTGAATTTCTTTATCAAACATTTGCTTATTTATTATAAATCCATTATTATCAAAGATCGCATTATTGTGTATTAACATGGTTTAAATCGTTTCTTAAGAATTTATACAAGTTTTTTCATAAATCTTGACTTGGATTTTCAAAGAGATGCGAATGTTTTTTGAAAACATTAAATCGTGAAATGCGTAAAAAATATACCACATTTTTGATGACCTCCTACCTCTTTGCAAGAGTGTTCCGGACTGGTTTGTATAACTTTATAAAAAGTTGTGTGCAATTCGATTATGCAATGCATTTACAAATGGTTTATGTTAATATGTATATTATTTGTTTGTTTGTTTTTTTTCATCCTGATATGTAACAAGCTACTTTTATTAAATATTATTTGTTTACTTAATTGATTTGAATACTGATCTCATTTCTCTTTATTATCATTCCAAGTTTTGTGTATTTTGTACAGCACCAAAAAATTATAGAAAAACTTAGCATAACAAAAGAATTAATACTACTTTTTATAACTTTAGAATAATAAACTGTTTTTAAAGTTGCTCAGAAATAAATCAGGTAATAAAGCTTCGTTTTGTTGCAAAATTTAAAAAATTTTGCTAGGTATTTTTGTTGTTGTGTATTGCGTGGTTAGGTTACTCTAAAAAGACGAACGCTTTATCATTCGGGTTGGAATAGTGCCAGTCAGTTAATGAGACAATTATAAATCTAAAATGATGCGGTTGTTTCTCTGTTAAAATTAGCTTTTTATGTAATTACTATTTTTCCAGATACCAACCCTTATAAGTATTCGTTTAGGAGCGAATTTATGAAATTCAGAGGCTGGCATTTTGAAAAGTGAACAAATTCAGTGCAAATAATTGCTAAGTTTCCGACTTTTGCATTATTCTCCTTTTTTGAACTCAAAATATCCTTTAGATTTGATTTTAGAAACGGATAAATTCTTTTAAAACTGACTTAAGTCACTAAATTTATTTTTCTTAACTGATGTGGTCCGGTATGGATTCTGTTGCGACAGGTCATAAGTTCAATGTCCAGGGAGCCAAAAAGACCTAAAGAAACATGTTCTAGAGTGTTCGGGGTTAAGCCGGCTTGCAGAATTGCTTTCAAAATATTCCATTGTTTCCAAACTAGAACGAAAGCTTGTAATGCCTTTGCACTTGTCATATAATATTATATATCAATAATAAATATCTCTATAGATAGATTAGTAGACAATCGGATACCTCCACATCGGCGGTGGGCAACCAATTGACCTACATGTATAAGTTTAGGTATCCAGCTTGTGACATATATTTCCACGATTTTTTCAGATTTTTAGGCCCAATGCCACATCTTGTAGATTTACTCTGTTATTTGTAAGTTTATGTGACATATGGGGCAATGTAGAGGACTTGAACTCGACCCTTAATATTACATATTAGGTATCGCAAGTAAGAGTTACGGTTCCTGTTATACACACACTGCTATATGAAATTATGACAGATTCTGTTCTGATCGTGGAAACGATCCCGCCTCGGGTCATCTAATGAAAAAGATTTTTCTTGTAAAATTTTAAACACCCGGTCACCTTCACTAGCTATTGGCCAGCTGTGAGGGGAACTAGCCAGGAATAAGGCTTCTTGGCTTGCGAAGAACTAGCCGGACTGGCCATTTGGCTGCTCAAGGTCAAATATAAACACTGATTTAAAGCAAAACTGTAAGAGTTGCTTCCAAGATTTTTTGCAGTGGAACTGGGTGATTGTTAGACGGACAATATATATCGCTCACTTACTCCAACACTGTCACAACTCAAAACATTGTATAAAATGCCTTTAAAACTCACAATAAACTTTACGTAGCGAAAGACATACTTGAAATACTCATTATAGAAATTCGATAACATGATGTTTTGACAAAAAGTTGAAAGCTGTGATATGTCACTTTTGATAGAACTTGAAAATGAACCATTCAAATGATATACGGATTCCCATGAACACGATGTAGCGAATATTTTTATACCATTGATTTAAAAATCGTGTTTTTTGGGCAATGACAGTATTGAAGTAAGTGAGCGATATATACTTCAAGGGTTCGGAGATGGTTACATACTTTTGTGAGACCCTAGCATACTCTTTACGAGTACAAAGTGGGCTTTCTACGAAAATTTAATTTTTATTTATAACATAATTCTTCTTTGATGTTCTCTAAGTTAAAGGTTATTCACTTAGATGCGTTTTTCATTTGCCCTTTAATGGCGGATCACGCATGATTAGTGTTAAAGTGTGATCTTATTTTTATTGAATATTGTTTGACAATTCATCTTGGAAAGAAATACACCTTCACAGCGTCTTCACATTCAGCTGCCCTACAAAAATATGGCGAAAACTATGGCGCAAGTCCGAGTACTCTCGTCGCATATGGAGCTTTCAATGGAACTAATTGACGAATTTTACGTCAAGATCAAGAAATCCCAAATCCAATCGTTTAAGAATTAAATTTTCTCCTTAATTTCAGTCAGTTCGAAACTGTCTACTTTACTACTAACTGTAACGTAGTCGCGGTCATAGTTTGAATTATATTACAAGCAAGTAAAGGTGAATGTCAAATCATAATGAAGACTCGGACATCCAACTCAAAATTAAAACGAGAAAGCTAAGCTAACTTCGTCTGTGCCGAAGTTTTTATACCCTTGCAAGTGCTCGCTTAAATATTTTCAACAAATATTCTTTTCCCATTTTCCGACCGGTCGTGGGAGCTATATGATATAGTCATCCGATTTGGCCAAAAACTTGTAAAATTATGTGAAAGTACGTGAAACAAACAAATACTAAATTGCAGGATGCTACCATTAAAAACAAAAAAGTTTTTCTAACTAAGACTGTTTTTCAGTCATATCTTTTGTATGGCAGCTATACCATATAGTTGTTCGATTTTAATAAAACTTGCTAGAATTACAAAAAAACATAGAAAACCTACGATTACAAAGTTTGGAGACGTTTCCATTGAAAAGAAACAAGTTTTTTATACTAGAACTAGTTTTCCGACCGATTGTTCCTATGGAAGCTATGAGATATAGTCATCCAATCCGGTCGGTTCCGACATATTAGTAGTGTGCAGCAAAAAGGAGACTGTGAAAAATTTACCTCTGTGCAAAATTTCAGCTCGATAGCTTCCAAACTGTAGGACCAGTTTGCTTAGAAAGAGGCAGACAGAGATAATAGACTTTTCAAGATTCAAAAAATTTGATTTATTTTTATTACGTTCGATTTGAAGAACTTGCATTGGTTTGACTACCGCATAAGTCGAACTTCCGAAAAACAAACGACTTTTACGTCGTTATCAACCGAGCCGAACCCCTTTTATAAACGTAACTCATAGTTTAAAAAGGCGATTGTAAAGTCGTGCATTCCACATTTGAATGTGGCAGACAAGATTTCATAAAGACTATATATTCTTGATCAGCATCAATGGCTGAATCAATATAGCCATAAGAACACCTAAATCTTAGACACTAGAAGAGCGGGAGCAACTAAGTTTTAAATATGGACTAGTAGTGTCTGTCCGCCCCACACCTGAAAACGTTTTTTTACGAATTATTTTTATCAGATGGAGAAGCAATGTAAAGTTAATTACTGAGGAAAGTTGTAACAAAATTTACAAGAATTAATATATTAGTTCAAATAATGTAACAAAGCAGCTTGATTGTTTTTAGATTTAGCACATAAATATGACACTGTTGAGTCTTCTCTTGTCCTAAGTTGTCAGCTTTTCATTAATCTAGGACAAAAGCAAAAGATAGGGCAGTATTCAGATATTTCCAAGGAAAACAGTAGCCCTTAATTTGAGCCCTGCTCAATAGCACACTAAACATAAAAACATATACTCTCATCTAAACGAATCGTGGGGAGATCTCAAACCTCCAATATCCCAAACCTGCAATACGGCGCACAAGCATGGACATTAACAGCAACGGATAAGGCAGCGATCGGCGTATTCGAGATAAAAATTCGTCGGAGGATTTATGGACCTCTAGAAGTAGGCGTTGAATTCGTGTGACCTCTATGAGGACACTGATCAACAGCGGTTGCGCTGGATTGGTATGGACAAAGAAGCTTTAGCATAAGAAAGAGTACAAACGACAGGCGAATGAACTTGTGGAAAAGAGCCGAGAAGGGAAACCTATACTGATATGGAAAGACCAGGTGCTGAAAGATATTGGGACGCTTGGTGTGACCAACTGGTGCCAGCTCGCACAAGACAGAGACGAGTAGCGAACATTAATGAAGCGGCCGAGACCGGTTGTGATTGAAATATGGGGCCAAATAGGAAGAGAAGAGTAGAAACTGCCCATAGGTTTCCCTCCACCAATGCAACACGTTAATTTGATCCGTCATTGGATCTATAAATCTGATATAACCTATTACTTCTTTAGTTATAGTAGTGATGATGATTCAATAAAATAAGTTTAACGAATCTATTCGATTCAATTATTACGAACTACATCTGGGACTTGCGTCTCTCCCGGTACTTGGCCGAACTTTTGTTTCAGCTGTTGTTCCACATAGTGGCGGACTTTAAGAAACCAATGCACCACAATATCTAGTCTCCATTTTCAATAAATAAACAAGAAAGAAAGTCGGTCAAGCCCGACTATAACATACTCTGTACCAAGAAAATTTGTCTTTTGATCATACCTCGAAAACCGCTCAACCGATCTTCTTAATTCCTTTGGCGGATCGATAAGTTATCCTAATAACTAAATACGTGCAGAATGAACAAGCCATCTATCTTCAAAACTGTGGGAGATATGGCGTTTTTTCTAAATTGCGGGGGCGGGAGGGGGCGTGACCAAAATTGAAAATAAACTTGATCTGCCTGCAGACATAAGAAGCATATGTCCCATACACGTCAAACCTCTATCTCTTACCATCTCTGAGATCTGTGCGTTCATACGGACAGACAGACGGACGGACGGACGGACAGACGGACATGGCTATATCGACTCGGCTGTTGATGCTGATCAAGAATATATATCTTTATGGGGTCGGAGATGCTTCCTTCTGGATGTTACATACATTTGCACAAACTTATAATACTCTATGTACCTTCGGTACAGAGTATAAAAATTCATCATAGGAAAATGATAATGAAATCAACATTTTTAACGAGAACTGAAACACAAGTATTTAAGCAAAAGTTTAAACAAGAATCACACGACAGCTTAATAAGTCTTTGAAGCAAATGAAACAAAATAATTCAAAATGAGTTGTTTCGTGTCGATATTCAAGTGAAGTGATTGCCTGCCGTTAACACCATTTAGTGTGAGCTTGTGCAGGGCTCCATTGTAAATTAAAGAGTAGGACTGGCTTTATTGATTTATAGTTAATTTTTCAAGAGTTTTAACAACCGACACCATGTCGTTTTCATTTCTTTCTACAAATGCACGGTAAGAAACCCGGACGCACCCAACTCTGACCAGCTGATTGTTGTGTGTGTGCCAACAAATTCCAATTCTTAGCTTTGACAAAATCTTTAAACTATTCCTTTACAAATTCCTCTTACGGTATTCTAGACATGTTGTTTGAGGGGGCAAATAACAATATTCAACATCTGTGTACTTACTCGTAGTGTTAATTTTTCTTTTCTATTGTTAATTTAGTGCTGGCAAACGACCTGCAGCAGCCTGTGCTTATGCTTGTGTGTGAGTGGATGTATATAAGTTTGTGTGTTGCGTGTGTAGTATATGATTTTGTATATATAAATCGTATATGCGCCTATGTTACGTTCTCTTTAAAAAGAAACTTTCAATTTGAAAACTTCAGGTGTTGCTTGTACTGTTCAGTAGAATTACATATATATCTAGATATAATTATACATTTCTAGACTGAGAGTTATTGGCACTACGGGAAAATCATAAAACAAGGAATCAAAGAATAAAAGGTAAAAAGTAATTTATTCAAAATCAAAGTACATATAAATCAGAAATAAACACGTCTACGTCTACATAATAAAATGGTCAAACTAGAATCAATTGTAACTTTAGGCTTAACATTATCGAGAAATATTTAGGGCCTGGCTTGACAGTAATTTCAAAGGTTAGGAGTTGCACAAGAATTACATTATACAAAATTAAAGAAAAAGGGGAAACGAAAATAAAAATATAAAAGTATGTACGGATATCAGTCAATGAAATGTATGTGGTGTGACTTAACTAACACATCAAAATATGCATATAACTAGGCTATCAAAGACCCACTTTCTCGATGTTGCATTTACAGTTACTTAACTGAGTCCTTAACTACTTCACACCGAGAAAGTAAACCCTGCGCAGTGGAGCCTACCCCCAAATCTATCCATTTGTTCTCTTTAGCTTGTGCCTTAGATCTAACTCCTACCAAATTCAGAATCGTGGCTGTATATGTGAATTCAATGATAGCTGTAATGAAATTACAAAACTAGAAAACTATTAGAATAGGCGCTGCAAGACTCTCAAGGTGTGTTAGAAAGCAAACACATTAGCGAATTCAAAGGAACGGTGATATGTTGATGGATTTAAATGAAGATAATCATCATCGGTTCACTTTCTTTCATTCTAAGAGACCGGCTGCGTCTATCCTCCATACATTTTGAAATGTATTCAACACACACGTTAAAAAGCTGCCTACGTTTGTGGTAGACACCATCGATCGGTTGAGCAAATCACAGCCCCCGTCTGCTTGGCTGTGATTTAGTACCGCTTCTATAAGCAGTTTGTAGACTCTTTTGCATCATCAATATTGGTATGATTCTTGATGAGCAGCTGTGTTGCCGGATACTTGTTCATCTGGGCAAATCGCTCCATTACACAGGAGGAGCTGAGACGGGCCTCGGCATCGTGGTCCCAGCACTCCTCCATGGTGTTGCAAAATATGCTTAGACCCTTTAAACAGAAATCACACATTTAGAATACATATTTTGTATATTTAAATAATGGGCCTTACCGGATGCTCTCGCCACGAGTTGAGTAAGCGTGGACGCAGCTTTTTCATCACCACGCTCTCCTGCACCTCATCTAGCGTGGGACGTTGACCCAGTTCGGCCTCAAAGGGCAGCTGAAACTCGCCGACAGGTCCCAATAAGTCGCAGCGCGATACCATTTCCCACAGCACTAAACCGCAGGCGTACACATCGATGCGCAAAAACGCATCTCTATTGAAGTTTATGGCACCCTCGAGCACCTCTGGTGCCATATAGCGACGCGTGCCTACTTGGCCATGGGTATCACCACACGGTTTGAAAGGCTGAAAGATCATGGCCAGCCCAAAATCGGCTATGCAAGCGGTCAAGTCGCCCTTGAGTAGTACATTCTTAGATTTGAAGTCACGATGCGCTATCGATGGCTTCAATCCTTCGGCCTTTGTAGCCGGAATTTCCTCATGCAAATGCGCCAATCCATTCGCCATGGACTCGGCTATGCGGCACAACTCCACCCAGGTAATTGTATGCGATTTAAGGTAATCATAGAGTGAGCCATTGTGCTGGTAAGTCGAGATCAACCAATACTCCGGCTTTTCCGATGCTTCTCCACGCCCAAAAACTCCAGAATATTGGGATGTCGCATGCGGGGCAACTTGTAGATTTCGTTCTCTGTGGTCCAGGAATCCTTCTCCTGCATGCGAAAGATTTTTACGGCCACATCCTGGCCATGCAGCTTGGCCTGCCAGGCATCGCCGAAGCGTCCGCTGGCCTTCTGCTCCAACAGCTGGATGGGACGGTTGCTTAGCAGCGGCGATGAGTTTGTGATTTCCGCCTCATGTGTGGGTATCTCGTTGAAGTGAGCCTGCTTGCGGCGGCGATAGAAGAGAAGGCCCACAATCAATATGACCACCAGGACCGCAAATACCGAAGTGCCAATGTAAATGTACACCAAGTTGCTGTTGTCCTGCGTCTTCTCTTTGGGCACTGGAAAGGGTAAGTGGATATACATTAATGTTTTAAAGAGAGAGCGAGAGCTTTAAGCACTTGCCACAGGTGAACAACATCTCAAGTGGCACCTGTAGTTGGGCATCGTGTGCGCCCACTGAGGGTTGCAAAAAGGCAAAACGCACAAAATGGAAAAAAAAACGAAAGTTCGCTCCCAATTCTGCAGTTCCCCCTTTTGCATTTGAGATAAAAGGAGACCTAAACCCAAGAACAAAACAACAAAATGCAAAGCACAAAAGATGCAAAGGCAAAGGCAGCATCACCCCAAATAAAATAAAAAAAAAACCCAGAAAGGAAAAACAAATGGGGAAATAAACGAACGTGCACAGAAGGGCAGAAATTGCAACACATGGTGGAGGCTGCCACTCGCGTTGAGAGTTCGTTAACACGAAAAACGTTGGTCGGCCAGTTGGAGGGAGCTTGAAGATGCCGCAAAAATCGGAGCAACAAAAAATAAATTCCAAAATTGGGTCCCCAAATCAAGTCCCACCGCACACACCCACCTCGCGTGGTTGCCTCTGTTGTGGTTGGTATATACTTCTGCTCCGAATTGCACAGAGATCCCTTGCAGCAACAGAAATGTATGTTCCCCTGTCTGGGCTCCGAACTGGTCACGCACTCCGTCTGATTGCATTCGTGCATGTCGGTGAAGCATCCTTTCATCTTGATTTTCGTAGCGCCTGCAGAAACGGAAAGCGAAACAATCAAAAAAAACGGCTGGCATATTTGGGGTACCAGCAATGGTGCTTACCCGTCTCCTCGTTAGCCGTCCACAAGACATAGCAGCTGGGAAACTTGTCCGGCTCCACCTGGCAGTGCTCAACCGTGGAGGTGCACTCGTTGTGTGAGTTGCAATTCTTCTCATCGTAGTGTTCGCAATGGATGTTATGATGAGCATCGGGCAAAATAGCGCCATCGATGCACTGCAGCCAGTAGCAGGCTATATAGAATGATGGAAATAAAAGAGAGAAAAAGGTTATTATTTGCATATATGTTGGAGCAGTCTAAAGTTAAACGATTTTGTAAATAGGGTAAATTGAAAGCAGGTGATCGGGACTTTGTACTTATCGAATAGAACAATTACAGCGCTACACTTAGGCTTGATATCACAGCTAAAGGGTGATTTTTTAGCTATTATCTTTTTGGCAACACTGGTTTAAACAGCTCACGCACGTTTCGTGTTTTGTTGCACTGTCAAACATCTTCAGTTTGGTCTAGAATTTAACCATGAATCGTCTTACAAACGAACAACGCTTGCAAATTATTGAATTTTATTATCAAAATGCGTGCTCTGTTAAGAAAGTTCATCGCGCGCTTCTTCCATTTTATGGTCAGTTTAATCGACCCACTGAAGCGGCTATTCGGGCTATTGTGACCAAATTTTGGAGTGAATATCAGCCAGAAGCATTGCAAAAGCAACCAATGCATCCTGAAAAAGTCACAGTTTGGTGCGGTTAATGGGCTGGTGGCATCATTGGACCGTACTTCTTCAAAAATGATGCGAATCGTAACGTAACTGTGAATGGTCAGCGCTTCCGTGAGATGATATCCAACTTTTTTTTGCCCAAAATGCAAGAGCTTGACTTGCATGACATGTGGTTTCAACAAGACGGTGCCACATGCCACACAGCACGCGCAACAATGAACTTATTGAGAGGCGAGTTCGGTGAACATTTTATTTCACGTTCGGGACCGGTCAATTGGCCGCCTAGATCGTGCGATTTAACGCCTTTAGACTATTTTTTGTGAGGCTATGTTAAAGCTCATGTCTATACAGACAAGCCCGCTTCAATTGACGCATTGGAAGACACCATTGAAGCATTTACTCGTGAGATCACGGCCAAAATGTTGGAAGAGTATGCCAAAATTGGACTAAGCGGATGGACCATTTGAGGAGCAGTCACGGTCAACATGTGCATGAAATAATTTTCAAACATTAAATTATATGGACCGTACTATCGATTCAAATAAAGATTTCATGCATTTTTCTGAATTTTATGTGTTTTTTTTGAAAAACTTTCCTATAGCTCTTAAAAAATCACCCTTTATTAACCGTACAAATAAGTTCTGAGGGATTAAATAAGGTGTTACAAGTATTTAATCGAATCGGTCAAAGTTTCATTGAACTTCATTCACGACAATCACGCTATGCCCGCAATATGCCAAAAATATAACCTACTACTACTACTGCTTGCACTTCATTTGGAAGCCACATCATTAGGATTTCTTCAGCATTTGCGAGGCAGCGGCCAAAAAGAATGAAAGCATTTTGGCATCGTATTGTGACTGCCGATGAAAAATGAGTTCATTACGATACCCCCAAGCGCAAAAATCATATGCCAAAATAGACGCCAAAACCGAAGGTTGCAGTTTCATGTGTGTATTTGGTGGGACCAATTGGACGTGCTGTCCTATGAACACCTCCAACCGAGTGAAACTATCACAGGTCAACCCTACCCGAACTCAATTGAAGCGTTTGAGCCGACCATTGTAGCAACACCGCCAAAAATACGAGCAAAGGCACTACAGGTAATTTTGTTTTCATGACAACTTTCAGCCACATGTTGCGCGGCCGGTCAAAACATGCCTTGAAAAGCTGATATGAAGATTTTAAAATCTTTAATTGATTCGTGGTTCGCATCAAAAGACAATTCATTTCTTCAAAGCGTCCAGAAAAATGGACAAAAGTAGAAGTTAGCACTGGACAATAATTAAATAAAGGCATTTTATTTCACAATCAAGCGTCCAACTAGGTAGAAAAACCTTTAAAACCCATTTGAAGGGGTAATGTCAGCTGTGGATTGTAATTTCCGCGCTCGATGAGAGCTTCTCAATGTGATCAACTATCCACACGTAAATTCCGTCAATACTAACTGCACACTCTGCAACCTCCACAAAATTATAAATCTTGAAAA
This sequence comes from Lordiphosa fenestrarum, assembly GCA_035044985.1. NCBI lineage: Eukaryota > Metazoa > Arthropoda > Insecta > Diptera > Drosophilidae > Lordiphosa > Lordiphosa fenestrarum. Next base: position 514,636 of record JAWNNO010000685.1, read on the forward strand.
AAGAGCTCTTTTGGAGACTAGCTTTATCTGAAAATTTAATGCCCAAAATTAAAAATAGACTTGATCGGCCTGCAGATATACGAAGTTTTTGTCCCATACACGTCAAACCTCTATCTCTTACCATCTCTGAGACATGGACTGGCTATATCGACTCCGCTGTTCATGCTGTTCAAGAATACATATACTTTATGGGTCGGGGATGCTTCCTTCTGGCTGTTACATACTTTTGCACAAACTTATACTACTCTAAGTACCTACGGTACGGAGTATAAAAATCGTACAAAATATATTTGTACAATGTTGCTCCTCCTGTGGCCTGAATTACTGCCATTATCCTTGACGGCATTGAATCATCCAGGGACATACGAATTTCTGCATCCAAAGCATTATACAAAACATTTCCACTGAAAACAAACAAGTTTTTCCCACTAAGACTACTTTTGTGACTCTTCTTCTCTAAGACAGCTATAATATCTCGATGTCCGATTTCAACAAAACTTAGTGGAATTTTTACTAAGACTGTTTTTCTAACCTTACTTATCTAAGGCAGATATACTATATAGATGTCCTATTTCGACCAAACTTTGCATGAGAAAACTAAAACGTTTTGAGACGTTTGCATTGAAAACAAAAATGTTTTTCTCACTGGAACTAGTTTTTCGACCGATATGTTGTTTTCGCTATATGTTGTTTTCAACCGATCCGGCCGATTCCTACAAATGTGCAGCGTATTTGTACCAGAAGACTTCGTGCAGAGTTTTGTCGCGATAGCTTTAAAACTGACGGAGGAGATAGCATAGAAACAGACGTACGGAGAGACGGGCCAGACTATATCAACTCAGCTGATGCTGATCAAGAATATATATACTTTATGTGGTCGGAAATGCTTCCTTCTATGCGTTAATAACATCTCAACAATTTAAATATACCCTCTGCAACGGTATCAAAATATGCATCTGCTTTTTTTTTTGAAAAATTATTTGTGGTTTTTTTCTAAAGTACTAATTCTTGATAATATTAGGTTTTGAATAGATACAAGATAATGTGGATTTTTTTCCACTTTGGGAAAGAGCATTGTGGCGCATTTATTCCCACTTGTTTGTGGGCGACTTACTTTCAACGCATATCCCATTGGTCCAACCAAGCTGGCTGCTCCCATTGAATGCAACCCCATTTTTGTTCAAAATTAGCTCCACTAGCCACACACGCCAGCCTTTGAGAGGGCACATAACCCCAATGCGGCATGGGAAGCTCCGTGCGGATACACGAGTGCATAGTGGGCCCAGTTTCATTTGCCTTGTGACTCGAACAATCACATTATGATCAAATGCAAGCTGACTCGAATCACACAGTCACAAATGAAATGCCAGCCACATGAATTAACACCAATCAAATAAACTCTTGCCCCACTGTTTTGGGGGTAATCGGATCTGTACGTACAATGGACTAGCGTATGCTGTGTAGTAAAGCAGATACATAAGCATACACATTGTACAGCGGGAAAAGGGATGAGTTTAAAGTGGCGCTTGTTGGTGAAAATGGAAACAGCAGCTACAACAGCAGCGAGGAAAACGCGCGCACATGAGCAAGGAGAGTTCACTCCGCTCGCCAGAGATTTAAGCCCCCGCAACTCGAACCAGAACCTGAGAGCCATACAACAAGTTTCTAATGCGGCTCACATCCATTCAAAGAAATACTCGTGCACAAACGTACATATATATGTTAACTTATGCACACACACACAGGCACAGATACGGATACAGGCCTGGCAGTTGCAGGCGACAAGAATCGATTCAGTGATACTCTGTAGAATAGTTTTGTTACTGCTAGGATGTGGTTGGGAAAATCTTTGGTTAGACAATGAGCTATTTAATATAATTTAACGCAAAGTCCATAAAAATAAAGGTTTAAGTTTTAAGACACCGACTTTCCGTATTTATTTCATAAGCTCGCTCGCTCCCCTGATCTTCCCGATGGGAATTTTTGATCTAGTTGTCAGAAAAATAATATTATTTGATTATGCATCGCACATATATCTAGCTATATTTTGTGACAGACTTTCAAACTAAGCACAAAATTTGGAAATCAGAGTTCGTAACCTCACTTTGCTCTCAGCTCTCATTACTCCGAGCAGTGAGCCAGCAGTAGGCTGCAGCTCTAAGGCAGAGAGCGTTGCCTCGAGAGCAGGGAGCAAGCAACCGACATTTCTACTTCCTTGGCAGAAGGCCCAAGGAATTTTTTTTCAATCAAAAACCAACATCAATATCAATGTATGTCCGACAAATAATTTCTGCTCGTAGAATTATGAGAAATCGCGATACATCGAGAAATATTTTGCTCGAAACTTTTGAATTCCGAAGTATGTATATGTGGTGAGACTCTAATGCAAGCAAAGGGTGGTTAACACCTTAGAACCTCATCCTATAAGAGAAATCATCACAATAAAAATAAAACAAATTTTTACCTCCAGGCAATGGAAATTGGTCCGGATTTTAACTAAGCTGACGTCTAGACAAAATTGGGAGGAAGCGAATTCGCAATAAGGGGTTCTAAAACTTGGCAAGGAACATCTTTTCACGAAGGAATGTGCTTATGCAATCATACGAACTAGCCATTGCTAATTGAATCTTGCTATATGTTTTACCAACCACGTACCAAAAATTGCGTTAGTACTTTAGAACCAGTCTTTAATTTCAAAACATGCCTCCAAGAAAGTCAATTTTGGTAAGTACCAACCATCGAAGAATCCAAAGAAACCCCAAGAACAGAAACTAAAATTAGATTGAGTCTAACATGATTTGGAACTAGAAACGGAACCAAATAACCAAAATAAAGGAGAAAAATGAATTGAATGTTTTGTGTACTTTTGGTATTTTTGGAACCGAAAAGACCGCCAGAAACCTAAGCACTGGGCCTGATCAGTATGCAGTTTGGCTATTGAAAAATGTTCTGGATTGGCAAATCTTTTGTATATTGAAATGTGAGGAAAATACCCAGACATTACTCTTTGAAAATTATGCATTGCTGTGATATTTCCTTAGACCCTCACTAGAATTCCATGCTTATCTCTCAACAGTGAACAGAAAAGGTGTTGCACATATGTGTATACCTTACATAAATGGGAATTTGTGTACTGATACTGTCACTTACACCACAGACATACTTCGTATGGATGCTAATACATAACTGCATACCGAGGAAAAATCGAGGTACCTATACGTCGTAACCGAATACCAAGACAGGACATTTTAGCGTATCGGAGCCCGAACCCCGCTTCGGAAATAAGACTAACAATTTAACAAACGCCATGGACTTTACGTATTTGGTAAGCTTACAAGCAATTAATCTTGTTTATCGGCTAAGATACTGTACACTGGCTTCAAACCATGGATCTTGGCCATAGACTTCCATATAAAACTATCAGGAATTCAGACAAACGAAGATGCATTTTCAAACAGTGTTTGAAAATGCTATGCTATTTCGTAGTTTTTTTTTTTAGCTCCTGCTTCTGCTCTGAATGTGATAGGAGCAGAGCAGTAGCATAAGCACAAAATTTCATCTGGAGCACTATTGCTTTGCTCCGTGCTCACTTTTTTTCCACGCTATAGAAATAGCATAAAAACGAGAAAGCTAAGCTAACTTCGTCTGTGCCGAAGTTTTTATACCCTTGCAAGTGCTCGCTTAAATATATTAAAAAATACTTTTTTCCCATTTTCCGACCGATCGTTCGTATGGGAGCTATATGATATAGTCATCCGATTTGGACAAAAACTTGTAGAGTTGTGTAAAAGCCCGAGAAATAAACAAATACAAAATTACAGGATGCTACCATTAAAAACAAAACAGTTTTTCTAACTAAGACTGTTTTTTAGACCTATCTTTTGTATGGCTGCTATACCATATAGTTGTCCGATTTCGATAAAACTTGGTTGAATTATAAAAAAACATATAAAACCTACGATTACAATATTTGGAGTCGTTTCCATTTAAAAGAAAAAAGTTTTTCATACTAAAAGTAGTTTTCCGACCGATTGTTCCTATGGGAGCTATGAGATATAGTAGTCCGATCCGGTCGGTTCCGACATATTAGTAGTGTGCAGCAAAAAGAAGACTCTGTGCAAAATTTTAGCTTTAAAACTGAGAGACTAGTTCGCGTAGAAACAGACAGACAGACGGACAGACGGACGGACAAAGCTCAATCGACTCAGCTCGTCACCCTGATCAAGAATATATATAGTTTATGGGGTCGGAAATGAATATTTCTATGCGTTGCAAACTTCTGGGCAAAATTATAATACCCTTTGCAAGGGTATAAAAACTACTATCAAAATACTATCTGGAGTTATAGCCAAAAAAAACAAACATTTTGCTTAAAATTCTATACAGCTTTTAACAAGGTGGCTCAATTCTCATTATTTAAGTCTCATTAGTACTGTAGAATTCGAGGTCTCAATTTAGTTTGATTTAATGATAAGGGTAGCAAAAGTACAAGTATGAGGAGATGGCGTGGTTTTTAGGAGCTAAGAAGAATTTGCGATTTCTGTTTTGTGCCTTTTTATCGCTGATTGTAGGCCGATTTAAATTAGTTCTTTCCAAATAAAAAGGCTATTCTCATAAGGTGTTTTCGGTGCAAAAACATTAGTTTTGTTGCCTCAAACTTGTTCATAAATTTAAAAAGCAAACGCGATTTTTTGACTAAAGAACCCCCAAAAATATATTTCGAATTGAGTTGCCTAACATGACCTTTCTTTACAGAATTCTTTAGATAAATCCCATTTAACGCTATCGCTTGCGCAACTTTTGATCTAAGCCCAGCCACCTGTTGCAAAAAGTTTTTCATACTAAAACTAGTTTTGCCGACCGATTGTTCCTATGGGAGCTATGAGATATAGTCATCCGATCCGGTCGGTTCCGACATATTAGTAGCGTGCAGCAAAAAGAAGGCTCTGTGCAAAATTTCAGCTCGATAGCTTCAAAACTGAGGGACTAGTTAGCGTAGAAACAGACAGACAGACGGACAAAGCTCGTCACCATGATCAAGAATATATAGTTTATAGGGGCGGAAATGAATATTTCTATGCGTTGCAAACTTCTGGGCCAAATTATAATACCCTTTGCAAGGGTATAAAAACAAGTAAGCAGTCGAGTGGTCCGACTACAAAACACCCTGTTCATTTCATTTTATTTACACACGGACAGAAAGGTCCACCTAAAAACAGCATGTTTTATCAAAAATATTAAGGACAATCAATTTAATTAAAGTATTATAAGCTAATCTTACAATTATTGATAACCCATTGCACGAACTCCGTCTTTCTCATTTTTATCGTTGTGTTGCACTTTTTTTTCTAAAAACTATGTGATTGCAATGACCTGTAAGTTTTTACTTAATGCAAAATCAAAACCATTTTAAAGAGTCATCAATGCACAACATTCTTAAATTAGTCACATTAAAAATTCCCACAGGATGCGCTGAAATCGTCGATCGAATTGTTATTATTAGATTATCTCGAAATCTAAAACGTCCCCAAAATCATCCTTTGCATCAATTATTGGGTTAATTAAGAAGTGTAAGTTAAGCATATTGCCAAAATACACATATGATTTATTTAGACTTTTTTTCAATTTCAATGCGTACGACGCGTCGTCGGGACGGTCCCGTTTGACACCATGGAAATGCCGAAATATAATTTATGGGGTCGGAAATGTTTCCTTCTCCCTGTTACATACATTCGAACTTCATGATTTTTAATGGGAACAGAGTATTAAATTCGTTTAACGATTTAATCTCCACTTTTTAAATGTTTAATTTAATTATTTTGGAGTCATTTGGCGATAATTTTTTGGAATGATTTTAGGCGATCTTCTAAACTTTTACCGATATTGACAAAAAAAAACCCAATTAATTTGTCAAAGCATCGATTTCTACCAATTTCTAGTTTCTTCTCTAATTAAAAATAAAATGTCAAGACCTCGTCCCCCATTTCAAAAAGCTATCTGTGCCACTGATCTCTAAGTTACTGACACCATCTAACATCAGTACAAGGATTGAACCAAATTGAAATAAAGCCCCTGCTTCTAAATGGAAAACGTTTAAAGGCACCAAACATATTGAAACAGTTCCTTAAGTCAAGCGATTAGAAAAACACTTAGAATGTAACATACAAATGGAAAAGTTCCATAAGATAATTCTTGTTGGTTCGTAAAGAATATTGAACAATACAAACTATTCCATAATAATTTCATACAAATTTGTAAAAATGTAATACTTTATCTGTGAAATCGATTGCCTTCTTCGTTTTGTCCATATATACATATGTATAGCCTCTACAGACCGTTCGTATGAAACAAACATTCTACAAACTGTAAAGATGTCGTTGTCGATTCTTATTCCTGGTTTCAACACATCCAAGTTGGCCAGACTTTACTCTTATCTACTCATTTGATACCCTGTGGCATGAAGTGTATAGGGGAAGGATTAGTACGTTGAATAGTAAAGGAATAAGTAAGGCGTAAAATAGTAACAAGTAAACAAAACTACAAAGCACAAGCCGAACTGAGCTGGTGAGGAGAAAGTGTGGGCAGGGAAGTGAAGGTTGATAAAAATGTCAAATAATATTGACGGCAATTAAGGCGCCACCACCCGCTCACAAGCACGAACACATACTACAAAATGTTAAGTATAAAATACATACCCAGAATAAGTTGAGACGTTAGATAAAGCACAAACTCGTATTTGGACATTGTTATTGCGTTATTTTGCTGTGTAACTAGTTTACAATAACACCCAAGTGTATACGTAACTGCAGATCGCGCGGTGGACGAGTTTTTCCTGGGGATTTGGAGGGGCAGGTTGTTCTTTTCTTTTCTCACTTAGTTTTCAGATTTGGCACTGAGTTTCCAGAAGCAATCAGTTAGGTGGTTGCACTTTTTGGACTAATTGCACATAACATTTAACTATAGCTGATAATACGCCACACTACAGCGATGTATACTATGAATATGTATGTATGTGCGCATATGCATGCTGCACAAGTCGCAGCAATTCGGCTGGCCACACGCTTTTTCCATTGGGATTTCCAATTTCAGCGGTACTCGAATTCGGTTGCACTTATCCGCATCGTTGTTCAAAACATTTGAAATAAGCTTTGGTTTGACATTTCACCGAGTTCAAGTCCTTAATCATAAGTTTTTCCAATGGTTATTAATCTCGTTCTTAAAGCAATGGGGCGGCGTTAGTGATGGCAAACACAGCGATAGTACAAAGGGCTGCATAAAGACTCGCTAGCGATGGCACAAAAAAATACTAAATTATTTTTAAATATGTACTAACCTGCTCGCATTTACTGTGGCACCGTGAATTTAATTCAAACAATAACATTTTTAAGACTCGTGATGTTGGATGTTACATGTGCTCTGTATTTCATTGATTCGCTATTGTATGTAAAAGATGGTGAAAAAATGAAACTCGTGTTCATACTGTCACCGTCCACCGTCTACCGTCAATGCCTTCGTTTTCTTCCCCCAAAATTGAAGCATATGTGTCAATCAAAATAATTAAATTGTCTAAAATAAAAGAAAATAGTTCAACTAATTTGGTGGTTTATTCAATTAATTGCCGAGTTGGAAAATGACTGATACGTGGATGATATGGACATCGAAAATTAGTTTTGATGGTCCTGCTGAAGCTATAAGAACTGCAATTGCGGAGTCACTTTTAGCATGAAGCGAAAAGTGTTTAAAACAAAAGTTAACTTTACTGCCATCCATTGGCCCTTAATTATTGAATTTATAAATTTATTTATTTAATAAATCTAAAAACAAAATCGAATCAGCCTTTTTTTGCTTAAGCGAATCCAAATGACAGTTTTGAAAAGAGGCGTTTTGGGCACCCATTTCCCGCAAAATGTTTTGAGTCTGCTCGTGATGCTTCCTCTGCATTTCAATCCTCCCTAGCCAACGAAATCAGTTCCTGGTGGGTGCCAGTTTTCGTCCTTACATAAGTCCAGTGGATTTTAATCCCTCTTTCCTCCATCAGCATGGCCATCTTCTGGTACACGTTTGACATTTGAAGTTTGACAATCACTTGCCGCGCTCACATTGTTTACGTATTCGTTGCGAATGTCATTTTTTGTAGTGGTGGACACAGAAATATCGCAGTCACGATGAGTGAAACAGCATGAAATAGGAACATCCCCAGCCGACGGGGGAATATTTTGAGAAAATTTGGCACGGCAAGTTCTTACGTACCGTCTGTGACGGTAGACGGTAAACGGTAGATGTGGGCTAGTGTGAATAGGCTATAAAAGTGTCCCTTCCATCACAGCGGACCAAGTGACAGCAAAATGTTAAAACACAAACATGTTCTCAGCACAGGTGCTCAAATGGTAAGTGAATTATTGATCCTAACTATTCCTACGCTTATGCTTACAAAAAACCATGGTTTCAGATCATGATTTTTCCAAAAAAATACAAGCATAAACACAAAATCATGATTTTTTGCTACACACGAATTTTGACTATGGTTTTTGAGAAAAACCGTGATTTCTTACATAGGTGGCATCTCACTGTAGAAATATATGTTTTTTTTTATATGACAGCATCAATTGCAAAGCCCGACAAAAACCGGCAGCACATGGTCCTCCAGATCAACAAGGAAGCCGAGGATCTGCTCTACCCAAGATTCGGGGTGATGGCATGGGGAGTAGGTAGCGTGCACCTACGTCTCAAGAAACGCCACCCCGAGGACACTAATGAGCACACACTGGAGGCTGGAGAAGTGGATAACGACCTCGGCATCGACATGATGGTCGAAAAAGCCAGCAGCCTCGACATTACGGGGGCAGTACAGTCTGCTGAAGAAGACGAGGATGGCGACACAACCTTGCAGGCTGACCCATCGGGACCGGAGGATGCGGACACCAGTCATGCAGTTGAAGGTCCTCCAGGTCAACTTGCATGAGCAAGATCGCCTCGGCGGAGCTCCTTCTAACCTTGGAGGAGGGGCCCGCAGATGTGGCTTTAGTTCAGGAACCTTGGATAGCGGCGGGAAACAAGGTCTCCGGACTAAAGTCACAAAACTACAACATCTCGTACCCACCCCAGCAAGTAGAGCAAGGACTGCTATTCTGGTAAGAAAAGGCATCTATGCGTATTTAATGACTAATTACAGCACGGACGATCTCACTGTTGTGGCCTTGGAGGGTGGCAGGGACGAGCCAATTCTTATGGCGTCCTGCTACATGGCGCATGAGCGAGAGGCACCACCAGCTGAACTCGGAAGACTGACGGCGGAGGCAAGTCTACAAGAAGCAACCCCTCGTCATCGGAACGGACGCCAACGCACACCACACTGTGTGGGGCAGCCCGGACATCAACGACCGAGGTGAGTCTCTCTTACATTTTATTATACAAACCAGTCTAAGTGTAGAAAACGTTGGAGACGTACCCACATGTGGACCACCTCAGCCCACTTGACTAACATGACCCTAGGGAACAGTACTCAGGCGTCAGAATGGAGAGTTCTTGATAAACCCTCCTTCTCCGACCACAAGTACATCCAGTTCAGATACAATTTGACTATTGTCAAACTAGAAACGTCTGTAGGAACCCCCCGAATACCGACTGGGTGAAGTACCTTAAGACAGTGGAATCAAAACTGCCGACGTCAACGCCCATCTGCTCGGTGGAAGATATTGAGAAGTCCGTGAAGACGCTCACTGTCAATCTCATCGAAGCATACAAAACCTCGTGTAGGCTCACAGTTACAAAAAGGAGAACCAGACCCCCCTGGTGGACCCCAGAACTGAAAGAGAAGTGGAAGGACGTCCAGGAATGCTTCAAACTCGCAAACAAGCGGATGAAGTGATCATCTGGGAGGAGTACAAGATAAGACTTCGCTTATTCAAAAAAGAAGTAAGGAAGGCAAAGCAATACTCATGGAGAACCTTCTGCTCCAGCATAGAGAAGGTCTCGGAAGCAGCCAGACTCAGGAAGCTGCTTTCAAAGCAGCCACCTATGCAGAGTCAACTAAAAACAGACGAAGGTCACTGGACAGAAAGCAGCAAGGAAGCTACATGCGCTCTTCTCGATGCGCACTTGCCGGGCTGCACTATAGTCACCGAGCCAGATACGCTTCAGGACTTAAACACTCAACAAACTAACATCCCAACCAACTTAGTCACTCCAGGAAAAATCCGATGGGCGATCGACTCGTTCGCGAGCTACAAGTCCCCCGGTCTGGATGGCATAATTCCCGCCATGCTAAAAACGACTAAAGGTTTAGTCGTACCATGGCTACAGTCCATTTTTGAAGCCTGCCTGGGGTGGGGCTATGTACCTGTGGCCTGGAGGACAGCACGTGTTGTGTTCCTACCCAAAGCGGGGAAATGCAGTCACGTGCAGCCAAAAGACTACAGGCCCATTAGCCTCACTTCATTCCTGCTTAAAACAATGGAAAAATTACTTGATCTCCACATAAGAGAAGGCATGAACCTGACCTTGGAGAACAACCAACACGCATACACAAAAGGGAAATCGGTGGAAACAGCGCTACACTCCCTAGTAGCCACCATCGAGAAAGCAATGTACCATAAAGAGTATGCCTTGGGAGCATTCCTTGACATATCTGGTGCATTCAACAACGTCTCCACGGAGGCGATAATGCGCAGCCTAAGAGCTGTATCAATACATAAGGCTTTGAACTCGTGGATATACAACCTGCTGAGCTGCAGAAGAGTACAAGCCGAGTGGGGTACCACAACCATGACGAAGGAGGCACACGGCGGCACGCCTCAAGGCGGAGTACTGTCACCCCTTCTATGGAACCTTGTGGTTAACGAACTGCTAACAAAATTTCGCAGGAAAGCACCCAAGATAACTGCATATGCCGACGACATATGCATAATTATCATCGGAAAATGTCCATCGACTCTCAGCTCAATCATGGACTCTACACTCAAAGAGATACTAAAATGGGCCACAGAAGCCGGACTTAGTATTAATGCGGAGAAGACGGACCTCATTCTCTTTACCAAGAGATACAAGGTACCGCCATGGATTCCACCAAAGATAAATGGAATAACACTAACACCAAAGAATAACGTCAAATACCTTGGAGCAGTAATCGATAGTAAACTGTCATGGAAGGCGAATGTGGAAGAAAGAGTGAAGAAGGCGACCAACGCACTATATGCATCCCAGAAGATGCTGAGTAGCACTTGGGGCCTATCACCAAGTCTGATGCACTGGCTTTTCATTTCAGTAATACGACCGATACTGCTACACGGCATACTGGTATGGTTGCAGGCCACGGAGAAAACCACATACCTAAAGCTGATGGAGAAGACCCAGCGACAGGCACTGGTCTGTATTACGGGGGCGCTGAGGTCCACTCCAACCAAAGCATTAGAACTCATCTTAGGTGTCAACCCTCTGGACATCCAAGCACGCCTTCTGGCACAAAAGACCGCCCAACGTCTATGTGCGACAGGCACCATGGCGCTACAAAGCTATGGACACAGCATAGTTGGTAGAGAGATCAATAGTAGCACGGACTACATTATCCCAAAGATCAACCCAATATGCACATCTGCACTATTGGGACCAGAAGACTGGCTTACAGGACTGGCCCAAGAAGCAACACACATCTTTACAGACGGCTCAAAGATGGACCTAGGAGTTGGAGCCGCCGTATACTGTGCAGAGCCAGAAATAAAGCTCTCATACAAACTGCCAAGCCACTACACCATATTCCAGGCGGAAGTCTTCGCAATAAGGAAAGCAGCGGAGTTGGCGGAAATTCACGCTCCATACAAGCAAATAAATATCTACGTGGACAGCCAAGCGGCAATCAAGGCAATGCAAGGACACTCCATCAACTCTAGAAATGTCCTGGCGAGCAGGGAAGCGCAAGATTCCCTCAGCATCTCCAGAAAGGTGCAAATCTACTGGATTCCCAGCCACCGGGGCATCGACGGAAAGGAGATGGCAGACAGTCTTGCAAAAGCCGGAGTCGTACTCGGCCAAGAAGAAACACTAAACATACCTATCTCCATACAGACGCTTCATAGCAAGATGGAAGAGATTGCAGAGAAAGAAGCGGAGGTAAGCTAGGCATAACAACAGAGGACACCTGCAGGAAATGTATGGAACCTGGAGTCGCGGAAACTCTAGAACATCTAATTTGCAGCTGCCCAGCAATTGCCACGACAAGATTACAAATTCTGCACACCCCACGGTTCACGGAAGCGGCCTAGAGACCCCAAAACAGTGGCAGTATGACCATTGACCACACAAATCCAAATAATTTAATTTAAACTTCAATTTTCTCCAATCGTACTGGATCAATTTGATTGAAACTTAACATGGATACTAATTAAGGCCCTCTTAATGGCTAGGACTACCGTGCATGTCGGTCCAAGCTCAAAAAGTTAGCGTCGAATGAGGTTATGTTGACTTAGTGCGCCAAATGGCAGTACGACCATTGACCACACAAATCCAAATAATTTAATTTAAACTTCAATTTTCTCCAATCGTACTGGATTAATTGAGTTGAAATTCATCATAGATACTAATTAAGGCCTTCTTAATCGCTGGGACTACCGTGCATGTCGGTCCAAGCTCAAAAAGTTAGCGTCGATTATCGGTATGACTGCAGCTTGACTAGCTCTCCTCACTACTTCCGGATTGGGAAACAGCGCACAGGGCTTAGCAGTAGCGACACCATGCCAAGGTGTGCCCACTGTTATGCGAGTTACTCGAAAACGTATGGATCTGATCAAGATTATTGAGGAAATGTTCTTGAATATGTGCCCTTTTAGCTGATATACCGTGCATGTCGGTCCAGACTCTGTGAGCGGAGCAATTAAGAATGTTGTGACAACTTGATTTTTTTGCTCGATTTTGTATGGGAAAATTGTGAGGTTGGTTCACTGTTAAGCGAATTGCTCGAAAACGTATGGATTAATCTTGATCAAATTTTGAGGATATGTTCTTGAATATGTGTCCTTTAAGCTGTTATACCGTGCATGTCGGTCCAGACTCTGTGAGCGGAGATCTGACGGATAATGTGAGAGGGTGATTTTTCAACTTCAGTTTTTTAGCACCTGCAACGCATAGATTCGCCCACAAGATAATTTAAACGAAAGCTTATGAAATTCTTAACAATTTTGCATCTAAAGTTTTTTAATTTGATTGCTTAATAAGGTAGAAATTCAAAAACAATAAATGCTCCAGTGTTCCACATTCCATCGTTCCAAATTCGACGCTATCTCATCGACGCTATTTTGACGGTCATTATTTTGACGGACATGCAAGAAATTTAGAAATTGTTTTCTCAAAGCAGCTGTATGTTAAATATTTGGACACACTGTAGCTGAAACAAAATTCCCTTCATTTGCTTGTTGTTTTGTTGAGATTTTTCATCTGGCAGTATACGGTCTCACTGTATTTCAGATTTTTCACTCACAAGGTAAAACGACATTTCTCAATAAATAATAGAAAACTCAAACAAATTGTGGATAAACATTGGAAAAAATTGTGATTGTAAAAAGTTGGTTTTTTTTTGTATTAATTACCTCATGAACGAGCATGGCTTCAAAGAGTACTTTCCTCCCCAGCCAAGACTGCATTTCAACATGGCGTCGCAGTCGCTTGCATTCATCTTAATGCTTTTTGTTTTTCCAGGTCATTCGTGAAATTATAAAAAGCTAACAAAATGACTGGACGCGGCAAGGGCGGCAAAGGATTGGGCAAGGGTGGCGCCAAGCGTCATCGCAAGGTTTTGCGTGATAACATCCAGGGTATCACCAAGCCAGCTATACGCCGCTTGGCTCGTCGTGGCGGCGTCAAGCGCATATCTGGATTGATCTACGAGGAAACTCGTGGAGTATTGAAGGTGAGTTTTCGTTTGTGTTGCAAATGTGAGCTTAACACCTTAAAATCCGTAGGTATTCTTGGAGAACGTGATTCGTGATGCCGTTACTTATACTGAGCATGCCAAGCGCAAGACTGTGACTGCCATGGACGTGGTTTACGCTTTGAAGCGCCAGGGACGCACTCTGTACGGCTTCGGCGGCTAAAGTGCTCGGTGAACGCCAGCGAACCCAACAAAAATTTACTTATCCAAGTTTAATTGATTGATCAAAATAACCTAATCGCCACATGTATTGACAACAGACTAAATATTCCATAATTATAAACATATGTATGGACACAGGCCTAGAACGAAACTTAAACCATAATAAAAACCATTCGTAGAGGGCACAAATTGTCAATCTTTAATGGATTCTTGTAGGTCTGTTCAATAATAACCATGACAATTTATAGACTCGATATATATTTTTTTTTTTGTATAACAGCGGCTGCTGTTTGTTATCAATTTGATTAACGAACTACATTAACCCGGGAAATCAAAGAATCAAACATAGGGGCATTGATTGTGGGCACACATAAAACGCATCAGCTCCAAATGGAAACAACTGAAAATTTTGCTCTCCATACCAAACTTTAGTTTTGCGCCATTGTGTTGAGGTTGGGGGGATTGTGGTAGTACGTTGTTGGGTGATGCCTGGCGGAGTCTGCATGAAGAGTGGAGATGCTGATGTGCATGCTAAAAATTCTGCTCTCGCTGTTTTTTCTGATTTTCCAGGTACGTGGAACGGGGCGACATTTGCTCTCGTTGTCCTCCTCCTCTTCGTGTCCCTCGTCACTACCATCAATCGCAATATTTACCGAGTGCTTGGTGCGTCGCTTAAGACCTTCTTGGAGGCATACTCTCTGGATTTCTGGCTACGCAAGGTCGTTTCCGGTTATCTCCGTTTCGGACTCGGAATTTGATAGCAGTCGATTCTGTGGTCACTTCGTCTAAATTGGCCAAGTATGTGTCCACTTGCAGGTCATTCACTTGCTTATAAGATTCGGTATGCTTGCTTTCCCGCTGGTCAGTTGTGATTCCCTGCACCCGGGTCAACGGTTTTGTCTTTGTATCGTTTCCTGCTGGGCTTGTTGGTCGCAGCCTTTCGTTCTATTTCGGCCATGTACTGCGCCACATGACCGTCACCCGAGCCGCCAGTCCGCTTCTTGGACATGGGGTCATTGATATTGACTTTTCGAATTCCACTACCATCACCATAGCGGGGACTACCTCGCGCTTGGGCCCTCTCGTCCTTTTTAATGACTTCATCATGGTAGTTATACCCCATGCCGCCATCACCCCTACCATCGTGACACTTACGCTCCTTGTTTGGATTTACCATTACGCTATCGCCGATTCCTGTCTCAAATTGCGCCATGGGATTAAGCTTGAACTGAAATAGAGATAGGCATCAATACGTGCTTTTTTAGCTTTTAAATTATAAGGTGTAGTGTACCGTAAGAGATATTCTATTATTAGGAGATTACATAATTTCCTTAGAAACAAGAAAGAAAGTTGGTCAAGCTCGACTATAACATACTCTGTACCAAGAAAATTTGTCTTTTGATCATAACTCGAAAACCGTTCATCCGATCTTCTTCATTTCTTTGGCGGATCGATAAGTTATCCTAATAACTAAATATGTCCAGAAAGAACAAGCCATCTATCTTCAAAACTGTGGGAGATATGACGTTTTTTCTAAATTGCGGGGGCGGGAGGGTGCGTGGCCAAAATTGAAAATAAACTTGATCTGCCTGCAGACATAAGAAGCATATGTCCCATACATGTCAAACCTCTATCTCTTACCATCTCTGAGATCTGTGCGTTCATACGGACAGACAGACAGACGGACAGACGGACGGACGGACAGACGGACATGGCTATATCGACTCGGCTGTTGATGCTGATCAAGAATATATATACTTTATGGGGTCGGAGATGCTTACTTCTGGATGTTACATACTTTTGCACAAACTTATAATACTCTATGTACCTTCGGTACAGAGTATAAAAACAAAAAAGAAAGTCGGTCAAGCCCGACTATAAAATACTCTGTACCAACGAAATTATACGGTCAGCATAAATGTTGATGCTTCAGTGGCAAAGCAGAACGGCAGTCGAGCTATGAGCAAAGAATGTTCGCTGCTTTCCAGACCTGCGGCAGGATATATGGGACATAGTCGCCTTATATTGCAGACAGATCAATTTTACTTTAAATACCCTGTACCGTAGGTACATAGAGTATTATAAGTAGTGCAAAAGTATGTAACAGCCAGAAGGAAGCATCTCCATATTAGCTATGGTTATCTTCTTTTACCGATAATATTGAATAAAAGTAATACGCTTTACTTACGTCACGCTCGTTGGCAAACTCATGATCGGACTTGGACTCGCGATTCTTGGTATTATCCTTCACATTGACCTCCACATATTTCATTTCGCTGCGCACCTTGCGCACCTGCAACGATTTGCGTGGTTGCTCGTCCACCGCTCCAATCTCCGCCTCTGACTGGCTTTCCTCCTCACGGACGGTCGTAAGCGGCTCTAACACAGGAGACACCATATGTGGTTGTTGTTCCTTGCGCAACGTGCCCATTTCACTGCGTGGCGTTATCTCTGGACTGGTCACCGCGCTGTTGACCAAACGGTTGAAGTGTGTCTGGCGATAGTTCTGGGAGCTGTCGGATTTCGTCAGAGGTATTAAGATTAAACAAATTCCATTCCAAATGACACTACTTACTCCTTGATAATGTCCTGCAGAGACTCGTTCCGCACTATTACGTAGCCATTAGGAACATTCGTGGTATCCACGAGCTTCTCAGAAGGCATCTTACTATCGCTGGACATGAGCTGATGGCTGAGCTTTTCGTTCAGCTTCTCGGCCTTCTTGCGCAACGTTCGCTCGAAGGACAGCTGCTCCTCTAGGTTCTTGGTGTGATTCAGCAACTGGGAGACAGTGTACTTCTTGCTCTTGGGCAGGCTCTGCAGTCCGTTGACGCAGCTGAGATCATACTGCGGCTCCTCCAACTTCTCTTCATCCGCCTTGCCCAGATGTTCGCGGATGTTGCGCAGCAGGAATTTGCTGATGCCTTCGTTGTTGCGCACATTGAACTCGGTGATTGCACTGTTCAGGTCCAGGCAATCGATTATTATGTTGGCACCACGGTCTGTCAGGCCACAGCCCTCCATGTCGACCACTGTAAGACCCAATATCAGACAGGGACAGGGAATTGACAGCCTACTTGCAATTACCTTTTATCCAAGCATCTTCTTTGAGCACTTCCGCTATCACCTTGACGCCCTCATCTCCTATATCCGGGTTGTTAGCCAGGTGAATGGTACGCAGACCGGCTATGGCATTAGTGTCCACACTGCGATAGCGTAGCGACTTTTCCCAACCCTCCGAGAATCGATTGATCTTTTGCATCTATGGGAGAAACGTCCAACCTTCGAGATCAGCCCTGGAGCAAATCAAAGACCTTACCTTGATCATGTCGGCGATGTGCTCGGCCCCCTTCGCGGAAAGGTTGCACTCGGACAAATCGAACACCTCAATGCGGTTCAGATACTTTGCAGTGTTGCAGACTAACTCACATCCCTTGTCACCTATGGGCGACTTCCGAAAGCTCAGCGTCTCCAAGCATTCGTTTGATGCCAAGGACTAAAGGAATAAACAACAGTTAATACAGTTTGCAGGAGCGCGTGACCTCATTACCTTGGCAATGCTCTCAATGTAGCTATCCCGAAGAGGCAGACCCTCCAGCTTGAGAACACTCAGATTTTTATTCAAAGTCACGCAATTGGCAATAGCTTGCACCAGACTGTTGAATATAAACCGAGTATAGACCACTGGCCTCTGATTGAAGAGTCTGGCACGCTTCTCAGTATCGATGCATTCGATGTTATCTGTTTTTGCAAAAGACACCTCGTTAGTTTCACAGTGCGTCTCCGCATGGTCCCATACTTACTCTGTGGCAGCGAGCGCCGCAGACGGATCACTAGCGTTTGGAGCACCAAGTCATAGTGTAATGCCTCGATGAGCAGCAGCCAGTCATTTACGCCCAATTTGTCGCCATTCAGCTCCAGAAACGTGGTCGCACTCGACTTGGAGCGAATATCAGACACAGGTGCAATATTTTTGGTGCGACACAGTTCCAGATAGCGAAAATGAAAAGAACGGCTTTTGCTAGACTTCTTGACGAGGGGCGGTGCCGTTATCACCACACTAGGCTTCTTTGTTATCTCATGTAACGAACCTTTTCGAACAGCTGCCACACGACCCAGAGACATATTCTATTGAATAAAGCTATGTTTGTTTTGGTTAAATGAAGTCAAAATAAGGAAAAGGCTGTGACAGTCTCCGACGTGTTCTATACGGGCTATCGACTTAATTTCGACAACATAATTTCGCCCAGTACATTTTGAATCGAAATTATGTCACTTGAAACGAAATTGTCGTTTTAAAACGGGAGATGTTTTCAAAATACTTTGAACATGGAATTTAATTTTACTAATATTTCCCAACATTCTTCAAGCCAATAGCGACCAATTTCGTAAATGTCAAAATTTTTTCTAAATATTAGTCGCTTTCCGAATGACATTTGACGTTTTTAAAGTCAAATTATGAATAGTTAAAATTCCAAACACTCGATGAACCACCCTGTATTATCAATATATTGATATTTCTTTTTGACGATACCCAGCGGCGCAGAGCTGAATGAGGTTGGTCCACAACATGCATTACTGTAGGCGCCCAAGTAATGGAAATTTCTCGCTACGTTTCTAATACACAGTTTTGTGTAGAGATCTCTAAGTCGACTTACAGACCAATACACCTAAACAGTGTCCAAGGTTGTAAAGTATTTGTTTTACAACTCCATATAACAAGTAGTCCTCAAGTCCACACACACATTTCCATACTTTCTCGCCAAAATTTTCTTAAATGGTATATTGAGTTGTAATCTAAAGTCGACGAGATTTCTGTTATACGCCCACTTTTCCGACACGGGAACAGCTTATGTACAGGATTGTAATCGATACTTGAAGGCTGAAGCCTTGAAAGTGTTAAAGAGAACATCGATCTTGTAAAGAGCTTTTGCGCCTCTGGGTAATGCTGGGTTTACACACCCAAAAAAAAATAACGAGTAACTTAAGTAACATTCATTCATGATCATTTGTTTTCATTTATTTGTATTTGAATTTGAAGATGAAGATGAATGTAACTGGTTTTTGTAACAGCTATTAAATTGTCATCCTAAATGTAGGCAACACTTTTAATTTTACGGCGTAAGTCTACCTTCATGCAAAAATTTGTGGCTGTATCTCTTATAGTCTCTGAGATCGCCGCGTTTATACAGACAGACAG
Organism: Lordiphosa fenestrarum; assembly: GCA_035044985.1. Lineage (NCBI taxonomy): Eukaryota > Metazoa > Arthropoda > Insecta > Diptera > Drosophilidae > Lordiphosa > Lordiphosa fenestrarum. The sequence goes on from JAWNNO010000685.1 coordinate 533,916, forward strand.
ACGGACGGACAGACGGGCATGGCTATATCGACTCGGCTGTTCATGCTGATCAAGAATATATATTCTTTATGGGGTCGGAAATGTTTCCTTCTCCCTGTTACATACATTCGCACAACTTCATGATCCTCCTTTTCCCATTTTCAATGGGAACAGGGTATGAAAAGAGGAACGATGGCAAGTTGGCCTGTCATAAATTTTAAATCATTTTGTCGGGATTAACCGCCTGTAGCTTTGTCCATCAAGCTGATGTAGGTGCATCGAAATTTATGAAAATAGAAGGGTCTTTGAGCTATAAGCTTAAGTGGTTCAAATAAAATTTCGACTACCTTGTACATGACGATCATATTTGAAAATTTTTCCATAAACTGAGGAATAACTATCTTCAAATGCCAATTTGGGCACCTTCGGGCTTGCGGATGCTGCTTGCTTGATATTTTGGACTGCATTGATATTGATTGATTCTGTTGCATAAGACTCACAATCCCAGAAATTTTGCCAACAAGTGACCTCCATAATTTTTTCAAAGCAAAACAAGAAAGAAAGTCGTTCAAGCCCGACTATAACATACTCTGTACCAAGAAAATTTGTCTTTTGATCATAACTCGAAAACCGTTCATCCGATCTTCTTCATTCCTTTGGCGGATCGATAGGTTATCCTAATAACTAAATATGTCCAGAAGAAACAAGCCATTTATCTTCAAAACTGTGGGAGATATGACGTTTTTTCTATATTGCGGGAGCGGGGCCAAAAATGGAAATAAACTTGATCTGCCTGCAGACATAAGAAGCATATGTCCCATACATGTCAAACCTCTATCTCTTTCCATCTCTGAGATCTGTGCGTTCATACGGACAGACAGACGGACGGACGGACGGACGGACGGATGGACAGACGGACATGGCTATATCGACTCGGCTGTTGATGCTGATCAAGAATATATATACTTTATGGGGTCGGAGATGCTTCCTTCTGCCTGTTACATACTTTTGCACAAACTTATAATACTCTGTGTACCTACGGTACAGAGTATAATTATACGCTCAGCATAAATTTTGATGCTGCAGTAGCAGCGAACAGTCTTTTGATCATAACTCGAAAACCGTTCATCCGATCTTCTCCATCCCTTTGGCGGATCGATAAGTTATCCTGCTAACTAAATATGTCCAGAAGGAACAAGCCATCTATCTAAAACTGTGGGAGATATGGCGTTTTTTCTAAATTGCGGGGGCGTGAGGGTGCGTGGCCAAAATTGAAAATAAACTTGATCTGCCTGCAGACATAAGAAGCATATGTCCCATACATGTCAAACCTCTATCTCTTACCATCTCTGAGATCTGTGCGTTCATACGTACAGACAGACAGACAGACAGACAGACGGACAGACGGACGGACGGACAGACGGACATGACGGACATGACTCGGCTGTTGATGCTGATCAAGAATATATATACTTTATAGGGTCGGAGATGATTCCTTCTCGATGTTACATACTTTTGCACAAACTTATAATTCTCTGTGTACCTACGGTACAGAGTATAAAAACGTGCACAACACATTTTCCGCTATATCGTTAAAACAAAATCTGATGGAGCCAACCCGAGACCAGTTTTGTATCCAGTGGACAAGCCTGTACAAGGAAGGGGCTGCAACATACAAAAATAGTCGTATTGTTGCCCTGTGTATTTGTTAACGGAAATAAAGCTGGCACACTTTAAGGCACAAAAAAAATCATGTTTTTTCCAAGCAAAAACGAAGTGTCATAATACAAGTCATGAGTCACAGGGATGAGTGCTTTTCAATGTGAACCCAAGTACTCACGTGGTGTCACATACTTACTCTGACAGTAGCTGGCACTATTGTGACAAGAATTGCGTGGACCACTGATTCAACAATCCAGATTTGTGACCATTTTTAGTAGCTTAAAAGTTGGTAGTGTGTGACCCTACTGAGCCAATGCACAGTGGATCCGCTTGTATGGAAGAGCGGCCAAAAATACTTATAATGACCATAGCGGGCTGAAATTTTTACAAAAAATATAGAAAAATGTTCTAAACATATAACAAACAAGAAAGAAAGTCGGTCAAGCCCGACTATAACATACTCTGTACCAAGAAATTTTGTCTTTTGATCATAACTCGAAAACCGTTCATCCGATCTTCTTCATTCCTTTGGCGGATCGATAAGTTATTCTAATAACTAAATATGTCCAGAAGAAACAAGCCATCTATCTTCAAAACTGTGGGAGATATGACGTTTTTTCTAAATTGCGGGGGCGGGAGGGGGCGTGGCCAAAATTGAAAATAAACTTGATCTGCCTGCAGACATAAGAAGCATATGTCCCATACATGTCAAACCTCTATCTCTTACCATCTCTGAGATCTGTGCGTTCATACGGACAGACAGACAGACGGACAGACGGACAGACGGACATGGCTATATCGACTCGGCTGTTGATGCTGATCAAGAATATATATACTTTATGGGGTCGGAGATGCTTCCTTCTGGATGTTACATACTTTTGCACAGACTTATAATAATCTATGTACCTACGGTACAGAGTATAAAAAGATTGGACAAACTGATCGTCTATATCCTATAGCTCCCATAGGAACAACCAAGACAAAATTAATAAAAAAAATTTTTTCGATGAAGTTGATTAACATTTTATAATATAACAGTAAATATTGGAGTTATTTTACATATCCATACATATTATCAAAAAACAACAAACAAAAATTTAAAGAAACAAAAATTATAAAGATTCATCTAGTAATTAATAAACACCTTCCAAATTCAAATATGAAAGGAAAAAATAATCAAAATTTAAATATTAATATATAAATAATTAGTTTTGCAAAAACACAACCACGAAAGACGAACACAAAGCAACAGCTCAATAGGCAAAGAGTCAACTTTGACGATGTTAATATATTTACTAGTATACACACATCTGCAAATTTCTGCAGCTAATTTTAAAACATTTACCACCTTAAAAGTAAGACAAACACAATGACATACAAACCAATTTCTGGATTTGCTTGGATCACAACTAAAACTTCAACTAAACATAAAATAGACGTTCACAAAATACACAAAATATATTAAATCGAAAAAATTAGTTTTCCGATAAAACTTTGACATGAAAGTTAATTATTAACATCTCGATTTTAAGTAAATACCTTCAACTTCAAAAATTCATTTTAATTAATTGTGTTCGGAGCACTCTAACAAACGTTTGATCTCTTTGAATGGCGATTTTAATATGAGAAAAAGCCTACTGAGCGCAGCTGAGTTGCAAAAATTTTCACGTGTTCAAGCTTTCAATGCTATTTTTAGAAAGTCCCGTTGGATTTCTAGAAAAATCCCGTTTGCCATTAAGAAGCTTAGGCATTTAAGAGACAATTTGTTTACATTTTGTTTCAATCCTATGTGCTCAATTTTTTTTATTTTTGGCCTCGGATCCACTGTGCAATGGTTGTATGTTCGATCCTGAATGGCACGTTCTCTCGCTGCGCCTTGCGAATTTTCCAAATCTGAAACAACCTTGTCAGGTCATTTAATTGGTTATTTAATTGTGAACTAAGGAATTCTGTGAACAAAACACGTAATCGCCGTCAAGTTTTAGGCTGATTTCTTGGAAATTGTCAACAAATAAAGAAATCTAATGAAATAAAGCAAATTGTTCGGTGAATAACATTTCCAAAACAGCTAAGAAAATATGCAAATAGTCCCTGAAAACCTTAAGCAAATAAAATCGAACGCGTATAAAAGCTATGAAAGTTTGCCAAGTTTTATAACATCTGTCAATCATCTGAAGAACATGAAAGCCTGTACAACTATCGTCTGCTGTGCCATCATTTTGGCCACCTGCTTTGTGAGAAGTAGTGATGCTGTCGCCTGCTCGCCCACCGTGACCACCGATTGTACCGACTGTTCCGACCCGACAAATGTTGACCATGTGGATTGCGCAACGACGACAACTTCCACAACAGAAGCGGCAACCACCACAACTACCACGGCAGCCACAACAACAACCACACGCAGAACAGGATCAAATCCGAAGATTGTATATGTGAACAATTTGCAATATCGGGCTGTACGCCGTCTGCGTATAAATCCCAATCGAGCAAGCGCCACTGGCCAAAACACAAACAACAGGAATAGGCGTCGTGTGATTGTTGGCTAGATAATTGTATAACTTAAATTAATAAATTATATAAAAGAATCAAAATTAAGCACTTTCATTTTATTAAAGCAGTGGAATCGAGAGGATTTTTGTGAACTGTTTCGAACCGTCACAAATGGATATTTGTTAATTTCGGATTAAAATTACACAGAAAAAAATAGAGGAAAGTTAACTTCGGCACGACCGAAGTTTGGATACCCTTGCAGCACGCATTTCTAACTAATTTGAAGGATATTTCCACTGAAAACAAACAAGTTTTTTTCACTTAGACTACTTTTCTGACTCTACTTTTGTATGACAGCTATATGTTATAGTCATCCGATCCAGCCGGTTCCGACAAATGTGCAGCGTACTTGTACCAGAAGACTTCGTGCAAAGTTTGTTGGTGATAGCTTTAAAACTGACGGAGGAAATAGTATAGAAACTGACGGACATGGCTATATCGACTCAGCTCGTCATGCTGATCAAGAATATGTATACTTTATGTGGTCGGAAATGCTCTCTTCTATGCGCTACAAACATCTGGACAATTTCAATTTACCCTCTGCAAGGGTACAATACAAATATTGAAATGATCTTCTGGGGCTCAATATCAGAATTTCTCATACCAATAAAAAGCCGATATTATACACTTGAAAATCACCTGTTACCTGTCAATCTGATATTTTTGAGCACATAAAATCAACATTTAAAGATTAAATTGGTCGACAAAAAATATAAAACATATATTGGAAATACAGGTTAGTCCTTTCTACACAATTCGCACTTCACTCAGATTTTTATGAAGTTTCGAAATGTAACACTACCTCAGACGAACTGATAAATGTGCAATATTTGTTTTCAATATTACCGTTATTTTATTTGCGGTGTTTGTGTTTTGTTTTCACACGTTTTATCTTTAATGATTTGTGATGCTTTGTATTACATTTATTTCTTATCAGCTCTTAATATCTACATATTACCATTAAGAAGAATACCAATGCGTTTCTAAGCAAATTGATTTGTGTGCAATGTCATTCATTTACATTTGAGTGTGATACGCTAATTATCTCCGGAAAAAAAATTATTTAATTGTTATGCAGAGATCAATTAGAAAGTTTTAAGAAGTCGTATTATTGTGTTCGGCGAACCTAAAACTAATATAAACTGAAAATGCCTCAGGGAACGTAGTTAACGTAAATACAAATCAAAACTATGGCTGATTGTGGCGTTTAAGTCGGTGTAATAGCCAAAGAAATTAAAAGGCACCGGAATACAGTCTGAAAATTTTTAAAATTTCCGCAAAATTATGCCAGGGACAACCGAAAAGGGGCAATTTCCAAGGTCGATGAGCGAACTTAAAGGCATATTCGTGCTTTGGCAACCGCTAAAGTGATGAGCTGCGCCCAAATCAGGGCAGAATTAAATTTGCCAATAACTAGATAGCGGGTACAGCAAATTTGCCGCAAGGAGTTGCATCTCCAATATGAGTCCTAAGCTATTGCACCGACATAAAATTGCCCGACTGGCTTTTTTCGAAAAATATAAATTTTGGGACACCGAGTTCAAAAGAGTCATCTTCAGTGATGAAAAAAGATTCAATCTAGACGGCCCAGATGGAAACAAGAAGTATTGGCGCGACCCAAGGAATCCCCGGCAGACTTGTTACAGATGCAACCACGGTGGTGGATCACTCATGGTCTGGGCGGCTTTCAGCTCCCTTGGAAAGTCACCAATATGCTTTGTATCAGATGGGATGAATGCGCAAATGTATACGGCTGTCCTGCACAGCATACTTTTACCATTTGCAGAAGAGTTCCATGGCGAGGATTGGATGTTTCAACAGGCAAACGCTCTAATACACGTTGCAAGGTATACGATAATGTTTTTCGAGACAAAGAATATCCCCCTAATGCAGTGGCCTGTAATAAGTCCGGACTTTAATCCAATTGAGGCGATTGTCCAGGAATGGGCAAAAATTGGCAAATTCGTCCTTCAAAACTTGGTCAACTCGATGCCACGACGTTTGCTTTTGGTCAAACGACAGCAGGGAGACACTATACCTTACTAAAAAAATAAGAATATTGTATTAAGAATGTGAATAATATTAAAAGTCTTACAGGCCTGTTCCGGTTGTAACTTTCGACAAAATTTGTCGAATTCGAATTTAATAAAGTGGTTGTTGTATAAAATTTATAAATTAAATCGGCATCAGAGACCTGCAACGATCTCTAACTTTCGATCAAACTCGCTCATTTACTCGGCTAACTTTGATCGCCGCCCTTGTTCGACATAATCGAAATGATCGCAAGCACTTTGAGTCAGAACGATTAAGCTCTTTGCGACGCACGAGTAAAAGCAGAACAAGCGCGATAAAACTTTTGTCGAACTAAGCAATTACGATCGCTGCCAGCTGCTGGACGAGTAAAAGCAAGCCTTACGCCAGCCACGGGCAAGCCTTTTCGATCAACACTCGCGCTTACTCGGCTTGTTGACGGCGAGCCTCCATAAGCTTTTTATGCAATTGTTGTGGTGTTTCAAAAACTGAAGATCACCTACACGCTACAAGATGAAGAGAGAAGACCGTGTGCAAAATATAGGCTGTTATGCTATCTCTTTTTCTCTCGCAAGCTTTTGTTTTTGGGATGCTTGTATCGATTGTGTAGCTTTGATCGTCACGACTCGCGGCAGATTTTTGACTTCGGCAACAAGTACTGGCGATCACTTGCGACCGAAGCAACGAGTCAACACGAGTATTTGTGCCGAGCAAGCTTTACTCATGGCAGCTCGCAGCAGAACTTACATTTCGGTAACTAGTACTGGCGATCACTCGAGACCGAAGCTACGAGTCAACGCGATCAATGATCGTCAATACTCGAGCGCTTTTGTGTTTTTTATTTTGTGTATGCAAAATGGACAAGCCCAACAAGCAGCGATCGCTGAGTTGACTTAGATCGCATTTGAAGCATGGGTGAGCGAGTGCACTCGTGACGGCTTCTTGCAGGTCTCTGATCGGCATCAAACCTTTCATTTTGAGATCATCCTATTAAAAGGAAGTACAAATTTGAAGGTTTGATACAGATTACCTTTTCACCAAAAATAATATATGTATTAAATTCGAATTCACTAAAGTGAAAACCGGAACATGCCAGTTTACCTTACTAAAAAAATAAGAATTTTGTATTAAGAATGTGAATAATATTAAGTCTTAGTTTTTTTTCTGTTGCACAAATATCAACTTACATTGAAAAATGTTGTAAGTTAATTCGTTCTTGTTTAAATAATAAAATATTTAATATATTTAAGGTTTCTTAGTTATCAATATCTAATACCTACATAAAAAAAAATAGAAATAAACATCTAACATCCAAGACTTCCTTAAAAACTTAAAAAAAAACATGTTGCACATTTATCTGTTTGTCTGAGGTATTTGTCTCTTTCCATTTTCTATACGTCCCTTTCACATTATGGCCAAAATGAAATGACATGAAAATAATATTATTTGACAAAATATTAAAGTAACCAGCCGCTATCAATTTGATATTTTTATGACAATTTTAAACCAAGATTAAACCATTTTAAACCAAAAACCAAGCAAACATATTTTTCTACAATTTCTTTAAAATTCAAATAGCTTCTAAATCAAATTAACGCCGACTATGAAGAAATGAAACAAATATAATATATAAAAATAGTCAACACAACAATTGAGTGATTCCAAAAAGTTTTTGAATCTAAGCGCTCTGCTTAAATTTGAATTTTTTGAATTTGGTTTTTTTCACGCTTATTATACACCAGGAGGTCAGCTCTAATTAGGAAAGCGTTTGGCAAAAGTACGCATCACACTGACATCGCCCCACCTGTATTGTTGCATCATGGAGATGTCTCAAGAATGAACTATAGCTTAAAATTTGAACTACCAAATAAACTACATATAATTCAAAAAGTGAACTATAATTCAAAAAGAAGAGGAAAGGTTAGTTCGGCTCGTCCGTAGTCTGCATACCCTTGCAGTTCTTATAATTAACCTTAAGAAACGTTTTAGATAAGTTTCACTGGAAAAGTTAATTTTCACAATAAAAAATTCTAGTTGAGTGGTTTCCCAAGCCGACCAATAGATGGCGCCTCTGCTTTGATCATTCGGCTGTTCAGTTTATTATATGGCAAGTATATAATATACTCTTTCGATTTTGATTAAAATAAACAAATTTGTGCTAAAGCTAAGCAATATTAATAGCTGGAAAGTTGGAAGAAGCCAACAATTTCAAACAAAAAAGTTTTGTCGAATGTAAAATATTTCCGACACACATGGGTTTCTGGAGCGGCAGAACATTTGATGATATCGGAAGAGTAATAGGTTTTACCGGGGTGTCGAACAGACAGCTAGCAAGCCAGCAGAGCATTGAGAGTGTTCAATCTGGTCGATTGAAGTTGCATCTCTAATGACAGCATATTTTTGTCTATTTTTGGTGGTATTCCTGAAAGCGATTCAGATTTGATTTAGATTACTTTAAAATTTCATAGATCAGCTGTTCACAGCTGCCAGGGTGCCCAGAGTGAGTAACTTAGGGTCATATACTAAACGATTTATCGAAATCAACTCTGACGCTGATTTAGATTTGGTTTAGTTTTGATTTCATTTTGGTGTCTCCGTTCTTTTATGACGCGCTTGGAGATCATTTGAAATCTGCTGTGTTCCTATCATGGAGAGCGTTGGAAGTTTAACCATTAAATAAATTTGTATTTAATGAAGGCAACCGAGTCTCTTTGAAGCAGATAGACCCGTCGTCAAATATGTTCGCGTTTGGTCACACTGGCAGCAGTTCACGAAATCTAAATCAAATCAGTGCGCAAAAAGGACTGATTATGATTTGGTCGACAAAATGAAAATTGATTCCATACTTGGGACAATTTACTTCACTCGAAACCAGATTCGCGGATGAAAACTTGACAGCACTTCGGAAAATACGCTTAAAATAAATCTTGAGGATCTTGTAAAAATATCTAGACACTTCACCGGTTTATACGGCCTACAACATTATAGTAGAGAAATTATTATGGTGCGATCTCTGGAATTCCGTCCGTTCCGAAAGCAAAAGTACTCTTGCCAGATAGGCTGAACAACTTTGGTTTATAGAATTTGGTCAATTGGTTTGGTTTTTATGGTGGTAACATGATAACATGTAAAAGACAAACGGTAATAGCAATTAGAAATTGGTTGCTTTTTTTTGAAAAGATTCATTAATACTTAATGTAAATACATTAAACAACTTTATTATTTCTAATTTGAGTGTTCAACATTCCCGTCTTAGGTGGACACTATTTTTGGTTGACTTTTAGAGCTTTGATGGACCCGGAAACATCAATTTCCTCCGATTTCTATTATTTCAAAGCATAAGTATTCTTTATTAATCTATTTATTAATGTATTGTAAAAGATGCCGGATGCAGGTAAATAATATTTGGGAAGAAGAAGAACAAAATAACGTTGCAGAAAAAATTATTTTATATCGGATCTTATGATAAACTGAGATAGGTAATATAGGTAGTTACAATTGACCTTTTCTGATTTTGTGTTTTGCAACTAGCAAGTGAGTGGATTTTTTACCTACCTTCGAGTGACCCTTTCAACAAGTCATAGCTATGTATGAAATTGTTTATTTTCTTTGGTTGATTTTGTGTATTCTTACCTAATACTGGGTAATCCTTTCAAATGGAGTGTTTTTTGTACTATCGCAAATTAACAACAGCAAATTAATTGAGTTCTTGAAAAGCGCGGAATCACAAAAAGGTTTTGAGTCGTTAGTAAAAACGGAACTTTATTTTAGAAATGATGATTTGATTACCAGGAAAATACAAAACATATTCTTCAGACTACAATCTAAATGGAAATCAGCTATTCGGACTGATAATAGAATAATACTTCAAAACTGGACTCGGCTAGATGGATTTACTTGCTCGAAGAAAATAACGATTTAGCCAGTACTTCTTCAGGGCAACCACAAGGCAGACGCAGACCAACAAAATCTATCGATGAGAGCAAACGTTCACCAGCAAAAGGTGCCACAATGGAAATTAGCTCGAAGCATCTGTCTAAGGCTGAATAGTTATCAAACGGCTTAAGATCATTCTCAATATCTTAAGCTGCGGAGAAAAAGTTGATGTAGATTCAGAAAATATGCCAAGGAGACAAACAATCTTTTAAGTGCAAAGTATCCAGAGAAAAAACTTACTCCTACTTGCCATATAATATTTGATCATGATGAGCAGCTAATAAAACAACAACTATTATAACTTGGGAGAGTTATCGGAGGGAGCCCAAGTATCTTAATACAAGGACTACAAAAGGTATAGATATGCGAACACGTGCAAAATATCTCGACATCAAGAAGTCTGACCTTTTCAACATGTTGTGGGCCTTCTCTGCTCCTCGCATCTCATCTCTTAGACACACCAGGACACTCGAGGAATTAAACAACGAATATTCACCAGAAATATAAAGTCTATTAAGCACTAATGATATGAACACCTATATTGAAAATCTTTTAGAAGAAAACAAGAAAGAAAGTCGGTCAAGCCCGACTATAACATACTCTGTACCAAGAAAATATGTCTTTTGATCATAACTCGAAAACCGTTCATCCGATCTTCTTCATTTCTTTGGCGGATCGATAAGTTATCCTAATAACTAAATATGTCCAGAAGGAACAAGCCATCAATCTTCAAAACTGTGGGAGATATGACGTTTTTTCTAAATTGCGGGGGCGGGAGGGGGCGTGGCCAAAATTGAAAATAAACTTGATCTGCCTGCAGACATAAGAAGCATATGTTCCATACATGTCAAACCTCTATCTCTTACCATCTCTGAGATCTGTGCGTTCATACGGACAGACAGACAAGAACGGACAGACGGACAGACGGACGGACGGACGGACAGACGGACAGACGGACAGACGGACATGGCTATATCGACTCGGCTGTTGATGCTGATCAAGAATATATATACTTTATGGGGTCGGAGATGCTTACTTCTGGATGTTACATATTTTTGCACAAACTTATAATACTCTATGTACCTTCGGTACAGAGTATAATTAACCATTCCCAAGTTAGAACTAGTTGTGTGTGAAAATACATTTTTATACTCTGTACCGTAGCATCTCTGACCCCATAAAGTATATATATTCTTGATCAGCATCAACAGCCGAGTCGATATAGCCATATACGTCTGTCCGTCTGTCAGTCTGTCCGTCTGTCCGTCTGTCTGTCCGTATGAACGCACAGATCTCAGAGATGGTAAGAGATAGAGGTTTGACATGTATGGGACATATGCTTCTTATGTCTGCAGGCAGATCAAGTTTATTTTCAATTTTGGCCACGCCCCCTCCCGCCCCCGCAATATGGAAAAAACGTTATATCTCCCACAGTTTTAAAGATAGACCGTTCCTTCTAATCATATTTAGTAATCGGGATAACTTATCGATCCGCCAAAGGAATGGTGAAGATCGGATGAACGGTTGTCTAACTGTTTGCTGCTACAGCGCAACAGCAGCGCTGTTTTCAACTGATACTGCAGCATCAAAATTTATGCTGAGTGTATAATTTCGATGGTACAGAGTATGTTATAGTCGGGCTTGACTGACTTTCTTGTTTTTAGTAAGTATCATTTTTTTTTATAAAATATTTTAATTAGTTAAAAAACTTAATCTTGAATAAATCGGTTTTAAAAATAAAAATATTTTGCTTTTTTTCATGCAATCTTTTCGGTGTATTAAACAATCAACTTTGGCAGTCGATCCTAAGTCACCCTGTTAACCTACTCTCATTTTAAAGCTACAGGAATTCTCTGTCATCGTCCCCTCAAAGTTTTTGAAGTATCTCTTTCCGTTCAAATGTTACGATTTTGCAACGCCAAGTTCGCGAATCCAGCCACTGTGCTACGTCTTAAAAACGCCACCCCGAGGACACTTATGAGCACAAATTGGAGGGTGGAGAGGTGGAGAAAGACCTCGGTATCAACACGATTGTTGAAAAAACCAGCAGCCTCGACATTACGGAGGAAGTTTAGATGGCGACACAAAACCTTGCAGGCTGACCCATCGGGACCGGAGGATGCTGACATCAGTCAGGCAGTTGAAGGTCCTCCAGGTAAATTTGCATAAGAGCAAGATCGTTTCGGCGAACCTCTTTATAAGGCTGGAGGAAGGGCCCGCAGATGTGGCTTTAGTTCAGGAACCTTGGATAGCGGCGGGAAACAAGGTCTCCGGGCTAAAGTCGCAAAACTATAAAACCTTCTACCCACGCGAAGTAAGTAGAGCAAGGACGGCCATTCTGGTTAAAAAAAAAGGCATCTATGCGTATCTAATGACTAATTACAGCACTGATGACCTCACTGTTGTGGCCATGGAGGGTGGCAGGGACGAGCCAATACTTATGGCGTCCTGCTACATGACGCATAAGCGAGAGGCACCACCGGCTGAACTCGGAAGACTGACGGCGGAGGCAAGCAACAAGAACCAACCCCTCGTCATCGAAAACACCGACTGGGTGAAGTACCTTAAGATTGCCAACACCAACGCCCATTTGCTCGGTGGGAGACATTAAGCAGTACGTAAAGACGCTTTTCAATCTCATCGAGCATACAAAACCTCGGGTAAGCTCACAGTTACAAAAAGGAGAACCAGACTCCCCTGGTGGACCCCAGAACTGAAAGAGCAGAGGAAGTACGTTCAGGAATGCTTCAAACATGCAAAACAAGCGGATGAAGGACCAAAGGTGTAGTGTCGTACCATGGCTACAGTCCATTTTTGAAACTTGCCTGGCGTTGGATTATGTACCTGTGGCCTGGAGGACAGCACGTGGTGTGTTTCTACCCAAAGCGGGGAAATGCAGTCAAGTGCAGCCAAAAGACTACAGGCCCTTTAGCCTCACTTGATGACTGCTTAAAAAAAGGGAAAAACTACTAGACCTCCACATAAAACAAGGCACTGACCTTGGAGAACAACCAACACGCATACACGAAAAGGTAGCCACATCGAGAAAGCAATGTACCATAAAGAGTTCGCCTTGGGAGCATTCCTCAATATATCTGGTGCATTCAACAACGTCTATACGGAGTCAAAAATGCGCAGCCTATTAGTTGTATCAATACACAAGGCTTTGGACTCTTGGTTATACAACCTGCTGAGCTGCAGAAGAGTACAAGACGAGTGGGGTACCACAACCATGACGAAGGAGGCACACGGCGGCACGCCTCAAGGCGGAGTACTGTCACCCCTTCTATGGAACCTTGTGGTTTACGAACTGCTAACGAAAGATAACCGCATATGCCGACGACATAAGCATAATTATCGTGGGAAAATGTCCATCGACTCTCAGCTCAATCATGGGCTCTACACTTGATGAGATACTAAAATGAACCACAGAAGCCGGACTTAGTTTTAATGCGGAGAAGACGGACCTCATTCTCTTTACCAAGAGATACAATGTACCGCAAGGGACTCCACCAGAGATAAATGGAATATCACTAACGCCAAAGAACAACGTTAAATACCTTGGAGTAGCAATCGATAGTAAACTGTCATGGAAGTCCAAAGTGGAAGAAATAGTGAAGAAGGCGACCAACGCACTAAATGCATCCCAGAAGATGCTGAGTAGCACTTGGGGCCTATCACCAAGTCTGATGCATTGGTTCTTCATTTCAGTACTCCGACCGATACTGCTACACGGCATACTGGTATGGTGGCAAGCCATGGAGAAAACCAAATACCTAAAGCTGATGGAGAAGACCCAGCGACAGGCACTGGTCTGCATTACGCGGGCGCTGAGGTCCACTCCAACCAAAGCATTAGAACACATCTTATGTATCAACTATATGGACATCCAAGCACTCCTTCTGGCACAAAAGACCGCTCAACGTCTATGTGCGGCAGGCACCATGGCGCTACAATGCTATGGACACAGCATGGTTGGTAGAGAGATCAATAGTAGCACGGACTACGTCATCCCAAAAATCAACTCAATATGCACATTAGCACTATTGGGATCAGAAGACTGGAGTATAGGATTGGCCCAAGAAGCAACGCACTTCTTCACAGACGGCTCAAAGATGGACCTACACTCCATCAACTCCAGAAATGTCCTAGCGGTCAGGGAAACACTTGATCTCCAGAAAGGTGCAAATCTACTGGATTCCCAGCCACCGGGGCATCTATGGAAACGAGATGCCAGACAGTCTTGCAAAAGCCGGAGTCGGACTAGGCCAAGAAGAAACACTAAGCATACCTATCTCCATACAGACACTTAACTGCGAGATGGAGTAGAAAGCAGAGAAAGAACGAGAGGTAAGGTGGGATAACACCAGCGGATGCAGAATCTCTAAAATTATGTGCAAGACAAGCGACAAAAAGCTTACGCACTATCTGCTACAGCTCCAGAGAAGAGACTGTAGACTGCTCATTAGCATACTAACGGGACACTGCCTAGCAGCCGCTCATGCAATGAAGCTAGGCATAACGACAGAGGACACCTGCAGGAAATGTATGGAACCTGGATTCGCAGAAACTCTAGAACATCTCATTTGCAGCTGTCCAGCAACTGCCATGATAAAATTAAAACTTCTGCATACCCCACAAATCGCTTCTTTAAAAGAAGCGGCCAAGAGGCCCCCAAAACAGTTATTGGCATTTGCCAAAACGTCAAGAATCCTCCTGGACTTCTAAGCCAAACGAACCCAAATAATCACCCGGCCTCATTAAGGACCATAAGGTCTATGTGTGACCCCATCTGGGGTCAGCCGGAACTACCTACCTACTTAGTAGGTTGATTTTGACACGTTTTTTTAGTATTCTTCTATTCACTCGACTCATAGAGCTTACAAGTTAAGGAGTTCACTTAGATAGGCTCAAAAAAAATAGTATACTTTTTTAGGGACTGATTTTTTAGGGGCTGTAGTTGAAGTGTCTATTGGTGCTGCCGTCGTAGTCACACAATCCGCATTGGCTACGTTCGCAGGGTCCGTACAGTCCGTGCAGCCATCAGCAGCTGGGGTTTGAGTTCCTGTGCAGGCGACTCCTTCGCTTGTTACAAAGCAAATGGCCAAAATGGCGCAACCCAAGATAATAGTGGATATTCTCATTACGGTTCAACTCGAAAATTCGATGAAAATTATGTTCGCTTCCTCCTTTTATAGCGATTTCACTTCTTTAAAATACTTTACTGCTGTGTCAATAAATTCAGTACTCAAACCATAATTAACCATTTGTGTGTGTTTTGCTTTGTAATTAACGGTAATTGTTAGAACGATTGCATTCCATTTCAAATCAAACAGCTCCAGTGTTTGAGTTTCTTTTTTTGTAAGTTTCTTTTACGTCATTTGAAAATAAATAGTCTCCAAAACTTATATCAAAATTATTGCTACGCAGTTTTATTTGTAGCGGACTGTTGTAAAAAAAAACATACACTACAAAACAAACAATAATGAACTCTGATTAAATGTAAAAGGGATGCTAAAATTAAAAATATTCTTCTTCGTAGATCAGGGGCTTTAAAGCTTGTTTTAAAGGTGGCGTTATTAGTATTAAATCGAGGCGGACAATGTCGCAACAAACTTCATTTTGAATCATTTTACGGCTTTCATATTGAGTATATGACCTATTGCTGAAGTGCAACATAGACTTTGTGTGCTCTGCGAATACGTTAACTTCTGTGACAACAAAACACAATTTGCGGGA
Organism: Lordiphosa fenestrarum; assembly: GCA_035044985.1. Classification (NCBI taxonomy): domain Eukaryota; kingdom Metazoa; phylum Arthropoda; class Insecta; order Diptera; family Drosophilidae; genus Lordiphosa; species Lordiphosa fenestrarum. The sequence goes on from JAWNNO010000685.1 coordinate 549,813, forward strand.
CAGCTGTTACAAAGGCAAACAAGTAAGGGCGCTGCAGTCGAGTTTCCCGACCACAAAATACCCTGTTCATTTATTTGTTTTTGAATTTTTGAAGATGTCATCCTAAATGTAGGCAATACTTTTCTAGTCCTGATCAACAACTGCAGCTTTTATCAGCTCAACTGTTTCGCTTATAACTCCGGTGTTTTTGGTCCGATCTGATTGTACTTTTCAGAATAGATAGATATTGAGCCTAGCTTGATGTATACTAAACCACGAGGCTCTAACTTGAAAATTGTGGATCTGACGGCTTTTTAGGTCTTGGATTTATAGAGGAGGTCTAGGTTTTTTGGGGATAAAAGGGGGACGGGGTGGAATTATTCAAATCTGAAACAAACTTGATCTGCGTACAGCATAAATCTACCTTCGTGCAAAAATTTGTGGCTCTATCTCTTATAGTCTCTGAGATCGACGCGTTCATACAGACAGACAGACGGACGGACGGACAGACGGACAGACGGACAGACGGACAGACGGACAGACGGACAGACGGACAGACGGACAGTCGGACAGACGGACAGACGGACAGACGGACATGGCTATATCGACTCGGCTGTTCATGCTGATCAAGAATATATATACTTTATGGGGTCGGAAAATTTTCATTCTCCCTGTTACATACATTCGCACAACTTCATGATCCCCCTTTTCCCATTTTCAATGGGAACAGGGTATAAAAAGAGTGGGCTTCTTGGAACACCCGGTACGATGTTTTGTATGGTTATATCCGGAAGAATTCATTTTTTATTTAATTTCGAAAAACAGTGTTCCCTAAGAAGAGAAGCCCTCTGTCTCTCTATGACACTCACTAAACACTGTTGTAAAAGAAAAATCATTAGAGAGAAAGTTTATTTTAATCAGTGGTGTTTGAAAATGATCGATAGTGGGCACAATTAATAGTCTTGAAAATCGATAATAGTAAATGTCGAACCTGCCAAATATCAAGGCTTTAGAAGCTGCAGCCTTAGCAACCAGAGCTACAAAGACCAGCCGAGAAACGAACTCATCCAAGCACACTGGACCAACTGATTAGACTGCTCGTGGATCAACGGAGCCAACAGCTCCTGTGAACAACAATGCCGACTTCTCCGCCCTAAAACGAAAGATGAATATACTGGTTGACTATATGGCCTAAATTATGACCGCCATTTCATCCCTGATGGGCTCCAGAGCATAGAATGGCGATTCGTTTCGTTTCGGTCAGTGCTTTGACCACTGTTTTGGTCACTGTTTCCGTCACTTTTTTGGAAACTCTTTTGGTCACAATTTGGGGACTCCTTTAGTCGCTGTCTCGTTCTCTGTTTTGGTCATTGTTTCATTCACTTTTTTGGGCTTCGTTTCGGTCACTATTTAGGCCACCTCTAATCCACCACCCACCCATTCACAACCCACCTGCTGCTATGGCTGACTTTGCGTAAGCAAAGAAATCTGTCGTTTGTCGGGATTTGCCCTCCAGTCGATCGTTCGTATTAGAGCGACGCTCTTACCTCACCCGCTGAACACCTCAGACAATTTCCCTTCCGACTACTCGTTGTTTCCGTCGATGACGCATGCTTTTAAAGATCAGCAGCACATTCGCTCTATAAAAAACTAAAAAATTAAGTAGATTCGTGGATCGCATCAAAAGACGCTTCTTTATAAATGGAAGCTTTCCCCTCCCTTTTCTTTCCTAATATCCGACGTTCAGAATTGAAAATACGTTTTAATAAAAGTGAACACTATTTTAAACAGATGTCGTTAGGTAGGGATTCAGGTTCGTCATGTCAAATTTGGCAGATTCAAAGGTAATGAACACCTTCATGAACCGAAAAAACACAAACTGAATTGGTTCTCGGGGGACCGGTTCACGACCGGCTTGCAGCCTTGCTCAGAACCGGTTCAAAAATGTTTCAGAACCGTATCTGAGAAATAATTTCGATGTGACTCTTTGGCGTGTAATTTTAATATCCTTGCAGAGGGCGTGTTAATCATCTCCGACAACAAAGTATATATATTCTCGATCAGCAAGACGAACTGAACTGAACCGTCTGTTTCTGCACCTCCGTCAGTTTTTAAGCAATCTCAACCAATCTTTGCACAAAGTCTTCTGGTACAAATAAGCTGCACATTTTTCGAAATCGGCCGGATCGGAGGACTATATCATATAGCTGTCACAGGAACTATCAGCCGAAAAACAAGTTCTAGTGAGAAAAGATTTTTTGTTTTCAATGCAAACTTCTCCAAACTCCATATTTACTAGTTTCTAATGCTTTTTCATGATTCTGCCAAATTTGGTCGAAATCGGACATCTATATGGTATAGCTGTTATATAAAAGTAGACTCAAAAAAGTAGTCTTATTGGACATGTCCTTCAAATTAGTTAAAAAACGTGCTACAAGGGTATAAAATAGCCATTAACAAATTTTTGGAAAAAAAAAAGTTGGGGTGGCTGAGTTGATATGGAATGTCCCATATTTAATTTTTCATCCATGTAGTACAGGTATTGTGAAAATACTGCATCATACTGTAAAAATAAATCAGGGATTATAAAAAAAATCAGATTGTTGATATGTTCGAAATGTACGAGTGATATATTCGAACATATCATCTGCGTATTTTTCAGATGAAGGCCGATTCGATACTGAAAAATACCCGACTGATACTAAATATCGCGATCTTTTTTTCTGTGTAGCAATGGTATAAAAACTTTCAATAATTGATTCTGCAAGGTTCTACTGTCATCTAAGAATCGCTCAATTTGGCAACGTTCTCAGCGGTCTGCCTGAAGGCCTCATTGCTTTGTTTAGCGAAAATTTCGGATTACTCCCTCCATAAATGAGTTATAAGACTCAGTTTTCCCTTAATTTTTTAAAATTTTAATCAATAATTTTTGTAAAACTGAGCTATAATTTTGTACTCGAGCGTTCTTCCATATTGGCTAAAACGATAACGGAGCGGAAAGACCCAATCACATGCCACACTCTCTCAGAGTGCACCCACTAAGATGGAGAGCCGCTTGACGATGCGAAGCTTTGATTATTAAGTGACGGGCAGTCTTTTCGAAGTTGGGGCCAGTGTGAATAGAATATAGGGGGTATACCAATCGGCCCGGGTGTGGCAGCAGCCGGGTGTTTGATTTGAAATATAACGCAATCGTTCTAACAATTACCGTTAATCACAAAGCAAAACACATACAAATGGTTAATTATGTTTTGAGTACTGAATTTATTGACACAGCAGTAAAGTATTTTAAAGAAGTGAAATCGCTATAAAAGGAGGAAGCGAACATAATTTTTCATCGAATTTTCGATTTTTTTTCGACTTTTTTTTTTTGAGCCTATCTAAGTGAACTCCTTAACTTGTAAGCTCTATGAGTCAAGTGAATAGAAGAATACTAAAAAACGTGTCAAAATCAACCTACTAGGTTTAAAATCAAATCTGTGTTGCTATGGTAGTATTGCTTACAAAGATTAAATATATACCGTTATACCTCAACTAAATTGGTGGGATTGGCTTTTATTGTCCATTTCTGTAACCTTCGAGTTAGTCGTAGCAATTTAAATCGATTAATAAAGTTAGGTAAGCCCAAGTATCTTAAAAGTTAGCCGTCGGGGAGATCCTCAGCGAATCTTTCTAAAACTTTCTCCACAAATAACTAAGTTTTTTTACGGTTTTTCTGGACGGATATGTTGCAATGGTTAGTGTGCTTCCCTGCTGAGTCGTTTCTCCACAAATAACTAAGTTTTTTTACGGTTTTTCTGGACGGATATGTTGCAATGGTTAGTGTGCTTCCCTGCTGAGTCGTGGGTTCAATCCCGCCTCGAGACCTTAAATCAATAAGCTTTTTTCTTTAAGAACTTTTACTCCCGGTCACCTTCCCCAGTTCTTGGCGCCAGCTGTGAAGTAACTAGCCACGAAAAAGCTTCCCAAAATCTCTGCCTTATGGAATCGGATTTAAATTGTAGGTCCCTTTCTCTTTTGCGAAAATTAGAAGCACACAAGCCAAGAGATTGAGAGTAGCTCGACTCAGAAAACTATTGAGATTTTCGTATAATCTATTGAACTGATTCAAACTAAGAGGACTTTAAATGTAAAATGGCAAGATTATTAAGAAGAAAACCCGAACGCATCATGTCTTCTTGGTTTTGAGCGGTCGGTTTCAAATCTGTCAGCTTTTGTCAACTAATCTAATAGCCTAGCACTGTGGAGACACTTCACAAACGCAAGCAGTTACAATTCGCAAATTTAAAGACATAAATACGAATTTTGTAAAATGTATGAGAATTATAAATTGTAGACCTAATAGATTATTGTATGTCATAAGTTAAACAGTGAAAATGGTTTCTTTTTCATTTCCTGCTTTCGCCTAAGCGTATGCTTCAGAAATAAGCAGAAGTAGTCAATTCAACAACAATTGTTTAAAATTTTGTACACCTTGCGCCTGCAAGAGTAAATTGTCTGAAATTGTTCAGAAGTTTGTAACGCATAGAAGGAAGCAACTCCGACCACATAAAGTGTATATGTATATTCTTGATCAGCAAGACTTTCTGAGTGGATTTTCTGTTTCTATGCTATCTCCTCCATCAGTTTTAAAGCTATCTCAAACAATCTTTGCACGAAGTCTTCTGGTACAAATTACATCGGATGACCTTAGCATATAGCTGACACAGGCACGATCAATCAAAAACCTATAGTTGTAGTGAGAAAAACTTTATGTTTCTAATTTTTGGTGTCTTTAAACTTGCCAGTTGTTAATTGACTGCTTCATCACAATTTTATTAAAAGCTTGTAAACCACTCAACTAGCATTTTTGAAAGAGAAGTTGAACTATTTGTATGTTACTCATTTAAAAACATTATTTATTATACGAACTTCAAAAGTAAGTTAACTTCGGGGGAGCCGAAGCTAACTTTTCTCTATTTTAGTAAAAGTATTTGCAAGTGCTTATTCTAATAGATGTTTCTGCATAATTATATGCAATTTAATATTAATTTTTGTATATGCTGTATTAATATTGTAACTTCGTGAAGGGTGAACATTTAATTCAATTTCGATTGATAGCCGATTGTTTCTTAAATTGTCAAAAATAAATCAAATGAAGTAAAGCAAATTATTCGGTGAATAACATTTCCAAAACAGCTGAGAAAATATGCAAATAGTCCCTGAAAACCTTAAGCAAATAAAATCGAACGCGTATAAAAGCTATGAAAGTTTGCCAAATTTTATAACATCTGTCAATCATCTGTAGAACATGAAAGCCTGTACAACTATCGTCTGCTGTGCCATTTTTTTGGCCACCTGCTTTGTGAGAAGTAGTGATGCTGTCGCCTGCTCGCCCACCGTGACCACCGATTGTACCGACTGTTCCGACCCGACAAATGTTGACCATGTGGATTGCGCAACGACGACAACTTCCACAACAGAAGCGGCAACCACCACAACCACCACAACTACCACGGCAGCCACAACAACAACCACACGCAGAACAGGATCAAATCCGAGGATTGTGTATATGAACAATTTGCAATATCGGGCTGTACGCCGTCTGCGTGTAAATCCCAATCGAGCAAGCGCCACTGGCCAAAACACAAATAACAGGAATAGGCGTCGTGTGATTGTTGGCTAATTAATTGTAAAACTTAAATTAATAAATTAAATTAACATAATTAAGCTCTTTCTTCATTTTATTAAAGTAGTGGCGTCGATCCGAGATAATTTTTGTGTACCGAATACAAATCTGTTTTGAAAAGTGAACCGTCACTTGTGGATTATTGAAATTAGAATTACACAGAATTATATTTTCTCACATCAATTAAAATCCGATATACGCTTGAAAATTACATGTTCGAAATATTAAATTTAAATCAAACTGATAAGTTCGACGTATTATAATGTCATTTGGTCTCAAGACATAAAAAATAAATTGGAAATGATAGGTTAATCCTTTCAAAGCAACTTGCACTTCACTCAGTTTTTATACACGTTACTCGTAGAGTATAAAGGGTATACTAAAGTCGTGCAAATGTATGTAACAGGCAGAAGGAAGCATCTCCGATATCATAAAATATACATCATCAGCATCAACAGCCGAGTCGATATAGCCATGTCCGTCTGTCTGTCCGTCCGTCCGTCCGTCCGTCTGTATGAACACCTAGATCTCAGAGACTAGAAGAGCTAGAGCAACCAAATTTTATACGTAAGCTAGTATTGTCTGTAGACAGATCAAGTTTGTTTCAAATTTTGGCCAGGCCCCCTCCCGCCCCAGCAATAAAAAATATTGAATAACTCCCACAATTTTTAAGATATCGAGCTCAGATTTTGCAGTGTAGTCTATGTGGCCAATATCTACAATCTCACAAATTTTCAAAAGGATCGGATAGTAAATGGCCGAGTTAAAAAAATTTTGCATACTTATCCGAGCTGAGCTGAGTAACGGGTATTTCGAAGTCGGGCAGGGCCGACTTTAACGTACGCTCTCGTTTTTTCCGAAGTATTTAATATTTCGTTAGGTTCCTTGAAGTTTCAAAATGTTACACTATTTGTCCAGACGTCCCTTTCGCTTTATGGTCAAAATAAAATTATATATTCACATCACGCATATTCAGTTAACAGTTATACTTATAGAATAACAGAAAAGGCAGAGTGGATGTCATAAGTGGTATTATTCTATTGGTTATCTTATGACCAATTACTTGGTGGAAATTATCAACACTTGGCTAAATGACCAAATTTCAAGCATTAAGTCGACAAATAAAACTGAAACTTGGCAAATTTGATGACAACATCCAAAACAACATGTGGGAAAAGTTTTTAACCGATGCGACCACGCCTACCTCACAGCCCATATCGCACATGTTTAACTCAATATGGAGTAATTTTTAATCTTTTCACATTTTACTCCCTAGCACGTTGTAGCCTAGTTGAAATGGCATAATGAAGAGAAAGGGTCTAGACCGATAAGGGAAGGGGTGCGGCCCAACGACGAGAATTCTCAAATTTCCTTTTTAATTCAATAAGTTACTTCAAATCAGACTGAACTAGCCCATTTTTGGGTTTCCTGAAGATGTCGCTAAAAAACAGGTTTTTAAAACGATGTTTTTAAATTGCAATATTTTGGGGCCCAGAGTAGCTAGAGACGTAAAATAAATTCCCTGCGGGAGAAAATTGAACAAGGTTACAGGACTTTAAAAATTAAAACGATTTTTTGTGAATAATTAAATGAAAAATATAATGAGACGGTTTTGGTAGTTCCCGTTAAGACGCCACTTTAAAACGTTTACTGTAGCTTCTTCAGGCCTCGAAGTCAATTACCAGAAAGTTTAAAAAAAATCGAAGAGTAGGAGTGGTTGACCAAGAAACCAAAGTCTCCTCCTACTTAAAGCGGGGCAGTGATACAAAAGGTGCTGGATCGTTTCCTCCTCTTTCTCAAATCTTCAACTTCTGCAGAAGTCGGAATTTTCCATATCTGAAGCAAAGCTGATTTGCGGACGGTATTCACCTACCTTCATGCAAAAATATGGGGAAGCATATGTCCCATACATGTCAATCATCTAACTTTTACCATCTCTGAGATCTGTGCGTTCATACGGACGGACGGACGGACATGGTAATATCGACCCGACTATTGATGCTGATCAGGAATATATATACTTAATGGGGTCGGAGATGCTTCCTTCTGCCTGTTACATACATTTGCAGTTGAAGAATTCAGAAAAGGGAAGGAAAAGATCCAGCACCTTTTGTATCACTGCCCCGCTTTAAGTAGGAGGAGACTTTGGTTTCTTGGTCAACCACTCCTACTCAGCCTATCGGAGGTAGCCGACAGAGATCCCAGCTCTACTTAATAATTTTCTGTCCACACAATGGTACTGAAGACCACCATACACTCAAAAAAAAACCGCCTAAATTCGCCTTTAAAAAGGGGTCAAAGGCGATTTGCCATATATTTTAGAAAAATTATTTCTAAAAATAAGACAAAGACTTACTGAAATTAAGAAAATATTTACTATAAGCTATAGTATAGATTTAAAAAAAAACCTTTCTAGATTTTAGAAAAACCTTTCTAGATTTTAGAAAAAAAACATTTTCAACTATTATAGACAACAGTAAAGGGAGTGGGGGGAGACTGGAGACAGAACACGAAGAAGACTACTACACTTCTATATTTTCTTTCTGTTGGTTTACTAAAGTTTCTTTCTGAAAATCACATTGTAATTAGTAATCAATATTTTAATTTCTAACTTTACCCTGCCTGGGACTTGATCTCGGGACCTCGTGGAAACTTCAACACGAAAGGCATCTTATCTCACTCGACTACCAAGCACTCGCCTGAGTCACAGTAAAGGACACAGTCAAATGCACTTAGCTGCCTTCTTTTATATTCCGAAAGCAGGGAATTCGAACTTGAGAATTACAAGCGGAGTCTTTTTCTATTTTTCTAAATTTTAGTGCGGTTTTCAAGATTATTTTTCTATATTTTAAGGCGATTTTCTCAGCATGCCGAAAATTACTTGCCACTTTTATATTCCGAATGCACGGAACTCGTACTTGAGAATTACAAGGGATGTCTTTTTAATATTTTTATATTTTTTAGGGCGACTTTCTAGACTTTTTATACCCTTGCAAAGGGTATTAAAATTTTACCCAGAAGTTTGCAACGCATAGAAATATTCATTTCCGACCCCATAAACCATATATATTCTTGATCAGGGTGACGAGCTGAGTCGATTGAGCTTTGTCCGTCCGTCTGTCTGTTTCTACGCGAACTAGTCTCTCAGTTTTAAAGCTATCGAGCTGAAATTTTGCACAGAGTCTTCTTTTTGCTGCACACTACTAATATGTCGGAACCGACCGGATCGGATGACTATATCTCATAGCTCTCATAGGAACAATCGGTCGGAAAACTAGTTGTAGTATGAAAAACTTTTTTCTTTTCAATGGAAACATCTCCAAACTTTGTAATCGTAGGTTTTATATGTTTTTTTATAATCCTACCAATTTTTATTAAAATCGGACAACCATATGGTATAGCTGCCATACAAAAGATAGGTCTGAAAAACAGTCTTAGTTAGAAAAACTTGTTTGTTTTTAATGGTAGCATCCTGCAATTTTGTGTTTGTTTGTTTCTCGTGGTTTTACATAATTCTACAAGTTTTTGTCCATATCGGATGACTATATTATATGGCTCCCATACAAACGATCGGTCGGAAAATGGGAAAAAGAGTATTTTTTAAAATATTTAAGCGAGCACTTGCAAGGGTATAAAAACTTCGGCACAGACGAAGTTAGCTTGGCTTTCTCGTTTTCTATATTTAATGGGCGAATTTCTAAAGGGCTTGTCTAAATTTAATAAATGTTCTTTCTTAAATTTATGGCGATTCGCCCAATTTTAGGACACAGTGCAATGTATTTTATTCTAAATTCAAGGGTGAATTCGCCCTTAATTTTAGAAAGAATTGAGGAAAAAATCTAGAAAAATGACCCTAAATTTAAGAAAAAATAAATCGAATTTCTAAATTTAAGAAATTATTTTGTAAAAAATCTTTAGGGTTGTTCTTTCTAAGTTTAAAAAAAATATTGTCTAAAAACAAGAAAGGAAAATTATTTTAGGGCGAATTTCTAAAAAATTAGAAATTAAATTTTTTGAGTGTAGAATTCAATTCGGAATACATGGCATCGCAACGGGCCTAGGTGGGAGAGCGACTTGTCGGGATCGAAACTCGGCATTCGGGACATTGGCCGATTTGTGATGTGGTCGCTGCTGAGTAAACGGAACGAGGTCAATTTCCTAGAATCCGAGATTGGTTGGGGTCGAGCAACTGTTAAAGACTGGCTGAACTTCCTCGGAGATGAGTATATAGACTGACTGAGTTACTCGAGCGGAGCAGCGATTCGCGGACAAGCCCACATTGATGATATCGTCAGAACAAGTATTTAAAAATATATATTTTAAAATCACGAATTTATTTTTAATCATAAAAATTCTTAGAAAAATCATCTATTATTATTAAAACATTAAAAGTTAGTTAAAAATCATTGAAGCTTGCAGATTATTAAGAAAATATAATTATGTGGATAATTCAAGCAGTTCAAAAGATATAATTGTTTTGGGAAAAGTCCCCCCTGTGCAACGCTGAGAACGAGAACTGCTCTCCCCGCACTTCCTTAGAAGAAGTCGCTAGAAGTCGAAATGTCTTCTCGCATTCGAGTAGATTTCGTGCTAAAAATCAGGGATTGCCAATTCGTGCTAGAATTCTCTGGGTGTACTCATTACAAATGGGTAAGAGGGGTTCACGATGTTGGTGGCAAATGTTAGTGCCCGGGAGTGGTGCAGCGGGTAGTGTGTGTGCCTGCTGTGCAAGAGGTCGATGGTTTGAACCCGACTCAGGCTTGGTAATTTGAGCTGTGCTAAGTCAAATATTTAATTTTTATACTCTGTACAGTAGGTGCATAGAGTATTATAAGTTTGTGCAAAAGTATGTAACATCCAGAAGGAAGCTTCTCCGACCCCATAAAGTATATATTCTTGATCAGCATCAACAGCCGAGTCGATATAGCCATGTCCGTCTGTCCGTCTGTCTGTCCGTATGAACGCACAGATCTCAGAGATGGTAAGAGATAGAGGTTTGACGTGTATGGGACATATGCTTCTTATGTCTGCAGGCAGATCAAGTTTATTTTCAATTTTGGCCACGCCCCCTCCCGCCCCCGCAATTTAGAAAAAACGTCATATCTCCCACAGTTTTGAAGATAAATGGCTTGTTCCTTCTGGACATATTTAGTTGTTAGAATAACTTATCGATCCGCCAAGGGAATGAAGAAGATCGGATGAACGGTTTTCGAGTTATGATCAAAAGACAAATTTTCTTGGTACAGAGTATGTTATAGTCGGGCTTGACCGACTTTCTTTCTTGTTTTTTATGTAGCGGGCAAAGGGAATCATTTCCGAAACTATAAAGCTTATATACTCTTGATCAGCATCAACAGACGAGTCGGTATAGTCATTTACGTGTGATCAAACCTATTTCACAGATGGAAAGAGATAAAGATTTGACAAGACAAGTTCAATTTTGGCCACGATGATGGATGATTCGTTCCATTGGGCCTAATTTCAAGTTCGCTTAATGTGTAATCGTGGCGAGCTTTCGTTCCGGTGCTTCCAATATCCATCCAATAACCGCATACCGGCGTCGTGGTTACAAATTGGTATACAAACCATTTGCAACCCTCGCTCCCACAACTGCATCTTCTCGCTCCGGCCGGTGGGATTCACGCTTGGCGTATTTCTCGCGTGCCGCACTGCGATCCACTCTCTCTCTCTCTCTCTCTCTCGCTCTGTTTGGGTTGCCATGATGTGCGGTGACAACAACGCCCGACAGCGACGACTCAATTCCCATACAGCACAACAGCCTGGCGTTAGTCGTGTCGCGGCTGTTGAGGAATACACCACGGTACCCGGTGTCGTATTACTCCAACTGTTAACGGTTTTCAGTTTCGAAAGTGCATTTTCGTAAGACTTATTAGTACTTGAACTGTGATGTGTGATGGCACGTTCCGTCGGCGGCAGCTCAAAGTGTCATTAAAGTGATAAAGTACTCTACCTAACAGCCCTGTTCCTTAACAACCAATTCGAGTTCCGCTTCGTGCATTGCCCAATTTTTCGTGAGCTAGATGTGTGTTGTTCTTTTGGGGTTTTTGACTTATGCCTAATTACCAGTGACGCCGGCTAAGAGCCGTAGAACCCTTCTAAAATGTGTCATTGGAAAACAAAATTTCGTAGTGTTTTGTGAGCAGTCGAGTGTTAATCGAGGCACAGGGCCAGACACAACCAGACGAAAGTAATTAACATAACCGTCAGCTGGCTTGGGGTTGCATCGAAGGATACCTGCACATATCTAGTTACAGCCCACAGGGGAATGCCGTAAAGGGTAAGTTTTGCCAAAATGAGTCGCGTCTAGGGTTGGGCTAGCTAAAAACCAGTTGGGCCTAGGACTTGGCTGCTCTTCCAAGGCCAATGCCAATCATGGTGTACATCCATAGTTGCGAATTCAATTGTCTAGCCAAATTCATCTTCAATTAGTTGGATATGCAAAAGAGCGCTAGAAAATGAGACCAAGTGTAACGAGCAAATTATTTACGACACCAACTTTGCCTCTAAAAAAGCTACAAAGATTCGGTTGGCTTTAGTGTTGGAGCGGATGCGGGCCCAGGCTCTGGCTGTGACTCAAAAATCAAGCTACCGCAACGAACCTGCCCTCCAACCAACCACCTGACCCCCAGCCCAGTTCCAGCCGTCAGCTCCCCTTTTGTTTGCCAGCAACAACAAACAATAGTTGGCTGCTGCTGGCGTTGAACTTGACTGTCAAGAGCCACGTTTCGGAATCGATGTGCATGACAAAAAGGGCCCTAATATGGGGGAGGAAGTGTTTAAATTGGAGTAGTCGAAGCCATAAGCTCGTTTGGTTGCTCACTCACTCGTTCGTGGGCCGGAAACGGAGTGAGCCTCGGAGCCGGGCTTAACATATTTTTTAATTGAATGAAATCTGGCAGAGCTGAGCCATCTTGCCGCATTCCAACTACAGCTTAGGATTATTGTGGCACTCGAACCAAAATTTGTTCACAGACTTTTCGATTTCCTAGGCAGTGTGGTTACCTTGGCAGGCAGCAATGCCGAAATGTTTCCAATGGATACAGTTTGCCGTTTCACTTTTGGCAAGCCCTCTGATCGGGAGACCCGGGGAACATGCCAAGCGCAACTTTGCAACACGAGTCATTAGCACCAGACGCAAAAGTTCATGTGTGTGTCAGGAGTCAGATTTTCGTCATGGTAGTTGGGGCAGCTGACATATCTTTCACCGCCGCACTGTGGCACATTTGTCAAAGAAATTTAATTTCAGAAAAAAATTAAAATCTTTTTGGATTTGTATCGCCTGTAAAATGTAGCGCTGTCAAAATTTAAGAAATATACAATTTTTCCGTTAGTCATAATTTTCGGAAGATTTCCATGAAAACACGACATTTGCTTCACCAGGGACAAAACCTAGCTAGTCAAAGTCTAGTCTAGTCAAGCTATTAATCTAATTCGATTCTAAGAGTTTGATACTTCCATTCACGAATAGAAGAAGAAATTGAGTTTTTTTGGGAATGAAAGCGAACTTGTGGAACACATGGGAATAGTGAGATCCAATAACGGCGCAACAATGTTTTTTCCAAAATATTATGTAAAATAGTATAATGTTCTAACTTTGAGAGTTCAAAAACTTGATATGAGTTTATATGGTTCAGTGAAGAACATTTTGAACTCAAGTGTGTAAAAAATCTGATCTTAGTTTGGTTCACATTATCAAATTGATCTCTTGCAGGTCCCTCGAAAAGAACAAGTTATATATCCTCATCCCTAATTAATTTCTAGAGTTTCAGTCAGATCAAGCTTATTTTCAGTTTTTGCCACGCCCCCTAGACCCACCGCAACTAGAAAAAAGTACAGTCTCGCATGGTTTTGTAGATGTTTGGTTCGAATCTTTTTGTCATATTTAGCTATTTATCAGGACTATTTGTCGATTCGCCAAAGGAGTGGTAAAGATCGGATGAACGAAAGTCAAGTTAAGGGCCAAAGAATGGTCGAACGTTTTGAAAAATTCGTGACTCTATTGGAACAAACCTCGGACCTGATCAGTGCGGAAATTTAAACCGTTAAAGCTTTTTCTATTTTCACATAATCTAGTGTCTTAGCTAAAATTTCTCTCAAGTAGCTTCAATTATAAAATTAACACAGAAATTAACAACCAGACTTCGTCATTGTGATCCATAGATTCCTACTAAAGCCATAGAACTACACTAAAAACAAGGAGTCAAAAGCAATTCACCATATATTTTAGAAAAAAAATTGCTTACAATGGGACTGAGATTTTCTGAAATTAAGGAAATATTGACAATAAAATTTTATAAAAAACCTTTTCTAAATTTTAGATTAAAAAATTGTTTTCTTTTAGATAAGAAAGGCAGAGAGGGGTGTGTAGGAAGACGACACTTAGACGCGTATAATCCCTAATAAATATTTTTATTTTCTTTGTGTTTCTTTCATTTCTTCTTTTTGAGAATAGCACCCAAATTAGAAATCGTTATACTTCTATTTTCTAACTTAACCTTGTTTGGGACATCGGTTAAACTTCAAAACGAAAGGCATCTTTTCGCAACCAACTACCAATTTTCAATTTTGGACACGACCCCTCCAGCCCTCGCGATTTGGAATAACGCCATATCTCCCACAGTTTTAATAATAGATGGTTCGTACCTTCTAGACATATTAAGTAGTCGAATTATTTATCGATCCGCCAGATTGGTAAATGATCAAATGACTGTTCGCTGCTGCAGCGCAGTATTTTTTCCTTAATTGGACCTAAATTTAATAAAGCTTTTAGGAAAACATCTAGAACAAATACGCTAAATTTAAGAAAAATTAAACGGAATTTTTACAATTAACAAATTAAATATCAAATGAAAAAACCAGACATATTCTTATAAACTATGAAAATACATTTATTTTATGGCGAATTTCTTAAAAGTAGAAATTACATTAATTATTAAGAGTTAGTTAACAGAGCATTAACACCAATGTGATCAATTCAACATTATGCTATAACAAGTATGCAACGTTTGTTCATAACTCTGCCACCTAAATGTATTTAAAACTTCAAAACTGGACAAAAAACGATGTCTGATTTTTCTCACCAAAATAGTTGAGCATAGCCACTGTGCGGTGACTTATAAAATGAGTGAAATGTCAACCAAACTTTTGGCTAATCTTTCTTCTTAATTTGCCTTCATTCAGTGAGTTTTCTCCGTGTGGAAAATTAGCTGCAGAAAAGGTATACCCCACACTCGCTTGCGGAAGCATATATATCACTAATGGGCTTAATTTAAACTAAATTTGAATTAAAATGCCCAATTAGCTGCCAGATATCTAACCAAGTTTGTGCAATATATATTTATGCCTACATTCATAAATTCCAAACCCGCAAAACGGGAGTGAATGGTTTTTGAGGTTTATGAAATATACTGGCAAACATATTTATATATAGGTATAGAGAAAGAGGGGCAGAGAGAAAAATGGAATTATTCATCGACAGCATTGATAACCCCAATACTTAGAAGAGCAGTGCAGCATGAAATTGTACGTGGCCAGCACTCATGTCCAAACGAATTAAAAACGCCAACTGACCAAACAACCCAATTGCCGAACATTTTACCAAAGCGTTGGCCATAAATACATAATTAAGCCAATGACGAAGTCGCAAAGAAAATGCACAGAGTGGAAAGGAAAATGGTTGCATGCTGTGCCCAAGCTGAAAGCGAAATCCGCGCCAGCGCCAGCCCCTCAACCACTTTAAATAGCACTAAAATTGAAATAAATGACCTTGTCTGCGGTGCTCATCCAAGAGGTTGATGTAACCCGGCGAGTGTAAATCAATGGCCAGGCCAAATGGCTGTAAATAATTGTAAGACTGTGAGTGCTTGTGCAATTGTGAAATCAATGAACCAAAGTCAGCCTCTTGCCAATTGCTCTGCGAGTTCAACACTCAAGACAATGGCCAAGTCTTGCGTTAATAAGCCACTGAAAATGATATGTGCAACTGTAGCAGTCGGATGCACTCATCTCTGGGCGGTTCACACGCATTAAGCTTATGCATGAAGTGCTGATGGTGGCAAAGGGTGGCTGTGAAATCTACACAAAACGCAAGGAATATCATTAGGTTTTTGGCCTAAGGTAATCAAATCTTAGATGTTGCGAAAGTAACTTTCAATTTTCTCTTCACTAACCCGCACAGAACTGGGCTGAAGCAGCCCAATTTGTCAGACACGCAAATGTGGCCAGTCTTGGGCAAAGAACAAACAGCAGTTTAGAAAACGTTACGGTCATTAAACCTCGAATAACGAAGTAAAATTTCTACAGCAACAAGCCAATAAAGGCCAGACGCTTCAATTAATCCGCACATAAAACTTTCGCAAAACATGCGAGTGTGTTTCTGGCCGAACATCATGTGTGTCCAGTGCCATTGGGAAACATAAGGTACGACCTAATTCGGCTGTGTCTTGGGAGGATGTGGCAACAGCTCAAACAACCCGTTCCAACTTTCTGTACTTGGAATTTCTCAAGCGAAACTTCTCTAGGGTCATAAGCCACAACATAAAATGTGCGACACATTTCACTGGTCCGACTTCTGTTCCATTTTCTAGGTGTCGGATGCGAGCTGTCATGTAGCAGACGCCACAGCATAATCATGTACAACGAAACACAGTTCAATTCCGAGGCCAGCGCTAGTCTGGACTACAAGAAGGTGCGCTTAAAAGGGCGCTCGCAGCGTCGCGCTTCCCTCAGTGATCTAAGTCAAAGTGTTGTTGTTATACTCAGCGCACTGATCTGCTGTGTGCTGTCAAATCGCCCGCCTAGGTTCGCTATTGACGGGCAGTCCGAGATTGTTCTGCGACTGAAGGAGAGCCCTGAAACGAAAGTTGGTAAGTAGCTGGCCGACCCAAGGGTGCGACTTCAGCTAATTTTGCGATCACCTTCTGCAGGAAGCTTGATTTATACACTGAAAGGCTACGACCCCGACAACGATCCCCTGACCTTTGGCAAACGCAATTCCCATGACAGCGAGATTATTCGCATAGAGAACGCGGGCGGCAACGAGGCCAAGGTGTTTCTGGCCAAGGAGCTAGACCGTGAGACGCAGGACGAGTATGCCATTGTGCTGACCCTGACCGATAGTCACTACAGCGATCACAACTATGTAACCCAGAGCTTTCTGCTGCTGGTCGAGGACATCAATGATAATGCCCCCATCTTTCTGCCCTACCAGAATGCCATCGAAATACCCGAGGGCAGTTCCCCGCGGGTGATCAGCACTCTGGAGGCGACCGATGCCGATGAGGGGGCCTACGGCCAGGTGGTGTACTATCTACAGGAGCTAGATGGCGACAACGATGTGTTCAGCATTGCCACGGTCCAGGGCAAGGGCGTTTTACGACTGCAAGGGGAGCTGGACTATGAGAGCAAGAGCTTGTATCAGTTGCGCGTGCTGGCCATCGATCGGGCCAATCAGGGACCAGTGAACACGGGCACGGCAGCCATACTGGTGAAGGTGAAGGATATTGAGGACCAGCCGCCAGAGTTTGTGGAAGTTCAGGCGGTGGCGCGCATTGCCGAGGATGCCCCCGTGGGCACCAGGGTATTGCGAGTGCGAGCCATCGACGGGGATCGCGGCATCAATAATCCCATTGCCTATACGATGGAGGCCAACGATCTCTTCGACATCAATCACCAAACGGGTGTGGTGTTCACTCTGACGCAGTTGGATCGCGAAGAGCAGAGCGACCAAGTCAATGGGGCCCACATATTGCGAATCACCGCCTCAGAGCTTTCCAAAGCGGCTGAAGCTGCCCAGTCGGCAGCCCCCACAGTTCGCACTGAGGTGACGATCATTGTCAGCGATGTCAACGATGAGATTCCCACCTTTGGCGAAGCAGTCTATCGTTGTGAGATCAATGAGAATGCCCAAACCAACACCCCGTTGAGTTTTGTCGACGAGGATGTACAGAACGTGGTGTTCGATCACGACGAGGGCAACAATGGCACCTTTCGCTTGTTTCTCGATCCGCCCAACGATCTGTTTGAAATTGTGCCGGAGCTGGCGGTGAACGAGGCGAACTTTATGTTGCGCGTGAAGAATTCCAAGTCCCTCGACTTTGAGCAGTTTGTGGAGATAAACTTCACCATTTTTGCACGAGAGATTGACGAGCCCAGCCGATGGAGGTAAGTCTGGTGGGAAAGTAGGCAATCCAATACTAAAATGCAATTTCGCAGCTCGGCCCATGTGCAAATCTTTATTCGCGATCAGAACGACAACTATCCACAGTTCACGCAAACGATTTACAATGTGAGTGTGCTGGAAAACAGCGAGCTGGGCACGATGATTGCCAAAGTGGAAGCGCTGGATGTGGATTCAGGGGACTACGGTACGATGGGCATACGCTATACCAATCTTCGAGGCGGCATAGCTCACCTGTAAGTACAACAAGAATCCCACACAACTTGACCCAAAGTAATGTTAAACTACCGCAGGTTGCATCTGAATCCCATCACTGGTGTGGTCACCATAAAGCAGTCGGGCAGCACAGCCTTTGACCGTGAAATGATTTCAAGACATTATCTCACTGTCGAGGCCGTTGACAACATAGGCCAGGGCAATCGCAATACGGCCCAAATCATCATTGACATTGAGGATGTCAACGACAACGCACCCACTTTCCTCCAGCGGCAGTACGAAGCAAAACTGCTGGAGAACAAAGGAGACTTTGAATCGCCTCTTCAAGTTGAGGCTCGCGACTTGGACCTAAACGGCACTGAGAACAGCCAGATCACCTACGAGATCATTGAGGGTCTGTACCGCCTGAATTTCACTATTAATCCGGAAAGCGGTCTGCTGCAGCCAATACATCACTTCGACTATGAGGAACTAGTGGACACCCACCGACGAAGTGTGCCCCAGGTCAATGCGGGTATGCGAGAGATTGACTTGCTTGTGCGAGCCCGGGACTCCGGCATACCCATGCTCTCTACTGTGGTGCCAGTGCTCATCTATGTGCAGGATGTGAACGACAATCCCCCCATCTTTCACAAAAGCTTTTATGCGAAAACCGTACCCGAGGACTTGCCAGGCGGCAGCTCAGTCTTACAGGTTCAGGCCATCGATCGTGACGGCTCGTCGCCCAATAATGCAGTCGTATATCGCATACAAATGGGAGCCAGCGACAAGTTTGTCATCAACTCTGACACGGGAGTGATAACAGTGGCTCAGGGTGCCAATCTAGATCCTGATTTGACCGAAAGCAAGCGAACGCTCTACACCTTAACTGTGGTAAGTATCAGATGATTCGCTAAAAGCTTTTTTCCGAGGTAGGAGTTTAACAGATCGAGCTTTACCTATGGTAGAAACTGTGAAGCTACTTTACTTAGGCCAAAGTAATCCCTTTGTGCAAACCATAATATCCCCTAATTTAACTTATATCCACACTAAACATTGAGATTGATATCAAACCTGCACAGCAACAACTTCAATTAAAGAGATCCAACCGGGTTGAACCGAACCAAGTCTGCAAAAATAACTAAACCTAAGCCTGCTTCAAACCGATCATCCTCTTGTTAATTAGCACATTTTATTTCAAGCTGGCTCTGGATGGCGGACTGGGTAGCTCTCAGCTGATGAACACGGCTACCGTGAACATTAGCATACAGGATGTGAACAATAAGCTTCCGGTTCTCCAGGAAATGCCCACACTGAAGATCGTGGAGAATACGCCCGTGGGAACTTTGGTCTTCCGCATCAGAGCCACAGATTCGGACCAGAATTGCATATTGCGCTACAAACTCAATGCGGAACATTGCGAGGGCCGCAATGAGGAGGGAACGCTGGTTAAGACCAACGAATATGACTATCGCGGCGCTTTTGAAATCGATCCGATCGAGGGAGACTTGAAAGTTACCAAGTTGTTAGATCGCGAAAAGGTTGAGCACATTAAACTGGCCATTACTGTGGAGGATCTAGCTGCTGCCACAGGCAAGCAATTGGTTGAAGGTGGGTCTCTACTTTTCTTTAAGTTCCTGTCGTAACCGCTTTGTGTACTTCCAGGCTATCTAGCAATTCAAATATTGGATGAGAACGACAACAATCCCAAATTTAAGCAGCCTTTTTACCGCCAGTCAATCACCGAGAATAGCATCAACGGTGTTATGATCGCCAATGTGCTGGCCTACGATTTGGACCAGAATCGCACTATAACCTACGCTTTGGAGGGCAACCCCACCTATCGAAATCTGATACACTTGGACTCCCAAACTGGCGAAATTGTGGTGGCCAACAAGATAGACCATGAGCAGCATCAGTGGTTGAATTTTAGCGTTCGGGCCACAGACTCGGGTCAGCCACCGCGTTCATCGCTGGTGGACGTCTATGTAACGGTGTTGGATGAAAACGACAACAATCCGTACTTTAAGGGTGGCAGCAAGAACTATTCGATCAGTGAGAATGCCCCACCTGGCACTAGA
This sequence comes from Lordiphosa fenestrarum, assembly GCA_035044985.1. NCBI lineage: Eukaryota > Metazoa > Arthropoda > Insecta > Diptera > Drosophilidae > Lordiphosa > Lordiphosa fenestrarum. The sequence goes on from JAWNNO010000685.1 coordinate 569,935, forward strand.
GTGGCCACCATACAAGCAGCTGATGCCGATTCGGGTGACTTTGGCAAGATCACCTTCCTAATGGATCGCATTAGCTCTCAGGGCAAGTTCACCATAGACGCCGATACAGGTGTACTCACAGTTGCCGATCGCCTGGATCGAGAAACCAAGAATTTTTACAATCTGGTAATCGAGGCGTGGGACAATTACCAATTTGGATTTCTTGCCGGTGAAAGCCGCAACGCCTTCAAGCAAGTGTTGTGAGTGGAAATGCAAAGGATGTTGTGTACAGAACCAATATAAATTTTATTTATCCCTCAAGCATCACCGTATTGGATGAGAACGACAATGCACCTGAAGTCCATCTGCCCACTGGCTGTGTGCTTATCACGGAATATCATGATCTTCACGAGCGCATTGCCAGCATTGTGGGAAGGGATGCGGATGATGCAGCGACACCAAATGGTCGACTTGACTTTGCCATTACCCAAGGCAACAAAGAGGGTAAGTACACTCAGAGAAAAAATGCGAATTTCACACTTGGATCAAGATTGTTCGATGAATGAAAATTCTTGATCCAAAAGTGAAATTCTTGACCAAAGTATATATTCTTGATGCCGTTTTTCTTAAACCGAGAGCTTAATCTAAATCCAAGTACGACTCATTCTCATATCAAGAGCTAAACAAAATTAAATTAAAGATTGCTCATTCTTTAATCGAGAGCGTACAGCATTGTCAAAAGCCGAAAATGTTCTTTCTAGTATCAAGAGATCATCAGATTCAAGAGTAAGATCGATTACTCTTAAATCAAGAGCTTCACAGATTGCAATCATACAACAATTTAAAATATGCTGTTTCTTCCCATTTTGATTAAACTTATTTTATAGGAAATTAATTGTTAAGCCATGAGGCAAGTTTTAGCCGGCTCGAAGAGTCCACAACACCTCAAAGCAGCATCAGTCTTTGCCTTGACAGTCAGTCGAACAGCCGTCTCCCAAAGCCAGCAATGAAATATCTAGTTGGGGATTCCAAAACCACATGAATGCAAAATCGATTGCGCTCTCCGATGATAGCTGCCCCACACACCCCTCTCCCATAAAAAACCTTACTGAGAGAGCGAGTTCATCACTGTGCTCACTCGAATGTGCTTGCTCTCTACCTCACTCCCCTTGTCAAAAACACCATACTGAGAACGAATTCAGCTTGTTCTTGAGGTTTTCTCGGTGTAAGCAAAGCAACACCGTTGCACTGTCATAGTCAGGGAATTAAAACTGCTTGTCTTTTAATGTGAAGCGCTACAAAATGCTGGACTGCTAGATTATATGACGAAATTGAGATGAATGTTTAATTCCCAAACCTTAAGCAGAGGTCCAGGAGACAAAATGGGAAATAAACTTGTTGTGCGTGCATTATAAGAGGTCTATTGGAATTTTGAGTCGTTTTCATTTGGGGTTCCCGTTTGTGAGCGCATTCGAAATCGATTTTCTTTTCGAATGAATCGCAATCGAATTATAATTCAGGTATTTGGTAGCCTTAACAAATTTTGATCAACTGTGTGCATACATTCATTTCGATCGTTTCGTCTACAAAAACAATTTCCACAATATTGGGCATTTCATACTTTTGCACCCGAACAACTTGATCGCTATTCAGAATCGGGAACAGCTACCAATTCAGATTTCTCATGATCTCATCGGAATCAAAATCGGGAACAGTCCTGAAGTGCGTCTGCCACTCGAAACTGAAAACAACCACCGAGACCGCAGTGAAAGCCAAAACAACAAATCTGACACAAAATCACACACAGACACTCAGCGAAATACACATAAGACAATGAGAGTCTCATTGAGTTGACTGTAAGATTTGGGTATGAGAAACTCTGCATACTTTTTAATAGCGAATGCATTCGTAGTCAAGTAAAGAAACATTTGGTATCACAGTTCGCTGCCGACCAAAAACTTCGGTATTGAATAACACTACGTCGCAGTCGAAAATAAATCAAATTTCCACAAACTATCATTTCTGCCTTCTTCCTTGTGCCTTTTATTCTAACCAATCCCCATTTCAGGTCGGTTTGAGCTGAGACAACTAGATGCCTGGAATGCAGAAATCTATGCCAGCAAAATGCTGCGCAACAAATTCGGCAATTACAGTCTCACCATAACGACCAGGGATCTGGGACTGACTCCTAATATAGTGCACAACACCCTTGACATATGCGTGGCGGATTTTAATGATCATGCTCCGGTATTTGTGAGACCGTTGCATAATACCACTGTCAGAATACCGGAGAATGCGACCGTGGGTACCTTGATATTGCAGGCCTATGCCAGCGATGCGGACATGGGGCAGAACGCCCTAGTGCACTATCGCCTCAAGCCAGACCCTCTGGGCAGCTATAAAATGTTTGAGTTGAATACCAACTCGGGAGAGTTATTTCTAAGGGAGCGCCTGAATCGCGAGAAGCAGAAAATACATGAGGTAAGTCAAGCCAATCTGTAGACTCATCGCGTTTACTAACGTCTTCTTGTGGCCCAGATACGTATTGAGGCCTTTGACCAGGGCCTACCTACCTCCCTCAGCACTGATCTCGACCTTACCATTTATGTGCGCAATGTCAACGACTACGAGCCGCAGTTCATTGTCAACGAGATCTTTGTGAATTTCACCGAACACTCCGATCCCGGTGCAGAGCGCATTAGGCTACCGGACACCATTGACAAGGATCAATTGGACCTAGACGATCCAGACGAAACGCCCAGCCAGGTCTGTTACTTCATAGTGCGGGGCAATGAGCTGGGCTATTTTCACCTGGACCCCGAGAAGCACGTGCTGACCGCGCAACGTGAATTGGACCGTGAAGAGGTGGCCAACTTTTCGCTGTATATCAAGGCCTCGGAGAACTGTGCCAACAACTCCCTACCAAATGGTCAGCGTCGTCGCATGAATATCGAAATCAACAATGGGCTAAGTGGCTACCTGAATCGTGCACAGGGCAACTATGATCGGTATAAGCACTCTCGCCAGCTACGCGAGGTGACCACCGTGGACTACAGCGAGTCCACGGAACAAGAGCTGCTCTCCTACGAAAGTCTCGAGAATAGCGGGGAGGATCAGCACGAAGATGGAGCAGCTGCCAACTTAGACACAGACGGCACCGTGGTGCGAGTTCAAGTGCGTGTCCTAGACATCAACGACAATCCGCCGCGTTTTCGCTCGAAGATCTTTACTGGAGGTATTACAACCAGTGCAGACTTCGGCTTGAGGTTTATGCGCGTAGAGGCCTTTGACGCCGATGAGGGCTTGAATGCCAAGATCGGTTATTACCAGGTGGGCGATATAAGGCAAACACTTTCCGAGGGACTGGAGAATGTACGCAATGAACCCTTCCTGCTCGACGCTGAGACCGGCGAGGTGCAGCTAAACTTTGACCCTCAGAAGGGTATGAAGGGCTACTTTGACTTCATGGTGCTGGCCAATGATACGCTGGGCATGCGGGATGTGGCCCATGTGTTCATCTATCTGCTTCGAGAGGATCAGAAGGTTCGGTTCGTATTTCGGCTGCAGCCGGACGAATTGCGCTCCAGGGTGGATACATTCAGAGAGTAAGTTGTGTCAAAAGCTGTGACGGGAGAATTCATGTTCACATAATCATCCTTCCAGCACCCTGGGCAACATAACCGAGTCGATTGTGAACATCGACGAGATCAAAGTCCATGAGAACAAAGATGGATCAGTGGACAAGACCAAAACGGACTTGTATCTGCATCTAGTCGAGCGCGAAGACAACTCCATCTACGAAGTGTCCGAGGTACTCAAGCTAATTGATACCCATATCGAAAGTCTAGATAGGATGTTCAAGGATCTCAACGTGCTGGACACACAGCCGGCGGAGGCACAGCTACTAGCGGCTGGCCCTGCAAAAGGAGCCATGTTCGTGTGGCTCGTATTTACGAATCTATTCCTGGCCACCTTGCTGGTTGTTACGCTGGCGTTGTGCGCCTCGCAAAGAAATGGCTACCGAAGGCAACTGCGGGCCGCTAAAGTCAACATTTTACGTGGGTTTGCCAAAGGTCTTGGACCCTCAAGTGCGGACTAACTCTCTCTTTTACCTTTCCCTAGGCGGACACTCATCGCTGTCCATGCAGCACACCCATGAGCCAGCCACACGAGTTCCCAATACCAACAAGCACAGCGTTCAAGGCTCCAACCCCATTTGGCTGAAAGGTTACGAAAATGAGTGGTTCAAGACCGAAGAGACTGGAAGGTAAGTGCGGGTTGTGGAAAAGAGAATATTCCCAATTGACTTTCTCATTTACAGCGTGGGCGGTCACGACTCTTTGGATGACAATTTCTTGGCAGTGGCAGCGACTCAGGACATACACGAAACCCTCAAAGGCACCGCAAAGCTGTTCAACAATACCAATGACCTGAATCGTCATTTCAATTTGTACAATCAAATCGACAAACTAACGAATAATGCTCAAATCTTGGCGCGCAAACTGGAGACCACCGAGTTATAGCGCCTTATTATTTATTGTAATTAGCTCTACGCATATCCTAAGACTAGCTAATAGACGCCATGTAAATACATTTTTAAAATATCATCACTATTTTCTTTTGCCTTGCTCATAGACCCAGGGGATTAATGGAAACGAAGCGTTGAATTGAGTCCCAAAACTAAGTGAGGTGGTTAGTCGAACCTTCCGACAAAAGGTAGATAAAACAAGATAGAAGGTCGGTCAAGCCCGACTGTAATAATTCTAAAAAACAAAAACAACAAATTTCAGGAAAGTTAACTTCGGCTCCACCGAAGTTTGTATACCCTTGCAGCACGTTTTTCTATGACAGCCATACTGTATAGATGTCCGATTGCGACCAAATTTGGTGGAATCATGGGAAAGCATATCAAACTAATATTCAAAATATGGAGGCGTTTGCTTTGAAAACAAAAACTTTTTCTCACTAAAACTAGTTTTTCAACCGATCATTCCCATGGCAGCTATATGTTATAGTCATCCGATCCGGCAGGATCCGACAAATTTGTAGCGTATTTGTACTAGAAGACTTCGTTCAAAGTTTGGTCGCAATAGCTTTAAACCTGAGAAAGGAGATAGACGTACGGACAGACCGAAAAGGCTAAATCAACTCAGCTCGTTATGCTTATCCAGAATATACATACTTTATGTGGTCGGAAATGCTTCCTTCTATGCGTTACAAACTCTGCAAGGGTATAATTAATAACCCGAAAATCTCTGCCCCAGTGGGCGAAGATTTATTAGCTAGTCCGACATGCTTGGTGAGATTCTAGCTGGCCTAGAAGGCCATAAGAGTTCCGAAGAATATACATCACCGATAATTACCTTATGAAGAAAAGAAACACCTAAGACTATTCTAGGGTTAGCTAGCGATTGAAGGTCAATAAGTAAGCGTCTTATAAAGTACGATAGCAAAAAAAGGTTGGGGTTCCAATTTAGGCCAGGAAGGGCAAAAAGCAAGTATTGTTTCTAAACTGATTCAACACGGACGAACAGTATTCAAGCACGGAACGAACTAAAGCGGTATACAGCGGTTTTGTGGTGTAGGGATCATTGAATTCCTTCGACCAACGTTTATTGAATCCATGTACACCAATCGCTTTATTAACAATAGAGATAAGGAGATTGAAACTCAATTTGGGGTCAAGAAGAATTCCAACCGTCTAGGAAACCAACAAAGGTATGCAACGATGGAAAGTCATTAACATATAGTACTCTTGGAGCAATTACAGTGCAAATGATTTACCAAGACTGCAAGGAGTTGAGATCATCATGCAATCCAATAGAATGCAACCAATTGAGATCATCATGCAATCCAATAGAATGCATCGGGTCGTTAAAAGATAAAACAAGTTTTACGTCATCGGCATACAGCCGAGAATAGGATAATATTGCAGGAAGATCATTAACTTAGAGAGTGAAGAACGAAAGACCTTGGGCTACCTTGAGCTACACCAGAGGTTACAGTCACAGGGTTCAAAGTATTATAGCGAAGCAGATCATTTTGAGTTCTATCTCTTAGACAGGACGAGGCCTAAAGCACAAAAGAGGAGGGAAATCTCAATCGATCGAGCTTAAAGAGAAGAAGATTATGGTTGACAGAGGCTTTGCTAGAGTAGGTGTAAGTGACATCAGTTTGCTTTTTCATAAGGAATCCAGCATTAACTAAAGGAGTAAATTCTAGCAGATTGGTAAAAGTTGACCGACGCTTTCCATACTGGAAAGGTGATAAAATAGAATTACAATAATGCTGCAATAAGGAGGTTATAACCTCTTCAAACAATTCCGAAACAGCGGATAGCTTAGCAATGCCTCTGTAACTGGAAATATCTGATTCTCCACCCTTTTTATGAAGTAATAATATAAGATTCTTTTCAAAGAAAGACTGAAGAATCGAGCGATAGATTGAAGAATCGAGTGATATGAAGATTTTAGTGATTTCAAAAATGAAAGTAGGAAGGTTTCAGAAATTTCGGGAACACAATAGAGTTGGAAAAAGAAATGTTATAAGGATAAGAATTGTTAGCATATTGGACAGAGAAATAAGTTGACTTGTTATTGTTTGAGATTGATTTTAGTTCGGATATCTCGGATTGATTATTGCACTTTAGAAAGACTCCTGCAATTAGTTTTCCGCATTTTCTGGCCCCTCGCCATCACAAATGAAAATCTCCTGGATAACTGGATAGCTTTTGATCGATTCAATATGGCGGACCCAGAGTGATCCTGGCTTAATGCGTCCCAAGTCGACTCACACCTCCCCGTTGCACCCGCAAAACTGCTGGCTAAAGTGAGCGTCCATTTCACCCTTGGACAAATAGCGGGCGGTACTTTGGGCTTGGTACCCGACTAACGTCCAAAACTTTGACCAATGAAAAGTCCCCTCAACAGGGAGGGGGCTATTTCCAGTTACTAAATTGTTCTCGAGAAATAATCGGACGTTCCAGCAACCTTGGATATGCTATGGATTAAACAGGGGAAAACGTTGATAACATCATCAGATCTACTATTTCGGGGATGTTACCAAGCACAAGTTTGGGTTTTGCAATGCTGGTCGATTTAAACCCAAAAATCTGGAGGAGGATTTTTTAGCTCGAACGTCGACAAGTTAGCCTTCACGAAGAAAAGTCCCATAATGGAGAGAGACTAATAGAATTCGCTTCGTGCCGTTTGTGGTACCAGATTTGACATCACGACAAACCAGATTGGCCATGTGGCGTTGACGAAAGACATTCGTCGAGTGCTCTAGATGTACGTGCGCTCCAGGGAGCCAATTTAGACTCGGATCACTGCCTTGTTGCAGGTAGGTAAATTGAAAGAAACCATTTGCAGAGATCGAGAGACCACCACAAATGTGAGCTGTGTACTGAACCAATGTTCAGAAGAAAGCAATCTATTAGCTGTTTCCATCCTATATTAAAACGAGAGCGTAAGTTGAAGTCGACCCTGCCCGATTTCGAAATACCCGTTACTCAGCTCAGCTCGGATAAGTATGCAACATTTTTTTAACTCGGCCATTCATGTCCGATCATTTTGAAAATTTGTGAGATTGTAGATATTGGCCACATAGACTACACTGCAAATGGCTCGATATCTTAAAAATTGTGGGAGTTATTCAATATTTTTTATTGCTGGGGCGGGAGGGGGCCTGGCCAAAATTTGAAACAAACTTGATCTGCCTACAGACAATACTAGCTTACGTATAAAATTTGGTTGCTCTAGCTCTTCTAGTCTCTGAGATCTACGTGTTCATACAGACGGACGGACGGACGGACGGACGGACATGGCTATATCGACTCGGCTGTTGATGCTGATGAAGAATATATATACTTTCTGATATCGGAGATGCTTCCTTCTGCCTGTTACATACATTTGCACGACTTTAGTATACCCTTTTTACTCTACGAGTAACGGGTATAAAAATAGAGGAAACTTAACTTCGGCTAGGCCGAAGTTTGTATACCCTTGCAGCACGTTTTTCTAACTAATTTGAAGAACATTTCCCCTGAAAACAAACAAGCTTTTCCCACTAAGACTACTTTTCTGACTCTACTTTTCTATGACAGCCATACCATAAAGATGACCGATTTCGATTAAACTTAGTGGAATCATGGGAAAGCATGGCAAACTTAGAAATAAAAAGTTTGGAGGCGTTTTCTTTGAAAACAAAATAGTTTTTTCACTAAAACTAGTTTCTCGACCGATCATTCCAATGGCAGCTATATGTTATAGTCACCCGATCTGGCCGGTTGCGACAAATGTGCAGCGTATTTGTACCAGAAGACTTCGTGCAAAGTTTGGTAGAGATAGCTTTAAGACTTACGGAGGAAATAGAATAGAAACAGACGGACATGGCTATATCGACTCGGCTCGTCGATGCTGATCAAGAATATATATACTTTATGGGGTCGGCAATGCTTCCTTCCATGCTTTATACCAAGACTTCTGCAGAAGGCAATGAGAACTCAGATGGTCTATTATCAGAACATTTGTTCTCAGATGAGCATTGCAGATGGATCATTACAGAATCTGACAGACACACGAGTTTCTGAGACAACTCAGTGGCGCAAGCAAGGAGAGAGGGGGATAAATAATATTGGAAAAATCCCTATAATAGGCTCCAGAGTCACACCTTCTTTAAGGGAGCCTATGTGATAGCACAAGCTGCCTTTAATGCCGTTAAAAATACTTACAGCGAATCACGTCTTGAATTGCTTAGAGTTGATTGTAAAGGCCCGTCCTCGGTTGCATAAAATTTCAACGTAGAATATACATAGACTGCAAAGAAATCGCTGGGTTTCACACCAAACTCAACAGACACCAACATTTCCACTCACCACTTGGGTCCTACCGAGGCGTCCGACTTGAACTTGGCGTAGATTACAAATGTATAAAAAATTTACGAGTCGTTGGGTTGGATGCTATAAGTAGACTTTTGTCTGCCTGACAACTGAAGGCAACTGGCTTGCCTACTGAGCCTGCGGAAAGCACAATTAGTTCACTCGGTTTAAGAAACACATGAGCTCCAATGGCACATTAACCTGCACTGTATTCCTCTCGATCCACGGATGTGCTGTGTGTGGTGGTGTGTACGTCCCAGGTAATACAAAATAGAAACAATAATTTGAAATGCAACTGCGAGAATTGCAAGTTTCGACCGTAATGTGAAGCGCAATCCTTATGGTCTCTTGGTCTTGAGCGGGATCGCGCGTGTCGTTAGTTTTTTTTTTGTTTTTGGAAGTGGAACAACTTGAGTAAGTGTTTGTGCAAACGAACTGTTTCCTACGGAAATTACTTTGTAATATTGAATGTATTTCGTGCAAGTGCTCAACGTTGTCAACGACACGAACCACCCGGCCTCCTGACCAGGTCAGATTTCGATTTCCCAATTGAACAAATAACAAGAGTCTGATGATTTGGTTTGTTTTTGTTTTTTACTAAAAATATTGTATTATATTTTCAGGGTAAAATATTCAGTTGCCATAAAATCAATTAAATTTTTTTGTTTTGCTTTTTCGTTTCTTAAAATATTTTTGTTTGTTTTTGTTTTTTTTTTTTCGTTTATAATAGTTACACAAATTAGATCACAAAAATGCACGTAAATTACAAAAATGAAATGTACCTCATACCGAAAACTTAATGAAAATTTCAATTGATGGAACCGAGGAGGCGCGGGAGGATGCTTACCAAATAAACACAAAAATACAAATCGTAAAAAAATACATAGTTTGGTTGTTCGCGTCGTGGAGTAGGGGGAACTAAGTTTAGTTATAATCCATTCGTTATACAGTTATTTCTATGTATATTGAAGAGTCCGAGGAGTGAGAGAGAGAAAGTGTGGGGAGGTATACATACATACATACAGATATAATATATTACAGAGTTTCCATTAATTAAAGTAGTTCTCCTCTTGTGCACATCCCAAACGAGCGACGGGGGCGATGGACGCTGCTTCGACCGCTTATTAAACAGTTTCCCGTTTCGTTTAATACTTGCTTAGATGGGAAATGAAAAATTACAATGGATGATGACGATGATGATGCGTCTGTGGGTTGCGGGAATGGATGTGGCGGGATGTCTCTGGGTATGGGGGTGTGTTTTGGGCGCTAAGTGAGTTATACATATGTATATTTTGAAGCGTAACAGTTTTCTTGCATGTTTTTGTGTAAATGTGTGTTGGTTTTGTTTCCTATATACGTCATTAGACTAAAGAACATTACATTTCGTTAAGGTTCTAGAATTAATATTGGTTCATTTACAAAATCTATCAAAACGAACGCCTTTTAAAAAACTCAAAGTGTTGATGGGCAGCCTAATTTCGCTTTAAAATTTATTTAGGCTAAAATCAAAGTTGAACAAAGTTCAAAGCTAGTTGAAGAACTTAAGAACGAATAAAGTTTCATGATTTGTTGTGTTGGTTTGTTTTAAAACTAAAGCTTGCACTTAATATGTATGTGTATATATATGTATGTATATATATAGATTTATATATAATTTATCATTTATATATAAGTATTTATAGATGTATGTATATTTAGTAATACGATTCGCGGTTTCAAAACTAGTCCCTTGTACGTTGTATGTGTGTGGTGTGTGTGTGTGTGTGAGTGTGTGTGTAAGACCAAAACTAAGAAAACTTAAGACCTGGCTACTGTAGTCGTGTTATTTCCGGCTCGCAATTCTCGTTTTAGTGTTCAGTGTTCCCTACTGTCGTAAATGCACTCACAAATCTTACTTAGAAATAAAACTCAATTCAATCCAAAATTCAAATTTGTTGCTAAGATTTCCTACTAACTCTCGCCACGGGTTGTGTGTGTGTGTGTGAGAGTGTGTTGGTATATTAAAGCTGCACTCTATAATCATTTCTTGTTCCACTAACAAATAAAATTACGTTAAGATTTAGAGTTATTACGCTAAAATTTCACGCGAATTGGCATATATATATATATATGTGTGTGTATATATGTATAAATGTTGCTGTGTATATCTAACGATACAAATATTTCCTTGTTGTTTTTGTTTAGGTTTTAAGTGGCTTTTAACATTTTGTGTTTGTTTAATTTTATGAATTAAACGCATAATATATATATGCACATATGCTGGGATATACATACACATACATATAAGCAGCATATAGACGGCGTATGCAAAACCAAATGAAAAGGAAAATGAGAAATTGCCGAAAACACAAAAACAGTTGACAAACAGAAAGTGAAATTCAGCTTGAAAGATCTCTTGAAAGCGCCGACTACTGGCACCACCACTTAAGTCTGCACCAGGCCGCGTATATCTGGCGTACAGCCGTGGACCCCATTGCTGCTGCTACTGCCACCTCCGCCGCCGCCGCTGCTACTGTCGACAAACAGCGTGGAGGCATCGATGCCGGACGTATTTGGTGAGTTCATCACGGCATCGGCTAGCAGATCATCGCCCACGTCGAGGAAATCGTTAAGGAAGGCGCTGTCCGCCGAGCCGCCAATGGTCTGCTGCAGACACTTGAGGTTCTTATCGGCGATCTCGAGAGCCCGATCCATTGCCTCGCACTCGGCTTGTTGCACTGCGTCGGCGCACGGCCGGGGCGGGGGCACACATTAATTAGTACATTGAAAAACAGAAGATATTTTGTTGTTAAATACACACCGGATTGAAAGAGTTCGTTGAAGGCATCGTCCGGCAGCGTGTCGAACACATTGACCAGATCGTGCTCCTCCAGCAAATGGGCGCCATTCAATGCTATGTCATCTGCAAAAGAAAAAGGAGAATGGTTAGCAATAAATTCAAAAATTAAGTATGCAATGAGGTTGCCAACCTACACCCACAAATGGTTATAGAATTAAAAGTTCTTGAACTTGTTCACATTGGAAAATTTCCGTTGCTCTTTAGATCACGAGATCAGCGACGTATGCTCTCGCCCGAATTTCAATGCAAGACAACCACGAAACACAAGCACAGAAATATTAAATATTTTTAAGTAATTAAAGCGCTGTTGTTGGATTTAGGTTACTACCGCTGCAGCGCGCTGATTAGGTTATGTTAGGGTAGGTTGTGTTGCAATGGTTGAAATGAGAATATAGTATCTCATTTCTTCATCAATGAAGGCTCGTCACCAAATAACCCTTTCTACAATATGGTCGCAGAGGAAGGGGCGTCTCTGTTAAACAATTTGGATAGTAGCTCCAGTTTGAACAAAGAGTAGACATCCGTTTCACAGATGTCTGAAAAGTCGTCCCAAATCCACGACTCGCTTTCTGCTTAAAGCTGAATAGTAACAGAAGAAGTTTTGTACACTCTCCAGCTTCTTCTTAACTCACTATGTCTGATGCCGAACCTTGCGGCGTGTCATCCTAATAGGCAGTGCCCGGTTAGGGCCCCTACTAGTGGGGAAATGCTCTCTCTCTCAATTAAGTTTGTGCAAAAGTATGTAACAGCCAGAAGGAAGCATCTCCGACCCCATAAAGTGTAAATATTCTTGATCAGCACCATGTCCGTCTGTCTGTCCGTATGTGATCTCAGAGATGGTAACAGATAGAGGATTGATGTGTATGGGACGAAAACTACTTATACTTGCGGGCAGATCAAGTTTATTTTCAATTTTCGCCCTGCCCCCTCCCGGGCGGAATTTGGAAAAATTGTCATAGCATCCACAGTTTTAAAAGTAGATGGTTCGTACCTTCTAGACATATTAACTAATCAACATTATTTATCGATCCGCATAGAAAATGGTGAAGATCGCTTGAACAGTTTTTGCGTTATGATCAAAAGACTGTTCGCTGCTGCAGCGAAGTGGCAGCGCTGCTCCATCAAAATTTTTGCTGCGTATAATTACGTTGGTACGGAATACCTTATAGTCGGGCTTGACCGACTTTTTATTTGTTAAGCCAAAGGAAGTTTGCTTGGTCCAGTTCTTTACACCCTTTACACCGCCGACTTGTTGGTTCCACGCGCCCAAAACCACTTCTAGCCACTTATGCTGATGACACAGCCTTCCTGGCCATGGCCATCGCCAGAAAGGCGTCAGTAACAGCTCAAATCTTTTTGGTGCCTGTACATCCAGTTAGAACATTGCTGTCAATCCAAAAAAAAAAAGGCAGCACTGCACCTTTACCAAAATAAAAGGCAACACCCCGAGGCTTAAGCTGAACGACTCAGTCATACCACACAAGCACACAGTCAGGTATTTGGACAGAACACTGGATAGGAGACTTTCTTGGTCTGACCACATTAAGCGATCTGTGGCTGTCACCTATGACAAAGTTAACGAACTGGACTGGCTACTCAGAGCGCAATCTGGCCTCTCACTACGCCCTAAAAAATGAATAACCAAGTCTATAATCATCCCGATTTGGACCTGAGGTATCTGCCTCTGGGGTACAGCCTGTGGGACTTCCATTCATAAGGTCGAAAACCATGCAAAACAAGGTTTTACGCAGAATACTTGATGCTCCCTGGTACGTGCAGAACACCACCATTTAGGAAGACCTCGACATTCGACCACTTTGCTCCCAGATCAACTTCAAAAAGGAAACGGAGACGGATAGACGATAGTCGATCAACATGCCGTCGGCTTGTCTCACCCTAAATGGGTGCTAAATAATAAAAAAGAAAGAAAGTCGATCAAGCCCGACTATGATATACTCAGCATAAATTTTGAATCTGCAGTAGCAGCTGAATTCAGCGCTGAATTTGATAAGTAATCCTGATAACTAAATATGTCTAGAAGTTACAAACCATCTATCTTTAAAACTGTGGAAGATATGACTTTTTTCCAAATTGCGGGGGCGGGAGGAAGCGTGGCTAACATTGAAAATACACTTGATCTGCCTGCAGACATAAGAAGCATATGTCTCATACATGTCAAACCTCCATCTCTTACCATCTCTGAGATACAAACCATCTATCTTTAAATTTGGCCAACATTGAAAATAAACTTGATCTGCCTGCAGACATAAGAAGCATATGTCTCATACATGTCAAACCTCTATCTCTTACCATCTCTGAGATCTGACAGACGGATAGAAAGTTAAAACGTCTTTGGTCAGACGGACATGGCTATATCGACTCGGCTATTAATGTTGATCAAAAATATATATACTTTATGAGGCCGGAGATGCTTCCTTCTGGCTGTTACATACTTTAGCACAAACTTATTATACTCTATGTACCTACGGTACAGTTTATAAAAAGTAACTTAGTCATTTTGGAAACAAAATAGGGAGCCGAAGGGCAGAACCCAAGCCGAACTGGATCTGAAACCGCATTCCCCAATCATGGTACACACCAGTTTTATAACTGTTTCTTTAATTGGCACAGTTTACCTATTAACGGGCACCCTAGCAGCTGAGGGCGTATTGAAATTTGTATAGATACCAACAGGCTCCAACTACTTCTACGTCTACGACTAAAAGCTGCGTGTTCTGCGTTTACACTCCCCAACGGGCTGTCATATTTTTAGGTGTCAGAACTTCCATACATGTGTGAACGCCTACCAAAAGCAGTGCCAGTTGATGTATGATTAGAGAAATCTGTCGAATTTCGAATGTAGTTTTATCGGGACGACGATTTTCAAAACTATTGAGCATGCATTTTACCCAGTACCATTTTGTACTGTATGACTATTCCCTCTCTACTTGTATGTTTCAATAAGTAAATGATATCACACTCTTTTATGAGTTTCGCATTTCGAGTATTCATCTTCTACTCTGTGTCCCTGCCACTTCTTCTTTCTCATTCCTAATTTTTAGATTGAAAACATCAATAGGGTCAAGAGTTGGCAACCTTGTGCGATTGGACTAGTATATACATACCAGCATCGTTTGCGCCCATTAGCTCCGATTCACTCAGACCACCTAATCCCGTATCCTCGGAACTGGCATAAGCTGAGCTATTGTCGCATATACCAAACATATCCTGACCCAATAGATTCGCCGTATTGGCCAGATCAGCTGTTCCATTCATGTTGTGCGTGGTTGGCTGCCCCATGGCATTGCCGAAGGCAGTATTGAAGGAGGGAAAACTGCTACATCCGCTGGAGCTATTGTTGTTGCTGTAGTTCATGCTGTTGTTGTTGTGGTTGTAGTGCAAACTATTGTTGTTGTTATTGTGATGGTGATGAGAGTGAAGATCACCACTGGCCGCTGTCAGTTGTGCCACAATTTGGCTAATCTCTTCGGCTTTAATATTGGCATTGGCCAGCAAATTGAGGCCACTCTCGAACTGCAGTTGCTCCGTTTCGAACTTTATAAGAGGCTGCTGCAGCGGCAATTCCCCCGGCTCGAACTTGGGCACCAACAGTTGCTGCGTCTGTTGGTAGTCGCTGCTGAGGGGAGCCAACGCTGGCGGTATGGACTGCTGGGGCATGTTAATTGGCGCTGTTGCTAGGCTGGGCGGTATGTAGGGCAGCTGGGAATGCGAGTTACCCGAGGAGTGCGAATTGCTGGCAATGGACTCCAGTGAGGTGGTGCTGCTTTTTCGTTGTGACACAGCCGATGTCATTACGGGTAGCGTACTAATCTCAGGCTGTTTCCTGGGACGTTTTTGCGGACGAGTGACGGGATTCGGGTTAACTTTGCGCTTGCGTTTTCCAGCCGTTGAGGCTGTCACAGCTGAAGCAATTCCTGCCGCCACCGGTAGACTAACGGGCAACTGCTTAGGTGGTTGACGGCCCACATCAAGGCCGGCACGCAAGTGACTATGGGTGGAACACAACGCCAGAGTATGCAGGACATCAAAGACCGGAGCCTGGCAAGCAGTTCCATCCATTCGCCAGGCCACGCACGGCCGGAACAGCTGTTGCGTACTGTTGTTTACAATGTGACTCTCACAATGGGCGGCCATGCTCAGTGTGGGTTGTCTGCAGGTGGCCACCAGGCATCGATTGCCAATTCCTCTGCAAGGAGAAAAATATAGTTTTGGGTTAAAAAAGAAAATAATTAAGAAAGTCGGTGAAGTTTGACTGTAATATGCTCTGTACCAGCGAAAGTCAATGCAAAGGATGTGTTTTGTCTATTTCACTTACATTGCCTGCTGTTGCCCCGCATGATCCTCGTATTTGAGCAGCAGACTCTGGACGCACTGCAACCGTTGTCGCGCCGCCCTCATGGGCATCTCTTGCAGCGAACGTGTGGAGAGCAACTGCAGAGCCTGGCGTCGTAGCAGTCCCTTGCGCACGGCAATACGCTCTTCACGTCGATTGCTGGGCGAAAGTGGTGCCTCCAGGGCTAGCTCCTTGCCGGCTGAAAGCAGCCAGTGTTGCTGGAGGCAATAGGGGACGTCCGGAATGAGGGAATCATTTTCACTCAGGGTTACGGAGCAGCGCTTTGAGGCGGGCTTCCGATGTCGTCGCCTGTTCGAATGCTCTGTCGATTTGACGGTAGTTGCTTCCAGTAGCGGCGGTTCCTGTGGCGGCGTCATCGCACTGACATTCTTCTTGGCGACGACGACTCCTGCATTATTGTTGTTGGATTTGATTATATTGCCTTTTTTGCCGCCGACGCCTGCTGCTGGCGTTTGACGTTTTGGCGCAGCGTTGATGGCGGCATTAGCGTTGGCAACTATGGAAGACATTTGTTCAGTTTTAATGGCGGGTGGTGGTAGTGCTGGCGGTGCTGGAGCTGATTTGATAATGGGGGTAGGTGCACTGACATCGGGCGCTGGCATCTGCGGCAAGAGATTGGCAAGCAACGGAGGCGTTGGTGGCGTTGGCGGTGTCACTGGCATCACAATCTTAACATCCGCCTGCCGTACCTGCCCAGCTCCTGCTCCGGCCATCAGCACCGGCGGCTTGCGAAAGATAACATTGACGGGTATCTCATTGAGGTCACTGTCATCCATTGGGGCAGCGGCGGTGCTGGTGGAATGTTTTTCTGCAGGAGCTGGAGCAGGAGCCGTGGCTCCTGTACCAGTATTGAACACCGTCAACGGCGGCGGCTGTGTCAAATTGTAGTTCACCGCCGTCGACTTGTTTAGTGATTCGACGATGTAGTTGTTGTTGTTCTGGCACACCAGCGGCAAGGATTTCTTCTTTTTCAAACACTCTACCTTCTGCAAGTGTTGGGCCAAAGTGGTGTGATGGAATTTCGACGGCGGCAATCCTCCGCCCTTGGGCGAAACAATGGGCGCCACCATGGCAGTCACAGCCGCACTGTGGGGCAGGGTGGGTGATGGTAACGAGGCGGGCGATGTGGGTGGACTGACCAAAGAAATGACAGTTTGCTGCTGTTGTAGCTGTTGTTTCTGGCTGGTGTCCAGTATGAGCGGCGTTTGCCACAGCGAAGGCGTGTGGGTGTAAAGCGGCGGCGGCGGAGCAGACGTAGGCGACTGGCATAACAGTTGCTGCTGTCCCAGTCCAGTTGCATTTAACTTTTCCTGCTGCTGTGGCCGGACAATGCAAACATTGGTGGCCCGCTTCGGTGACGCTTGCGACTGCAACTGTGACAATGTTGGCGGGTGCCTGGGCTGAGATTGAGATTGCGTGACATTATTGAAATTCGTTGTTGATGTTGCTAAAGACGCCTGCGCCTTTGTGGTTGCTGCTGTTGCTGCTGCTGTGGCATTCAACTGCGCAACAAGGTTTGCCTTTCTGTTGGTGCTTGCTCCAGCTGTAATTTGTCTCTTGCTTTTGCTGTTTTCGCTTAAGCGGGCTCGCGATTTCTGCAATCATGAAATAATCACACAAAAAATCAGGTTTGGGGTGGTAAAAACTGATTTGCTACAAAGGGAATAGGGAAACAAGAGTAGAAAAGAATTTCTGCTGCTGGTAAAATCAAGAAGTCACAGAATCGTTCAGCAAGAAACGCAAGGGCACAAAGTCCTCCAGAATTGGGTCCTATGGGTAAACTAAACTAAATCTCAAGAAATGAAAGCGTTTAAGTGAGCTATACAAACATTGGAGTGGTTAAATGGGTATCGAGGTAACACCTTAAACACCCAGAAATGTGGTCAGTCTACTATAACGAAATAAGAAGAAAAAGAAGCCGTACGTTTCCAAGGGCTCAGTATGTCAGAGTTCATTAAGGTGCGACGGAAGCTTTGGACGGATTTTTTGGATGCTAAAAGAGGCCAAATTTGATAAATTGAGATCACGGAAACTTAGTCTGATTGTGTGCTAATGAAGTAAAAAAGTTAACTTGAAGTTAGACCTTGAAATCTCGAACCAGAATTCAATAAAGCACGTTGGGGTCCAGTTAAAAAGTCAGATTTGCCAGCTCCAAATTCCTTGCATAGGGAGTTTGTTAAGGTTACTAGAACAAGTCCTAAAATGGATGTTGATGCTGAGCAAGAATATATATACACTTTATGAGGCCGTAGATGCTTCCTTTTGGATTTTACACACTTCTGCACCTTTCGTACAGAGTATAAAAATGTGTAGTTAAAATATTTTTAGGTTTTATACACTTGAAATGTGTATTATAATTTTGGCCAGAAGTTTGGAACGCATAGAATAAATCATCTCCGACCACATGAAGTATATATTGTTGATTAGCATGATGAGCTGAGTTGATTAAGCTTTATCCGGCCGTACGTCCTGCATCCATCACTGTTACCCAGCGCATTATCTGGCAGATATAGTTTAAGAGTCTCAAAACCACCATATGCCAGGCTAACCATTTGGTCCCCCAAAAAGGAACTCATTGGTAATAGTTTTCGTAAGTTTGCAATATTTTCTGTATCTATTATTTAACTAAGTTGGACCGATTTCTTCAAACGAGATGATATTTGGAATACTATTTTGCATATTTTACAAATTGATTGGCGAAATTGAGAAAAACATTAACCAAAGGTTTCGACCTTCTTGAGGAGATCCGGTTAGAAAGGTACGTTTTTAAATTTATCAACTGTTTAAGGTAAGAGACTCATTAAACATGAACCGAGCTGTTTCTAAGCAGTTCTGAACCAATGTGCAATGAGTGGATCTTGATCTTGGAGAATAGTTGTTGAAACTTATCTTTGGTACATAGTTCCCGTAACTTATCTTGGGCCTCCAAGGTCTATTTAAACTTTTATAAAATGAATCTTAGCTCTTTCCACAGTTACCGGGCAGCTACTTTATGCACAACAATTGCAATGCTAGTTCAGGCAATTTGCTAGCTAAAGCTCCCTAATTATTTTTTAGATATTGCTAGCTAGTGGAGCGGTCCATGAAGAGGATTTCCCTTCCGACCCTTTGCTTTATGCCGATTACTTTCTTTTACCGCTGTAACTGTGAAGTGCGGTTTTCTTATGACTTTTTTTTTTTGTTTTTCTTGCTTACCTGTGCATTAAATAAAATTGGCGGTGTGACTGCAACAGTCTCTGTGAATGCATACGGATCGGAATCCTCTGGCGTCGTCGGTTTACCGGCGACGCTCTCCACTGGCGTCAGCGTTGTTGATGCAATGCGCCTTGTTGCTGATGTATTCTTAGCTAGTGCTGTTGTTGTTGCTAATGTTGCTGCTGCTGCTGAATGAAATCTGGACGCTTGCTGACATGACATGTCCAATGTGAAGCCGTTGCTGTTGTTGTTGTTTGTTGTTGCTGATATTTCTGAGTGTGAGTGTGTCGCGCTTGAGTTTTTCTTATTTGAACTGCAAGAGAAGATAACAGATCGATAAGTTAGTCAGCAAAAGTCAACACGCTAAGTTGATAAGGCAGAGCGAAGGCGTCATCGAAGGGCGTTGTCACGTGCTCTATGCCAAATTGCATTCTCCCACAACACTCTTCTCTCTCTCACACACACACCCATGCACACGCACTCACTCAGCGATGAAACGAATACGATAATAAAAACAAACTACAATCAAAATAAATAAATCTGTTCGCCAAAACCAGTTCAAGTGAATCGCTATGCTTTCTTTCTCCTCTTTATTTTTGCTGTCGCGTCGTAGCCTCTTGGTACCGTTGCCGCTAATAACAAATGCTGATAATAAAGCAAAAATCGCAATCATTAAAAAATAATAAACTCACAGACACAGACTGCCGACACATACTCACGCGCATTCGGCGAAATCAAATTTGCATGCTTAACGAAAATTGAAAAAAAAAGATGAAGCAAAAACAAATTGCGTATAAATAATAATAAAATGAACTTTGGGAAGCAACAATTATTGGGGCTGAGCGGCAACGGCCAACAAAAAATAAAAAGAAATACAAAAACGCCGATGAGGCAGCATAAGCAATAAACAAACAGATGCACAGTAGAGCCAGATAAGCTGAGAAAGCGGGGGCAAGGTGGTGGATTCTACGGAGGACGATTGCACTCATAAGTAGCACATTTACATATGTTTTAATAAATCAAGTGGGAATTACTGAACCGTTTCGGAATCGGAATTGCAAAATAGTAATATGTATTTGGAAAAAGAATTTTAGACGGTTACCAACTTTAAGGAGGGGCATTGATATTTCTACTTCCATTTTGAACGAGCGTAATAAGCAGAGACAACCAACTGTAGGCCACCCATTTTTAACTAAGATTTTAGAATTTAGAAAACAATTTCATAGTCGCTTCTTCCTTAGCATGTTCAGTGGAGAGACTGCCTTTCCATCAAAACTTTTGAAAAAATTCTTTTCCGCGCAGATTTAAGGGCAAATGTGCACTTTACACATATGTAAGAAGGGGTATAAGGCTTGAGACTCGGCGAAATTATGGACGATTCTTGAACAGAAATGTGACTTTTCAAACTGCCATAGCTGGAAAAGACCGGAAAAAAATTACTCTCTAACCAGATTTCAGCAGAATTGGTTTTCAGGGTTGAGATTCGGCAGAATTAAGTTAATAAAAATAAGTTTTTGGCTTTGTTTTAAACTTGTCGTAAATTCTAGAATCAAAAAACTTCACGCGCAGATTCATGGAAAACGGTTAATGAGAAGAATCCAAGAACATAAGCTGGGTTTTTCTCGGATTACCTTCGAAAGTTCGGGAAGTTGGGCGAAGATAGAATTTTCTTCGAAAACAGAAACCGGCTATCATTAAATATACATTACAAAGTAAAGCTGAGCCACTGAATCGTTTGGCTTCAAAGTAAGTCTGTAATCCCTGAACATTATGCTGTGTAAAAAGCATTGCAATGCAATGCAATTTATGTTTGGTTAACAAATGACCTAAATTGTTGGAATCATTCAGTTTTAATATTACTAAGCTGATCTCTAAAAAGACAAGAACTTGTTTAAGTATATGAAAAGTTTTATCATATTAAGGGCTGCAAGCCGGTTCGGAGCTGAACCGTTTCGGAATCGTGGACTTCGTGACTTACGGGAAGTCCGAACCTGTACCGTACTTTAAGTCAAAATGTGTTAAATTTAATTTAGAAATTTTAATTTGTGCCATTTCCCAAAATACATACACACATTTATGAAAATAAATATTTTGAAGTGCTAGAAAATCGGCTTCGCACTTTAAATTCAATCCCAATTTGTACATCTGTATTTTTGGATCAAAGAAATCAAATATTGTTGATCTTAGAACAAAATCTGCTTACAAAGTAAAATAAAACATAATTGTGCAATCCACAAAAGGAGCTTATAAGTTAAAACCCCAATGATTCTTAACCATGTTCATCTGATTTGTATGCTGTGGCAAAACCAAAAATGCTCAGTTAGGTTTGCCATTTTACAATGAACAGACTAACCACCTAACAGAGCTTGGAAATCACTGCATTTGATTACAAAGTAGGTCCTCTGTGAGAAATGTAATTCGCAAATTACGTCCTTTTAAACCCACCAAACAGGCGATTCAAGGCTATTGTGGTCAAATTTTACACCAATTTGACTTTATTGGACATTAATCCACCATTGCTGTATCGGCTAGCAAAGATGGTATGTCAATTCCTCGCCGTTATCAACAATGAGGTTTATTAGACCACCTGGAATATTTTACAAAAAAAGGTCCTCGGTATGAAAACATACAAATATCCACAACTTTGGGTGTTCGCGACGAAACTCATTTTTGGCTCAATGTGTTCGTGACCAAACAGAGCTGCCGAACGTGGCCTGAAGAGCAGCCAGAAGCATCATTGGGGCTTTCTTTTTTAAAAAAACCTTAAATCTCTCGAGCTATGGCACAAGCCAGCAACAGTTTCAGCCCTGGAAAAAACATTACGGAGCTCACGGAAGGACCACCTAAGGGGAAGCCGCTGGCAACTTTTACATTAAATAAGCTGTAAATTGCACAACACAGGCGTTGATGTGTTGCCTCAAATAAATATTTTATTCTCAGTTTATTTAAATCAGCCCTGGTTATAAATACATTTTCTAGCTAACTTCCGTTTTTCAGACCATTACTCGTAGAGGAAAAAGTGTGTACTATAGTCGTGCAAAAGTATGTAACAGGCAGAAGGAAGCATCAGGAATATTTATTCTTTATGATATCGGAATCATAAAGAATAAATATTCCTGATCCCGTCTGTCCGTTTGTCTGTATTAACACCTAGATGTCAGAGATTGGAAAAGCTAGAGCAACCAAATTTGAAATATAGACTTGGACATATTGGCTGATTAAGTAAGTTTAACATTTGAGCCACGCCCCCACAAAAATAATGTTGAATCTCAAATTTAAGAAGTAGTAGAGCTATAAGAATCACACCTTCCGTCTTATATTTTGTGTTAACGTAATGTTGATGTGCTTACATTATTACTCTATTTATTATCATAAGGGATGGCTATTGAACACCTTTTTTCCTGTTTAACGGGTATATTCAAGCTTGCACAAATACTTATTTCCTACGAAAAGGCTGTCAGACCACACTAAAGTCATGATTAACAAGAAAGAAAGTCGGTCAAGCCCGACTATAATATACTCTGTACCAAGAAAATTTGTCTTTTGATCATAACTCGAAAACCGTTCATCCGATCTTCTTCATTTCTTTGGCGGATCGATAAGTTATCCTAATAACTAAATATGTCCAGAGGAAACAATCCATCTATCTTCAAACTGTGGGAGATATGACGTTTTTTCAAATTGCGGGGGCGGGAGGAAGCGTGGCCAAAATTGAAAATAAACTTGATCTGCCTGCAGACATAAGAAGCATATGACCCATACATGTCAAACCTCTATCTCTTACCATCTCTGAGATCTGTGCGTTCATACGGACGGACAGACTCGGCTGTTGATGCTGATCATGAATATATATACTTTATGGGGTCGGAGATGCTTCCTTCTGGATGTTACATACTTTTGCACAAACTTATAATACTCTATGTACCTACGGTACAGAGTATAAAAACTAAGAATGGTCACCCAAGAATTTCCAAAAGTTCCATTGTTGTACTCCAAAAGTAGAATACAAGAAACCACTTTTAAGACACCTTTCAGTTAATCTGCAAGAATTCTGTTTTTTGATCCAAACCTCTTTAACAGAAAACTTATTTGGGTGTTCTGGCGATAGTTAGCGTTTTGGTTCAATTCACAATGACCTGGAGCGAGCCGATTCTGAAGGCACAGGCGGCTAACAGCCTACAAGTCTCGAAATATCAATTGGAAGCTTCAAAAGTTGTAATTGTAAACAAATCGTGATTGATTAGAAAGTAAGTAATCCATATTAATTACTTTGTTATTAACTTAAAAAATACAAAATAATCCCTGCTTCACATGTGTGCACTTGATTGTTTATCGATCTACATACATACATATGTAGTTCCACAGATGTGGAGTTCCAAGCATGCATCGATATTTGGTTTTACACGCCCTAGGTCACAGTGTGCTCTTGACTGGTCCCCTAATGAATGTACACATTGTATTTGTTTTGTATCCATTGATTAGCCTTACAAATGCGCTCGCTCATACAAATATTGATTTCAGTTTCATACGCATTTACTACTGAAGCAGGAAAGTATTTTACGATTACATGTACCAACTCTCAGCTGCATCGCCTTCGTTTGTTTGTGTTTTCTTTGCGTTTCTAGGAATGAAGGAAATGGCTTTGAAAGCATTTGCAAGTTCCTACTCCTCGTCCCCCGCATCACACTTACGTATTCACGGCGAAGACACGTTGCTATCCGTGTGAGTGTGTACGTGACAGTTTTGTTTATTATTATTATTTATTCATTGTGAATCGCCCAGACAAGAGAGATGCAGAGAGGAAAATACGATACGTTGGACGGCATTGAATACTTTAAGGTTGAAGCATAGCGAAACAGCAAATCAAATAAAAGCCAAATATGTACATAAATGCTAAGTAAAGGTTTTTGATCCTAAGCTTCAAGAGAAACCGCGTACAAATAAAAGACAAAACTTAAATAAACGAAGCAAAAGCAAAACTGTCGATAATTGCAAATAATGACGACGCTGGGAATTTTGTGGCTGTTGTTCTTGGTTTCCGCTGCTGTGTCCATCTCTGGCAACACAAGTCAGTCGTCAGCGGCGGGTTTTGGCCGTTTTTGGTCTTAAATGTTAACTCGTTTTGGTGTTGTTTCTTTGAATGATAAGCAGAGAGAAGAACCGAAAGGCAAGACAAAAGAAGTTTAGGACGGAAAACAAGTAGAGGGAAACGTGTACAAACTTACAACTCGTGGCGGATGTTGAGAAGTGACTTGGATTAGATCCAACTTGATTTTAAAATTGCAATGTGAAAAACTTAAAGAGTGGAAAATTTCCAGCATCTTGCAAGCTAATGCGGAGGATGCACAGCGCAACCTTTTCCCTACGCTGTGTGACCTGCTCGAGAACTAATAAAATTGTTGAAGGTTGCTGTTGTTGTTGGCCTGGCAGCCACACAGACAGAGCCAGAGGGTAGGACGGACAGGCAACCAGCCAGGCAGGCAGGCAGAAAGCCGGTTGAGAGGTTAATTACGAGAGCAAAGCGATACGCTCAACGAGCTACAGCACAAATCTACTCCGCCATTTCTCATATTAAACTAGTGTGAAATTTAAATAAGGCGAAGAAACTAAGTTCACAGATGGGGAGGCCCTTTTTGCCAAGTTTTGATGCTGTCATTCGCAGCAGCCGTCGTTATTGACGCACAACTAAAATTACACTACAAATGCACATTGCAAATGCAGGAAAACCGAGCCCGTACCCGAACCCGTTTGCCGCTTCCTTCATAACCGGAAACTGAAGGCTAAATGTGTAAAAGAAAAAAAAACTATACAATATAATGACGACAGCGACCGCAGCCACAGAGAAGAGTGAGGAGAAGAGCAGGCGGCTGGCAGATGGAGGCAAAAGGCAAATAACAGCAGCGCCAAAGAGGTAGGCAGCCAAGCCGGACGAAACTCTACAGCATGAACAAATGTACATAGAGACGCGTACATTTATATGTAGGTAGAGGCCCGTCACTTCCCACTTAAGTTCGAAGTTTGTACTCTACACATGAAGTAGTGTTACGATCAAAGAACGGCTAGGAATGGAATATATAAATAGATATGGACACATTGTTCACTTACTTCAACACGGTCATAACTCAAAAACTGGATTGTTCTTAGCTAAAAATGAAACAACTGTGTTTTATTTTCATTTTGCTTTCTTACTCCGTCTCCAAGTTGGGTGAGAATATGACATTATGTCTATCATTTTACAGCTTCATTTTCATGTTCCAGCAGAATCTGTGTATCTCAGTAACGCTGGAGGTGACCGTGAGTGAAGATCTTCCTATTTTGGTAAAATCAACTTGTGAATGCGATTTGTGAATTTTTCTATACGGCAGTCAACAAATCTCAAATTCTGTAATAGTTAAGACTAACAACAGGAAATGGTTCGGAAATATCGTTCTCTAGCAGCTACAAATTTCAATCAACTTGTATCGAGATATAATCTTTCAAGTGATGCACTGGGATTAGCGACATGGAACTTTAAATGTTCACTTTAACCTGTATGTCTGGTCCCCTGAGTTATGAAAATTGTCGTAAGCCCTTGTGAAGAGATAGGTGGGATTTTGAGAGCTAAAACATGATACGATTCTTCGTAAAGATTGGATTGTACATTGCCATTGTGTTTTAAAAAGCAAAAAAACGATAACATCCCAATGATTTGAATACCCTTTACTTGTTACCAAAGTTGTGGAACTGTAAGTTACTGGCAAAAGGAAGCATTTTCGACCTTACAAAATATATATATTCTTGAGTTAACTTTAAATGTTTGCCTCGTACCCTACCGCCCCCGTAATTAAAAAGGTTAAATGAAGATATCGATCTTAAAATCAAAACTCTCATTTCTATTCCCTACATCAATAGTTGCAAAAGCTTCCATAAAGATGGAATTATAAATAGCGGTGCTTTAAGATTATCAACCATTGTCATATTTTTGGGGTTAACAAAAGGAAGGTTGCATTCTCTTTGGCGCTGTCTAAAACACATCTTTTGATATAGATTTGTAAGCTGCAAGAATGCATTGTTTGGCTACATAATGTTAATATGTTAACATTAATGTTAATCCCTATAGCACCCCTTGGGCAAATCGATAACTAAATTTCCAAAGGGTACGAGCCGGACAGGCAGTCATGGCAATTCCGAGTCGGCTGTTGATATTTATCAAGAATTTATATTCTTTGTATGGTAGGAGATGTTTTTCTCTGGCTGTTACATACATTTGCACAAACTTAATATACCCTGTGTACCTTTGGTACAGAGTATAATAAGCGATTCCAACAAGGGTTGTTGATAATTTCAAATGATCAATTACGATATCAACTATTAAGATTCAAAAAATCATTATTTGATGTATCGAGATCACTACAATAAATCTTCTAAAAGAACTGTACAAATTTTAGAGCGCATCGATATAGTTTATGTAGAAGAACCATTTGTAGTGCCCATTCTAATCGATCGCACGATAGAAGCTAAAGTTAAACTGGTTTCAAAAGTACCTCGGAAGTTGGTACGTAACATGTGTCTGACATCCCTGAGTTTTGTTGAGAGGGTTCTGTAACATTTTTAGATTATAAAAGATTGTGGTAACTGGAAATCTAAACTAACTGAACAAAGACGTCGCTTGAGTATTTACACGGGATAACACATATTTATGATATTGAAGACGATTGATAAATTACTGAAAAGAAGAACTACTCCAGGAACATTTAAAACATCAATTAAGTACATTTAAACTGGTAAAGGTATTATTAATTGCCTTTTTCTCATGTTCCGCAATGCAATTTCTCCAAATCCAAATGGGGATAAATTAGGTTCAAGTTGCTCCGAGCGAACAACATTTGATATCTGTCAAGTTTACTTGATCGGTAAATGGTTCTTAGAACTGAATTCAATTAACAATTAATGTAAACAATTAATAACGCATATTTTAATTTTGATAAAAGTCAGTCTACATTACCACTTTAACTTGTAAAGAAATTATGAGAATTATGGTCATAGGAGAATATGAAATAAACGGCTAAAGGGTATTCCCGTTTTCGGTGATCCTTCTGAGGGATTATTTGGTTTCCCATACTGGTTTGTTGTTGTTTTTATTGCAGCTGCTGCGCACACACAAGCACACACGGAAAAACATATCCTACAAGTTTCCGTTAAAAAATTGCCGTTTTGTCTTGATCTCTCACTTTTTTTTATAACATATGTATTCTGGGATTTTGGCAACATATCACCACACTAACACACAATGACACATAAAGAGTAAAACACCGCATTGATATGTGTGATTTGCCCATAAACAAATCAACGAAACTAAACAAAACAAATTACGAATTCAAATTCCCGTGTAAATGAACTTTGCGGGGGAAGGGGGTGCTGTCGGTTTAAGTTTTGTTAGAGATGAGCGCGTTTTGTTTGTCATCAGCTTTACACTTGTCTTCTTCTGACGCATACATATGTAAGTGTGTATGTGAGAAGCGTACTCAAATATCGCTGTTGCCGGCGTTTTTATGTTTTCTTTCATTCTGGTTCTCTTTTCGAACCGTTTGTCAAGGCGGGGCAGCATAGCCCTCGCCCTTTTTCTTTGCCTTCTTTTGCCCTTCTTTCAATTTTATTCCACACTCTAATACACTATGATTTGTTGTTGCCTTTGACCATTGAATATAATAGATCTGAACTAACAACTTTTGTTGTTCGTTTTGTTATTGCATTTTAATTCCTTTTTCCATATAATCAACGCGCGTCGGCCTTTGAATCGCTGCAAAAACAAGAATGCGTCACAGGCAGCAAACACTCACAAACAAGCAAACACACTGAACGGCGGAGAGCGAAAAAAATTTACCCAACCGTCTGATGACGAGTCAAAAGCAAACTGGCGCCGCAGCGAAGCGCGCAATGTACTTTGTTTGTGTACCGTACCCTGCCCCTTCCCAACCATTTCCAACCCATACATGTACATACGTCACTTTGCAGCGTTGCCACCCGGTAGCCTTTTTTCCGCAAGATGGTTTAAAATACATAATTCATATTGCAAAATCAATTCGTTGGAAAACATGCAGTGCTCTGGAATGATATTTATTTAGAAGCATAATTTGCAGGCATAGTTTTTGATAAAAATTTATTTCTGACTTCAGCTCAAAAGTTGGCAACTCTAGACGGCGTCTCACACATACATACACACACGAGCACACACACAGACCTGGGAATTTTTTCTTTTTGCTGCAAATTTTTTTCGTTGCTTCGCAATTTGATTTTCAAATGAAATTTTCGCCGTGAATTCTTTTAGTTGCCAACTCGAGATGATTGCTTTGCTGTTGTTGAATATATTTGGCAGCACTTTATTGTGTTTTGGATAATTGGGCATCGATTTAAATGCGTTTTTTGATTAAATTTATTATTTCACTTTGGGAATTAGTTGAGAGAAGACAACACGCAACTAAGATGGCGGACAGCTCTGTGCAACTGTGTGAGTGGATGAGTAATTTGGGTGTGTTTGTGGACAGCGCTGCCAGACTGGCGTCCAGCACCTCGTTTTTCTTCTTCTTCAGTTCGGTTATTTTTCAAAATAATAAACTGATTACTTGGTTTAAAATAAAAAAAAACGTTTGAACGATTTAAACCAAAAAGGCTTGTAATATGTTTTACATTTCCATTGTAGACCAATCACATTTTTCACAAATTCATTTAAAGTTAAGAATTGCTCTCCTGAAATATAAAAATAGTACTCTTGTGCTGTCTTCCTTAACGCCAGAGATATATTAAATTAAGAAGTCTTAAAACCTTTTCATTTTTGTTTCATTTTTTATAGCAGTTTAGTTGCAGTATATTAAGTGCGAAACTAAGGTCTAGTCGTTTTAATGCTTATAATACAAGGGAATTAGCAAGTTTTTCTTACTAATACTCTTTTTCTAACCTTACTCTTCTATGGCAGCTATAGTATATAGAAATCCGATTTCGACCAAACTCGGCAGAATCATGGAGAAGCATTTAAAACAAGTAGATACGGAGATGGGAGACGTTTGCGGTAAAAAAAAAAAAAAGTTTTCACACTAGAACTAGTTTTTCGACCGATCGTTCCCATGGCAGCTATACGTTATAGTCATTCGATCCGGTT
This sequence comes from Lordiphosa fenestrarum, assembly GCA_035044985.1. Taxonomy (NCBI): domain Eukaryota; kingdom Metazoa; phylum Arthropoda; class Insecta; order Diptera; family Drosophilidae; genus Lordiphosa; species Lordiphosa fenestrarum. The sequence goes on from JAWNNO010000685.1 coordinate 599,336, forward strand.
CCGACATATGTGCAGCGTATTTGTACCAGAAGACTTCTTGCAAAGTTTGGTCAACTCAGCTCGTCATGCTCATCAAGAATATATATACTATATGTGGTCGGAAATGCTTCCTTCTATGCGTTACAGAAATCTGGACAATTTCAATATACCCTCTAAAATAAAAACGGGCAGTCACAATTTCTAGGTTAGAGCCTCCTGACCTTATATACATACAATGGAAATACACGAAGCAATTTTGCTTAAAGCGAGGCGTTCAGCATCGTCAGCTGTGAAAGTCAGGGGTAAAAACCGAAGGATATATCGGATTCGGTTACGTTTTTTCCTCTATCTCTTACCATCTCTGAGATCTGTGCGTACATACGGACAGAAAAACAGACGTGCCGGGATTACTCTAAGAATATAAAAATTTAATTTATCTATCCGTTTTTATAATCTGTACCGTAGGTACATAAAGTATATTAAGTTTGTGCAATAGTATGTAACAGACAGAAGGAAGCACCTCCGACCCTAAAAACTATATATGTTCTTGATCAGAGAGAGATGATAAGATAGAGGTTTGACATGTATGGTACATATGCTTCTTATGTCGGCAGACAGATCAAGTTTATTTGAAATTTTTGCCACGCCCCCTCCCGCCCCCGGAACTTAGAAAAAACGTCATATCTCCCGCAGTTTTAAATGATGAGCGGATGAGCGGTTTTTGAGTTACGATCAAAAGATTAGTCGCTGCTGCAGCGCAGTAGCAGCGTAAAATATTCGATACCAATATATCGTATTTTTGGACAAGAATATCGATATTTCGATATATCAATATTTTTCCGCTTTCACAAATTTAGTTAGAGGGTCTAATCACGATATCTGTTTAAGTCGGATAAGTTTAAATCGGAATATCTATTAGAAAGAATGAGAACAATTTGTTGGAAATCAACGCCAACAACAAAAATATACCTATACGAAAGGCAATACTGCGATTGAGCCTTTGGAGCCTCATCGCGCCCATTAGCAGAAAACTTTTCGACTAATTTTGGATTTCTCGGGGCGCCAGTATGATTTTAAATTGTCCAATCAAAATATCTACACTGCCAAACACTGCCTACTCATAAGCAGTGTGCGGTAATTTTTGGTTTCTTGAACGATAATCTTTCTGCCTTATCAACTCAACAGAATCCGCATTAGACCGATTCATTTAATACATTTTCAGCAACAATCAAAATGTACCCAATATTTGATTTCGCCCAATTTGATCATTTATCAAGATAAAACTCCTTCACAAGCTTTGATATCTAGAATTTCGGGGCTGAGCATGCTCTTATAAAAAGAATAATTTTCCTAAACTATATTTGTATACCCTTTCACGGGGCCTATTCAAATTGTCCAGATGTTTGTAACGCACAGAAGGAAGCATATCTGACCATTTAAACTTTAAATATTCTTAATCAGCATGCCGAGTTGAGTTGACATAGCCATGTCCGTACTTCTGCTTAAAAGCTATCTTCACAAAACTTTGCACGAAGACTTTTAGTACAAAAACGCTGCACATTTATCGGAACCTACCGGATCGAATGCCCACGTAGAAAAAATTATTCGAGATATTTGGGACTAAATCAATCCCAAACGATGTCAGAAGTCGGTCAATCCCGGATTTTCTCGTTCCAAGTACGAACAGGAATGTCCTGATCTCGGATTTTTCAATCCTTGAATTCTTGTCTTGATCCCGGCATTATCCCTCATGAGATAGATTTTAGCTTGTTATCCGAAATCGATTTAATACCTTAGTAGGATCAAATCAAGAAGACCCGATATTGACTTTAGCTCGAAATTCCTACTTGATTTTATATTGAAGTCGGCTTGATGAAAGTTTGCCCAAAATTAAATTGACTTCCATATTCAAACTACACACAATCTGAAAAGGGATTGTTTCAAAAATTACTATGATTGACTTTATCTCTTTATGTTATGTTATTTTACCCCGAAATGGGCTTCCCACAAGAGCCACATGCCACTTATTTAACGACTCTTTTGATTTTCGAACCAGCAAGTTCTTGCCGGCTCGAGGTCATTAGTTGTTTGCATATCCCCGGTTTAATCTATAATAGACTTTAGCATCCTCCTCATGTCAACATTGCTATGCTCTGCTATGCTGTTTGGGAATTGTAAGGCATCATTGTATAAAAAATCGACACATAAAATGAAACACTTTGTGCATGTGTGGGTACCCATTTAGCCTCATAGTATTGGTGAGAGAGATTTTCTTCCTCTCAGTTTCTATCGCTCTTTCATTTTGACATAGTGCATCCGTATTCACTTCAATCTCGAGTCGCGGTTATTTGACTTTCAAGTACGGACTCGGGATTGACCGTAGCCCTTTCGGATTGATACACGCTTTTCAGGATTGTTTCAATCCTTTCGAGCTTGTATCAAGCTCAATATAGTACGGCTCGAGCTTGGGATATCAATCCGAAGGTGGAGACCAGATCAACCAGATCTTTTTGAACTTGATTTTATCCTGCCATTTTTTTTTCTGTATATAGAATTTGGCTGCCAGAATTCTGCCTTAGGTACAACTATGCTCAGTTTTATCAAAAGCGGATGAATATATCATATGGCTGTAATACTGGTCAACCAAATGATCATAGCAGAGGCGACATCTTTTGGTCAGCTTGGGAAATTACTCAACTCGCAGTCTTCAAAGCGAAAATTAAGTTTTTGAATGAAAATCATTTAAAACCTTTAATTGGATAAAATATATACGAACTGTAATCTTAAGGGGAGCCGTAGTTAACTTTCCTCTATTTGTATACTCTGAACCGTAGGTACATAGAGTATTATAAGTTTGTGCAAAAGTATGTAACAGCCAGAAGGAAGCATCTCCGACCCCATAAAGTATACATATTCTTGATCAGCATCAACAGACGAGTCGATATAGCCATGTCCGTCTGTCTGTCCGTATGAACGCACAGATCCCAGAGATGGTAAGAGATAGAGGTTTGACACGTATGGTACATATGCTTCTTATGTCTGCAGGCAGATCGCGTTTATATTCAATTTTGGCCACGCCCCCTCCCACCCCCGCAATTTAGAAAAAACGTCATATCTCACACAGTTTTAAAGATAGAGGGTTTGTTCCTTCTAGACATATTTAGTAATCAGGATAACATATCGATCCGCCAAAGGAATGATGAAGATCGGATGAACGGTTGTCGAGTTATGATTAAAAGACTGTTCGCTGCTGCAGCGCTGCTTTCAGCTGCTACTGCAGCATCAAAATTTGTGCTGAGAGCATAATTTCGATGGTACAGAGTATGTTATAGTCGGGCTTGACCGACTTTCTTTTTTTCTTGTTTGTATTAAAAACCATGACGCATTTTCTTTAGTTTTCAAAGTTTGAGTGTCAATTCGAGCATGTTGAAACATTTCCGTTCGCCACTGCCGTTAACAAGCCAAGTCCCAGTCCCGCAAGTACGATTATGTTATCTGGATCTCACGACCTGGCGCTCTCTCTTTTGAAAAGTCAACTTAGCGCTGCTCTACAGCTCCACCGCTCAGCAACTGGAATCGGTCGGTCTCAGTCTATCAGTCGCAGTCTCAATCCCGACTTGGCGCATGCCGCTGCTCTGCTGTACTTGAAAATATTTCTAGATCGAAACAGTATCTGTCTAATCCGTACCCCGGTCAGGCATAGTCATGGGAATCCATTTGTTTGCTGTTGTTATTTGCTGGTTGGCATTGAGCGCAGCTGGTTAGTATTACGCGATGGGACAGCAACGTGGTGGGGTCTGGCTGCGAAAACTAGTCTGACAGTGAACTTAACACTCAATCTCTCTAGCTCCGTCTGCAGCTCAGCTGGCGAACGACTGTTTGGCTAAAATCCCCGATGGACGGGTAAGCGGGAACTGCATTTCTATACGTCAGTGTGCGTTCTTTATGGAAATTCTCTCGTCCAAGACGATAACCCAAAGCGATCGCAGTTTGTTAAGAGAGAATCGGTGCAATATTGAGAATCAGGATGTGCAGGTGAGAGCGACTAAATCAATTAAGTGGACTAGATATTGAAAGTTGAATTGCAAGGTAACAAAAATAGGTTATTGAACTTATATAACTTATTTTCTAAGGGGTCGATTCATGCAGAAAAATAATATTCCCCAGCAAATTTTGTTCCGATTTTGACCACGCCTAATGAATAAATACAAAGTTTGGATGTCAACAAAAAAGCCCACGATTATTTCCCAATAGAGATACTCAGATTTTAAATTTAAGCAGCGTATATATTTCAGGAAATTGTCGAAAGTTCGATTTTATTTATATTGAATCCTCTCAACATGCACTTTTTCAGTTCTGTCCTGGAAATCTATAGATATTTTCGTATAACCGATTTAATTTTAAAGTCGATGACCATGGGCCGATTTCTCATCTTCTACATAGAGCTACCTGTCTTAAAACTCACAAATAGCAGTGTAAAATCTATGTTTATCTGACACATAGCTGCTATGTAGAAGATGAGAAATCGGCCCTAAGTGTGAAGTGACTAAAATAAGACCGATTACTATATCATATGAAAGAAATAGAGACAAAATTCTGAAAATCTCTAGAGATTTCGGATAGTCGATTTCATTTTAAAATGGATGGATTAAGTGACCGGAATGAGACGGACCACTAGATCATATGGAAATAAAACCGTACTAATTATATCGATTTGTCTGTTTCAAAACTCTCAATGTTTGCCACCTGATCTAGAAGCCAAGCATATGTGTTCCACTTCCTATAGAAACAAATTCAGTTCGAAGAGCCAACGTATATACGAAAAAGGCTGTCGAGATCTCCACATCCAAAATCTTCTTTTTAAAATTTTTAAGCAAATGAATCTTCTCAAAGAAATCGATTTGTTTCTTTCTTTGAATGTTGCACTGTTGCCTCTATTATTACATTTTTTGTATAAATAAACACATCTTTGAATTCGGCTAGGTTTGCTGCCCCAGTACGCAAGGCCTGGGGGCGCTGATACACCCCTTGCTGCCCAAGGATTGTGGCAAGGTCAACTGGCAGCGCACAAATGAAACGGAAACCCAAATCAAGGAATTCCCCTGGCTGGCTCTCATCGAGTATACAAAACGTATGAACTATTTTTTCCAGTGCCGGTGAATCACTTCTTATCTCTGGGGATCTCCCTTTATTTTTTCTTTCAGCAACTAATGAGAAACTCCATGCTTGTGGTGGTGTTCTGATCAGCGAGCGTTATCTGTTGACAGCAGCGCATTGTGTAGCCAACGCGGCCACTTCCAAAAACAGCTTGAACATCACTGCGGTGCGCCTGGGCGAATGGGATACTTCCACAAATCCCGATTGCCAGGTCTCTGGTGGATCCAGCCGAACCGAATGCGCCCCACCCTATCAGGACATCGGTGTGGAGGAGATCATACCCCATCCCAGTTACAATATGGAGTCGCTTAGCCAAACATATGACATTGCCCTGATTCGACTGCGTGAGCCAGCCCAGCTAAGCGATTTCGTTCAGCCCATTTGTCTGCCCAGCAAGCAGCTGCGTGCTGATGAGTTGGAGGGCCTGGTGACTGAGGTGGGCGGCTGGCAAACTAATTCCAGTTCAAGGATGAGAAAAAGCCAGGTGATCATCACATCCATTGCGGAGTGCCAGCAGAAATTTGGGCCCACAACCTGAGCATCCAAGCTTCGCAGTTGTGCGGGGCGGCCAGTGCCAAGGAGTGCCATGGCAATGGGGGCGGACCTCTGATGCTGTACAAGAATGAGGCCTATCTGTTGGGTGGACTTCTTTCGTTTGGACCCGTACCATGTCCCAGTCCGGGCTGGCCAGATGTGTTTACGCGTGTGGGCTCCTACATAGAATGGTTACATAGTCAGTTAAGGGTCTAAAGTTAAATAAATGTTGATTTTTTCCTGAGTTTTTGAATTTGAATAATTGCGCGCACGCCGGTAGCTCTGGTTTAGCCTTATCGATAGGCCTGTCGATTATTTGCCTCCACATGAAGAAATGTTATCGCCAAGTGTGTTTACGTCATGAAGTTGGTTAAATGTTCCAAAATATGAGTAAATGTAAATAAATTAGCCCACTATCATTATTGCCATTGTTAAATATCAATGCAGGTTCAGTTTTAAAGCCAACAGATCTTTGCTTTTAAGAATACAAAATTGCCGCCTTCGAACAGCTGACGACGTCGGCAGCGCAAAAACTACGCAGGCAATGCCTACGTCGACGCAGCAATTTTGTTCTCTAGTATTGTACCCTGTCTCGGAAGTCTTGGCTTCCACAGCAATTTCGCTAGCCTTAAAAAGTGCAATTAATTTGCAAATTTGTGTTAAAAGTCTTCAGCGAGTGCAAGCCATGGCCGAAGCTGTGAAAACAGGTAACAAAACGGTGCGCGGATGATATTTCGAAAAAATTCCATTTGTGAGATTGCGAGCGACAAATGGCGACTATTGTTGTTTTTTTTCTGCGGCTGGCGTTGGCCAGAGTTGCATGCGATTGTGGGTTTGCATTTGGAAACCGTTATAATCAATTTCCTTCTTCCACAGAAAGCGGAAAGCAACGGCCCTTGGAGGGGGGTGGTGGCGGCGGCGGAGGCTCATCTGGCGGTAGTCATAATCCCATGCCCAAGCGCAAACATCGACGGGGTAAGAAATCCAAAATGGTACCCAAAAAGACTAAGAATCAATATCCAATCTGGAAACTGGACTTGCCCTCGGGCACTAGCACAACGGGCAGAGGGGGTGGCGATGCCCAAACTCGTCAAAATGCACGCACGAAACTGGTTCGTTCGCGTTCCCTTCTCGTCCCCTACAATACTAACCGCTTTCTCATGGAGGAGCACATGTCGGAGTTGCCCAAAGATGATTCTGACGACAATTGTTTCGGCTCACAGACGGAGGACCAGGTACTGTTCCTTTCCAAAGAGTTCTCCAATGTGTACGAGCGTGCACGACTGGAACGTTTAGAGACAATGAACAAACAGGAACTAATTCAGGAGTGCCTGCAAATCGAAGATCGTTATTCAAAGGCCGAGATGTCACGAAAGACTGTGGGGGCAAAATTCGCGTCCTGGAGGAGAAAATGCGCCAGCTTACGCGTGAAAATCAATGTGAGTACGATGACCTATCTAGATCATGTAGGCTTTTAACAACGCCTTGGCGTGGCATAAATTAAAAATAAACTTGATCTGCCTACAGGCATAAGAAGTTGTTGTCCCATACATGGTTAAATTGTAGACCAAACTGAACATGTTTGACAGTAATATGTGACACGAAAACAGCTAAGCGGCTAAAAAATCACCCTTAACCTTATTCTAGTGCACCGTCGACTACAGTGTCAGCATTTTTGGCAGAGTTAACATCAATAATACATTCAGTATTCAGAGTAAATTGTCCGAAATATGTTAGGATTTAAAGCGTCCCAAATAGCTCCGGTCTTAAAACTTACTATTAGTTCCAGTTCTAGGAGCCTCAAATTTGTAGCTCCGTACCTAAATTACTATTTTAAGCTCTTGAATTCTTTACCTGATGAAGGTATTGAGTGAAGGAGCATGTCGGAAAACTTGTTAGAATCCTCTTAAGATTTTCCAAAGCTTCATTAAATAAACTGGGTAGTAGGTATTGAGGAGAGATGAACTCTTTCAAAAGTATTGAAAAAACATCAAATTACATCCTTGTAATGGTTCAATCACACTTTTTTCTTCTAGTTCTTCGCTCTCACTTTTTGCGCACATGCTCGACAGCAGCGGGACCAGCGGCCGCAGCAGCCGCTGCCTCCCCGCCCTCAGCAGCGGCTCCCACAGCAAGCTCTGCCAGCGAATTGCAGGCACGCCAACATGCCTATCCCCAGCAGCCCACACCCATGGACTCTTCCAGCGAGGACAGCGAAAGTGATAGCAGCAGCACAACATCGAGTTCCACATCCAGCACATCCTCCAGTAGCAGTGATGGTCATGCCATAGGCGTGGCGGGGCTGAATATAGCCAATGGCCACGCCGAGAGGGACATGCATGAACACAGTCGCAGCCGGTCGCGTTCCCCCATTCATCAACTTAATGGCCATGCCAACGAGGAGGAGCGCTTGCATCTCTTAGATGCCAATCAAATGGATGAAGATGATAACTCAAATGGCGAAGTAGGCAGAAACGGCGAAGCTGCCGTTAAGTAATCGGAGAGGGAGAATGCCTCCCCTGTAAATAGAAGACTCATTCATTAGTGGTAGATTATGGCAACAGTTTGTTCAGATCCTTGTATAGTTTTTAAGTCGGTTGAGACACTCTGATTGTTTTAAGGGGTCTGACATCCATTTTATTTGCATGCATTTTACAATTCTTTCCAATTGAATTAACAATAAGAACAATGTGGTTATACAAATTGTTACTCTACCCATTTTTGCACTCCGCCAGCACAATATATTTGTTACCTAGTTTAGGCGATCACTCTAAGTGGTGATCAGAATTGACCATCTTGGTATAAGCTGCGTAGTTTATTAGCATGTCAAGTTAAAGGCGAATTTTGTACAATACTAAAAATAGTTTCGCTTTATTGATTTTAATAACATTTTTGCAGAACTTTGATTTGTAAGTGAATAAAATGTTAAATTTTAAACTCCGCTTAAAAAATTAGAGAAATCTTTTGAATTCGGAAGAATTTTGCGCGGGGATTTGATTCAACGAATCCATTAGGCTCACGGAGAGGTTTCAGAAGGTTGATGACTCTAGGTTCACTTTAATAATACTCGTATAATTTAGTTCAATCCGAAATAGTCCTGGAGTTTGTGTTTTATAAAAGCTTCGCGGTCCATCGAGAAACAATTATTTTAGAATTTTGTGGTATAATTTTCCTTATGGTAAACATTTACCATTTCTATTTCATAGATTTGTTTTAACATCTTCTGTGGTGGATGTTTTGCATTACCACTGCCATACATAACAAACACAGAAAGATGAATAGGAGGAAGTGGTGGGAGGATAGTAAGAAAGTGCATGCTCCATGGCATCGCACTTGCCTGTTCTCTTCCATAATAAGTGATACATTTGGCAGCTTTTACTAAGCCTATTTTATTCATAACAAAATGCATTTAAGTAGAAGTAAATGCTTATAAAAAGACATTAAATCCAACTTCAAGTGAACTCGTAAAGATACAATTTTAAAATTTTAAACCTAAATGCCAAGATTAATTAAATGAGAAATGGGATGGTTCTTGAGTTTTAAAGCAGTTTCCTCAAGTTAGTTCTTCACACCTGCAAGCAGCTATGCTCTTCACAAAGAAGCTGTATTCACTAGCGTAGAGACCTCTGGGGATACTCGCCATTCCAACGCCCAGTAGTTTTTGTTCTCCGGGTGTGGCCAGAGACTGCACATTAATTCGTTTTGCTCCACGCACAGGCATCCATCCGCTGACGGGTGATCTATTGGCCACCATGCAACCACGAACAGCCACATTTAAACCTAGTAGAGGCATCGAATCGTCACGATACTCCGTTAGTAGAAGATCGGTCAAGGCAATGTCCTTGCTAGCCGCAACTACATCCTCTATTTCACGGAAATGTGGCAAATAATTGGCATGAATAAAGTTTATAAAGTTTTTCGGTTCTGTTCTAAAGGCTTCGGATATTTCTTCAGGGCTGTGCTGTAGACGTTTCATGCCGTCTTCATTATCTGGAAAATTTTAACAGATCAATATGAATATATTATTAACAATGCGTTAAGGCAAAGTGTTATTCAGCAGTGGTCGTCCTAATACCGCAAATCTTATTTCGTTCATTTGAGTTCGTTAAAAAAACTAAATGTCTAGTCGATTGACTACGACAAGTGGTTAATTTAGAAGTTCGCATCAGTGACTCAGGCCGAGAATATGAATGATTGGTAATCTTCGAATCGACCTAGGGTGCCCGCAGGCTATGAGCATTCCAATGCCTAAAGCAGCTTGCGCATAGCACGAAATAGCAACAACGAATGTGTCACTCTTCTCTTTCTCTCCTATGCCTGCTGTAGAATTGATCACAACCACAAATTTTCATGCCTTGGATATTTAACATTTGTTATTTTGCGTCGAATGATTTCGTTTTCATCAGACAGCCCACATAAGCACACATACATACAGCTAATCGGGTTTCTCGTTAGTGTCTTGTGTTTGTTGTTGCTTCAGAATTATTTTCTTAATTTGTATTGGTGACCACGTGCGAACTAGGTGCTCTTGGGCACCAGTGGTCTAGAGATATATACATGGGTCTTATCTATGGCCAACCAATGGCATGTGAGGTTTGACACCGGTAGCAGGTAAAACAGTTTGAAAGGAAGAGAAGGGACTGAAGCGGAGAGTACGTACGAAATCACTTATTATAAATCGGTATTACATATTATTAGCAGATTTACTCAACCTTAAAGGATTTCTCAGGTGATTCTACTGAGCTATCCACAGAGCCATTTAACTCATATAATTTCAAAATTGATCGAATTTAGTTTTTAGGCGTATAAAATAGTGATTTGATTGGGTAATTTGTAAATCGATTGCTGACAATTTGAGTTCTCAACGCTGGAGAATGCCTTTCAATGAACGGAAAAATTCTGGGATAACAAAGACAAGTGGCTAAAATAAAAGTTAATTTAATTTTACTTCCCAAATGTATTTTGAATAAACTATTAAGGGGAATGCGTCGATCCGACGACCAGACTAAAATTTTGTTGGCATCCATGAAGGTGCATATTAATCTTAGAAATTAAGTTTATGTCGTACAACTTAACATGCAAATTTAAAGTCATGACAAGATTTCTCTATTTGCTGTTGCGAGGTGTCTTCCCCATGCAGTCATGTTCAAAATGGTTTGTAAACAAGTTAAAATATTATATCGCTCGAAAATCTGGTCGGTCTGCACACTAATGAGAAAAATTAGTTGGTGGTCAACGGAGTCGTCTCCCATCTTGGTAGAACAATTTTTTTGATTAATGGTGCAGTCTTAAAATTTGGTATTTCATCATCTTATATGCTGTTACCTAAATCGGGAAACATTTTATTTTTATGTTTTTTAAGGTTTTGGCAAAGTTGATCAAAGTGGGATGACTCTATAGCAGAGATGGGCGCGTCGCGACGTTCCTATGCACACGTGCATGGGGCCTCTGCCGCGGCCGACTGCACAAATCACACGTACGCTATAAGCATTGCTTGAATGCATGCTTGTATGCGTGTGAAAAGTGTGACGATATGTGTTCATGCCCATCTCTATAGGCATAGGACCGATAGATCGGAAGCATTTTTTCGATTATTAAGTTTACTAACAACTCACTTAGGGGAGCAAACTTGAAAAAGCTGGCATTATCACAATACTACCTTTGATATTCAAGTAGCCAAGGCCAGAAACAAACATTTTAGTCCACGTACACATAAGGCTTAACTTACATTTAGGATTCAACACTCGACCCAGTGCATGCATTATGGTAATAGACTCATCGCGACCAATTGATTTTAGGGTGCTATGTTTCTTCCGCTTGCGTCCCTTGCTGACTACGCTCACATCCAGCTGCTTGATCGGCATACTAGGCATTCCTTTCAGTGAGCTAAAATGAAGATTGAGAAGGGCATTCCGTATATCACCCTGAGCGCCCACCACAATCGATTCCACCACGGTCTGGGCGGGAACTTTATAAACGGTGTTGTGTTCCGGTTGTTGCATCAGGGAGCAGAATCGCTTTAAGGACTTCTGCATAATGGTGGCTGCAATGGAATTAAAGCTGATGTGGGTAATTCGATGTTTGGCTTTTAATGGATCTGTGAAGAGCCTAAAACTAATGTTCAGACCGCGCGACTTGGAGTCTGCCACAATAAAAACCAACGGGGATTTGCCATATCTCGCATATTTGCTGCAAGAAATGGAATAGTTTAACAAGGGAAACGCTAATTATTTAGCCCAACTTACTCAAGCAGCTCCTCAAAGTTAACCAGTCCGTCGTTAAGCAACACATTGGGAAAGTCCTCTACAATTAGCAGACGCTTATTGTGCTGATCAAACAGGGATTTATAGCACGATGCGCGCAGAAGAAACGTCTGAAAAGTCTCCAACTGCGAATCCATATAACAGCTGTCCCTGGGCTGTTCGCCTAGTGCATTGACCACTTCACAGTCCAGCGGGTTGATCCATTCGTGTAACTGATAGCCTAGTTCTTGGGCCAGCACACGCAGTGTAGCGGTTTTACCTGCGCCTGATGGTCCAGTCAGCAAGCAAATCTGTGCGGGAAATTTCTTTCGCATGGCTTCGCAGTGATGCAGCCAGTCGCGCAGCTCGCCAATTTTTTTGGGATGCACAGCCAGATCATCGCTTTGGGTGGGAGCAAAGTTATCCATCCAATTATCTTTAACAGTTGGAGGTGACTTTTCAGGGTTATTATTCTCGACATCATCTTTCTCAATGGCGGTTAGATCCACCACTACCGCGCTTGGTGTTCCATTTGGAGTTCCAATCCGGGTGTTTGCTCGTGCCGTAGCGCTTCTTGTCCGTTTGCCCGGAGCTTCTGAAGTGTACGTGGGGATGCTCGTTGGAGTTACATTCAACTGGTTAAAGGCGGGCGTCACCCATGGTTTCTGAGCGGGATTATATGTTTTGTTACATTCGGGTTGATTTTATTTAAATTGTTTACCTTTCGTGCGCTCATATCGTTGATTTCGGAGGCATCGTAAAAATGTGCTAGCGCGTTCTCAAAATCTTTCCCAGCACTTTCCCACGCCATTTGGGGGATTCTAGCAACTTTTTACACTGTGCAACAAATTCGATAAATGAATGTGGAAAAGTTGCTTTGGTCTGCAACGTTTTAGCTTGTTTTTTGCAACTATTTCCAATTCCCTGAAAGAAAATGCAAGCTAGGATGGTTCGTATTAATGCTACATTATCCATACATCTATAAATATGCATATTAAAGTGAGTAAACAGTGTCAAGAAAGTTTTTTTACAAATGAAAAAATGCACTTGTTTTGCACAAAAAAGGCACAGGAGCACAGGAGCTCAAATGATAAATAAAATATTGATTCTAGAACAGTTTTTCGCTCTGATTAGCTGTAAATTTTAAATTATAATGTTTAATATTTCTAATATTACCACTTTTGGTAACTCCGTATCTCGTAGAAATCTGATTATTTTGAAAATAAATTTTTCCTTATAATATAGTATGTATTATACCTAGAGAATATAACGAATCATAGAAATTTTTTTCATCGACCATCGAGGTGCTTACACGAAATGGTCGCAATATAAAAAACTCCATATAAAAAAACTGCTGCGTAAATTTTCCGTGTCGCGATTTTTTTGGGCTTGATAATGGAACTATCGTTATCGATAGTTTTATAGACGAGTTTATATACAGCCATCACAGTGACTCATTTGGCGAGGTCACAAGGTCCTGACGCCAATGATGAAAGGCCTGATCGTGAAAACGCGGGTTAACTATATCTACTTTTGATATGAAAGAAAAAATGTCTTAAACGTAAATTTTACATTCTAATTTGAATTTTGTCTGTTATTTCGTACTGTTATTCTAAAGATACAAATATAAAGAAAAAATATCAAAAATATCAAACGATATTTGATATTTTTCGTTTTTATATTTGTATCTTTAGAATTACAGGACGAATGAATAACCTCAAGGTGTCATTTGACTCCAGCAATCTCTCTGCAATCAAAATCTATAGGTAACCTCGGAAAAATATGCATTTAGTGGTATATTTTTCCTTTTAAAAAAAATATCGATATTTATTTTCAACAACCCTACTGCAAAGAACATATCAGAAACTTTGCTTAGTATCATGACAGAGTGGAACGTACACAATAAAGTTGTAACTGTAGTAACTGATAAAGACGCAACTATAAAGAAAGCATGTGAGTTCCCACTCGCTTAACTTACTCGTACAGGATGCTTTAAAATTGAATTGTCTCAAAGGCATATTGACCAAGTGCAAGCGCATAGTCGCATACTTCAAGTCAAGCGCAATAGCTAATGCGAAGCCTAAGCAGTCACAGGACGTTGAAAGCCCCTTAGGGCTAATCCAAGAGGTTCCAACTAGGTGGAACAGCGCATTTTTAATGATGAAGCGCATCATTACACTTAATGATTCTATTTCTAAAGTGCTCCTAAATTTGCCTAAGGCTCCACAACCCTTTTCAGCTGATGAAATTATCCTTCTAACAGAGCTAACGGAACTGCTAAAGCCTTTTAACGACGCTACTGAGCAAATTTCCGCAAATAAGACAGCAACCATTTCACTAATAATACCGATGGTTAGCGAGCTGCACCAAAATCAAGACCAAATGCGTCCTCAAATAAAGTCTTCCATTGTCTTGGAAGCACACAACCTAATGATGCGTCGACTGCCAGAGAGATTTGCTTTGTACGAACAGAAGTCACTTCCGAGACTCGCAACTTTGCTTGACCCTCGCTTTAAAAAGGATGGCTTCTTAGATGCCTCGAATGCAGAAGAAGCAACAGAAGCTCTGGAAAGCGAAATTTTCGGCTATTTGTCCTGCAACGCACTGGAGCAACCAACACCACCCGAAGCTACCAAACCAACTCGCTTTACATTTATGCAGTCAAAAATATCAGCCAAAGCCACTACAAAAAAGTCTGATGCAATAATTATGCTAAGGCAATATTTGGGAAAGTCTAATGCATCTGAGGAGGTCGATCCTATACAATATTGGAAGGTAAATGCAAATTGGATCTTTAAATTTATAGTAAAACAAATTTTGATTTCAGAATAACGACGAAGAAGTCTTTAGAAAATTGTGCAAACGATACCTGTGTGTGCCAGCCACGTCGTGTGATTCAGAACGTGTGTTCAGCAAAGCAGGTCAACTCATTTCTGACCGCAGATGCTCCCTCAAATCAGTCATAGTAAATAAGCTTTTGTTCCTAAACAAAAACATGTCAATCGGCCCTGTTCCCAATTCCGAGTCGGTTATCGTGTAAACGTTAGTTTTTATACTCTGTACCGAAGGTACATAGAGTATTATAAGTTTGTGCAAAAGTATGTAACATCCAGAAGTAAGCATCTCCGACCCCATAAAGTATATATATTCTTGATCAGCATCAACAGCCGAGTCGATATAGCCATGTCCGTCTGTCCGTCCGTCCGTCTGTCCGTCTGTCCGTCTGTCCGTCTGTCCGTCTGTCCGTCTGTCCGTCTGTCTGTCCGTATGAACGCACAGATCTCAGAGATGGTAAGAGATAGAGGTTTGACATGTATGGGACATATGCTTTTTATGTCTGCAGGCAGATCAAGTTTATTTTCAATTTTGGCCACGCCCCCTCCCGCCCCCGCAATTTAGAAAAAACGTCATATCTCCTACAGTTTTGAAGATAGATGGCTTGTTCCTTCTGGACATATTTAGTTATTAGGATAACTTATCGATCCGCCAAAGAAATGAAGAAGATCGGATGAACGGTTTTCGAGTTATGATCAAAAGACAAATTTTCTTGGTACAGAGTATGTTATAGTCGGGCTTGACCGTACTTCTTTCTTGTTGTACTTAAAATCCCACAGTTTTCTATGAAAAGTAAGAAAAATGTCTGTGCCTACTAGATCAGGTCATCTATTTTAGTCGAATTGAATCCACTTGGCATTGGACTGTCGGTTTCAACTGCTGAAGCAATTCCGATTTTTCTCAAACCTGATCTAGTAGCCGTTGATATGCATGTCGCCTTCCTTATAACATTTTAATGTTTTAGCTCTACAATGCAACGTTTACACGAAAACCGATTCGGAATTCGGAACAGGGCAGAATATAATTGTTGGATCTCATTAAAAACACAAATACGGTGTTGTTAATCCTCTTGTATTAGTATTACTTTCACGGAACAAAAACATATTGTATTATATTCACAATTGATAATATACAAAACTTTAATTACACAGAAAATTCAATTAAACAAAAACCACTTCAAACTTAAACTCAACATATGAACGTTCAAATATTTAAAACGAAATGTGTTCAGTTTACGCGTGTTGAACTTGCAAATTCTCTCTCATATGATCCCGCGAAACATTGTTGTTATTAAATGTGATGTTGAAAATAATTTGTTTCTCTCAAAATAGTCTCAAATTGTCGAAATAATGTAAATTAATGGAAAATAATGGAAAATAATGGAAAATTTTAAAACGATTATTTTCCATTATTTTCAATTATTTTTTTTAATAATTTATGGTAATTTTCCATTATTTTTTGATTATTTGTAATCGTAATCATTAAATAATTGTGCGAAACCGAAAATAATCGCAATTTAATCATTAATTCAACTTTTAAACAAAAATAATCTAATTAATAATGACTACAATTAATAATCATTATTTAACAGGTATGCATAAATCACAAATATCTGAATTTATCGCTTTGATTTTGAATAAGAATGATTTTGAATATGTACACTGTACACTGTACGCCCTAATGTACAGTAAGACATTAATTTATTTATGATTTTTATATATCTCGCCTCCATGTCAACAGAATGATGCCATGGAGTACTTGGAAGACTAGGAAAGATCTCAATGATGTTTTTCCCTTAACTAAAGATTGTTCTTTATAGTATAAATCCCATTTATTTATAATTCTTCTTTTAACAGTGCGTAATGCGTCAGCAGTTGAGTATGGAAAACTAATCTCTTCACCTGACATGATGGCTTCCCTAGCCGCAGAATCTGCTCTTTCGTTTATTTCAATACCTACATGACCCGGAATCCACAAAATCTGCATTCCAGATATCTCAGAGCCATTTACTAGACTATGAATTTTTGCAATCAGGAAATTGTCTGCGGGTTCATTCTTTTCTCAGTTTCACTGCATTTTTTGAGTCAGTTCAGATTGACAGTTTATTTATGCCTAAAGCTAGATACGGAGACGCTATGAATTTTCTCGCAGCGAGAATTGTTTCATAATTCTCAGAGCGGCCTCTGAGACTGTAGGGTGACCAGAAATCAGCCAACTGTCACTGAATCTGAAACGGTCACCCTGTGCTGGTCAGCTGTTGTTTGTTTACAAAACGAAGCGCGCTTAAGAAAATTTAATCATTTTGTGGATATGTAAACTGGTAGACATTCGTCTTTTTGCCTTTGAGGGGTCTGATTGTGCCGTATTTTGAGCTAAATTTAATCTCGTTATTTTTGAGCCATCATTGGGCATAAATTATTAAATAATAGTTGAAAATGACTTAAACACTTGTTACCACCCAGTGGGGTAGTTATTGTTCTCCCATTCAGTGGGATTTGCCTTAAAATAGTGTAAATAATTTTTGTTCAGGTAAGTTTTGGACAAAAAAGTGAACAGCGAGGCGAGGATCATGATGGCGGACGCAAATGCGTCTGGCCAAAGCAATGGAGAGTTTGATGCTTTTATTGAAGAAAAACTGACGCCAGCACAAGTGTTTAACATTTCTGAAAAAATAAAAGCAAGGAAGATAAAAAGTAAAAATATAGTTAAGAATGAAGAGATCAATTCGAAAAAAGTAAATAAGAAAAAAAAAGCGCGAATAACGGAGTATATGAAAATGAAGAATTAGATGATGTTGATGTTCTTTCCTCGTCTATGCTTGCCGATGCAGAAGTAGCTGAAGAGGGAGGTGAATAAAATGAACTGCGAATTTGAGAAGAATGAAGGAGGAAATAGTGAGGAAGGAAAATCTCTAAACAGTAAGGGTACTATAGAAAATAGTAAGGGTGCTTGTGGAAAAAATGTGAATACACTGATAGAAAACTGTGTAACTGAAAAACAAATTCCCGACAGTGAAAGTGAAAAGGGAAATGTTAAGGAAGATTCTACTGAAAATAATAAGGGAAATAATGGGAGTGCTCAGAAAAATTCTGAAATTCTCTATGATGCAAGCCACGTGGATGATTTCCACGTGTTAATCGATGTCGGCAAATCTGACTTATTTACATCAGAGCGGATGAAAAATGGAATGTTTCTATGGGAAAAAATAAAAAATATGAATATTAAAGGTATCGTTTCAATAAGTGCTGCAGGAATTAAAATGTTCAAGATTCGTTTTAAAAATTATCAGTATGCCAACTACTGTGTAAAAAACAAGGCATTGAAATTAAAGAATATCAGAGCCTAAGACCTTTACTGAGACTTATAGGGTCATTCGAAATGTACCCGTCTCTTTTTCTGAAGAAGAGATAATCAGCCATGCTCCCATTTTCGCTTTCGCAAAAACTTTGCGATTTGATCATCAAATCGTAAGAGTAGGTGCTCCGACACTCGGAAATCGCAAAGTTTTGCCGTTTTTAAACCGGCGACATCTGAGTCCGTGAAATGAAAAGTAAATGCAAAATATAGGTTGATGCACAAACAGACAACCCACGGAACTATTTTTATTCAGTTGTTTAATCTTCTTAGATTTGTCTTACGGACTCATCCACTCAATTCGCATTGAGGCAATATTTTAAACAATTTATTTAATAGAGATACACAAAATTGAGCGAGATGGAAAACTGCTCACAACAACAACAATTTGCGATTTGGCCATGGTATATATCGATATATAACTATCGATAGCATGACTAGTGGCGCTCATCAGCTGTTTTTGTTATGTGAAATGACGCAAAACAAGTTGGGAATGGAACACTATCGATAACGAAAACTTGCGAATTTCGGAGCGCTCTAAACTGAAATCGTGCGAATTTGCTGAAATCGCAATTCGTAAAAATAAGTGAAAGCCGGAGCATGGCTGAATGAGTAATTTTTCTGGTGGTGTCATACCAACCTCTGTGCAGCGCTTAAAGCGTAAGGATCCAGAAAATGGGAATTTGGTTCCAACCTTATCTATAAAGGTAGGTTTTCCCGGATCTGAACTTCCAGCTGAGGTGAATTTATTCTTTGCTACCGTAAAAATAAATCACTTCATACCCCAAGCCAGGCAATGTTATCGTTGTGGCCGTCTAGGACACACGAATTTCAATTGTAAGGCTGAGGTGAGATGTCTAGCGTGTGGGCGTGAGGGTGGTTGCCCTGAAAAATGCAACATAAAGAAATGCATCTTGTGCAACGCAGCTGATCATCATTCTTGGAGTAAGTCCAAATGCTCTGTCTGGCAAAAGGAGAATGAAATTGTTAGCATCATGACAATTAAGAAGTTGTCACGCAGAGAGGTATTAAATGCTTACTCTATGAACAAAAGACTGGAATTTAATATTGCTGAAAATTATGAAAGCAATTTTCCGAGTATTAATAATCAAAAAGAAAAGACTGTAACAGTAAACAAAGACAATAAAGTAAATCAAATCTTAAATAAGCATAGATATAGCTATGTCACCAAAATAAGACCAGTTGCACCAGTGCAAAAGCCTCACTTTGTACTTCCTCAGAATAAGGAAGTAGATAGTGGACACAAATACACATATCCGGAAAAGGATGTGGGTGGTTTGGAAGCAATTATTGAACAGTTGCTTAACTTATGTTTCAAAAATTTTTCAGATGACCCGATGAATCTGTCGGTTCTGAATCAAATTCAAAATAAATTTAAAAAACAATGTGATCGAATTAATGGCGCAAAAAATTTATTGGAGTTGTCTTCACAAAGTAATTTGCAAAGCAAGTTTAATCAGCGTTTGCCTGAGTATTAAACTTCAATACTCCACATCTTGAATTTAAATAGTACCTAAAATGAAATTTTTTCAATATAATATTCAATCCTTTAAAGCCAATAAATATAATGTTGAGTTATTTCTCAATTAGTACAATTTTGATGCAGTATGTTTATCAGAGATATTTTCTCATGATACTGCGCATCTTATGCAAACTCACAAAATGAATAATTTTAGGTTTTTGGAGAAGAACAGAATTGATGGATATGGTGGTGTAGCTGTTGGATTCAAAAACAATATAAAATTTAGAAATGTAGAATACAAGTCAAATAGGGATATTGTTATAGCTCAAACTTTAAATCTAAATTGCAATCTTACAGTTTTTTCTGTTTATTTTGAACCGAATTTGTCCCTGGCTGTTTTCAAGGCTGAGTGTGAAAAACTGTTTCAATTTGCTGAGAAATTTCCTAACTCAGTAATAATGGGTGATTTCAATGCCAGAGCAATGGTATGGGGTGATAATATCTCCTCATCCAAAGGTAGAATTCTCTCCAACATTGTGCAGCAGTCATCTTTTGGTTGTCTAAACAATGGTGAGGTAACATATAGTTTTAATAACTCTGCGGGATCCTGTATTAGATCTAACCCTTGTGAACTTTCCTTCCGACCATAAATGGGAAGTCTACAATGGACGACTGGGTGGAAGTCATCATTTCCCACTAATTGTTGAATTCGATAAGCTAAAGCCCAAAATTAACAAGTTTTTGTCGAAAAAGTTGCTTGGTTATAATGTATCCAAAATTACAAACTCAAAGAATATCTCTGAACTATCTTGCTCTTTACAAAGAGCCTTGACGTTGTCGACTAAAGTCGTAAATCCAAAAAAAACACAAAAATTTTGGTGGGATGAGGAGCTGTCAAGGCTGTTCAGAATTAGGTCGGCAGCATATCAAAAAGCACGTCGATTTATGACTCCTAAATGTGTTTTCATGCTGCATTTTTGGCAAATAAAAGTTTTCTGAAAGCTGTATCTAGGGCTAAAAAAGAAAGTTTTCAAAACAGAATGGAGAAACTGAACAGAAATTCAAATCCCAGAGATGCGTGGGCCTTTATGCGAACCTTGAAAGGCTCTCATGAAAGGGTTGCCAGTCAATGGGATAATTCAAACAATAAGAAGTATCTTAACTATCTTAAAAACCAAGTACCCTTTGATACTGATACTATACCTGGAAACCTTGAAATTGAAATTGATAGTGACCAAATAATCCCGTTTAAAGAATCGGAAGTCAACTCGGTACTTTGCAAGAAAAAATCGACAGCAGGTGGTGATGACAAGATTACATTTGAGATGTTAGGAGCATTACCTTGTCAGGCAAAAGAAAATCTGCTAAAGGAACTCAATAAAGCTCTAAAGGAAGGTTGTGTTTTGCCGGAATGGAAAATAATAAAAATTGTTCCGATCCCAAAACCTAGAGCTGACTTGACAGATATAAAAAACTTCCGTCCAAAATCTTAGATTTCGGTTTTTGCCAAAACACTTATCAATATTGTGATGAGAAAGATATATTACCAAATAAAACATACGCATACAGAAAAAACAGGTCAGCAGCTATGTGTCTAAATCATATCCTGTTCAATATTAATGAATTGAAGAGAAGAAAGATGAAGACGATGGTTCTTACCATTGATATTAGCAATGCCTACAACTGTGTTAGATTAAACATCCTGGATGGGATGCTGCGAAAGGAAGGTGTTCCACTGCATTACTGCAGATGGATAAAATCCTTTTTCATGAACAGGACAATCAAAATGGGTCTCAGTGAGACGATTGTCAGTGATGGTCTTCCACAGGGAAGTTGCTTATCACCATTTCTGATTAATATATATACTAAGGACTTGCATATGCTCGAGGATGCTAACACTAGCATTTTTCAGTTTGCGGATGACTTCTGTTTTGTAACTCATGCTAAAACTTTACAGGTGGCAACTGAAAAGTTGCAAGCAAAGGTAGATGAGTT
Organism: Lordiphosa fenestrarum; assembly: GCA_035044985.1. Taxonomy (NCBI): domain Eukaryota; kingdom Metazoa; phylum Arthropoda; class Insecta; order Diptera; family Drosophilidae; genus Lordiphosa; species Lordiphosa fenestrarum. The sequence continues at coordinate 620,915 of JAWNNO010000685.1, forward strand.
TGAAAATGTTTGTCAAACCTTAAATCTATCTTTTAACAAGGATAAGGTTGCAATTATGTCAATGGGCAGAGGAAACACACCATCAAGCAAATTAGTCATTAACAATGAACCAATAGATTATGTTAAAAAGGTCAAATTGTTAGGAAGAATCATTTCTGCTAATCTCTCATGTAAAGAGCACATGGATTACATAAACGACAGGGTTAAACCTGCTGTTAATTTAATAACTAGAGCTACAACGATAAAAAGTGGTCTCACACCACAATTGGCTACAAATTTTTATAGGGCGTTTGTTAGATCCAAAATGGAATATGCCTATACAAGTGCCAACTTAAATAAAACTCTTGATAAAAAACTCAAATCGATACAATCGAGTGTACTGAGGAGATGTGCAGGTCTTCCACCGAATTCGGCTCAGCATTCGACTCGTTGGAGAGTTACCGCCTCCAGAGAGAAGAGAACTGCTAACCGCCAAAGAAATCATGATAAAGACGCACAATGTTGATTTGTATAATGGAATTTCTGTCAGCTCAAATAAGTCAACATACAGTCAAATATATCACAAATTTAAAGATATTTTTGACAATACCAATTCCAGTGCAGAATTTGCAAGACACCAAAACATGCAGTGCCTTACAAATATTTTTTGTCAAACAAAGGAAAACCTGTCACCTAGTCAGATAAGAAGCGTCTGTAATGAGAAAATCTCTCAATTAAAACAGCAAGGATTTACAATAATTGCAACAGACGCGTCTGTATCGTCGGATACGGTTGGTCTGGGTGTAGTCTTTGATAGGAATGAAGAGAAACTTATGTTCAGGGTCAATAGAAACTTTTCTTCTACTTTCAGTGAACTAATAGCCATATTTCTGGCATGCATTCAACTGAGAGGGTTAGGTATAAGCAAACTGGCAATCGTAACTGATTCCAAAAATGCAGTTAAGCTTCTAAAAAGAAATGGACCTACTGATAACTTTCTTGTGGCCTAAACTCATAATCAGTTGTACCAATTAGGAATCTCCCACGCTCAAGTGGTGTGGATACCTGGTCATGATGGGATAGTGCTTAATGAAAGAGCGGATGCTGCGGCCAAGGAAGCTGTTATGACAGGGGAAGTAGTTAAAATTCCGAGGCATTGCGGACTATTAAAAAGAGGATTTTGCATCAATGGAATAATCATTACAAAGAGCAATCACTGACAAAAGGAAAAAACATCATTGAAATCTTTCCAAATTTACCTAGCAATCCATGGCATCACTATGTTGACATGGAAGCAAGGAACATCAAAATAATAAATAGATTAATGGCAAACTCAACATATTCTAAATCCTTTTTGTACAAAATAAAAGCAATTGACTCTGAAGTCTGTGATATGTGTAACAAATGTGATTCTCTTGATCACTCGCTGTTCAAGTGTCCAAAACATACCAAAAATAGATCAAAATACCAAATATTCAATAAATTCAATAATATAAATGATATTCTAAAAACTAAAGATAGTAGTTTATTTGCAGATTTAACCAAGTTTATATTGGAATGTAACATAGACGTTTAAGCCACGTTCTAATTTCTTTTTCCCTTGCATTCGATATAATTATGAAATATTTTTCCAGCGATTACACTAGCAGGCCCTCTCTATCTATCGGACCTTGTGTTTATCGCCAAACGAGTCACTGCGATGGCAGAATAAGTTTTTTAATAAACTTCGCCAACCCCAAACTATCGAGAACGATAGTTCACTTACCAAGCCCAAAAAAAAAATAAACTGGTAGACTCTTTGATGAATGAAGACGCTCTGGGGAATGTCATGTCATGGGGTCATTTTGGGTGGCGCTGAAGGAAGAGGAGCATATATGGAGGGTGCAAATTGCACCGAAATGATTTTTATACTCTGTACCGTAGGTACATAGAGTATTATAAGTTTGTGCAAAAGTATGTAACATCCAGAAGGAAGCATCTCCGACCCCATAAAGTATATATATTCTTGATCAGCATCAACAGCCGAGTCGATATAGCCATGTCCGTCTGTCCGTCTGTCCGTATGAACGCACAGATCTCAGAGATGGTAAGAGATAGAGGTTTGACGTGTATGGGAGACATATGCTTCTTATGTGTGCAGGCAGATCAAGTTTATTTTCAATTTTGGCCACGCCCCCTCCCGCCCCCGCAATTTAGAAAAAACGTCATATCTCCCACAGTTTTGAAGATAGATGGCTTGTTCCTTTTGGACATATTTAGTTATTAGGATAACTTATCGATCCGCCAAAGGAATGAAGAAGATCGGATGAACGGTTTTCGAGTTATGATCAAAAGACAAAATTTCTTGGTACAGAGTATGTTATAGTCGGGCTTGACCGACTTTCTTTCTTGTTGTTACTCAAATCCCATAAAATGAGTTGCGATTTGACCGCTTCGATAGGCGCCACATGTTCGTCCTCCGTAGAGTTCTAATAATGCCTTTTGTGTTGATTTTATTTGTTTTTGTTACTTCCATTTTATTTCACGTAGGTACCTCTGACAATTATCAAACATGTTTGATAATTTCTTTGACCCCCTGCGAGAATTTCTCAGCTGTTTGGCCAAAAAACGAGTTGGCAGGCCATGCTCGTTCTCAGAGCGCATTTGTGGTGTCTCCGTATCCGCTCTGAGAATGTGCTCTGTGAATTTTCTGCAGCGCATTCTCTGAGCTATGTAATTAGATGGGCGCCGAGAAAATTCTCAGCTTCTCCGTACCTAGCTTAAACCTTTAAGTTGTATGCACGCTATAAATATATCTGCTAACTCACTAAAAGTGGATGAGAATTTTTTTTTGATTCTAAACCATATCTGCTGCCACTGACGCATCTGTAGCAACTATGACAAAGCCCTGCTGCTTTAGATGGGACATTTTCTCATTGAATGTTGATCTTATTTCTACTGACGAAAGATTTTTCTTTGATTGAGAGAACAAATTTTGCGTGACACCTCATACACCGATGCTTCAGGAATCCTCTTTTTGTGTTTGTATTATCAAAGATATCCTTAAATTTATTAAGTATTTGACTATAAGAAGATTTATTTGAGATGAGAGCAACTCTTTTATACAATTCGGCATTATAGAGCTTTATCCTTAAAATTTCCTTGGCTGTCAGTAACTCCCTTCTCTCTTGAGGAGGTAGCTCCCCAGAAAGAGAGTATATTACATGATGGGGTGTGTTTGGAGGAAGACCTGCACATCTTCTTAAAACCTTTGTTTGAACAGGCCTGAGCTTGGAGTCCAAAGCCTTGGTGCTGTTCGCACTTGTGAAAGCATATTCCATTTTAGACCTCACAAAGGACATCGTCCTCTGCCGATAGACATTATATTAATTTTTTTAAATTTAAAGGAAAGATTTAAACTTTGGCAGATGTTTTTAAAAGCATTTACCTTTGATTGCAATTTCTCAATTACCTCATCTGAAGTTTTGGCACATGTGATAAAGCAGAAATCATCTGCAAACTTGAAAATACTCGTATTTGCATCTTCCAGCTTATGAGCTTCTTTGGTATATATATTGAAAAGAATAAGTGACAAACAACTGCCTTGTGGTAACCAATTCATGGTCGCCCATTTTGATTATCCTGTTTTTAAAGAAGTTAAGGATCCATCGACAAAAATGAAGTGGAACACCTTCGTTTCTAAGGATCTCATCAAGAACACTTAGATTGACGCAATTATACGCATTGCTGATGTCGATTGTCAAAACCAATGTTTTCAAATTTCTTTTCCTGCACTCATTTATGTTAAATAACATGTGATTTAGACACATTGCTGCGGATCTCTTTTTTCTTTTTTTCAAATATCTCAACAATTCTGTCTTTTATCATCAGATTCAGCGTTTTTGCAAACACCGAGATCAGTGAAATTGGACGAAAATTCTGTATGTTGGTCAAATCCGTGTTTGGTTTTGGTATCGGAACTATTTTAATAACCCTTCAATCTGAAGAAACACACCCATCTTTCAGGGCCTTGTTTAGATCCGATAGAAGGGGTTCCTTCGCTTGACAAGATAAAACTTTCAGCATGTCATAAGTAATTTTATCGTCACCTCCTGCCGTTGTATTTTACGTCGTTGGAACTGTACCATTGACTGGCAACTCTTTTATGCGATCCCCTTAGAGACCGTATAAAAGACCAAGCCCCCCTGGGATTTGAGTTTTTATTCAAACTGTCCAATTTGCTTTTATAACTTTCAGCTTTGAGAAAATTTCTATTCGCAAGAGATGCAATTTGAAAGAATTCCGGACTTTAAAACCTGCGCGCTTTTTGATAAGCTGCCGACCTGATTCTAAAAAGCTTTGACAATTCATTATTCCACCAGAATTTGGGGTTTCTTTTTGGATCAACAATATGAGTAGAAGTCTTTAAAGCTTTTTGTAAGGAGTTGCGTAGTTCCCCAATATTTTCAGAACTCTGAATTTTCGCAATATTTTCCATTAGCACTTTTTTCGATAAAAATTTATTTACATTGGGTTTTAAGTCCTCAAGCTCAATAATGAGAGAAAATGATGACTTCCTCCCAGTTGACCCTTGTATACCTCCCATTTGCAAAATTAACAAAGGATAGATCTAATACTGATCCCAAGGAGTTATTAAAGCTGTGGATGTATGTAACTTCCCCAGTATTCAGAGAATTAAAAGAGGATTGCATCATCACCTCAGCAAGGATTTTACCCTTTGCAGTGGTAATGCTATCTCCCCATACAACAGCTCTTGCGTTGAAATTCCCCATTATGACCGAATTTGGAAATTTTTCAGCAAAATGAAAAAGTTCCCTGCATTCATGTTCAAACACTGCAGGTGGTAGCTGTGGTTCAAAGTACACCGAAAAAACTGTCAAATTGCAATTTAAATTTATTGTTTGGGCTGCAATTATATCTCTGTCCGATCTATATTCTATTTTCCTAAACTTCATTTTACTTTTGAAACCAACTGCAACTCCACCATAGCCATCTGTTCTGTTTTTTTCCAGATATTTAAAACTCTTAATTATACTCTGTACCGTAGGTACATAGAGTATTATTAGTTTGTGCAAAAGTATGTAACATCCAGAAGGAAGCATCTCCGACCCCATAAAGTATATATATTCTTGATCAGCATCAACAGCCGAGTCGATATAGCCATGTCCGTCTGTCCGTCTGTCTGTCCGTATGAACGCACAGATCTCAGAGATGGTAAGAGATAGAGGTTTGACGTGTATGGGACATATGCTTCTTATGTCTGCAGGCAGATCAAGTTTATTTTCAATTTTTGCCACGCCCCCTCCCGCCCCCGCAATTTAGAAAAAACGTCATATCTCCCACAGTTTTGAAGATAGATGGCTTGTTCCTTCTGGACATATTTAGTTATTAGAATAACTTATCGATCCGCCAAAGGAATGAAGAAGATCGGATGAACGGTTTTCGAGTTATGATCAAAAGACAAATTTTCTTGGTACAGAGTATGTTATAGTCGGGCTTGACCGACTTTCTTTCTTGTTTTATGATTATACATTAGATGAGTGGTATCCTGAGAAAAAATCTCAGGCACACTGCATCAAAGTCATGATAGTTTAGAAAAAATTCTACATTATATTTATTGGCTTTTAATGAATGTATCTTGTATTGAAAAATTTTCATTTTGATTTTTATTTTAGTTTAAAGATTTTTTAATGAAATATGTAAATCAGATAGTCCTGATTAAACTTTGGAAAAATTTTGTGATGACAATTCTACTAAGGTATTCGCGCCATTTTTTTTATCTCTTTGTTTTTGTAGCTCATTTCTATTTGGTTTAGAACCGATAAGTTTTCTTCATCATTTGAAAAGTTTTTGAAACACAAATTCAGCAACTTTTCAAACAGTACTCCCAAATCTTCAACATCCTTTTCAGGATACTTATATTTGTGTCCACTATCTCCAACTTCATTTTGCGGAAGGACAAAATGAGGTTTTTGAACCGTAACAACCAGTCTCATTTTCATTACATAGCTATTTCTACTCTTATTCAATATATTGTTCACTTTATTGTCTTTGTTGAATGTATTCTGTACCATGTTACTTTTATTCTTTCGAGACTGGGAAAATTTGTGTCATAATTTAGAGCCATATTGTATTCTTGTTGCTTCTTTATTGAGTAAGAGCTGAGAACCTTTCTGTCATTATACTGAGAATATCATTTTCTTTTTGCCAAACTGGACATTTTGATTTATTCTAAGCATTGTGCTCGTTTGAGTTGCAAAGAATACACTTCTTAACATTGCATTTCTCTGGGCAACCACCCTCGTGACCACAGGTCAAGCATCTGATCTCAGATTTTCAGTTGAAATTTGTGTGTTCAATGCGGCCACAGCGATAACACTGTTTAGCCTGTGGGATGAAATGATCAATTTTGACTTTTGCAAAGAAAAGAGTGACTTCTGATGGGAGTTCAGTTCCCTGAAAACCTATCTTGACAGATAGAGTTGGAACCAAGTTACCATTCTCCGGATCTTTACGTTTCAAACGCATAACAGATGTAGGTTTAATGTCGCACTCAATGTTGCGCATTATTTCTTCCTCCATAAAAGAAATAGGAACATTTCGTATCACTCCATAAAGATTCAGTGAAATTTTTATACTCTGTACCGTAGGTACATAGAGTTTTATAAGTTTGTGCAAAAGTATGTAACATCCAGAAGGAAGCATCTCCGACCCCATAAAGTATATATATTCTTTATTAGCATCAACAGCCGAGTCGATATAGCCATGTCCGTCTGTCCGTCTGTCCGTCCGTCCGTCTGTCCGTCTGTCCGTCCGTCTGTCTGTCCGTATGAACGCACAGATCTCAGAGATGGTAAGAGATAGAGGTTTGACATGTATGGGACATATGCTTCTTATGTCTGCAGGCAGATCAAGTTTATTTTCAATTTTGGCCACGCCCCCTCCCGCCCCCGCAATTCAGAAAAAACGTCATATCTCCCACAGTTTTGAAGATAGATGGCTTGTTCCTTCTGGACATATTTAGTTATTAGGATAACTTATCGATCCGCCAAAGAAATGAAGAAGATCGGATGAACGGTTTTCGAGTTATGGTAGGTAGGTAGGTAGTTATGATTTTCGAGTTATGATCAAAAGACAAATTTTCTTGGTACAGAGTATGTTAAAGTCGGGCTTGACCGACTTTCTTTCTTGTTTTTATATTGGATGGATAAAAAGTACACAACAATTCAAACTGTCATTAAAAATCAACACGATAACTTCCCCGCATACTATTTTTAATAAGAATTCCTTGTGAATTATTTTTGATGTATGATTTTTGATGTTTGATGTATGCTGGTGAACAAGGCCATTGTTTATAATTAAATATATATATTTCAAGTAATGGAATGCAAGAATGCCTGGGTAGCCTCGAAGGACAGCAACCGCTAAAATGCACATAGAAATGCTTGCCTTTTGGGACTCCATTCTTAGAAAAATTTCGGAGGAGGCAGTTACCGACGTGCAGTTGGAGGTTACTACTCTTATACTGCAGATCGCCAAAAGGCTTAGTGCAAAGAAAGAATAATTTCTAATTTCATTTCATTTAATTCTTTTAGGAACTTCATTTTATTTAATTTAATAATAACAAGAAAGAAAGTCGGTCAAGCCCGACTATAACATACCCTGTACCAAGAAATTTTGTCTTTTGATCATAACTCGAAAACCGTTCATCCGATCTTCTTCATTCCTGTGGCGGATCGATAAGTTATTCTAATAACTAAATATGTCCAGAAGGAACAAGCCATCTATCTTCAAAACTGTGGGAGATATGACGTTTTTTCTAAATTGCGGGGGCGGGAGGGGGCGTGGCCAAATTGAAAATAAACTTGATCTGCCTGCAGACATAAGAAGCATATGTCCCATACACGTCAAACCTCTATCTCTTACCATCTCTGAAATCTGTGCGTTCATACGGACAGACAGACAGACGGACAGACGGACAGACGGACATGGCTATATCGACTCGGCTGTTGATGCTGATCAAGAATATATATACTTTATGGGGTCGGAGATGCTTCCTTCTGCCTGTTACATACTTTTGCACAAACTTATAATACTCTATGTACCTACGGTACAGAGCATAAAAATATGAAATATTTTAATATTGAAATATTTTCTTAACAGCGCAAAAACAGCACACTTTTGTTACGAAACGCTTATCGATAGAAAAAATATGTTAAGAATCTGTGACATTCCTGATACTTTTTCTAACAATCGCATAATCACAATTTATTTATATAAGGGTGATTTTTAGGCAGCCTTCGGATTTGATTTAAAAAAAAAACATAAAATTTAGAAAAATATATGAAACCTTTATTTAAGTCGATAGAACTATCTATATAATTTAATGTTTAAAGATGATTTCATCTAAATGTTAACCGCGGCTACGCCTCAAATGGTTCATACGCTGGGTCCAATTTTGGCATAATCTCTCCGACATATTGGCCGGCAAGTTACGAATAAGTCCTCAATATTGGCTTCTAGTGCGTCAACTGTTGCTGGCTTGTCGCTGGAGATATGAGCCTCCGCCTTTCACCTTCTAGATTCTCATAGCTTGATTTTCGATAAGCCTTAACCTAAAACTTTAAACCTAAAACCGATACCTAATACTTAAATCCTAAATCCTGAAACCAAAAACGTAAACCTAAGTATTCAAACCTAATCCTAGATAAATCTTAAATCTAAGCCTAACACCCAAAACCCTAAACTTAAAACTTATAAAGTAAACTTAAAACCTAAATCCTCATCCTCCTGCTCCTGCTCCTCCTCTTCCACCAGCCCCTTCTGCTTCTCCTCCACCTCTGCCTCCACCTCGTCCTCATCCTTCTGCTCCTCCTCCTTCTCCAGCTCCTCCTCCTTCTCCACCTAATAATGCACCTCCACCTCCTCCTTCTCCTGCTCCTTCACCTAATAATGGAACTCCTCCTCCTGTTCCACCTCCTCCTCCTCCTGCTCCTCCACCCAGAGATCCCAAAAAGTGTCCCCATTATACAGGCAGTCAGAAAAAAACCTGTTAGCATAGGACACCATGCGAAAAGAAACCGAAATGATATCTCACCTCTGCTTTTTCCCAAAGCAGTCTATGCTCAACCAATGAGAGATTGTTTTTGATTTTTTTGTTCAACTGTCTCCATGAGACACATTTCTGTTCAGAATCTGACAAAAGTGTGTTTTGCCTTTAAGTCTGTAAACTAAACAGATAAGGAAAATATCATACGAGGCAAATGAAGAGGCAATAACTGCGCCTGTCGCGAAAACGGTTACCACCGACGGCAGGCTGTCTTTACTTTTAAACCAGAAAGAAAGTCGGTGTCGTGAAAGTCGTGGCCAAAATTGAAAATAAACTTGATCTGCCTGCAGACATAAGAAGCATATGTCCCATACATATCAAACCTCTATCTCTTACCATCTCTGAGATCTGTGCGTTCATACGGACAGACAGACAGACGGACGGACGGACGGACGGACAGACGGACAGACGGACAGACGGACAGACGGACAGACGGACATGGCTATATCGACTCGGCTGTTGATGCTGATCAAGAATATATATACTGTTACATACTTTTGCACAAACTAATAATAATCTGTGTACCTACGGTACAGAGTATAAAAAACGATGGATTTCGCGAAATTCTAAGCCCCATTTACAATGAAGACTCACACCCCTGAAGATGACTCCGATAATAGCTGTCCAAATCAGAAGCCATTAAGGCTTCCGTAAAGCGCAAGCTCACAGCGCTCAAAATACATGTTGCGACGAGACTTGAAAAATCTATTTTGGGAGTCAATTTGCACATGATTAATTCCACATTATGATTGTGTAATGGTTCACATTCAAACCAAATCCGTACAGTTTTGTCAAATTCGTTTTTGGTTCAAAAATGACTGTGCCACCTCATGCGGCCAATAACACATCCAACAACACCAAATAGAATATCCTAAGTTTATTGTCTAGGAATCTGCCTGTATTATTTAATCCCTATTTTCGCTACTTATTTGTTATTTATAAAAACGTCTTGTCACTCTGCTGGCACTCTTGTCGATACTGAGCTGGTTTGAGACGGGCCACTCGCTTTTATCGGTTTGTTATTGTTAGCATCGATATGATATCACAATGGTGGTTAATTTAAATTTTACTAACTCACAACATGGAGATTCAGTTTTCTAATTTGTATATGTACCTATCGTTTGGAATTTTCATTTTGTGTCGATCAGCCCTCAGTTGCCATGAGCAGCAGCCACGCCTCCCCGTTTTCAGCTAATGTTGGGTTTCCTGTTGCTGTTCTGCTGCCCACCCTTCGCCTACTCTCTCTGCAATAGTAATTATCATAATTTTGAATAGCAGAAAACTGTAACTAAGTAGGTCACACTCAAACAGTGCATGCATCTCTCTGGTACACACACGCAAAACGCATCCTTGGCCAAAAAAAATTATGAGCCAACTTTTTCTGGCGGAACATGTGAAAACTAGCAAACTAGTGTGGGCTTTCACGCCTTGGAGAAGAACAAAACAACACACAAAGTTTTTCACCAAAAAGTTATCTACTGACAAACTTAAATACAATACTCCGAAAACTTTAATGGTGTTTGTTAAAATACTAAATGCTTAACAACAATTCTACACTCTCACCCGAGGCGAGCCGGAGTAAAAGAAAAAAACATTTAAAATTTTAACCATGCGACAAACAGTTTTGGTTCATTAATATTTGTTCGCTGTCTTGCGACATAAAGTCTTATGTAGCTACCTATGTAGCCTTGACCATTTTGGGAGCCAGAAACATTCAGAATGCGGCTGGCTGATTTGGTTAAACTGAATGAGATAGTTAAGGCATGGACTAAGAACTACCTCGCAGATATTAATAAGCGGAGAAATAGGAAAAATAATGTTTCTTTTTTGAAGGTCTTGCAAGAGCTCATTTCAACTTAGCTTTTTCGACTGGATAGACATGGTATTTAGAGCCTCTAGTCCAAATTACACAGTACCCTGGAGTTTTTTGTGTTTTCTTTCATTTCCAGGCGAACGTATACATGCTCTCTCACACAAAAGTCCTAGATGACGATGCTGTACATACATTCACATCCAAAAGATTAAAGATTGCAGCAATAAGAATTAAGATCACTCCATCTGATACGCTCAAAGTCGAATCAAGCACTTGACTGACAGTCGCATTAGGGATCAATAAAATGATCTGCAAAAAAGATATAAACTTTCAAGTTTACCAACGAACTTTGGAAAAGGGCGTTCATGAAATTATTATTGGATTATTGTAAGCCACAAGCGAAAAAATTATAAATTTTTCATTATCTGGCCAAATTGATTTCGCTAGTTTTATTTTTATTATTTTTACTAAAGTTTTGGGGTTTTTTCCACCGCACACCACATTAAGATAAAGTTCAAGGTTTACGAACGGAAACTGGATAAGAAAAGCCTTGGTGATTGCTTTTGGTTGTTTCACAACAGCTTGCAATGTACATATTGTAAATATATTCTGGATCAAACGACGAGCTGAGTCGATTGAGATTTGTTTCTACGAAAAATAGTCTCTCAGTTTTAAAGCCATGGATTTGCAATTTTGATCAGAGTCATCTCTATACTGCGCGCTGCTAATATATCGGAAACGATTGGCTTGGATGCCTATAGCATATACGTAGCTGTCATAGGAACGATCAATGGAAAAACTAGTTGTAGTGAAAAAAACGTTTTCAATGAGAACTTATCAAAGTTTTTATTGATTGTTTTTCTATGCTTGTAATAGTAGTGCATATTAACTACTGAGTTTTATGAAAATCGGTCTTCTATATGGTATAGCAGCAATACCAAAGTTAGGTCTTAAATTGCTGGACCAGTGTTGCCACATCAGGTATTGCGCAATAGCGGGAGAAATTTTAGAAACAGCTGTAAGTTCCCTTTTATTTAATTTGGAGAAATTTGCACGGTTTATAAGCAAATCTATTTTTTGTTACCTCTGCCAATCATTTATTTACCCTAATTGTAATCCCTTACTGTCTTTGTTAACAGTTAACCGATCGTTTGCCGCAAATATCGAACTATTTCAAACAAGAATGTCGCGCCGGCCGCGGGACCCGAAGTTTAAGGCTTTCTATAAAAAATGTTTTTTTCGCCGATTTTGTTTTGATGAAATATTTATAGCAAGTTTAAAATCAAATCGCTCGAAAAAATTCACTTTTTTGTGAATTTTTTGTGACGACACAGTTAAAATCTCTTTATTAAAACTAAAAGCACATTCAAGTAAGACGTTTAAAGAATGTTATATAAAATTTTCACGAAGAAATAGTAAAAAAAACAGCAATGGCAGCAAATATTCGGAAGTCTCTCGGAAAAAAGGTGAATTGCGGTGCCCCTCATAACTTGGTGCGTTAGATAATAGTTTTCCCCTGGTAACGCTGTCGAGTTTTTTTTCAAAATTTTAATTTTTCACTTTTTTGGAAAATTTTGAAGTGAAAAAATCGGTTTTTTGGAAAAAAATTCGGCTAATTTTTTATTGTAAAAAAAAAATATTAACAAATTTGAAAAAAACTCGACAGCGTTACCTCGTAAATTATGTTCAGAAATAGTGTACAAAATTTCAAAATGATCGGTTTAGTAGTTTTTATGTTATGAAAGGCACCGACTTTGAAGACGTGAGTTGTGGGAAAATCGCTTTAAAGTTTTGAACACTAAACAAAAAAGAAAGTCGGTCAAGCCTGACTATAACATACTCTGTACCAAGAAAATTTGTCTTTTGATCATAGCTCGAAAACCGTTCATCCGATCTTCTTCATTCCTTTGGCGCATCGATAAGTTATCCTAATAACTAAATATGTCCAGAAGGAACAAGCCATCTATCTTCAAAACTGTGGGAGATATGACCTTTTTTCTAAATTGCGGGGGCGGGAGGGGGCGAGGCCAAAATTGAAAATAAACTTGATCTGCCTGCAGACATAAGAAGCATATGTCCCATACATGTCAAACCTCTATCTCTTAACATCTCTGAGATCTGTGCGTTCATACGGACAGACAGACAGACGGACGGACGGACAGACGGACAGACGGACATGGCTATATCGACTCGGCTGTTGATGCTGATCAAGAATATATATACTTTATGGGGTCGGAGATGCTTCATTCTGCCTGTTATATACTTTTGCACAAACTTATAATACTCCATGTACCTTCGGTACAGAGTATAAAAATTTGTACGGTACCTGAAACTCGACGGGTATAAAAATCAGGGATGCAAACCACTCGAAAATAAGTACTGGTTCGGTTCAGTGGTTCACACAGTTTCTGAACCGCCGGTTCGGTTCATTACATGGTTTTTGGAGCTTACTGAACCGCGGTTTCGGTTCGGTTCAGTGGTTCACAAAGGGATATTATGAAATATTATGATTTCTCTAATAATGTGACTTTTTAAACACTTTAGAAATTTAATTATTATACACCATTTGAATATCTATAAAATCTTTAGAAGAATGTCCCAAGTTTATTCTGTCGGATTTCCAGGATTCGTCTATAAGTTTCCAGAGGAATGCCCTTCGAAAAGTGAGAATGTCGCCTAAATCTTTTTTATTCTTATACGTACCATGCATCTTAATAACCCTATATATCATATCCCTTAAGTTAGGCTTAGACCTGAATCATAGCTGAATCAGACCTGAAATGGAAGGGCTGGTCCTGAATTCATGGCATCCTTTTTATGAGTCTCAGCCAGGGATTTTTACACGGACATGTCCTACTACGTCATGAGCTTAGTTGATTTTAGGCATGATTTCAGAACTGAACCCATGGATGAGTTTCATGGGAAGTACTAAAATATGGTTGAATTCACACATTAAATTCAGTTATTCCTACTGTTCACGCCTGAATCAGCCCTGAAAAATTCAGTACCAAAACGTAGAACTGCAGGGATTATATAAGAAAAATCTCTCCCGTCTAAAATTGAATTATGGTAAACAAGTTCTACAGAAAATTTAAAATATTATCTACTAGAGAAAAAATACAGATTGATGACAGGTATATTAGATAATCGGCGGGCAATTGCAGAACTTGCAGTTTTACATTTACAAATTCCCAAATTGATAAAAATCATTTGCTAGAGGAAAGGGATTCCCTTTAAAACTCGTCAGAGAACTGAACCGAACCGAACCGATTTTATTTGTGGTTTTCGGTTCGGTTTAGTAATTCTGAAAGGAAGCCGGTTCGGTTTGCGGTTCGGTTCACCAACTGAAATAAGCGGTTCGGTTCGGTTCAAAACCGGTTCGGTTCAGAACCGGTTTGCATCCCTGATAAAAATACTCGTAACTTCGTCAATTTTACTCCAATCGACTTGAAATTTTGACACAATATTCTTAACATTTTAGGCATTCATTTAAATAGTTTACCCCACCCCCCCCCCCCGCCCTTAAGCAGGGCTGTAAAAGAATGATTCATTTTTATTTTTACCTCACATTGAATTAAGAAAAATTTGAATCATTCGAATTCTTTCAAAATCAGAATTGTATTGATTTTGACTTAATTCATTAAAAAACAAGTAAGGGCGCTGTAGTCGAGTTTCCCGACCACAAAATACCCTGTTCATTTGTTTTCATTTATTTCTTTGTGACAAAATGTCATCCTAAATGTAGGCAACACTTTTGGTAGTCCTGGCCAACAACTGGGTGGGGGGTTGTGCTCTTACTGTTTCGCTTATAACTCCGGTTATGAATGAACATCCAGAAGGAAGCATCTCCGACCTCATAAAGTATATATATTCTTGATCAGCATCAACAGCCGAGTCGATATAGCCATGTCCGTCTGTCCGTCTGTCCGTCCGTCCGTCCGTCCGTCTGTCCGTCTGTCCGTCTGTCCGTCTGTCCGTCTGTCTGTCTGTCTGTCCGTATGAACGCACAGATCTCAGAGATGGTAAGAGATAGAGGTTTGACATGTACAGGACATATGCTTCTTATGTCTGCAGGCAGATCAAGTTTATTTTCAACTTTGGCCACGCCCCCTCACGCCCCCGCAATTTAGAAAAATCGTCATATCTCCCACAGTTTTGAAGATAGATGGCTTGTTCCTTCTGGACATAGTTATTAAGATAACTTATCGATCCGCCAAAGAAATGAAGAAGATCGGATGAACGGTTTTCGAGTTATGATCAAAAGACAAATTTTCTTGGTACAGAGTATGTTATAGTCGGGCTTGACCGACTTTCATTCTTGTTTTTGTTATGAAATGATTTTTAACCCTTTAATCGCAGAGTACTATGTATGAGTTCATAATACCAAGTCGCTCAGACTGGAACCTGCTCCCCCATGACAAACCAAACGCCATCAACATCTACACGGATGGCTCTAAACTAGAAAGTCAGGTGGGAGGCGAAGTATTCAGTCCAGATCTAGGTATAAGCATGTCCATTCGCCTTCTTGACCATTGTAGCGTCTATCAGGCAGAGGTTGTAGCGATCCAGGAGGCTACTAACCATCTGAAAGAACTCGTGGTCAAGGAAGGAAATGTTTTTATTTTCTCAGACAGCCAAGCTGCTTTAAAGGCCCTTGACGGAAACACTAACAATGCAAAAACACTTACTGAGTGCCGCAAATATCTAAATGAGATGGCTCAGCACTTTAAAATACGTCTCGTACGGGTGCCTGGACACCGCAACATCGAGGGCAATGAGACAGCCGACCGACTCGCTAGACTTGGCACTACCGCCCAGCTCCTACCGGATAAGATCACGATTGCCTGTTGCGTCTTGTAAACTAAAAATAAGGGAATCTACCATCAAAATGGCCACGAACCGCTAGAGATCCATTCACTCTTGTGAAATCTCTAGGCTCACGTGGCCCACTCTCAATTTTAAAAGATAACAGAATGTCTCCCTACTCGTAGGAATTCTCACAGGACACTGCCTTATAGGCAGGCATGCCGCTAGACTTGGCATCAGCCACAATGACTACTGTAGAAGCTGTTGCTCAGTTGATGAAGAAGAAAGCGTCCAGCGTCTCCTATGTCACTGTCCAGCGATCAGTAGGAGACGATTCGCCATCTTAGGTCAGCATTTCCTACCTGAAATTTCAGCAGTCTCTGAAATAGAGATTGCTTTATTACTCAAATTTGTGCTACTTTCAAAGTGGCTTAGAAGGGATGACCCTCCCTTTACTGTCTAAAAGTAAAATTAACCTAACCTAATCGCAGAGTAAAAAAGGGTATACTAAGTTCGTGCAAATGTATTTAACAGGCAAAAGGAAGCATATCAGACCCCATAGTGTATATATTCTCGATCAGCACTGAAACAAACCCTTTTAGATCGTATTACGCAATTGGTGGTTTTGTAATACGATAAATTAAATTTTTAACAACAAGCCGACTGTCCAGAAACAGGCTATGTGACAAAATGAATTAAATAACAAAGCTAATTCAATTCTGTTTTATATCAAATGAATGAACATACAAATTTGTTTAATTCATTTGATTTAATCTAAAATCAATTCAATTCTGTATTTTTTCAATGAGTTAACTCAAAATCAATACAATTCTGTTTTTGGAAAAAATGAATTAATTCCAAATATGTCAATTCGATGCCTGAATGATTCAAAAATGAATCATTCTTTTACAGCCCTGCACCTTATATCATTTTAAAGCACATGCACACAAGTAGGCGACCTATATTCAACACAATAAAAAAGACACTTTGAGCAGACACTAAGCTCGATTTGCTCAGTGGCTTATTCCCAGTTACTGAGAGCCAAACGAAATTTTTCCCTTCAAGCTGTTATCGTATGACAGCTTCGTGAGTTTCTCTCATAGAAAACAATCAGACAGAAAACACAATAGAAGCAAAAACAAGTGTTCTGTTCTGAGAGTGAGCAAGCCTGTTTCAGTTTTACCTGTCATTTAGGTGAGCAAGACAGCACAGAAAAATTGGTTGAGCATATTTTGGGAGCTCATTCATTTGCCTCGTATGATATTTTCCTTACCTGTTTAGTTTACAGACTTAAAGGCATAAGACACTTTTGTCAGATTCTGAACAGAAAAGTGGGCGTTTTCAGCAGATAAATCCGATTTACGATTACTGACTTACAATTTTTGATTGCTAATGATTCTCTGCTGATTGTCACTGACTGCTAAGTTAATCTATTTTCTGGCTTTAGTACATTTCGTCAACTCATTTAATGCACAATTTTTAAGGGCTTTTGCCGCTGTCAGTTTGCCAGTCTGTTTTCAGTTTTGGGGTGAACAGTTGGACGAGCAATCAATAAACGTCCTCACCAATCATAGATTTGTATGATTCCATCTCAGCATACATGATTGTCATATTTACCAATCGAAATCGGCAATCATTGTATTCAGCAGGTAAAATCGGCAATAATAAATCAGAAATCGTAAGTCGGATTTATCTGCTGAAAACGCCCAGTGTCTCATGGAGACAGTTGAACAAAAAAATCAAAAACTTACTCTCACTGGTTGAGCACAGAGTGCTTTGGGAAAGAACATAGGTGAGATCAAGATATATTTAACTAGGTAGGCGCACTTCCTTTCTAGCCCTCTTTGATGCTTAATCGTCAGTCTGTGAACAACAGTTGTGAGCGAAGCACCTCCGCTGTCGATTTTTTTCGCTCTCGCTCTCTTTTGTACTTTTGTAAGCATACATGAGAGAGGAAGTGCGCCTACCTTCTATAACACTAGTTTACAGCATTTTGTATCCCGGACATTTGACAGTCATTTCATATGTAAAACCCTCCGCTGATTCCAAAAATCAAGACCAATAATTATTTGGCGGGGACGTTTTCGAGAAATTGCGAAAAAGCTAGTTTTTTCATTGTAAAAAAAGGTACCTCTATAAAAATGGTTATAACTTCAGTTTTGGCTTGTGGATTTTAAAATGGTCACTTACACTTGACAGAGAATTTAATGCCCTGTTAATCATTCATACATCACATTTTAATCCGTTGGTAAACTTCGCGGCTATTAAGGTGTTAATCGGCAACTGCTTTAAATTTATCACTTTTTGAAAAAAGGCTAGATTTCAATCGCGATTTTCTCCATGAAAATAATTCTCCAATCAATTTTTTCGCTGATCATCATAGAAACATCCATTACAATTCTAATGCCACGTATTTCACTTAAACCGGTTGAAGAATAAAGAAGTTATTGGCACTTAAGTACGAAATTGAAGGTTTAAAGTTCATACAAATAGACTTAGCTTCAATGATTTTTTGTTCATCATAGGAGGCATAGTTAACATTCAAATTTTTATTTTTAAAGGCTACTATGTTCTGTCAGATTTATTCTGTGGCTGTGGTAGTGTTTGTTATTTTGAAAATTGAAAATGAGTGCAATAAGTCGAGTCAAAAAAATTCAGAACCAATGCCAAAACCGAAATCAAAACGGTTCGGTTCTTTAATAGTAAAACTCTTACCTTAAGACACTTGTAAATTTGAGAATCGATTCCCTAAGATAAGTTTTATACGACTTGCAGATTTCGATTTGCATCCATGTATTGTATAGAAATCTTTGGAATAATAAAGAAGTTATTGGCCTTTAAGTACCAATATCGAATTTTTATGCTTTTATTAAATTGCATGAGAAGTTTATTTCTTATTAAGTGTTTTAAAAGTGCGACAATTTTGATTGACTTCTTCTTCTTGGGGAAATATTATTTTCTCTAATAAGAAACCAACAATAGTCTCCCATCATCGCTTCATCCCAATAACCTTTATATCGCCGCTCCATATCTTTAATCTGCTGATGAAAGCGCTCCCCATGCTCATCACTCTCATCACCAAGATTATCCGGGAAAAAGTTTAAGTGGGAGTGAAGGAAATGAATTTTCAAGGACATGTTCACACCTATTTTAAAAAAATCTAGTTAGTCATCAAATTAGAAAATACAACAGTTATTACCTATTTTCTTGTAGTTTTTAAGCAAGCCTTCGATGGTTTCCTCATAGTCGGAACTTCGCAAGTTGCCTAAAAAGTTAGCAACCACTCGACAAAATGAGTCCCATGCATTAGCCTCAGGAATTGTTAAGGTCGATCTAAATTTGGTGTCTCCAATTAATTTTTTTATTTGCGGTCCCACAAATATACCTTCTTTTATTTTTGCGTCGGATATATTTGGAAATATTCTTTTTAAGTAATCAAAAGATGCAGACAGATTTTGGTACAGCTTTCACAAAATTTTTAAAAAGACCTAGCTTTATATGCAAGGGTGGAAGAATTATTTGTTCTTTTTTAATTAATGCCTTGAATTTAACGTTGTGTTGCCCAATGATAAATTCTGCTCTGCTAGGCCAAAATTTCTGAGCATAATGCAGCCTATGAGCCCGACTATCCCATTTGCAAAGGAAACACATATGTTTTGTGTAACCCTGCTGCAGGCCAGTAAGCATTGCAACAACTTTAAGGTCTGCACAAATTTTCCACTTATGATCTTCATATTTGGTTAGATTTAAAACCAAGGCCATCGACTCATAAGATTCTTTTAGATTAACACCGTGCGCCAATGGAATGGAGGGCTTATTGTTTCCTTGATGCAATAGTACAGCTTTCAGGCTCAACTTACTGCTCCAAATTCTTCGAATAATCCATGGATATTGTGGCAATAGCAGACACCTCCATTTTTTGTGTAGAACTTCGAAAATTGCAGATGTCGGTCTCTGTAAAAAGAACATTTTACATCAGATGTCAACATTTTTCTTTCCCGCAAGCGTGATGCCAATATTTCTGATTTTTCCTTTGACAGATCTAGATCTCTTATTAAGTCGTTAAGTGCGGACTGTGTGAAGAGGAGTGGAGTAATATTAACTTCCGCATCACTCACTTCTGTTGATGAACTAGGATTGTTAAGCTCATGGTGCTTTCTTGGACAAACAGGTCGTACTAGCGAAGGTATATGTGGAACTGGTTGGGGATATATGACATTTCGAAAACGTCCACGTAATTTTACTGTTGTCAAGCAGAAATAGCAATCTGTAACGTGGGATTTTGCCTCTCTCCAAACTGCCGGTACATCAAAAGCCAGGTAGCGCCTATGATACCAAAATATTAAATAACGAGTATTATAGTAGTATTTATATATACACACTTTGCGCCTGCCTTCCACATCGTCAAAGTGGTTCTACATGTATTGCATAAAACACTTGGGGTCCACAACATATCAACATTCTTAGGTGAATATCCAAAATACAAGCGATAAGCTTCTTGCAACGTTGTTGAAAATGGTCTCGGAGTCGAAATATATTACATCCGCAAGCGTAACAGAACTTTTTTGGATCATTTCTGCATCGAATTTGACGGCTTTCTGCACTCATTTTCAATT